>JAGQAX010000005.1:0-652500 GCA_019142605.1 Cephalopholis sonnerati | reverse complement strand
GGCTTTATAAATGAAATTGATTGATTGATAGAGAAGAAGCCAATGCCACTATGCTAAACTTTAATGGCATGTGTTTTTATGGCTGTATAGGCTATGGCCATTTTTCTCCACTCCTAGCAATTATTTGGGAGCTCTTGGGACCAAGTTGCCAGAAGTCAGGCTAGATATAAACAACTTTAAAAGCGCTGGTGATGTCCGCTTTCAAAAGCCACAGCCATTTCTCTGTGAGTTTCATGAGGGTCATTGCATGGTTGATAGTAACATAGTAAAGAAAGGAGTCTAAATCAAGTTATTAACACTGGGAATGGTGCAGTTGTGTGGTGCCAGAAGATCATTGATAATGACAGTCATTGATTGACTGGTTGATTTAAGGCTAGCTGATTTTATTATTATTATTATTATTTGTATTGAACAGAGATGGATAGTTGAGAGGAAATCCTTTTTTAAATTTCAAGGTCAGGAAAGTATGTTTGTCAGGGCATGCAGGGAAAACCTGGGTTACACCACCAATTCCATTCTAAATCAAGTTATTAATGCTATGAGTAGTACAGTTGTGGGGTGCCAGAAGATCAATGATAATGCTTTAGTTTCTGGAATATTTTCTGGTTGTGGAATAAAAGGGCTGATGTAAAAGTCATGACATGAAAGATGAGCAAATGGGCCAAACATGGAGTCATCTATGACCTTTTAAACAACCAGGTGGTCGATTGAGTCAGGTCCATTGACTGGCTGATTTATTTGTTTTTTTGCATTGAACAGAGATGGATAGTTGAAGGGAAATCCTTCTTTAAACCTCATGGTTAGGAAAGTAAGGTTGTCAGGGCACACAAGGAGGCCCTGGCCTCCACCACCAAAGGAGCAGATGTGGAGGAAATGGCACTGGGACATGATGCATCCAACAGTGTTGCAGTTGCTGTATATGGTACAGGCTCTTTAGTGCATGATGAATCTGCCTTTTTTATTTATGCTGTTGGATGCAGGGAAGATGGCAGATAGGGATGATCATGCTGGTTTTGATGGTTTGGGCACTGACAGTTCTACATGTTGCAAAGCCAGAGTGGTCGGATATAGCAGGAGGCTGGAGTTGTTCTCCAAGACAATGGAGTTGGAGAATTGCAGCAATTGAGCTGGAAGATGCAGAGAATTCATCATGTGAATCATGGTAGTCTTCTATGTTTAGGAGCGAACAATGAAGCAGGATAAGGACCATGGAAGAGGCTGTTTTGAAGCTTGCTGGACTTTCTTGCTGTCTGGACAGCTTTAAGGTTATAGAAAGAAGGGTCCCAGATACAGAGGCATCAGAGCAGTATTCCACTTCTGTTGCTGGGTCTGCTGATGTGGGCTGATAGAAACTTTGGACATGGTTGGTCTGATTTCGTCTGAATAGATCATTGTCAGATGAGGATAGTGAAACAGTGACCATATTCAAAATGAAGTAATTGGGCGAATAATGTTGTTCGCTGGTTGAAGTAGCAGCTCACTTTTCTGTGTGTGTTTGAGGCAATGATCTCAGTTATGGCGCAAAAAGCAAGAGCAAACAAGAAAGAAGGTTTGGTGGGTATTTCTAGAAAAGCTGAGAGTAGTGCAGGTAAGATCTGCTCTTCCTCTACTAGAAAGCTTCATTTACTGTGTGCCCCGCCCACTACCAAAAATCCAAACACATGATTGGACGCTGCTGCTTACACTCACACAATAACAGTAGTTTGGTTTAGATTCACTGTGTAATCTAGAGCCCCCTGCTGAGTCAAACCCAGATCTGATCTTTCAATCAGGCCAGGTTCCACATTTATTTCTGGCTGATTGCTGCAATTTGACTCAAAACACTTCCTCCTTCTGTTCTTCACCATTCAGTGAAATGTAAGCACAATGATGTAAAGTGTGACTTCCACTTACTGAAAATGTCATTATGCCTGATGTTCATCCAGAATTATTCAGTCATTCATTTATTCATTTCTGTGACCGCTTATCCTCAAGGTACACCTTGGACAGGTGCTATGAGGCAACGGTGCTAACCACTAGACCACCATGTCACCCCCATCCAGAATAACGTCCATAAATTCACTTTGGAATCATAGAAAAAATAGGTTGCAGATTTTGCAAAATAAATCATCTTTTAAAGGTTTTCTTCAATTTGATCTATTTTAATCGTAAGTATCTATTATTTATTTTAGGGTTTTGATCTTCCATTTTTCTTCATTCATTGTTTTTTGTTTAGCAAGGTTTTTTGTTTTGTTTATTTGTTTATCCTATTTGATTTTCATTTGTATTTTACTTTTTTTTATTTATAGTTTTTACTGATTTGACTTGAGTCAGATCATTTTCAGTCTGAGTTTGTGTGAAGTCAGTAAACCTGTGCAGCTGGTTGTCTCCTGTTGAAGTGATGCAAATCCTCCTGTGTTTTCTGTTATAGCATGAATGTACCTGGCATGAAGTTGACACTGGTGGAGTTGGAGAAGGTAATCTACACTGTTTGTTTGTTTTATTTAATTTTATTTTGTCATAATCATCCTTTTTTATTTTAATTTTTTAATGCCTTAACAGCTTCAGATGGCAATCAAAAAGATGTCCCAGAGACTGCCGAAGGATCTGGGAAGGTATGAAACTAGAGGAGAAGGAGGAGGAGGAGGGAGAGAAGTGAGATAATGCAGAACATTAGGAGAAAGTGAAGAGGAGTCTTTTATCAGTGTAAATAGTGAATCTGTTATAGCTCTTTATCCATAACTTTTAACCGATAAAAATCCAATCCCTTGATTGGACACTGCAGCTTCACACTCACACAATAACAGTTTCAGGTTTACTGAGTGATCGTAATCACCCTGCTGTGTCAAACCTGGATCAGGTCTTTATATCAGGCCAGATTCCACATAAATATTGACCCATGGCTGCAGTTTCGAGTCAAGTCAAAGTTCCCTCTCCTTCTGTTCTTTAGTCCTTTCTTTTATCCTCCTATGTACATATTATATTCATTTATACGCTATCAAAAACTGAGTTAATTTTATTTTTATTTCTTCTTTGTGTATTTATTTATGTTTTCCATTTCATTTATTTCTTTAAGTTTGTCATATTTTCATTTTTAAATATTGTTTCTTAATGTATTCATAGTTTTTAGTTATTTGACTTCAGTCAGATCATTTTCAGTCTGAGTTTGTGTGAAGTCACTTAACCTTTGCAGCAGGTTGTCTCCTGTTGAACTGATGAAAATCCTCCTTTGTCTTCTTCTGTAGTTTGAATTTACCTGAGATCAAGTTGACACTGGTGGAGCTAGAAAAGGTAATCTGTACGGTTTGGCTGTCTTTTTATCATCATCATTTTTGTCAACACTTTCTGAACATCCAGATGGAATTATTGTTATTTTTTAAATGTGGTTACAGCTACAGATGTCCATGGATGTGATGTTTAAGAAAGTGAGAAAGGATCTTGGAAGGTACGAAACACAAAAAAAGATAAGGACATTTATAATCAGTGAAAGGAACTGATTCTTTTATGTCCCTTAAAAACTACTATCACAAGTACTTCAATGTTGCCCTAGCCTTGCCAGAAAATCCTAAACACATGATTAGACACTGCTAGTGTCTTGTAGACACATTTCAGATTTACCGAGTGATCTGGATCACCCTGCTGTGTCAAACCTGGATCAGGTCTTTACATCAGGCCAGGTTCCACATTTATTTTAAGAGATAAGATAAGATAAGATAAGATAAGATAAGATAAGATAAACTTTACTGATCCCACACTGGGGAAATTCACATGTCACAGCAGCTCAAAGTACAGACAGAAAGTCAAGAGTGGACAGTGTATTATAAAAAATTAAATAAAGATTAAAATAGAAAATATGTATGTTAAAAATATACAAAAAAATATATTTTAAAAAGTAAGGCACTTTTGAGAATGAGTATTAACAGAATTTACAGTTTATATACATATATACAAAAAATATTTAGATGAGGAATATTGCACAGAATGTGTAGATAAGCAGAGTCTAAGCAGTCATGCAGCAGACATGACAGTGCTACATTTGGTGTTGTCAGATGTTGCTGTTGAAGAGTCTGACAGCGGATGGGATGAATGACCTGCGGTAGCGCTCCTTCTTGCACTGTGGGTGCAGCAGTCTACTGCTGAATGAGCTGCTCAGTGCACAGAGAGTGTCATGCAGGGGGTGAGAGGTGTTGTCCATGATGGATATCAGCTTTGCTAACATTCTCCTCTCACCCACCTGCTCGATGGTCTCCAGAGGACAGTCAATGACCGAGCTAGCCCTCCTGACCAGCTTGTTTAGTCTTTTTCTGTCCCTCTCCGTGCTTCCACTGCTCCAGCAGACCACTGCATACAGGATGGCAGAGACTACCACAGTGTCATAAAAGGTCCTTAGCAGTGTCCTGCACACTCCGAAGGACCTCAGCCGCCGCAGCAGGTGGAGACGACTTTGGCCCTTCTTGTACAGGACGTTGATGTTTGTGGACCAGTCCCGTTTATTGTTTAGGTGAACACCCAGGTATTTGTACTCCTCCACGACCTCAATGTCCAAACCCTGGATGTTCACTGGGGTTGTCTGGGGCGCTTTCCTACGGAAGTCGATCACTAACTCCTTTGTCTTGCTGGCGTTGATGTGAAGGTGGTTTATCTCACACCAGTTGACAAAGTCCGTGATGACCCCCCTGTACTCCAGATCATTCCCCATCGACACACATGCAACAATGGCTGTGTCATCAGAGAACTTCTGAGGGTGGCAGCTGTCCGTGTTGTGTCTGAAGTCCGATGTGTACAGGGTGAAGAGGAATGGGGCAAGGACTGTCCCCTGTGGAGCCCCCGTGCTGCAGACTACCACATCAGACACACAGTCTCCAAGCCTCACATACTGTGGTCTGCTGGTGAGGTAGTCGATGGTCCACGCAGCCAGGTGACGGTCGACTCCAGCTCCTTCCAGCTTCCCCCTGAGCAGAGATGGCTGTATTGTATTGAAAGCGCTGGAGAAGTCAAAAAACATGACCCTCACAGCACTTCCAGTGTTCTCCAGGTGAGACAGTGTTCGTTGGAGCAGGTAGATGACAGCGTCATCCACCCCAATGCCTGCCTGATATGCAAACTGCAGGGGGTCCAGTCCTGTTCTCACCAGGGGTCGGAGGTGGTTGAGTATGATCCTCTCCATGGTCTTCATCAGGTGGGAGGTCAGGGCTACAGGTCTGAAGTGGTTGGGCTCCCTGGGGTGTGCAGTCTTTGGTACAGGAACCACGCAGGAAGTCTTCCACAGGACAGGAACCTTCTCCAGACTGAGGCTGAGGTTGAAGATGTGCAGAACCACCTGACAGAGCTGAGCTGCACAGTCCCTCAGCAGTCTGGAGCTGATGCCATCCGGACCAGTAGCCTTTCTCGCCTTGATCTTTGTGAGCTCCCTCCTCACCTGATCAGCTGTTATGGAGAGGCTGCAGCGGGGGGTGGGGGGTGACTGAGTAGAGGAGGTAGGTGTGAATTGGAGGGGGATTAAAAGGTGTGGGGAGGGTGCAGCTGATGTCCTGAAGGAGGGGGAGGAGGTGTGCCGGGGAGGGTGAGAGAGCCCTGGGTTTGCGCTTTGGTGGGTGGGAGAGGGATCAGAATCAAACCTGTTGAAAAACAGGTTCAGTTCATTCACCCACCCCCGGTCTCCAGACTCTGGGCCCCTCCTGCTGTTGTTGTTGTGGCCAGAGATTGTATTCAGGCCTCTCCACACCTCCCGTATGTTGTTTTGTTGAAGGCGCTCCTCCAACTTCCTCCTGTAGCTGTCCTTGCCCCTCCTTATTTCGCTCTTAAGGTCCTTCTGGACCCTCCTCATCTCATCTTTGTCTCATGATCTGAAAGTCCTCTTCTCATTCAGTAGCGCTTTCAGATCAGGGGTCACCCACGGCTTGTTGTTGGAGAAGCACCGTACCTTCCTGGTCGGTACAGTGTTCTCCACGCAGAAGTTTATATAGTCCGTGATGCAGTTGGTCAAGCTGTCTATGTCCTCTCCATGTGGACTGCACAGCACTTCCCAGTCAGTTGTACCAAAACAGTCCCTCAGTGCCATGCTGGTCTCCTCAGACCATTGTCTCACATACCTAGTGGTGGGGGGTTGTCTGCTCACCACAGGTTTGTAAGCAGGGGACAGATGAACCAGGTTGTGATCCGAGCGGCCCAGTGGGGGGAGGGGTGATGAGCTGTATGCATCCTTGATGTTTGCATACAGCAAGTCCAGTGTTTTGTGGTCCCTGGTATGGCAGTCCACATACTGAGTGAAAGTTGGAAGGGTGACAGACAGAGAGACATGATTGAAGTCGCCAGAGATGAGGATGAGGGACTGGACTTTATTCATATAATATCTATTTATTATTGTAGTTAAACATAAAGTACAGTATACAATAATTCATACTATAGATCAGAAATTGTTTGTCTAATCATTACAAAACTCGCAGGACCTGTTTCAAAACTGTTGAACTACAAGTTATTTTAAAATTGCTTTGTGCAAAAGTTGTTGTAAATGAATGTATTTGTCCAATCATCATAAAACCTGTTAGTTATCTTCTACACAGGTGTCATAAACTGTCACAGCTCTCAACTTCAAACGGCCCAAGCTGGCTTGAACCCTGAAATTGCCTATATATATTTCAGTCTGAGATTATGTGAAGGCAGTAAACCTGTGCAGCTGCTTGTCTCCTGTTAAGCTGATGGAAATCATTCTGTATCTTCTGCTGCAGTTTCAACTTACCTGAAATAAACTTGAAGCAGGTGGAGCTGGAAAAGGTAATATACACTGTTTGATTTTTTCATCATCATCAATATCTTAGTCACCATCAATATCATCATCATTATTTCTGTCAAGACTCCCTGAACATCCAAACAACATTATTTTGTTATAAAACTTAAAAATGTGTTTACAGCTTCAGATGTCCATTGATGAGATGTTCAAGAATCTGACAATGAATCTGGGAAGGTACGAAAAGTGATTAAGAAATGGGGGAGGAGTTTTAAGCTGATGAAAAATATGAGGAGAAAGATCCCAAAGTCTATTATCAGTGCAAACAAAGATTCTGTTTTTACCCTTTGAAGGCACCAACTATGTAATTTGGGCTTGCCCCGACCACTTCAAAACTCCAAACACAAGTCAACACTGCTGCTGTTAGTCACACATCAACAGTTGACAGGTTTCAGACTGCTGAGTCCAACCTGCATCAGGACTTTACATCAGGCCAGATTAATAAATTTCCGACTAATTGCCACATTTTGAGCCAACATTCTCCCTACTTCTGTTCTTTATAACTTGGTGAAATGTGAACACACAAACATGAAACACATAGGGATATCAGTCAGTGCGATCCAGTTACATTCCTTAAATATATTGTTATCTCCGTTATCCATCCAAGTTTTTTTTTTGCGATCCGATAAACAGTTCATCAAAATTTACTGCCTGAAATCATAAATTCAGTGCCTCTTGGTGCTGATTTTTTATTTTTTTTTCCCAGAGAAAAAAGCTCATATCTCAAATAAACTGACATAAGTCATGTCACTGTGGTGTAGTTAGTTTATAACCTAATGTTAAGTTTTTATTTCTAGTGATTGTATTGAGGATTCAAAAATCATAGAAATGTTGTTCATTTCTTTTGATTATCCTGCTAAAAAAATAAATAAATGTATTGCAATATTATATAATAATAATAATAATAATAATAAGAAGAAGAAGAAGAAGAAGAAGAATGATAATAATAATATATAATAAATGTTTGTTTGCCACAGAGCTTGTCTTCTGCAATAATCCCAAATCCATTGGAAAAATCCCATAGGTTTTTTGAAAAGGGAACCAGGGCAATGCTAACTTCCATGCTGGCCTACTAAAAAACATCATCCCTGGAACACTCTGTGGTTCAAGTGACATATAGGAATAGTACAAATAGTAATGTTATTGGATATGATTAAAGTCTGTGTTCAGCATTCAATTATCATGGTGCCAGTCAGTCACGTCTCGTCTCGTATATGTCACATCACTGTTTTGGCTCATGGCCAGTTGCTTTTTCGCACCTACAAAATGCAAGTGTAAGCAGTGATGCTGACTGCAGTTCAGTTCAGTTAACCATCAACTGTGTTATTAATAGCAAAGATTTTAAGAATATTAGATAGAGAACTCCTAAATTCTTATTATATAGTATGTTTATTTATTTTATGTCTATAGTTGTTGTTAATTTTGATCATTTCTTTAAGTTTGTAAAGTTTTCTTGTATTTTATTTTTATTTATTTATTTATTTTTATTTAATTATATCATTAGTGGTTGTACTTCAGTTACACATCCAGCTGTTGGTCAACTGTTGAACTGTTGAACTGATGAAAATATTCTTGTGTGTTCTGCTGTAGTTTGAGATTACATGAGATGAACTCAACACAAACTGGAGTAGGACAAGGTCACCACCACCCTCATCCTCACCCTCACCCTCAACCTCATCATCATAATCCTCACTATCCTCATGGTTATCAACATAATCCTCATGATTATGCACTGGAATTATCTGGAATTGACTTAACACAGGTAACTTGTGCTTTTTGATTTTTCAACATCACTACCATCATCATAATCATCATCATCATTATTTTTGTCAACACTCTCTGAACATCCAAATAAAATTAAGTTGTTTTAAAAACAAAAATGTGGTTAAAGTTTCAGATATCCATCGACAAGATGTTGAGGAAACTGACAGATGATCTGCAAAGGTATGAGATCTGAGGAGAAGGAGGTTTGAGATGATGAGGAGTATGAGGAGGAGGTTTTAGTGATAACAAGTGAGGCAATAAAGATTATTAGCAGGACTAAGTCTATTATGTGTGCACATACTAATTTTGTTTTACTTCTCATTAATTTAAAGTTGCCCCAAGGTGTGAGTGTAAGGGTGAATGGTTGTCTGTCTCTATGTATAAGTGCTGTGATAGTCTGGTGACCTCTTTCAGGGTGTACTCTGCCCCTTGCTCAATGACAGCTGGGATCGGTTCCAGTTGCCCCTGACCCTGTAAAGGATAAACAATTATAGAGAATGGATGGATGGATGAATGGATGGATAGGTGTAAGTTATTGATGTCTGCCTTGTGGGGTGACTTCAATAGGAAATCTATTGTAGCACCCAGGCATCACTGATCCCCTTTTGGAACGTAAAGAGTAGAGCAAGGAGTCAAAAATACACAGAGAGAGATATAGCGTTGGGGGAGTGGCGCAAAATGTGAGGGCAAATGTGCTGGAGAGGGTTAGGTGGGCATTTTCCCTCAGTGGTAGAAGGGGCCAGGTAGAGGTGTAGTCCTGCTCCTAAAATTTTGAGCTTTAAAAATATTAGCAAGATACATTCAAAGAATTTATTCATTAAAAATAAATGGTGTGCAAGACTTGAAACATGTTTATAATTCTAATGCTTTCTGTCTGTGTTGTGAAGGGGCTTAGGTCCAGAATTGGTAATAGCACCTGGGAATGTCAGACCCCCAAAACCTCCAGATTCTTAAGACAAGATTGGAAGGATCTGATATTGTGAGACCTGGACGACTGTAACAGTTATAAGCATGGAAGGATCAATGACAATTGATTTATTTTAGGTGTTTGATATTAAGTGTTCTAGGATGCCATTTCAGGAGGCCACAGTAGTGGCTCTAATCCTGAAGAAGAGTCCAGAATAATGAACACCATGCCAGACAAGGAGAAAATGTGGCAGAAGAAATGGTGAAACTAGATTTAAGTAGTTACTCGCCCAGACTCAGAGATGTAGAGAGAATTAGAAGTACTTTGCGAGGCATTTTATTTATTTATTTATTTATTTATTTATTGCATTAAACAGAGATGGATGGTTGAGGGGAAATCCTTCACATGGTGAGGACCCGGGCTCCAGTGCCAAAGGAGCAGATGTATAGGAGGTGGAACTGGGACATGATGCATCCAGCATCGTTGCAGTTACTGCATATGGTGCAGGCTCTTTGGTGCACCATGAACCTGCCTTTTTTATTTATGCTGATGGATGCAGGGAAGATAGCAGATGAGGCTGATGATGCTGGTTTTGATGGTATGGGTGCTGACAACGCTACATGTTGTGAGCCCGAGTGGTCTGGATGATAGCAGGAGGCTAAAGTTGTCCTCCAAGAAAATGGAGTTGGAGAACTGCAGCAATTGGCAAGTGATTGTCCATGAATTTCCACGGTCTCTCTTTCCCAATGGAGGGAGATTAGCTGGGAGATGCAGAGAATTCACCAGGTGAATTATGGTAGTCTTGTATGTTTAGGAGAGATCAACCAAGCAGGATAAGGACCATGGAAGAGCCTGTTTTGAAGCTTGCTGAACTCTCTTGCTCTCTGGACAGCTTTCAGGTTATAGAAAGCAGGGTCTCAGACACAGAGGCAGCAGAGCAGTTTTCCGCATCAGTTGCTGGGTCTACTGATGTGGGCTGATAGAAACTTTGGATGTGGTCAGCCAGATTTTGTCTGAATAGATTGTTGTCAGATGGGGATAGTGAGACAATGTCCGTGCTCAAGATGAGGTGAGTGGGAGGATGATTTTGCTCGTTGGATGAAGTAGTAGCTCACTTTTCTGTGTGTACTCAAAGTGATATTATAGGCCGAAATGCAAGCGCAAATTAAGAGGAGAGTAAGGTGGGCATTGCTAGAAATGCTGGGAGTGGCATGCCTTAGATCTGTTCTTCCTATACTTGATAGGTTCATTTAATGTGTGCCCTGCCCAATACAAAAAATCCAAACACATGACTGGATGCTGCTGCGTACACTCACACAATAACAGTTCAATATATATAATATTTTTCTGTGTGACTTACACTTCCAAAGAATGTCTGATGTCCATTCAGAATTAACATCCATTTGTTTGCCCTATTTGATTTTCATTTGTATTTTACTCTTTTTTATTCATAGTTTTTGTTGATTTGACTTGAGTCAGATCATTTTCAGTCTGAGTTTGTGTGAAGTCAGTAAACCTGTGCAGCTGGTTGTCTCCTGTTGAAGTGATGCAAATCCTCCTGTGTCTTCTGTTATAGAATGAATGTACCTGGCATGAAGTTGACACTGGTGGAGTTGGAGAAGGTAATCTACACTGTTTGTTTGTTTTATTTAATTTTATTTTGTCATAATCATCCTTTTTTATTTTAATTTTTTAATGCCTTAACAGCTTCAGATGGCAATCAAAAAGATGTCCCAGAGACTGCCGAAGGATCTGGGGAGGTATGAAACTAGAGGAGAAGGAGGAGGAGGAGGAGGGAGATAAGTGAGATAATGCAGAACATTAGGAGAAAGTGAAGAGGAGTCTTTTATCAGTGTAAATAGTGAATCTGTTATAGCTCTTTATCCATAACTTTTAAATATGACCCCGTCCACCGATAAAAATCCAATCCCTTGATTTGACACTGCTGCTTCACACTCACACAATAACAGTTTCAGGTTTACTGAGTGATCGTAATCACCCTGCTGTGTCAAACCTGGATCAGGTCTTTATATCAGGCCAGATTCCACATAAATATTGACCCATGGCTGCAGTTTCGAGTCAAGTCAAAGTTCCCCCTCCTTCTGTTCTTTATAACTTAGTCCTTTCTTTTATCCTCCTGTGTATGTATTATATTCATTTATATGCTATCAAAAACTGACTTCATTTTATTTTTTATTTCTTCTTTGTGTATTTATTTATGTTTTCCATTTCATTTATTTCTTTAAGTTTGTCATATTTTCATTTTTAAATATAGTTTCTAAATGTATTCATAGTTTTTAGTTATTCGACTTCAGTCAGATCATTTTCAGTCTGAGTTTGTGTGAAGTCAGTTAACCTTTGCAGCAGGTTGTCTCCTGTTGAACTGATGAAAATCCTCCTTTGTCTTCTTCTGTAGTTTGAATTTACCTGAGATCAAGTTGACACTGGTGGAGCTAGAAAAGGTAATCTGTACTGTTTGGTTGTCTTTTTATCATCATCGTTTTTGTCAACACTTTCTGAACATCCAGATGGAATTATTGTTATTTTTTAAATGTGGTTACAGCTTCAGATGTCCATGGATGTGATGTTTAAGAAAGTGAGAAAGGATCTTGGAAGGTATGAAACACAAAAAAGATAAGGACATTTATAATCAGTGAAAGGAACTGATTCTTTTATTTCCCTTAAAAACTACTATCACAAGGATTTCAATGTTGCCCTAGCCTTGCCAGAAAATCCCAAACACATGATGAGACACTTCTAGTGTCTTGTAGACACATTTCAGATTTACCGAGTGATCTGGATCACCCTGCTGTGTCAAACCTGGATCAGGTCTTTACATCAGGCCAGGTTCCACATTTATTCTATTCATATAATATCTATTTATTATTGTAGTTAAACATAAAGTGCAGTATACAATAATTCATACTATAGATCAGAAATTGTTTGTCTAATCATTACAAAACTCACAGGACCTGTTTCAAAACTGTTGAACTACAAGTTATTTTAAAATTGCTATGTGCAAAAGTTGTTGTAAATGAATGTATTTGTCCAATCATCATAAAACCTGTTAGTTATCTTCTACACAGGTGTCATAAACTGTCACAGCTCTCAACTTCAAACGGCCCAAGCTGGCTTGAACCCTGAAATTGCCTATATATATTTCAGTCTGAGATTATGTGAAGGCAGTAAACCTGTGCAGCTGCTTGTCTCCTGTTAAGCTGATGGAAATCATTCTGTATCTTCTGCTGCAGTTTCAACTTACCTGAAATAAACTTGAAGCGGGTGGAGCTGGAAAAGGTAATATACACTGTTTGATTTTTTCATCATCATCAATATCTTAGTCATCATCAATATCATCATCATTATTTCTGTCAAGACTCCCTGAACATCCAAACAACATTATTTTGTTATAAAACTTAAAAATGTGTTTACAGCTTCAGATGTCCATTGATGAGATGTTCAAGAATCTGACAATGAATCTGGGAAGGTACGAAAAGTGATTAAGAAAAGGGGGAGGAGTTTTAAGCTGATGTAGAATATGAGGAGAAAGATCCCAAAGTCTATTATCAGTGCAAACAAAGATTCTGTTTTTACCCTTTGAAGGCACCAACTATTTAATTTGGGCTTGCCCCGACCACTTCAACACTTCAAACACAAGTCAACACTGCTGCTGTTAGTCACACATCAACAGTTGACAGGTTTCAGACTGCTGAGTCCAACCTGCATCAGGACTTTACATCAGGCCAGGTTAATAAATTTCCGACTAATTGCCACATTTTGAGCCAACAGTCTCCCCACTTCTGTTCTTCATAACTTGGTGAAATGTGAACACACAAACATGAAACACATAGAGATATCATTCAGTGTGATCCAGTTACATTCCTTAAATATATTGTTATCTCCGTTATCCATCCAAGTTTTTCTTTGCGATCCGATAAACAATTCATCAAAATTTACTGACTGATATCATAAATTCAGTACCCCTTGGTGCTGATTTTTTTTTTTTTTTCCCCAGAGAAAAAGCTCATATCTCAAATAAACTGTAATTTTTTTTATTTTTTTATTTTAGCTGGGTAAAGCTAGCTAATGTCAGGATGCTTGCTAAGGTTGACAAATTGCTGGCTTAATGTAACAGAATACTGTCTTGGGTGGATAATGTCAGCAAATTTATCCAGATTTCTGTCATGACATGACATAAGTCATGTCACTGTGGTGTAGTTAGTTTATAACCTAATGTTAAGTTTTTACTTCTGGTGATTATATTGAGGATTCAGAAATCATAGAAATGTTGTTCATTTCTTTTGATTATCCTGCTAAAAAAATAAATAAATGTATTGCAATATTATATAATGATAATAATAATAATAAGAAGAATGATAATAATAATATATAATAAATGTTTGTTTGCCACAGAGCTTGTCTTCTGCAGTAATCCCAAATCCATTGGAAAAATCCCATAGGGTTTTTGAAAAGGGAACCAGGGCAATGCTAACTTCCATGCTGGCCTACTGAAAAACATCATTCCTGGAGCACTCTGTGGTTCAAGTGACATATAGGAATAGTACAAATAGTAATGTTATTGGATATGATTAAAGTCTGTGTTCAGCATTCAATTATCATGGTGCCAGTCAGTCACGTCAAGTCTCGTATATGTCACATCACTGTTTTGGCTCATGGCCAGTTGCTTTTTCGCACCTACAGAATGCAAGTTCAGTTCAGTTAACCATCAACTGTGTTGTTAATAGCAAAGATTTTAAGAATATTAGATAGAGAACTCCTAAATTCTTATTATATAGTATGTTTATTTATTTTATGTCTATTGTTGTTATTAATTTTGATCATTTCTTTAAGTTTGTCATGTTTTCTTGTATTTTATTTTTATTTATGTATTTATTTTTATTTAATTATATCATTAGTGGTTGTACTTCAGTTACACATCCAGCTGTTGGTCAACTGTTAAACTGATGAAAATATTCCTGTGTGTTCTGCTGTAGTTTGAGATTACATGAGATGAACTCAACACAAACTGAAGTAGGACAAGGTCACCACCACCCTCATCCTCACCCTCACCCTCAACCTTATCATCATAATCCTCACCATCCTCATGGTTATCAACATAATCCTCATGATTATGCACTGGAATTATCTGGAATTGACTTAACACAGGTAACTTGTGCTTTTTGATTTTTCAACATCACTATCATCATCATAATCATCATCATCATTATTTTTGTCAACACTCTCTGAACATCCAAATAAAATTAAGTTGTTTTAAAAACAAAAATGTGGTTAAAGTTTCAGATATCCATCGACAAGATGTTGAGGAAACTGACAGATGATCTGCAAAGGTATGAGATCTGAGGAGAAGGAGGTTTGAGATGATGAGGAGTATGAGGAGGAGGTTTTAGTGAAAGCAAGTGAGGCAATAAAGATTATTAGCAGGACTAAGTCTATTATGTGTGCACATACTAATTTTGTTTTACTTCTCATTAATTTAAAGTTGCCCCAAGGTGTGAGTGTAAGGGTGAATGGTTGTCTGTCTCTATGTATAAGTGCTGTGATAGTCTGGTGACCTCTTTCAGGGTGTACTCTGCCCCTTGCTCAATGACAGCTGGGATCGGTTCCAGTTGCCCCTGACCCTGTAAAGGATAAACAATTATAGAGAATGGATGGATGGATGGATGGATGGATGGATGGGTGTAAGTTATTGATGTCTGCCTTGTGGGGTGACTTCAATAGGAAATCTATTGTAGCACCCAGGCATCACTGATCCCCTTTTGGAACGTAAAGAGTAGAGCAAGGAGTCAAAAATACACAGAGAGAGATATAGCGTTGGGGGAGTGGCGCAAAATGTGAGGGCAAATGTGCTGGAGAGGGTTAGGTGGGCATTCTCCCTCAGTGGTCGAAGGGGCCAGGTAGAGGTGTAGTCCTGCTCCTAAAATTTTGTTAGATAACTGCAATTCATGAGCAACAACAACACCATTAGCAAGATACATTCAAAGAATTTATTCATTTAAAATGAATGGTGTGCAAGACTTGAAACTTGTTTATAATTCTAATACTTTCTGTCTGTGTTGTGAAGGGGCTTAGGTCCAGAATTGGTAATAGCACCTGGGAATGTCAGACCCCCAAAACTTCCAGATTCTTAAGACAAGATTGGAAGGATCTGATATTGTGAGACCTGGACGACTGTAACAGTTATAAGCATGGAAGGATCAATGACAATTGATTTATATTAGGTGTTTGATATTAAGTGTTCTAGGATGCCATTTCAGGAGGCCACAGTAGTGGCTCTAATCCTGAAGAAGAGTCCAGAATAATGAACACCATGCCAGACAAGGAGAAAATGTGGCAGAAGAAATGGTGAAACTAGATTTAAGTAGTTACTCGCCCAGACTCAGAGATGTAGAGAGAATTAGAAGTACTTTGCGAGGCATTTTATTTATTTATTTATTGCATTAAACAGAGATGGATGGTTGAGGGGAAATCCTTCACATGGTGAGGACCCGGGCTCCAGTGCCAAAGGAGCAGATGTAGAGGAGGTGGAACTGGGACATGATGCATCCACCATTGTTGCAGTTACTGCATATGGTGCAGGCTCTTTGGTGCACCATGAACCTGCCTTTTTCATTTATGCTGATTGATGCAGGGAAGATAGCAGATGAGACTGATGATGCTGGTTTTGATGGTATGGGTGCTGACAACGCTACATGTTGTGAGCCCGAGTGGTCTGGATGATAGCAGGAGGCTAAAGTTGTCCTCCAAGAAAATGGAGTTGGAGAACTGCAGCAATTGGCAAGTGATTGTCCATGAATTTCCACGGTCTCTCTTTCCCAATCGAGGGAGATTAGCAGGAAGATGCAGAGAATTCACCAGGTGAATTATGGTAGTCTTGTATGTTTAGGAGAGATCAACCAAGCAGGATAAGGACCATGGAAGAGCCTGTTTTGAAGCTTGCTGAACTCTCTTGCTCTCTGGACAGCTTTCAGGTTATAGAAAGCAGGGTCTCAGACACAGAGGCAGCAGAACAGTTTTCCGCATCAGTTGCTGGGTCTACTGATGTGGGCTGATAGAAACTTTGGATGTGGTCAGCCAGGTTTTGTCTGAATAGATTGTTGTCAGATGGGGATAGTGAGACAATGTCCGTGCTCAAGATGAGGTGAGTGGGAGGATGATTTTGCTTGTTGGATGAAGTAGTAGCTCACTTTTCTGTGTGTACTCAAAGTGATATTATAGGACAAAATGCAAGCGCAAATTAAAAGGAGAGTAAGGTGGGCATTGCTAGAAATGCTGGGAGTGGCATGCCTTAGATCTGTTCTTCCTATACTTGATAGGTTCATTTAATGTGTGCCCTGCCCACTACAAAAAATCCAAACACATGACTGGATGCTGCTGCGTACACTCACACAATAACAGTTCAATATATATAATATTTTTCTGTGTGACTTACACTTCCCAAGAATGTCTGATGTCCATTCAGAATTAACATCCATAAATTCACTTAGAAATCATAAAAAAATGAGGTTGCAGAATCTACTGTCACATCTTCAGTTTAAGTTTTATTTCGATTTGATCTGTTTTAGTCTTTAGTTGGACAGTTTTGGACAGTTCATGTAGATTGTTTGGCGTTTTAATTATTCTTTCTATTCATATTTTATTTATTTAATATTTGTTTATATTTATTTATGTTATTAAATAATTTATAATTTGATCCTATCTTCTTATTTTCCTATCAAGGTTTTTCATTTTGTGTATTTCTTGTGTTAGTCCTTATTCATTTTTAAGGATTAAAACCCTTTTTAAATTTCATTACATTAAAAAGTGTGTGTGAAGTCAATAACCTCCAGCTGTTTGCTGTTGAACTGATGAAAATCCTCCTGTGTCTACTGCTGTAGTGTTGATTTACCTGGGATGAAGCTGGTAAAGGTGGAGCTGAAAAAGGTAATCAACACTGTCTGATTTTTTTAAATCATCATCATTGTCATCATTATCATTGACATCAACTCTTTCAACACAAACAAACAAACAAACACATTTTTTTTTAAACTTGTGATTACAGCTTAAGATGTCCATCAACGGGATGTTTAAGAAACTGACATTGGTTCTGGGAAGGTATGAAGTGTGAGAAACATGAGAAGGAGAAGGTTTGAGATGATAAAGACTGCGAGGAGAAGGTGGAGGATTAAGTCCACTATCAGTACAAATTTGGATTCCGTATAGTTCTATATCCTTACGTTTTTAACATGCACCATGTGTGAACAGTGAGTTTGCTACCTCCCACGAGCTCTCTGAGCTCTTTCAGTTTCATAAATTAATTAATAAACATCTGTGTTCAATGCCACAATCATATAAACACAAGTTAAATAGCTGCCAAATCAGGCTGTTCTCAAAATTTTTTCACATGTTTTCCTATGAAAAGTAATACATCCAAAATTTGCACATATCCCACGCATTTTGAAAGGCTGACGTGACCAACACGCTGACAACAGTAAACAAGGAAGCAGTTCCGAGCACTTATGAGGAGGCAGGTTGGGGTGGTGGATGGGTTGCAAAAAAATTAACTTTCACCCAGGACTTTCCCCTGAAGTTGTGTGTTCAGATCTGTGTGAACTTACAGTGAACTTTAAGTCATTTTAAGGTACATCCTCACCATATTTGTTTTCCTAAACCTAACTACATTAACTTTACTTGCCTACACCTAAACTCTGTAACTTAACCTTAATTATGTAACTGTATGTTAAGGATGTAACATTATTTGTAGGGTTCAAATTCGTAGGATATCATACAAACTGTTCTATGAAAATATATGTTGGCTGAATCGGCTACCTGGCTTGCTGATAGCTGCTGAAAAAGAAGCCATGGCTGTGCAGTGGCTCTTGTTTTTTATTGAAGGATAGTTGCAAATTATATAGTTACAATTGAACAATATTTTTCCTTCCAACTTTTTCTGAACAAACATCCCTTCATATTTTTACTTCAGTCAGATCATTTTCAGTCTGAGCTTGTGTGAAGTCAGTTAACCTGTGCAGCTGTTTGTCTCCTGTTCAACTGATGAAAACCCTGATGTGTCTTATGCTGCAGGGGGACTTTTTCTACAATGACACAGACTGAGCTGGAAAAGGTAATCTATGCTGTTTGATATTTTCAATTCATTGTCATCATCCTCATCCTCATTTCTGAACAGCTAAATGAAATTGTTATTTCTCTTTTTAAATGTGGTTACAGGTTCAGATGTCCATTGACTTGAAGTTCATGAAACTGATGAATGTTCTGGAAAGGTATGAAATGTGAGGAGGAGGAGGAGGTTTGAGATGATAAAGAATATAAGGAGGAGGCAAAAGATATTGATTTGTTATCTCCCTTTAAATGCAATTTCAATAGGTATTTATTGTGGCCCTTGCAGCTACAAAAAAGCAAATACATGATTGTACACTGCTGCAGTTACCCGCACATTAACAGGTTTCAGGTTTAATAAAGCCCCTTCCACTGAACAAAAACCCCATTAACACCTGTTAACATCTGGCTTTTTTATTTTATGGAAAAGGTTACAATCAACATTCACTCCAGGGACAAATGACTCTGCAGTAGTCACTGGTATTAAACGGTTTTAGCTACAATCAGCTCCAATCAGCAGTGATGAAAATATGACACACACGTGAACATGTAAATTTTAGATCTTTTACTGGCATCGCCACAAAATACCATCCCCCTCCATCTGAGCTGCACTCAAACACCATTCAAAATTTAGTCAGCACTTAGTTTGATAGAATCATATTATTAATATAATATCTGTCTCTCCTTATGTCTCATTGTGTCATATGGATTACTGTTAATTCATTATATTGATCTGTTCTGTACAACATCTATTGCTCGTCTGTCCGTCCTGGAAGAGGGATCCCTCCTTCAGTCGCTCTTCCTGAGGTTTCTACCATTTTTTTCTCCCCGTTAAAGGGGTTTTTTTGGGAAGTTTTTCCTTAGCCGCTGTGAGGGTCCTAAGGACAGAGGGATGTTGTATGCTGTAAAGCCCACTGAGGCAAATTGTGATTTGTGATATTGGGCTCTATAAATAAAATTGATTGATTGAATTGATTGATAGA
Organism: Cephalopholis sonnerati; assembly: GCA_019142605.1. NCBI lineage: Eukaryota > Metazoa > Chordata > Actinopteri > Perciformes > Serranidae > Cephalopholis > Cephalopholis sonnerati. The sequence continues at coordinate 632,966 of JAGQAX010000005.1, read as the reverse complement.
GAGACTAAATAAATAACAGATATGAAAAACATAGTAACCACCACAACATTTTCACTAGCCTCCATTATGCTTTCTACTGTTTACTAACCTGTTTTCCAGCCGGTTATGATATGAAACACAAATTGATATCATTCAGTGTGACTTGCACTTCTCAAGAGTATAAATGTCTCCAATGTCTATCCAGAATAAACATCCCTAAATCTACTCTGAAAAAATAGAAATAAGAAACTGCAGAAAGAATCACGTTTGGAGTCAAAGTGTTTCTTCCACTTGATCTATTTTTATCATATTTATATAGTGTCTATTTATGATTTTAGTAATACTTCTTTTTTATTATAGTTATTTATTCATCTATGTTATTAAGTAATATATTTTGTAATCTAATTCTATATATGTTTTATATGTCTGTTTATGTTTTTCTTTTATATTTCTTTAAGTTTTCATATTTCATTTTATTTTATTTTTCAGTTGTTTTCCTGTATTCATATTTTTTTTGTCGTTTCACATGAGTAGAATTATTTTCGGTCTGAGTCTGTGTGAAGTCAGTAAACCTCTGCAGCTGTTTGTCTCCTGCTAAACTCATGAAAATCCACCTGTGTTTTCTGCTGTAGTGAGGATTCATCTAAGTTCGACTTAATACTGGTTGAGGCGGAAAAGGTAATCTAGCTGTTGGATTTTTTAAAATTAATTTCTCTTTAATTTTATCATCATCAGCATCATCATCATTATTAGAATTTCTGTCAAGATTCCCTGATCATCAAATCAAAATGAATTTGTTAATGTGCTATATAAATAAAGATGACTTGACTTGACTTGTTTTAAAATAAAAAAAAATGTGGTTACAGATTCAGATGTCCATTGATGAGATGTTCATGGAAGTGATGAATGCTCTGAAAAGGTATGAAACGTGAAGAGGAGGAGAGGGAGGGTTTTGAGATGATGATGAATATGAGAGGGAGGAGACCAAAGTGTATTATGAGTGCAAACATTGATTCCTTTATGGTCCTTGGAGCGCACTAACACTTTAATGTGGACCCAGCGAAAAATCCAAAAACATGACTTGACTCTGCTGCTGTCAGTCAGACATTGACAATAGACAGGTTTCAGGTTTACTGAGTGATCTGTTTCAGCTTGCTGAGTGAAACCTGGGACAGGTCTCTGCATCAGGCCAGGCTAATTTATTTCTGACCCACTGCCGTATTTTTTCTTCTATTTGATCTATTTATTGTATTGATTTAAAAAGTATCTGTTTATTATTTTAGTTATTTTTTGATGATTCAGATAATTCAGTCTTGCTTTTTCTCTTTCTATTTATGCATCATCTTTACTTCTATGTTATTATAGGCTCTATATGTAACTTTTTACATGTATTAATGTCTTTGTATAACTAGCGGGTGAATGGATTGTAGCGTAACTTAAAGTCTGAGACCCTCTCATGACTTTTTCGGTTGCCTATCAAACCTGTGGAATGATTTCTATAAAAGGGATTTTTCAGGAAAATCCAAAGGATATGAGGCTTATATGTGTTACTGAGTGCCTTGCCTCTCTTCAGCTCCCCTACAACACCAACAAAGTGCAACACTAGCTAACATTAACTTAGAAACGGAGTCAGCTTAAGTTAACAAAAGACTGGCATCCACCACATCACTTAGTCCACACATGCTTTGTTTCTGTTATATACATTTTGCAGCAGCGGTCCAGAGATGGACATCAACTTTCTGTAGCTGCCATTAAACAGGTTAGACCAAGCACTGCCGCTGGCCTTCAGCTTGCTATGACTGCCAGTGCTGATTTTTTATTTTTTTTTTTAAAGAGAAAACACTGATGTGTGAAATATGTTGTGATATTGTATTTTTAGCCTGGCCGTCAGGAGGTGTGCCAGGCTTTAAAACCAATTTTTGTAGTGGCCAAACAGTGTGGCATTTGGAGAGTTTGGCAAAGCACTGAACTGGATGTAGCTGGCTCAGCTGGTGGAAGTCTCTAGTGGGCCTGCTTTATGGGTCACAGAGTGCAGAAGCAGTGCCAATAATCTGCATGATTTTATAAACAGCAGTTGAACTTTTTGGGTTCATGCCCCACTGAGAAATTTTCATAGGAATGAGTGGAGCCCCAACTCCAACACCGTATCCAGGTCTCTTCATACATCCATGGTTTTAGGTGGATATTGTTAACTAAACGCCAACAAATCCCAAGCTAGGTAATTCTGTCTTCATTGGATAGAATATTGTCCACTTGCAATTTTTCTTCAGCCTCCTATACTTAAAAGCTTCAAAGACATCCATACACCTAAAAAATTCACAGAGATTCATACACTAAAAAAACTGTGTCTGCCAAGATCAGAGTGCACACAAAATAATTTTTTCTCAAAGATGGCTTCTATAAGTTTGGATAGTTCTTATCATGCTGATTTTTGTTTAAGTGTTTGTTTTTTTCTGATAAAATTGCTTTTAATTAGTTATTCTCTTCTATGAAAGTGGCACAACATTTTCATCAATCAGATCCCAGAATGATCTTGTGAAAAAAAACACCTTTTAATTAAGAGGCGTACCCTACAGTGGCTCCCCCCTTAAGACCATCTGGGCCTGGAGCTTTGTGTGGCTTTATGATTTTTCAGTAAGTGTGATAGGACCCTAGACTGAGCCACAGACACTGTCAAGTGTGTCCTAATGAGTGTCATTAGCCCCTTTTACACTGCCAGATTTTCCGCGAATTTTGGGCCGTTTTGCCAGGCAAGCTGCGTGCGTTTAGACACACAGTGTTGGACTGGCGAGTTGATCTGAGATGCCCAATTTTTCGCCTCGTAGGGTAGTCATATTGACGGAACGGTTTTGGTCTAAACAGAGCGAGGCGGCTTTCCGCCTCGGGAGGGTCTGTTGATGACTTGTGGGAGGGGCTGTTGATGACGCCACACGTTCGACCCACTGGCGTGGATTCAAACCAGGAAACAGCTGATAGCAGGAATGAGTGTCTAGCAGCACTAAGGAGACGCAAAGCAGAAGATGAGCAACTGGGGAGATAAAGAATTGCCCTCCTTGCCCTCGCTAATGAGAAGGCCATTAACCATCAGATGACGGGAACCGTGAAGGACGGGCCGATGTACGAGCGAATCGCTGAAGGACTGACCAGCCATGGCTTTCCTCGGTACGTCACTGTTTACGTCACACGCTGAGCTACATGTTTTGTTACTTGCTCACGCCCCCCATTGCCCTGAAAAAGGCACATTCTGTATAAACAAAAGTAGGCAGGCAGCATTTTGCCGCACTCCCCGATTTTGTTTTTATACTGCCAATGTGGAGAGAAGACGGATTGGGCTTTCCTGCAAATTTGCACAATCCCTATGTAAAAAGGGCTTTTGTCTAATCTACTGTAAAACTGTTGTAGCTTATTTGCAAAGGAGAGTGAAATCAGTAGGGCTGGGTATCTTTAAAAAATTACAATACCAGTACCAACATCAGTACCTTCAGAGTGATACTGATGCCAAAAGAGTATTTCATTCAATACCTATAATGTGAATGGAGTGGCACATATACTGTAAAACTTCAATTAATATCCTGGGCTTTTATTTGCATCAGTCACTGCTGCTGAAGCTATTGCTGAGTATGAGATTCCCACGGGAAAAAGCTGTGAGAGTCTGACCTGCTGCACACACTCAGTGACAGGGCTAACTGTTAGCATAACATAGCTTTTCATCAATGGGTATGAAGACAGTCGAACCGTTTCAGTGTCTGTGTGAATTTGTTGGGCCTCATTTAACAGCATGGTGTTAAATGTTAGTTACTGCTGCAGCTGTGTAGCTTGTATTTAATGTTACCGGGCAGACATTGAACTGACTGTTGCCCAAGAGGATAGCGGCTCTGCAGATGGCTATAACAGAAAGTCTGCTGATGGTCTTGGATCAAACCCCTGGCACAAAAGGGATCAAATGTGAGTATCATTTGAATGGAGGTGTTTGCGGTACTACTTGGCACTGGCTTATTTAGGTCGATGCTTTAAAGGTATCGAGTACTGATACCCAGCCCTAGCAACTAAATCAGTAGGCAGTATTATTTTCTAGCTTCTCTGCCCATCACTGTATTGAGCCTGGCCAATGCTTTCTTTGCATTGTCATTAATACCTTGTTTCTCCATTTTGTGTCGATGCTGTTGTCAGGATCTTTTAATAATAAATATTACATGAAAAAGTGCATAGTTTATGCCCAAAACTATATCGGTCTGACACAAAATGTGAAAATTTCAGAGAGGCTAACATAACATGATTTCCACTGGATCTGAATCCAGAAATCTAAGATCTAAGAAATCCACTGGATTTGTCATACCAGTATCATCACTTTAGCTTTAAAACTGAGCAATCTGTAGCCTCTGAAAGACAGTTGGTAGCAAAAATAGCAGCATGTTAACATGTTAATGCTGACAGTCGTAATTATTATTTTTACAAATTACTATTTCATCCCATATTTATTAGGGCCCGAGCACCGTCCGGTACGAGGACCCTATTGAAACTGAAGGAGTTATTAGGGCCCGAGCACGTCCGTGCGAGGACCCTATTGAAATTGCAGGAATTATTAGGGCCCGAGCACGTCCGTGCGAGGACCCTATTGAAATTGCAGGAATTATTATTATTATTACGACAAAAGTAAATCGCTTATTTGGAGGCCTGAACATATTCCAAAACACGCCAATTTTGGCATGCGCATCAGTCGTGGTGTAAATTTAGGTATTTTAGGGTTCGTGGAGGTGGGCGGGTCAAAATGGCTAGGTCACGCCCCTTAAAGAGCACCCTACTCGGCAGGTTTCACGGATCTGCACGAAAATCGGTACGCATGTAGATCATGCTGAGACGCACAAAAAAGGTCACAGGGACACATAGGCTAAACCCAACAGGAAGTGAGATATTTGGCGTTGAACGGCCATTTTTGGCGTTTTCCACGTGTTGTATTTTAACGAACTCCTCCTACAGGAATAATCAGAACGGCTTCAAAATTGCTGTGCACCAACTAGACTAGTTTGTGATCAAAAGTTATTAACGGATTACGTAAACTCCAAACAACCTGACCTGGGCGTGGCGGCGAAGTTTGATGTCTCGCCATGAAAAATGAGATTGCTATAACTTTGGCATTAATAGTCCGAACGGTACCAAACTCCCCAGGATTCATAATAGTCCCGCCCTGAAGACGTCTACATGCAGAAATATTGAAATTTGCATAGCGCCCCCTGCTGGTGACAGAAAAAGCGATGTTTTAGACTTTGGGGTCCAGCTCTGAGCACGTTCAGCAAATCCAGCTCAAATTTGGTCAGAAAGGCCTCAACATGTTGGTAATGCTCCATGATGAAGAATTTTGACTGTCGTCAAACGGCGTTCCATCCGGAGGGCGGCGAAGTCGACCCTTCGCCAAAATGCATAAAAATGGCCTTAACTTTGGTGTTTTTGACGATATCCACCTGAAACTTTATATGTGTGTCAACAGTCCAGCCCTGAATATGTGATATGAATTTCGTCAATGGGCGTGGCCATATGGCTTGGCCACGCCCATTCATATGAATTACTTCCATAGGACGTCTCACCGATATGCACAAAAATTGGTACACATCTCCATCACCCCCAGACAAACAAAAAAGTCTCTTGGACCTCTAGGCTAAATTCAACAGGAAGTCGGCCATTTTGAATGTCATGGTCATTTTTGGTGTCGCGCACGCATCGTATTTTAACGAACTCCTCCTACAGAATTCATCAGAACGGCTTCAAAATTACCGATTACCATCTAGAACACTTCCTGATCAAAAGTTATTAAAAGGTCTCGCAGAATCTAAAGGGCACGCCAGTTGTGGGAGGTTGAATTTTGACGTCTCGCCATGAAACAGGAAGTGGCAATAACTTCACTGTACTTGGTCAGATCTGTGTGAAACTTCACAGGTATATTGACAGTCCAACCCAGAACATATGTTATGAATTTCGTTAATAGGCGTGGCTAAATGGATTGGCCACGCCCATTCACACAAATAACCACCATAGGATGTCTCACTGATATGCACGAAACTTGGTAGACACATGTATAACATCCACACGCACAAAAAAGCCTCTTGCACGGATAGGCCACACCCAACAGGAAGTCGGCCATTTTGAAATTTACAGTCATTTTTGGCGTTTTCCACCTGGCGTATTTTAATGATCTCCTCCTCCAGAAATGATCCAATTCACTCCAAAACTGCTGTGTACCATCTACACCAGTGTGTGATCAAAACATATTGAGAGAATTGCTCAACATGGAACGGTGCGGCTGTGATATTGCGTCGACACTTGATGTCTCACCATGAAACACGATATTGCTATAACATGGGATCTAATGGTCGAATCTGCTCCAAACTTCACATGTATGATAATAGTCCTGGCATGAACACACCCACATGACGCTCAGGAGTCAGAGTCATAGCGCCACCCAGTGGAGACGGGAAGTCGCAACGCATTGGTTCCTACACTGTCCGAAGGAGGCGAACATTCAGCGCCTCGTCTGCCGGTCGAACTCTTGCGACACGGTGGCGGCCGCGCCAGGCCCCGAGTTGCGTGGGGTGCGAGGGCCCGTTCAACGCTGCTTGCAGCTTTAATTATTATTTTTCCTCCAAATGAATTGGCTTTTAAAGAACTTTATCATATTCAAAAACTCACCAAATTTGGCGGTCGCATCAGTCGCGGTGAAAATTTACGTGTATTATGGTTTGCGGCGATGGGCAGGATAAAATGGCGGGGCCACGGCCCTTAAACAGGGGCCCCGACTGCAGGTTTCACCGACATACACGAAAATCGGTACACATATGTATCACACCCAGACGCACAAAAAAGTCTCTTGGAGCCATAGGCCAAACCCAACAGGAAGTCAGCCATTTTGAATTTAGCGGCCATTTTTGGTGTTTTCCACATGTTATATTTTAACGAACTCCTCCTACAGGATTAATCAGAATCACTTCAAACTTGCTGTGTACCATCTAGACTAGTTTGTGATCAAAAGTTATCAAAAGATCAGCTACCCGTTGAGGGGCGAATCAGCTTTTTGATGGAGAAGTTTGACATCTCACCATGAAAAACGAAATTGCTATAACTTTGGGGTAAATGGGCCAATCTGCACCAAACTTCACTGGATATATAATAGTCCTGCCCTGAACACATCTACATGCAGAAATTTTGTATTTGTCATAGCACCCCCTGCTGGAAACAGAAAAAGCGATGTTTTAGACTTTGAGGTGCAGCTCTGAGCAAGTTCAGCATATCCAACTCAAATTTGGTCAGAGAAGCCTCAAGACCTTGGTAATGCCATATTATGAAGATTGTGACATTTGTGACATATTGTCAAACAGCGTTGCGCCCAGAGCGCGGCAGTCGATGTTTCGCCAAAACGCATAAAAGTGGCCTTAACTTCAGTGTCCTTGGTCATATCTGCCTGAAACTTCATATGTGTGTTAACGGTCCAGGCCTGAACATGTGATATGAGTTTCGTTGATAGGCGTGGCTAAATGACTTGGTCACGCCCATTCATAAAAGTAACCCCCATAGGACGTTCACCGATATGCACGACAATCGGTACACACATGTATCACACCCAGACGCACAAAAAAGCCTTTTGCACCCATAGACCAAACCCAACTGGAAGTCCGCCATTTTGATTTTACTTGTGCCACTTTTGTGCATTTTTGCCGATTTCCAGGAGACGTAAATTAATGAACTTGTCCTAGAGATTTTATCCAATCCACTTCAGACTTTGTCTGTCCCACCCAATGACCTACAAGAAGAAAAGTTATCACAGGCTTGAGGTTTCTACAAATGCTGTCACCGTGCCGCTGCCTTCTTTGCCATAAAATACGAAGTTGTAAGTACTCCTACAGATTTTATCCAATCGACTTCTTACTTGGTCTGTCTGACCTCAACACATTGAGGAAGAAAAGTTATCAAAAGCTTGACTTGTCGTCACACAGTGAGACCGTGGCGGGCTCTCAAACTTCGGGGTCTCGCCACGAAACAGGAAGTAGTGTATGACTCCAGCATACATGGTCCAATCTTCCCTAACCTTCACAGGATTGATGACAGTGCTGCTCTGAAGACATCTACATGTCAATAATTTGTGATAAATATAGCGCCCCCTACTGGTAACAGAAAATGACATGTTTTATATTTTGAAGTATATCTCCCACAACTTGGCCAGATCCACCTCAAATTTGGTCAGTCTATCCATCACATGTAGAAGATGTTTTATTGTGAACACTGTGAGTTTGCATCAAAGGGCATGGCCATGACGTGGCGGCGAACTTTAATGTTTCGCCATGATTACAAAAGTTGTGTAACTTGACTCTACGTGGAACTTCACACATGATAACAGTCCAGCCCTGAAAACATCGACAGCACAATTTTTTTATCACCGTCATAGCGCCACCTACTGGCGGCAGAAAGTTACTGCTTTCATTCTTTCATGTCTCTCTTCTAGCAGGTTAATATCAACCACCAAATTTTTGCTAATACATTGTCCCAAGACCATGATGATGATCAAACCACAAGCGTTTGAGTATTCATCAAACTCTGTCACCATGGCAAGGCCTTATTCGCCATAAAACACAAAGTTGTTTTTGAGGGGTAAGGGATGCTTGTAAGGTCATGAAACTTGGCACACATATGACAGGATCCGATTGATGTTGTGTGATGTGATTTTTGATCTTCGATGTACCAACATGGCTCATCAGCGCCCCCTACAATTATTCTACGAAGCAGTCCCTGAAGGTGGTTTGACCTACATCTATGAAACCTGGTAGGCATATGCATCACTGAAAGACGTACAAAAAAGCCTCTTGCAGCCATGTGCCAAACCCAACAGGAAGTCCGCCATTTTGAAATTGCTTGTAACTGCTTCACAACTTCACCATACATGTTCCACTCTTCCCTATGACAGTCCTGCCCTGAACACATCTATACGCCAATACTTGGTTATTAGTACGGCGCCACCTACTGGCAAAATGACATGTCTTTGTATGATTTGAGGGATACAACATGTGACTCCTGCGTGAGGGGTCTGCCTTCGACAGGAATGAACGGCGGCGTCAGCCGACGTCCTGCCAGCGCCCTCGCATTGCATGAAGGTGCGAGGGCCCATTCAACGCTGCTTGCAGTTTTAATTTATTTTTGTGTCTCTTTACGTGTTTTTCATTTTATTTATCTCTTTAGTTTGTCATATTTTATTTTATTTATATTGTTAATGACTTGAATTAAGATAAGATAAGATAAGATAAGATAAGATAAGATAAGATAAACTTTATTGATCCCACACTGGGGAAATGCACATGTCACAGTAGTTCACAGCACAGACAGAAAGTTAAGAGTGGACAGTGTTTTATAAAAAATTAAATAACGATTAAAAATAGAAAATATGTATGTTTAAAAAAAAAACATAAAAAGTAAGGCACTTTAGAGAATGAGCTGTATAAACTTATATATATACAAAAATATTTATGTGTGGAAATTGCACAGAATGTGTAGATGCACAGAGTCTTAGCAGTCATGCAGCAAACATGACAATGCTACATTTGGTGTCGTCAGATGTTGCTGTTAAAGAGTCTAACAGCTGAAGGGATGAATGTGTGGGTGCAGCAGTCTACTGCTGAATGAGCTGCTCAGTGCACGGAGAGTCTCATGCAGGGGGTGAAAGGTGTTGTCCATTATGGATATCAGCTTTGCTAACATCCTTCTCTCACCCACCTCCTTGATGGTCTCAAGGGGACAGTCCAGGACTGAGCTTGCCCTCCTGACCAGCTTGTTCAGTCTTTTCCTGTCCCTCTCCGTGGCTCCACAGTTCCAGCAGACCACTGCATAGAGGATGGCAGACGCCACCACAGTGTCATAGAAAGTCCTTAGCAGTGTCCTGCACACTCCGAAGGACCTCAGTCGCCACAGCAGGTGGAGACGACTTTGGCCCTTCTTGTACAGGACGTTGATGTTTGTAGACCAGTCCAGTTTATTGTTGAGGTGAACACCCAGGTATTTGTATTCCTCCACGACCTCAATGGCCAAACCCTGGATGTTCACTGCAGTAGTCTGGGGCGCTTTCCTATGGAAGTCAATCACTAACTCCTTTGTCTTGCTGGCATTGATATGAAGGTGGTTGATCTCACACCAGTTAACAAAGTCCGTGATGACCCCCCTCTCCAGATCATTCCCCTCTGACACACATCCAACAATGGCTGTATCATCAGAGAACTTCTGGAGGTGGCAGCTGTCCGTGTTGTGTCTGAAGTCCGATGTGTACAGGGTGAAGAGGAAGGGGGCGAGGACTGTCCCCTGTGGAGCCCCTGTGCTGCAGACTACCACATCAGACACACAGTCACCAAGCCTCACATACTGTTTTCTGCTGGTGAGGTAGTCTATGGTCCACGCAGCCAGATGACGGTCGACTCCAACTCCTTCCAGCTTCCCCCTGAGCAGAGATGGCTGTATTGTATTGAAAGCGCTGGAGAAGTCAAAAAACATGACTCTCACAGCACTTCCAGTGTTCTCCAGGTGAGACAGTGTTCGGTGGAGCAGGTCGATAACAGCGTCATCCACCCCAATGCCTGCCTGACATGCAACTGTAGGGGTCCAGTTCTGTTCTCACCAGGGGTCGGAGGTGGTTGAGTATGATCCTCTCCATGGTCTTCATCAGGTGGGAGGTCAGGTCTACAGGTCTGAAGTTGTTGGGCTCCCTGGGGTGTGCAGTCTTCAGTACAGGAACCACGCAGGAAGTCTTCCACAGGACAGGGACCTTCTCCAGACTGAGGCTGAGGTTGAAGATGTGCAGAACCACCTGACAGAGCTGAACTGCACAGTCCCTCAGCAGTCTGAAGCTGATGCCATCTGGAAAGTAACCTTTCTCACCTTGATCTTCGTGAGCTCCCTCCTCACTTGGTCAGCTATTATGGAGAGGCTGCAGGGGGGGGGGGGGGGGGACTGAGGAAGATGAGTAGAGGAGGTATGGGGAGGGTGCAGCCGATGTCCTGAAGGAGGGGGAGGAGGTGTGCCAGAGAGGATGAGAGGGCCCTGATTCTGAGCTCTGGTGGGTAGGCAAGGGAGAGGTTCAGGTTCAGTTCATTCGCCCACCCCCAGTCTCCAGGCTCTGGGCCCCTCCTGCTGTTGTTGTTGTGGCCAGAGATTGTATTCAGGCCTCTCCGCATCTCCCATATATTGTTTTGTTGAAGGCGCTCCTCCAGCTTCCTCCTGTAGCTGTCCTTGCCCCTCCTTATTTCTCTTTTAAGGTCCTTCTGGACCCTCATCAGCTTATCTTTGTCCCATGATCTAAAAGTCCTCTTCTTCTCATTCAGAAGCACTCTCAGGTCAGGGGTCATCCACGGCTTGTTGGAGAAGCACCGTACCTTCCTGGTTGGTACAGTGTTCTCCATGCAGAAGTTTATGTAGTCCGTGATGCAGTCGGTCAAACTGCACTCCTCCCCGTGTGGACTGCACAGCACTCCCCAGTCAGTTGTACCAAAACTGTGCCTCAGTGCCATGCTGGTCTCCTCAGACCATTGTCTCACATACCTAGTGGTGGGGGGTTGTCTGCTCACCACAGGTATGTAAGCAGGGGACAGATGAACCAAGTTGTGATCCAAGCGGCCCATTGGGGGGAGGGGTGATGAACTGTATGCATTCTTGATGTTTGCATACAGCAAGTCCAGTGTTTTGCCATCCCTGGTGTGGCAGTCCACAAACTGTATGAAAGTGGGAAGGGTGGCAGACAGGGAGACATGATTGAAGTCGCCAGAGATGAGGATGAGGGACTGGGGGTGCGATGATTGGAGCTGAGACACAACAGTGTGTAGGAGCTCACAGGCTGCTGCAGCATCGGCCACCGGCAGGATGTACGCAGTCATCGCGATAATCTGCAAGAACTCCCTCGGGAGGTAGTATGGCCGGATGCTAACAGCTAGCAGCTCGATGTTCCTGGTGCAATGTTGCTCTTTAACACTGATGTGCCCCGGGTGACACCATCTCTCGTTTACATACATCGCTACCCCCCTCTCTTCCTCTTATTGGTCTCCTTTGCTCTCCTGTCTGCTCTGAACAGCTGGAATCTGTTGAGAGCAATGTGAGAGTCTGGAGTGAGCTCATTCAGCCAGGTCTCCGTGAAGCACATCATGCTTCACTCCCGGTACTCCCTCTACAGTCTGGTCAGCACCGTGAGCTCATCCATCTTATTTGGGGGAGATCTTACATTCCCCATAATAACAGACAGCATACTGTAGATGGTTTGTACTGTCTTTTCCGCTCCCAACGCTTAGTTCCAGCTCTGCACCCCCGTCTCCTTCTCCGTAATTCCTTGGGGATCTCCGGTCTCTCGTTGGAGAGCATGCAAGTGTGGCACAGCGCCAACAGCTGATCGCGGGTGTAAACAATTGATCCGTGGCTGAATGGGTCTCCAAAAGTTGCTTCAAACAGTCCTGAGGTGAGAAAAAGGCATAAAACAAATCTCATCAGTTTCACATCCGTTGTTGAATGCGAACGAGTGAGATTGGCAAAGAAAAAAATAACAAAAAACACACTTAAAGGACAGACAGGGGTCGGACCTACTGTAACAGGCTGCCACTTAGGCGGCGCCATCTTGGATTCAGTCATATCATTTTCAGTCCGCGTGAAGTCAGTTAATTTGTCCAGCTGTTTTTCTCCTGCTGAACTAATAATGTGTCTTCTGTCATAGGTTGAATTTACCTGAGATGGACTCAACAGAAGCTGAAGAAGGAAGAGGCAATCAGCAGGGTTTGATTTTGCGTCACCATCCTCATCATCTTCACCCTCACCACCATCCTACTCATTCTCATCATCCTTATCCTCATCCTCATCCTCATCCTCATCCTCATACTTATACTCACCCTCATCCTCCTCATCCTCATTCTCATTCTCATCATCCTCATCATCCTCATCATTCGGCTGAGGTATCTGAGCATGAGAAGATTACAGAAATCCCAGTGGAGTGGAGACGTGAGCGTCTGGTAAGGTATGTAACAATTAAGTTGATGGTAGGCCTAAAATGGTTGGCGGGGAACAGAAGAGTTGGCACTAGATGAGATTAATTGTTTTGGATGGAGGCTTCATCTGATTTGTGTTTGTCTACAGTTGAACTGACAAAAATACTTGTGTCTTCTGCTGTAGTTCGTATGTACCTGTGATGCGTGTGACACATGTGGAGTTTGGAAAGGTAATCTATACTGTTTAATTTTTCATCGTCATCATTTCTGTCAACACTTTTTGAACACCTAACAAAAACAATTTGTTTTAAAAATAAAAATGTGGTTACAGTTTCAGATGTCCATTGATGAGGTGTTGAAGAAACTGACTAAGGATCTGGGAAGGTATGAAACATAGTAGGAGGAGGAGGAGGAGGTTTTAGATGCTGAAAAATAATAGTCCCCTCCTCTTCATAATCTTCATCACCTCACTTGTTACCACTCAAACCTGCTCCTGAGTCTAATATAAGTACATCTGTTGATTCTGTCATAGGCAAAATTAGCTTAATGTGGAGAAATATAGCATTAATCAAAATTAATATTTAAAACTGCTTCAAATATATGCCCAGCAACACTGGTGTCATTACACAATAACACCAGTGAACCGTTTCTCCTGGTGATCAATCAAGAGTATTGGTAATGCTACATTGTTTGGTCAGGGATAAATTTTTAAGGTAAAAAAACAAAAAAAACAAAACAAAACTGAAAACCAGGGCAATGACGTGATATTAATAACATTTATTATTATCGCTATTAAAACAAAACACCACAGTGACACACAAAAACAAAAAAAAAAAAACACTGCACATACAGAGACAATACAGAGAAGGCACAGATTAACGAAATACTGGAAGTGGCACAGGTTAGGTGTGGTCATCCACTACTGATTAAATGCTTCATTAAATGTGTGCCCTGCCCTCTACCAAAAATCCAAAAACACCACAATGGACACTGCTGCTGACACATTTAACGTAGACAGGATTCAGGTTCAACTTGTAATCTGGATCTCCCTGCCGAGTCAAATCCAGATCAGGTCTAGTTTCCACATTTATTTCTGACTGATTGCTGCAGTTTAACAAAAAAATTCTCCACCTCTCTTCAAAACTCAGTGAAATATGAACACACTGATATCAAACACATTGATATCATTCAGTGTGACTTACACTCCCCATGAATGTATGTGTGTGTATATATATATATATATATATATATATGTATCCTGGGTGGGGTTGGGGGGGCAGAATATAATTAAATAGTTTATTATTTGATGCTATCTTTATCCATTTTTAAATTCATATCATTTTATTTATATTTGTCTATTAAGGTTTTTCATTTTGTTTATTTCTTTGTTTTTTTCTATTTCATTTTTATTCTTAAATATATATTTTTTGTGATTTATTACTACTTCAGGTGATTTGACTTGAGATCATTCTAGGTCTGAGTTTTTTTGAAGTCAGTAAACCTGAGCAGTTTGTTGTCTCCTGTTGAATCAATGACAATCCTCTTGTGTCTTCTGCTGTAGGCTGAAGATACCTGGGATAAACTTGATAAAGGTGGACCTGAAAAAGGTAATCTACACGTTTGTATTTTTTTTTTATCATCATCGTCACCATCATCATCATCATCATCACCATCATCACTGCTAATTCTGAACATCCAAAGAATATTTTTTTTTCTTATTTAATAAATTGTTTACAGCTTCAGAGGTCCATTGACAAGTTGTTTCAGAAACTGCCGAAGAATCTGAGCAGGTAAGAACCTTGATGAGGGGGAGAGGGAGGTTCAATCCTTTATTTTCTCTCTATTTGTTATACTAATGGTAATAAATAATCAGTGCCAATGCTGACACAGTATTCACAATATTGTTACTGAAATCTTTATTTTTATTCTTCCATACTTTTTTGGTTCGCTTTTCCTCCTGCATGCCTTGTACTACAGAAACCAATTTCATATTGTTCAGCTCTCCAAAGACACGTGTGCTTGTATTCTTCTGTCCAGTGTTAATACTTTTGAAAGTACCAATGTTTTTTCAAGCAATTTTACAATGCAAAGTCAATGAGTATGTTGGGGAATTAATGGTAAACTCGTTCTTTCCCATATGTAGCTACTACAACTCCAAATACTACTGCTGCTTCTCAGTCTTTTACAACTGTTGCCACCACCACCACCACTACTGCTACAGCTTATTACCACTGTATTTGGTGGTATTTTTGAATGGTCCTGTTTCAAAGAAATACTTTACTTTCCTCTGTTAAGATGGTTTGGATCTCTCTCATTTTATTTGTCTGATTATTATCAGACAATTTTATGGTTCAATCAATCAATCAATTTTATTTATAAAGCCCAATATCACAAATCACAGTTTGCCTCAAAGGGCTTTACAGTATGCAACATTCCTCTGTCCTTTGGACCCTCACAGCAGATAAGGAATAACTCCCTCAAAAAAAACCCTTTAACGGGGAAAAAAAATGGTAGAAACCTCAGGAAGAGCAACTGAGGAGGGATCCCTCCTCTAGGACGGGCAGACGAGCAATAGATGTTGTACAGAACAGATCCACATAATACATTAACAGTAATCCATATGACACAATGAGACATAAAGAGAGACAGATATTATATTAATAATATGATTATATATGTATGTGACAATAATCATATGTGTATAATAACAGTACAAGTATGACTAATAGTAACAGCAGCAGTGGGAGGTCATCAGGCAGGACCACGGCAGCAGCACAACCACGACACATCATCCAGGCACAGCTGCGACACGAGTTAACCTGCGAGACAGTGGAGCAAAAGGCTCCAGAGAACAAGCCGAGTTAGTGACATACAGTAGAGCCGAGTGAGGGAGATGCAGTAACAGGACATGAATGTTAGCAAAGGAGAGAGAAAGAGAGAGAAGGAGAGAAGGGGCTCAGTGTATTATAGGAGGTCCCCCGGCAGACTAGGCCTATGTCAGCCTAACTAGGGGCTGGTCCAAGACAAGCCTGAGCCAGCCCTAACTATAAGCTTTAACAAAAAGGAAAGTCTTAAGTCCAGTCTTTAAAGTGGAGATGGTGTCTGCCTCTCGGACCGAAACAGGAAGGTGATTCCACAAAAGAGGAATCATCAGGTAAAGAGTTTCTGAGTTGTTTGGGGCCAAGAACAATAACTTCAGTTTTGTCTGAATTTAACATCAGGAAATTGGAGCTCATCCAGGTTTTTATATCTTTAAGGCATTTCTGAAGTTTAGTTAATTGATCTGTTTCTTCTGGCTTTACCGATAAATACACCTGTGTATCATCCGCATAACAATGGAAATTTATGTGTGATTTCTAATGATGCTACCTAAGGGAAGCATATATAGAGTGAATAGAATTTGTCCGAGCACTGAACCTTGAGGTACTCCAAAACAAACTTTATTACGTGAAGATGATTCATTATGAACATGAACAAACTGAAAATGATTGGATAAGTAAGATTTAAACCAGCTTAGTGCAGAACCTTTAAGGCCAATTGAATGTTCCAGTCTCTGTAGCAGAATTTGATGGTCAGTTGTGTCAAATGCGGCACTAAGATCTGGTAAAACAAGTACAGAGACGAGTCCTTGGTCTGAAGCAATCAGAAGATCATTTGTAATTTTAACTAGTGCTGTCTCGGTGCTATGATGCACTCTAAATCCTGACTGAAATTCCTCAAATAAATTATTATCATGGAGAAAGTCACAAAGCTGGTCTGCGACTACTTTCCCAAGGATCTTTGAAAGAAAGGGAAGATTTGATATTGGTCTATAGTTGGCTAACACCTCTGGATCTAGGGTGGGCTTTTTAAAAAGAGGTTTAATTACAGCTACCTTAAAAGACTGGTACATAGCCTGTTAATAAAGATATATTGATCATGTCTAGTATGTAAGTGTTCACTAAAGGTAAGACTTCCTTAAGTGGCCTAGTTGGGATGGGGTCCAAGAGACATGTTGATGACTTGGACGAAGACATCATTGAAGTCAATTGTTGAAGAGAAATCAGGGAAAAGCAATATAAATATGTATCAGGTCTTATAGCTGTGCTTGAAAGCAGATTAGTGCTGTTAGAGGGCAAGAGGTCATGAATTTTGCCTCTGATAGTTAGAATTTTGTCATTAAAAAACCTCATAAAATCATTACTGCTAAGGGCTAAAGGAATACAAGGCTCAATAGAGCTGTGACTCTGTGTCAGCCTAGCTACAGTGCTGAAAAGAAACCTAGGGTTGTTCTTATTTTCTTCTATTAATGATGAGTAATAGTTGGTTGAGTGGTTACAGCATATACCATCTGTCTGCCTTTGTGGGGCTGGTAAATGGAGGTGAAAATCCTGTCCAGTGGGTCTGTTAAAAAAATAGTAGTTGCCTCAAACCTCAGATTGTTGGTTGGATTATTGATGACAGTTTTATATGATTGGTTTTAATATTATTAAAATAGTTAGGATCTCTGTAATGTCAGACAAAATCTTTTGTCCCTTGTATTAACCAGTGCATAAATATGTGCCTACACAAATACAAACATACAATCGCATTAGAGCTCATTTTCAGTTATACCTGTGACAGCGTCTGATTGGTTCTCACTCACAGTTTTTGGGGTCGAAGGAGTGGATAGCATCTCTGTCTGTCATGTGGGAGAGTGGGATTCAATTTACAGGAGAGATGAGTTTTTAACCAGTTGCTGATTTTTCACCAAGAATATTTACCAACTTCATATTTCTGCATTTCCAGCAATATATTTAAATGCATTAAGCTGTCAGCACTCACACTGGATTTGTTGTAGGAAATGCATTTTCTGGTTTATTTGATCTTTGTTCATTTTTGTTTTTATTTGTCTTTTTGTGTGAAGGCTGATATCATTATTGTGATCCAGTACTTAATTTTTAGTGTGGAAGCTGATACAGCATTCATACTATTGTTATTCAATTATTATTATCAGTTATTATTAGTCTCCCATACATTTTTCACTCAGTTTCTTCTCCTGCATGCTGTGAGGCACACTGGAGTTGCTCTCTGAAGCTGCTCCAAAAACCCTTTAAACATCACAATATTCAGCTCTCCAAGAACACATGTGCTTGTATTCAGATTTAGTCCAGCTTTTATAGTTTTTGAAAACAATATTAAGCCATTTCAGCAAGTTTTACATTGTTAAGTTAATGAGTATTTTTGGGAACTGATGGTCACCCACTTGATTCCCATCTGCAGCTGCTCCTACAAATATAACTGCTGCTTCTAATACAACTACTACTGTCGCTACCCGTACTACTACAAGTAGTTTGGATCTCTCTCTCATCAATATGAGACCACTCCATGGTGTAGCTCATGCCAGTTATTAGTCTCTGTGGGACTGATGATTGGAGGTTCAGATATTTTCCAATATGTCTGTCAAAAACAAGGAAGACCAAGAAAAATAAAAGTAGCAAGGCAGCAGCAGATGGTACTGCACATCAGAACGGAGAATCCATGTCCTCAGACTGTGCTGCACACTGGCAGATTGGTTACAGCACATATCCACACACCCTGCAATGTCAGTGGTTCAACTCCAGTGTATGGCAAGCACTTCATTTCAAATTTCTGCATTTTCAGATATACATTGAAATTCATTCAGCTGCCAGCATTTACTCTGTATTTTCTTCAAGAATAGCATTTTCTAGTTATTAGTGTGAATGCTGATTAGCTTCCATACCTTTATCATTTTATATAACGGCAGTAATAATACAAGACTTTTTTTGTTTCTCTCAGTTCTTTTAGACAATTTATCTCAATTTCCAGTTTTGACAGTATTGAAGTTTAGCTTCCAACTTTACTAGCAATGTCTTTCAGCTTTTACCTTCTTTCAAAAATGCACCAACCATGGAACAGGAGCTTACAGTGGTGGCTGTGGTCAAGGAGGTTATAATTTTGCTGGATTTCCAAAATAAATGACCATGGATAGCTGGATCTTTTAAAATACAGGCCCCTATCATGCAGTATAGGCACATTCGTAAGATAGTAACCATGCTCCAACTTATTCATTAGAGATTATACAGTCTATATTTTTGAAATGGAATGATGTCTTATCAACATCAATAAAGCATGTCTTTGTGAGCTTTAAGTAGAGTGACAGGAGGTTATTAGCAGTTATTAGCATGATACTATAACACAATTATGAGGACATAAGATCAGTATTTGCTGGCTGCAAGTAAAGTTTAAGACCAAAAAAAAAAAAAAACTACACATTCGAACATACCATGGAAATACATGCTTGGTTTTGAAGTTGAATGGTTATAGGTCAAAAGTGGATTTGCCCAGCTCTGTCCCAGATTCAGTACATTTATGATGACAAATTTACACAAACGGCAATTTCACACTTAATGACTAATTAACTTTGGGGGAAAAAAATGTGTTGAAATGTACCTGACATGATAGGCTTTGGATAGCTTTGTTGTTTTTTTAGCTGTTAATGTGACTATAGGGAGTCCTAATTTAAGTCCCAATCCCCAATTTTTGAAAACGGGGTTTTTCCTCTCCTTCGTTCTCAAAAAAAATTCCATCCACATGAGCACTGTAATAAAAAAATATGTTTCAATGAAAACGCAAAGCGCTGTCAGAATCACGCAATACCAAAAGGCAGTGATATAGCCTTAACACTAAAGCCATGCAGAAAAGAAGATGTTGGCCAATCAGAAGCCAAAAAGAAAGCTATTACTGGAAGGCTTTTGGCCGCAGTGCTCTAGCTCATTCCAACGCCTCTTTTCCTCAATATAGGGGAAAAGTAACTGTACATTTATGTGTAAACATAAAAAAAAGTCCTGTTAGAACGGTTAGTGCCAGTTTGAATTCAAATGTAAACTTATGTGTATTGCTTTGATAATTATTGTTATTTTGTTTGTCTTATACTGTTCATCAAAGTCTACTCATAAGTCCTCATAATTGTGTCACAGTATCATACAATTGCTAATAACCTCATATAGTCCCGTGACTTTACTTAAAGCTCACAAAGTCAAATTGTTTTTAGGACATTTGGATAGACAGTTGGATCATTTTCAGTCTGAGATTGTGTGAAGTAAATAAACCCATGCAGCTGTTTGTCTCCTGTTGAACTGACAAAAAATCTTCTGTGTCTTCTGCTGTAGTTTGAATTTACATAAGATGAAGCTGATACAGAGGAATATGGAAAAGGTAATGTACACTGTTTATTTTTTTACATCATTATTATTATCATTAACATCATCATCATCATCATTGTCATTATCATCATCATCATGTCTGTCAACACTCTCTAAACTCCCAAAGAAAACCAATATTTATTTTAAAAAAATGTTGTGGTTACAGCTTCAGATGTCCGTTGACAAGAAGTTTAAGAAACTGCTGAAGGATCTGGGACGGTATGATGCGAGGAGGAGGAAGAGAAGGAAGAGGAGAATGTTTAAGGAGGACAAAGTCTATTATCAGTGCAAATATTGATTTTGTTATTGCTCTTCATTTATAAGTAGTTAATATGGCCTTGCCCACCATCAAAAATTCAAACACATGATTAGAAGCTCCCAGAGGTGGGATCAAGTCATTGTTTTGCAAGTCACAAGTAAGCCTCAAATTTTTGCCCTCAAGTCCCAAGTCAAGCCGCAAGTCAAGACAGGCAAGTCCCAAGTCAAGACTGACAAGTCTTGACCTGGAGTTTTGAGTCCTTTTAACCACAGAGTAATGATATATTTACACAGATCATGTATGCTTTTAAAATCTGTATTTATTTGAAACATGTTTGAAAAAACAGGTGCAACTTTAACTAGTTCCACAGCAGTTTCTGTCCTGTTTTGTATTTATCTCATCTCATATTGTCTGTGTGTGTGTGTTTGTGTGTGTGTGTGTGTAGGTGTGTGTGTGTGCGTGTGTGTGTGTGTGTGTGTGTGTGTGTCTGTGCGGGGGGGGTGGCATAACAAATACATGAACAAAACAATGAACAGGGTTGTGCTTCTTATGTCAGGGCCCTATGCTGCATTTCATTTGTAAAAGACCAAATTGGCCAAAAAGTCAGTCATGTGCACAATGGGGACGTAGTATGACGCCACCATGGCTGAAAACTTGCTGGAGGCAGGCACTGCCAAGACTCTGATGACCACTCAGATCAGCGAAGGAAGAGTCTTCATGTTCAATGCCCAGAACAAGAGGGCGTTCTGTCCTTTGGCTATGTCGAGGTAGTGACTTAGCTGTAGTGCTGTAGTGTTCCCAACATCCTTTTTCTGCCTCTTATGGTATGCAGCAAACAGCCCTTCTCCTTCTCTAAGGTCCTCTTGCTCTTCTTCATCAACAAGAGGCACAGGTTGCTCAGTTTCTGCAGCATCTTGCAGGATCAATTCTGGCAAAAAATGTAAAAACAGTATCAGAAACAAAAGAGCCCTTATTACTATTTGTGTTGTTGATGCAGTGTTTTAGACTGAAATATTAATATTAATATTATTGTTGCAGTCAATTAGATCAGATAATGAGGGAAAAAGTTACATTAGACTCAGTAATATTTACCTTTGTGCCTTCGTTGTGCCACCTCTGCCTTGACATCACCATTGACCAGCACATGAGGCTCCACCCACAACAGACAAAAGGCTGGATCCAAGGCAGCTGCTTTGAGGTAGACTGGATCTGAAAAGGGTGCAGTGATCCCATCATGTGTCCTGGCCATTTTCACGTTGATGAAGATTCCAAGAAGTCTTTTGTTTAGGGTTGCCAGGAGACTTCTGACCAGGCTGCTCAGGAAATGGACTTGAGGCTTCAGCTTCTCGAGGGGGTGATTGAGGAACAAGACAGATGGAACAACAGCACTGATTGTGATGACCTTTTCCCCCTGTGTTAAATCAGTTGCTTTTACAAATGGCTTCAAGATGTCCACCAACTCCTTCAACAGTTTCCACTCCCATGCTGTGAATGACAACCCTTGTGCCCAGCCTCTTCTAGAACAGCACAGAGCTTTAGATGATTGCACTGGAGAACTTCCTTCACTTGCCTCAGTGTTGAGTTCCATCTTGTGTTGACTGCAGCAGGGATGCCTTTCTGTTCCCCAAATTCAGCATCAAGCACATCTTTGAATGCTGTGCTTGTGTGCAGCAGTGAGCTGAGTTTTGATAACTTTGAAAGAGAATGAGATACCACTTTTGTTTGTTTCAAACTGTCTCCCACCACCAGCTGAAGAGTGTGCACAAAACACTGCAAGCGCCATTTCTTTGCCATAACAGCATCTACTGTTTGCTGATCTTCCTGGGTTAAGTCACACCAGAGCTCAGGGTCATCAAGATGATCTCCGTCATCATTATCCTCTTGTTCACTGGGGAAGCACACAGTGAATGATTTATGCAAATTAGCAGTATTGTCACTAATAATATAGTCCAGTTTATCTTTAATGTTCTGTCCATCACATATCGCCTCAAATTGGTCACAGATTCTTTCAGCTGTGTGTGAGCCTTTGAAGAGGTTGCAGGCCAAGAAATTGGACTTTAGCTGTATCCTCTCTGCCTCTCTCTCTATCCAGTGCACAGTGACACCAAGGAAGCCCCTCATCTTTCAGTCAGACCAAATGTCCACAGGGACATGGTCAGTGTTGCTCACGAGTTTTTAATTTTGAACGAATGTCTTCAGCAAGGTTCTCTGTTTTTAATGTCAATGCTCTGAGACACACTGGGCTGTACTTACTGTCAAGTACTGACAGAAAGTGCCGAAAACTCGTTTTCCATAATAGACAGGGGCAAGTTGCAATCAATAATCAAGTCGGACAGTATTGCATTGGTGATAGGCTTCTGCTTAGGATGACTCATGCTGTAATGCCCTACATGATTGTCCACGAATTGCAAGATTGAAGGCTGTTGTGGTTCAGTTGTGATGCTTTTGCTCATCTGGTATTCAAATTAAATAGATGTAAGAAAATCCCTAATAGCCACACATGAATTGTATTTGAAACTCTTGATTACTCATATTATTAATATCAAATTTAACATTGTGTTAATATTCATTGTATTGTGTGTGTGTGTGTGTGTGTGTGTGTGTGTGTGTGTGTGTGTGTGTGTGTGTGTGTTGTAAATGTTATGTTACTGTCGCTGCTGTAACAGATTGCAGCACTGGTCATGTATTGTAAAACTTCTTTCGGGTTGAAGGGATAGTTTGGAACAGTGGGGTTGTATGAGGGACAACACACAGTAGATGGCAGTCAGCGCACTCCCAGTACAGAAAAGCAGACATGGCCACAAGCACATGAGATAGGCTTTACATTGGTGTGGACGGGGTCATCAGCTAAATGTATTTTAGCCACCTACAAGAGGCAAACCTAATAAAATCAATGTCAGTTTAAGTGTACACCATATAAAGAATATTTTCATTGCTTTACCTTGCTGCCAGACAGCCCATTCTGTCAGGAAACTGAAGTTATATCGCTTGTTAATTCACTCTCTCCAGCACTCCAGAGTCCATTGACAAAAACAGCAATTTTACCTCGCTGCACGTAGACCAGCACACACAGTATGAGTAAGGGAGTGAACCCGCAGTGAACGCAACAGATTACCATGTTTGTAATGTAATGTTAACAGTGAGTTTACACTTACAGCCTCATTGATTTAACTACGCAGCTAGCAAATTTACTTAGCTAACATTTGTTAGCTTTCATTCAGAACTTACCGTTCGTTGTGCAACTTCAAATGTCGAACGAAGTTGGAAGTTGTTGCGTCTCCATCTGTAATCTTCGTCCCGCATGTTTTGCATATTGCAGTTCATTTTTTTGTTGACCAACTCGTAGTTTTTACACCCGAACAAAACTATCTTTGGTATCATTTTTGCTACCTTGTTTGACAGTTCCTCTTCATTGGTTGTCCTGCAGTATGATTGGACTCAAAACAACATGGATCTAATTTGATTGGACGTTGTGCCGACAGTACACACACAGATATATATACACACACACAGACGTGCACTGGAACAAAGATACAGAGCATTCCTTAATAACATACTTTTTAATCTTTGGGTTTTGGGGAAAGTAGCAAGTCTTTTCAAGTCAAAAGGCTGAAGTCCATGTAAAGTCACGAGTCACTGATGTTAAAGTCCAAGTTGAGTTGCAAGTCTCTTTACATTTTGTCAAGTTGAGTCTAAAGTCATCAAATTCATGACTTGAGTCTGACTCGAGTCCAAGTCATGTGACTCGAGTCCCCACCTCTGGAAGCTCCTGCTCACATACTAACAGCAGGCAGGTTTCAGGTTTACTGACTGATTTGGATCACCCTGTTGAGTCAAACCTGGATCAAATCTTTCCATCAGTTTAAGTTGCACATTAATTTCTAACTATTTGCACTAGTTTGAGTCAGAACACTCCCTTCTTTTGTTCTTCATAACTCAGTGAAATGTTAACCCGTTGACATGATACACATATTGATATCATTCAGTGTGTACTGCATACTTAACGAAGAAAGTCATTATTTTTGATGGCCATCCAGAGTAAACCTTCATAAATTCACTTCAACTTTTTCCTCTACCTGATCTATTGCTATTTTTTTAATACAGAATCTGTTAGTTATTTTTACACTGTTCCAACCTTGTTTTCCTCATTTTATTTATTATATTAATTCATATGTTATTAAAGATTTTTATTTCATTTTTTATTTGTCAATTGAATTGTGTTTTTTTTATATAGTTAATTTCTCTATTCCCTTTTTTTTTTTTTTTTTTTTTTTTTTTTTTTTAGTGATGTGACTTGAGTCGCACCATTTTCACTTTGTGTGAAGTCAGCTGTTTGTCAACTGTTGAACTGATGAAAATCCACCTGTGTCTTCCATTATAGGTTGAATTTACCTGAGATGAACTTGACAAAAGAGACACTGGAAAAGGTAATCAATGCTTTTTTTGGTTTTTGTTTTTTTAAATCATCATCATATTTTCTTTTATTTCTGTCAACACTGTCTAAAAATCCAAACAAAATTAATTTGTCTTAAAAATAAAAATGTGGTTACAGCTTCAGATGTCCATTCACAACATGTTCAAGAAACTGACAAACTCTATGGGAAGGTATGAAACTTTATTGCATTAACTTTATGAAAGTTTATTGCATTTCTGAGTAGCCAAACATATTGTGTATTCTGAATTTAAACAAATGAATATGACTAATAAAAAAGGAAACCAATACCAGGTGATAAAAATGTGAATACTGACAGAAAAAAATGAAACTAAATGGAATTTTCTCTTCTCTTTTCACCCTGATCATCTGCCCAGCGTGGAGAAACTCAGCAAAGCAGCAGAAAATTAATGTCCATTATTTGGCATCACACATTCAACCATCACATGTGGACTTTGTGATCAAGTGTCAACCTAAAATATATATGTGTCCACAATTATGTAGTATGGTTTTGGTGACGGGTTGCTTCTAGTTTTCTACAAGCTAATAATAAGTCAGTTTACAAAAAGTCTCTAGTTACTAGACTTGTGCTGATGTTCATTTCTCTGTTTGACTGTGGGATGGATAAAGTTCTACTGTTTTGCTGTACTCTTTTTCTCTGCTAATAAATGCCATGATAAAATCTACAGACTCTGGACAAGTTCTGGCTTCTTATTCATTTATCAAAGCATAAGTAGCAGTGTTCAAGAAAGATGCCTCTGAATGGTAAATGGAATGTAACTGAGTAGCACTTTTCTAGTCTTCTGACCAATCAAAGGTGGACAAGGCTATGTATATGGTGCCATCTGCTACTCAGCCCTCTGCTCTCACAGACTAATGGAACAGCCATTGGGAGCAATTTGGGGTTCAGTACTTCAACATGCAGACTGGAGGAGCTGGGTATCAAGCTGCTGATCTTATGATTGGATGACAACCTGTTCTACCTCCTCCCACAGGAGGTAGAGAGAAGCTGGCCTGAGTTTTCAATTAACAAAGACTACACTAAACACAAAAAGCCAAAGCTGATGAGAAGTAGCTATTGGCTGAAGGGAGCATGAGACAGAAAGAATGCATAAAAGAGGTGCATGTTTATAAATAATTTTTCATAGAATGCAGACACATCCAAAACATTTCACACTGGGTCTTAGCCTTCCCCCTGGCGTTTCTGTGGCTGCAGACATAGTCTCCTCATCAACAGCCTTAGACATGCTGGCACCATCTCCGTGCAAATATAAGAGCATTGCTGTTGGTAAAGCAAAAGAAAAAATGTTTGCATAAGATGCAGTGTTTCATCAAAATAAGACATACAGATACATTGGTTGTGGTGGCAAAGAAGGTTTCTGTCTGATCAGTAAGCAACTTAAAGAAAAGTCTTCACACGTCAGCTGTCTTTCTTGAGTTTTAATAAGCATTCGAATGGAATCACACACAGATACAACTGCATGAACAGTCAGTGAGTGAGTGAGTGAAGATGTCCTTCACTCTGCCAGTCTTATAGTTTTCTCTAAACATACACCAGTAGTCAAAATATATGGCACACAGGTGGTGGTGACACTACCGAGACATAACAGTTTGCATGGTTTACGAGGACCCTCTAAGTTACTCATGACCTTCGACCTATTCTTCCATTAGGTAGCTGTCTTCCATCATCATTCTCCTGTCATATTGTTGTCAAAGTCATAAATTGCATACCACACACACTCACACTCGTAAAAACAATGTTTATACAACATGTAAAACACACTACAGGTCAAACATTAGTATATATCAGAATTTTTCATCACATGACCACCCTTTTTAGCATCCTAATGCTAAACCACACATTTCAAGGAAAATTCTCTATTACCTTTGCTACCTTATGCCCTATGAGTTCCACCAGTACCAGCCAAATGCCCTCCAACATGGGAGATGAAAACCCAGGCAGAGGTCACAGGTCACAAGCACAGGCAAGCCAAACACCCCCCCCCCCCCCCCCCCCCCCCAGATGTGGTGAGGTTACCTACTAAGGGAAAAAACCTCTAATATAATGAGGGCAAAAATCCCTTAGACTAAACTCTAAACTAAAGTAAAATGTAATCAATATAAAAAGGAAAAACCTCAAGACTGTCATGCAAGTGAATTTATGGAAGAAAATGTAATGAATGAATGAGAAAAATACTAAAATGGAATAAGTAAATATGGAAATGTAATTGTTAACTGAAATCAGACTACTGTAGAATAAACTAATGATTAAAACATTGTGAATAAAGTAAGTAAAATCGAAAAAAAAAAAAAAAAAGGCGGGAGTAACTCCTGTGAATCATATGGAGGCTCAATCTTCACATAATGGCCTACAGCAGAGGACACCATGGAGGAAATCAAAGATCTCACACAGGGAATGACACAACAAACAACACTGCCTAGCACCAGTAGAAACATCAAAATAGGGGCAACCAAATACATCAGTGCTGCTTTCCATCCGCTCAAAGAAAACCAAGACCATAAGTCGAAACCTGCATTCCCTTCTGTGTCACGACTTTTCTCCAGATGCAAGAGGTCATTAAGATGAGCAACCACATGTGTCATATTATCAAAAACATCAGGTATATCAGTACAGCAATCAGTACCCACAATGTGACAAACCTCTCCCTGACTAGTGAGGAGCAAGTCCAAAGCCATCCTCTTCTGCAAAGCCACATTCCTGAGGCCCTGTACTGCTGGTGTGAGAGAGTTGAACCCCTCAGCCACTATGGCTGTGAGGTTTTCCAGGTCCAGAGCTACAGCATCAATCTTGTATGCATTGTTTACAGTTCCCCACCATGGCAGGAGACCCCCAAATCCCTTCTCCACCGGGGGCACCCTGACCGTAGTGCGTTTTGCTCAGTGAGGTGGATAGTAGTGATCATAGTCTGAGTGGAAAAGAGTCAGATCATGAACAATACTCACAGCAGATAGCATCTTAGCTAAGTAGCATTTTCCACACCATCCAGGTCGAACGGCCTGATAGATGTGTCTGCCGCACACCCAAACATGATGTCTGAGTGCTCTGTAGCCATCACTGGATGGCATGTAGACAGCAGGATTGTCAATTCCCAACCGATTGAGGCTGACAGTGTCTGTGAGATTCAGAGCTGCAACATGTGGCATTGCACCTATGCAGTTGTCCATGTTTGTGTCCCACACCACCCCACATGTTGCCACAACAGTCTGTTCACATGCAGCCGCTCCTAGAAAATGATCTGTCTCTGCTGCACAGTCTCTAGAGAAGCAAACAACTCCTCTCTGTCTCTGTTACATTCCAAAATCTTGCCATTGCTCCCTTGTAATTTACCACACTGACATTAATTTTTCCCAGTCCGTGAGGTTCAAAGCAGTACTGCTGGGAGAGTGAATCCCGTGGGTGAAAGCAGTCATCACCCCCAGGGTCTCTGAAACATTCAGAGGATAGGGTTTCAGTGGCATAGAGTTACCTAGTTCTTGTGGAAGTTCAGCACAAACATAACAGCTTTTATTCGTCAGCATCCTAGCGGATGTCATCACAACATTATACCAGATGTTGTTCTCCAGCATAGATGTGGTGTTACCAACAGATCTCTATCCGATGAAATGTCTCTCCTCATCAAACGATGAAGTGCGTGTACCGTGGTGTCGCTGTCCTGGAGGAGTGCATCAGTCATGCTGCTGTTGCTCGCACTTCCACTGAAGATCTCCTCCAGCAGCAGCAGTGACAGCCCTACCCGGATGGAGATGATCAGTAGGAGGCCAGTTGCCACCCTTAGGCCGCATCCGAGCCATCTAAAGGGATGCCATGGGCTTGGCTTCTTGACCAGCATCATGAGATGCGCCAGGATCTGGAACCCGTCTGCAGTGACTCGCGTGTATCCACGTAGCCGTCTCTGCGATCTTGACAGCTGTCTCCGTCACCAAGAGCACCTGGAACGGCTCGTTCCACCTGCGAGTTTTCCAATTCTTTCGTCTCAGATCTCTCACCGCGATGTAGTCACCAGGATTCAGATCATGCAGTTTTCCTCTTGCTGGTTTGGGCAGGGCAGCTTTCACCTGTTGATGGATTTCAGACAAAGCAGAGGACAGGGTTTCACAATATCGTAACATTTCATCCTCACAGAGACCAGTGTCTGGCAGCTGCCTCTTAACGGGCCCAATGCCAGTGTTTAGAGGTCTGCCAAACAGAATTTCAAAAGGACTCAGCCTGTTCCTGCTTCTCACTCTCGCTCTCATGTGCATCAACACAATAGGAAGGGCTTTTGTCCATGATAACTTAGTCTCTTCACACACCTTCACCACTTTGTTCTTCAAAGTTGCATTTTCTCTTTCACACGCCCCACCAGAGGCTGGACAATATGCACAATGCTGTCTCAAATCAATACCCATGAACTCACCGACAGTTTTCAAAGCTGCACTTAAGAAACGTGCACCGTTGTCTGAGCTGATTTTCCCTGGAATTCCCCATCTGGGAATTATCAGAGTCATTAAAACTTTTGCCACCGTGCTGCATCCTGTTTAGCTGTGGGAAAAGCTTCAACCCACTTTGAAAACATGCACACAATGACCAAAACAAACTTTTTCCCTTCACTTGGTGTTAGTTTAATGAAATCCATTTGCAAGTGATCAAAAGGTTTTTCTGGAGGTGGATTAGCAGCCTGTGGTGTTTTGATGGCTCTCCCCACATTGTTTGTAGCACAGATCACACATTTTTGACAAAAATTTGTAGCATAACTTGAAAAACCCCTTGTGAACCACTGTCTCTTAATTTCTTCCACCATTCCCCCCTTTGACACATGATCCAATCCATGTGTCAATTTCGCATAGTGAGGAAAAAGATAAGGAAGACAAGGCTGGCCATCAGGGCCAGTCCACACTTTATAAATCACAGTACACCCTGCTTTTTTCCAAATGGCCTTCTCCGCTGGAGAGGCCCTTATCTGCAGGTCTGCTATCTCAGCAGTAGCCACAACCGTGGGAGCAGAATCAGAGGTTAGAGAGAAACCTTGAAAGTCTGAAGACAATGGCAGCCTTGAGGCTGCTTTCGCAGCTGGATCGGCTTTGGCATTTCCCCGAGAAATAGAGACTGTGTTATTTGTGTGAGTGTCACATTTACACACAGCAATGTGTTTAGGTAGGTACACAGCATCAAGGAGAGCAGACACCAGCAAATGAGGAGCAATAGGTTTTCCAGTGGAAGTGAGAAAATCTCTGTTTTGCCAAATCTGTCCAAAATCATGAACCACACCCCAAGCATATCTGCTGTCTGTGTATATGTTAACAGATTTTCCCTCTGCCATTTTACATGCCTCAATCAAAGCCACCAGTTCAGCAGCTTGTGCTGAATGTGAAGATGACTAAGGTCGTGCAATCACTGTGTCATACAATGTCCTGACAGCAAAACCCGCCAAATTTTTCCCAGTTTTTGGATCTCGGGAAGCTGAGCCATCCACAAACAACTCAAATCAGCATTATCAATCGGAGAATCTCTCAGATCTGGTCTGGGAGAGCAAGCAGAGGTTATTACAGCCACACAGTCATGTGGCTCTCCATCATTAGCAGTTGGAAGAAGAGTGGCAGGATTAATGACAGTACACCTTTTGACCTTTACATTAGGCAGCTTGAACAGAACAGCATTGTAATGCAACCACCTCGCAGCAGAGAGATGTGAAGTCTTCTGCTCAAGGAGGATAAGAGACTGCATGTGGGACCAGCAAAGTCAAATCTGCATAGCCCACAATGTCACGTGATGCAATCACTGCTTTCTCAGCAGCAGCCATGGCTCTGAGACAGTGAGGCAGGCCCACAGCAACACTATCAAGTCTGGATGAGAAGTATGCTACAGGTCGCTGTCTCCCCCCATGCTCTTGCAGTAGTACAGAAGTCATGTACCCACCCTTTTCGTCAACAGTCTGAGTGAATGGTCGTGTACAGTCAGGCAGCCCCAGAGTACGGTGTGTTTGCAAAGCAAATTTCAAGTCAACAAAAGATTTCTCTGCGTGAGGAGTCCAAGTGACTTTGTCAGATGCTTTCAGGTCTTGTCCATGGGCAATTGCTGCCAATGGTGCCTCAATTTCAGCGTAATTTGCAACCCATTGCCTGCAGTAACCCGTCATCCCCAAAAATGACATGACTTGCTTTTTTGTGACAGGCTTAGGGATTTTCTGAATGGCCTCAATGCATTTCGGTGAGAGGGTTTTCCTGTCAGAAGAAATCACGTGACCTAGGAACGTGACCTCCTCAGCAACAAACTGCAGTTTAGACAAGCTAGCTTTATGGCCCTGGTCAGCCAAATGAGTCAATAGGGTGAGTGTGTCCCTAACACAGCCTTCCCTAGT
Organism: Cephalopholis sonnerati; assembly: GCA_019142605.1. NCBI lineage: Eukaryota > Metazoa > Chordata > Actinopteri > Perciformes > Serranidae > Cephalopholis > Cephalopholis sonnerati. Next base: position 601,767 of record JAGQAX010000005.1, on the reverse strand, counting down.
GCTGCTCACTATCAAGATGTCATCAACATACTGCAACAAAGCACTTCCTTCGGGCAAATCAAGAGTTTCCAAACTGTCTCTCAAGGCAGAATTGTAAATTGTTGGCGATTCACAATAGCCTTGGCATAACCGCGTGAAGGTATACATTTTTTGTTCAAAACAGAAAGCAAACCAAAACTGACTGTCAGGGTGTACTGGAACACTGAAAAATGCATTAGAGAGATCAACAACTGAAAACCATTTGCTATCAGCTGGAACCTAAGACAGAATCATATGCACTCTGGCCTGCACAACAGCGTTTACAGCTTGCAAGTCTTGCACAAATCTCCACTCCGCATGTTCACCGGCAGGTCGTATTTTACGCACCGGAAAAATGGGCGTCCTCACAGGGGAGTCTGCACATGGAAGAATCACGCCCGCTTTCAACAAAGTATTAAAGACTGGTTTAAAGCCTTCAACTGCTTCACGTCTGACAGGATATTGAGTACGACAGGGTCTGTAATCTGATTTGGGTGTAATCATTACAGGCTCACAGTTTTTTATCAAACCAACATCATATTTGTACATGGCCCAGAAATGAGCAGGGACCTGGTTCAGCTCTGGAATCTCTTCAACTGACTTGACCATACACGTCAATATCAGCAGCAGTTCCAACATCAAACAGAAGTGAAAAGGAAGCCTCCACAACACAATTTAGTCTTTTTCTGTACACCCCCAGTACTTCGTTAAAGTCAACATGGGGGTCAGGTGTAGGCTTCCAGTGTGGAGAAACGTTCAGCTCCAACACTCACGGACCCAGGTCTGTGTGTGTCGAATTAACCAGTGAGATGTGTGGGGCGACATTCTGTGACAAAACCAAGTCATGCCAACGATCAGGCAATTTCACGGAGGCAACACAGTTAACCTTATTCCAGTACATCCAAACTAACTGTAAATTGTCCTCATCTTGCTCTGTATCAGATACAGTGTGTGGCAAAGTGGGTATGTGTGCTGTGCAGTGTAAGCCTGTGACGTCAGCGCGTGTGTGTGTGTGTGTGTGTGTGTGTGTCAGGGAGCTGCAGCAAAACAGAAGGAAGGGGGTCATTTTTCCACTTGCACATGAGCTGCGCCTCAGCTTGCTGATCAAAAACATTGATTTCATTCATTCTCCCCACTTTAATCCTGTCAGGTGTAGTAAACAGGACAATGCCCAACAAACACATGATATCTGTCAGAGAACAAAAATGAGTGTTTAAAAGTTTTCCCAACTCCCGAATCAATACATGTCAGCGGAGCTGTGTATTTTTCAATGACCGCCATCCCCGCAACACCAACTGTTTTCTGATACCTCTCACTCATCTTAGGTTTAGCTCTTGGATGAAACTCACAACTTCTGATAACAGAGTCTGTAGCCCCAGAATCAACCAGGAAAGAAAGTTCCACACCGTTCACAGACAGTGTGTAACGAGGCATACAAACAGATGCCTCGTTGAAAAGTCAGCCAGCATATTGCTATGCACACTCTCTCTGTGTTTAGACTCAATGTACAGAATTGCATCAGAAAACGAGTTCACACTCAGCATCAGTCATGATGTGTATGTTGTGTGTTTTCGTGTTTGTGTTCTCACGTGTCTGCAGTGTACTGTAGATTTACCAGGCCAGCGTCAGCATTGGAGTCATCCGTCCTCATGCTCCCACCCTCTAGTCAGTCCAACTCATCTGCCCCAATCACTTTCTAGAATTTCTCCAGCTCAAATCCTCAATTCATAAAAAAATCAACATTTTATTATCTAATGTAGCTCTCCACCCACTAACATCAGACCTGATTAACATCACTAGCAGAAAAAACTATTCTCCAAAATCTACCAGATAACTTCCTCATCCAATCCTACAACATCAGAAAAAAGGTAACATGACCTGCAAATCACCACTGGTGCCGACTTCTGGACGCATTCTGCAAAAACATTTTCTCTATCTCCACTAACACAAACATACAACTCATTCAATATAAAATCATTCATAGAGTACACTAAGCTGTGAGCATCATCACAGAGGGATGTCGTATGCTGTAAAGCCCTCTGGGGCAAATTGTGATTTGTGATATTGGGCTTTATAAATAAAATTGAATTGAATTAAATTAATCTACACTGGGGAAAGGATGTTTAAAATGGCGTTTGTAGACACAGAAACCTGTCCACACTGGACACAAAACACCACAGCCAGCTAAATGCATGCCACATGGAACTGTACACAGATTAAACAATTCTGGCAGAAAACGCACCACATTTTATGGGCTGCCACATCCTACTTTCCCCTTCACTCTGCTTACTTGGAGACATATCCGACATAAACCTTAAAAACACATCCATTAGAATATTCTCTGTAGCCCTATCTATCTCCAAGAAAAGTATCCTGATGAACTGGGGGGTATTCCAGAAAGCGGGTTTAGTGAAAACTGAGTATGTTAATCCTGAAATGAGGGAAACTCTGGGTTTTCAGTTCGACAAAGAGAGGTAAGTCAAACTCTGAGTCAGTCACCATGGCAAGTGACTCTGTGAACCTAACCTGCTCACTGGCAGGTTTTCTAAAAGAAACCCTGAGTTCACCCTGTCTCCTCACTACTGCCGAGCCTGAAACAAGCTGTCAGACAGACATGGGTTGTCTGTATGTAGGAAATCCAATCGATATTGAAGCAGAATTAATTCGCAATGCCTTACGCCGGGAGAGGATCTTCAGACCCCGTTAAGATGTGCTGTCATTCCCCAATGAATATCTGTTTGAACAGTACCATTTTTTATTAGACTCAAGTACAAATTAGTACAAACGCATAGATTACACCATTTGCAACTGTTTGGGGGGCTGAAGAACCGATTTAAGTCACATACATACATACATACATATTATACTGTACACACACACTTACATCTTACATAGGAACTTTTGTCTAGGGGAGTGTCTCTGATCCTGAGTGTCTCAGGATTAGACTCAGAGTTTTTTGAACCTCCTACCTGGAATACCCCCCTGGAAATCAAGGAATATAATCACCATCACACTTTGGAAAAATCTACTGATCATGTCAATGGAAAAATGATTTGCCTAAAAAAAAGAAAAACGAGCTGTTCATTTTGACATAACCTGGATTCCATTAATCAATATCCTTAATTCTTAATACTTGCAATAACTTCCCTAATCACCTCTTTTTGCCTTTCCTCCATTCACAGTAAACACGCACACCATCTTTCAAATTATTAATCCTACATACACCAGCACACACAGAGACAGGGGTGTAGCCATCATTTCAGAAGTGAGGGGGACAAATTGTTTAGGTGTAAATGTATGCTTTTTTTTTTTTTTTTTTTTTTTTTTTTAATGATTTATTGAAATATTCTCCCCCATTCCATTGTGCTTCTCTTTAGCAACTAAGGAACCAAACCTGAAGACACCTGCAGGTCAACTCCTGCAGTGGGTAGCCACAGTACAGCACATGAAGACCAGCTCCAGTTATTTAATAAATTATCAAAATCATAAATAAATGAAATAATCAAACTCAACTCCTGCAGTAGGTGGCCACAGTACAGCACATGAGGACCTACTCCAGTTATTTAATAAATTATCAAAATCATAAATAAATGAAATCATCAAACTCAACTCCTGCAGTAGGTGGCCACAGTACAGCACATGAGGACCTACTCCAGTTATTTAATAAATTATCAAAATCATAAATAAATGAAATCATCAAAATCACTTGAACTGTGAGCTACCAAGCGCTAGTTGTGTTGACACCAGTAACTCTCAAGCATCAAGATGGTAAAAACCAGTAATTCTGAAATAGCTGTGGGAATTTATTTCACACTCACCCTTATCCTGTGCATATTTCTTTAACCACTTAATATCTCTCCTCACCTGTGAAACCTCATGACTGTCAGTGCTGCTGCTGCCTGCTCCCAGTTGTGATCCCTGAAAGCTACCTTGGCTCCTCTCTATTGCAATAATACAGATTAAAAAAAAATGGGCAAAGGAATTTTAAATTTAGAATAGAAATTAAAAGCAGTTATTCTGACATGGCTCTGGGAGGTATATATATAGTTCTTTAGCCACTGAAGGCAAGGCAAGGCAAGGCAAGGCAAGGCAAGAGTGCTTCCCGATCGTGCTTCAGTGTGCTTTACAGAAGCAGAGAAATACATTACAAATAAAAACATTAAAATTTAAACATTACATTAAAAACATTGGAATTGTAAAAGTCTAATTTAAAAACAATAAAACAAGCAGATAAAATAGCTAAAAGTTATAGTGATTGAATTACAGGAAAGCTGCAGTGAACAATAATGTTTTCAACCCTGATTTAAATGACCCGACAGTTTGTGCACACCTCAGGTGTTCAGGGAGTTTGTTCCACAGGTGGGGAGCATAGAAGCTAAATGCTGCTTCACCCTGCTTGCTTCTGACCCTGGGAACACTGAGTAAACCTGTCCCTGATGACCTGAGGGGTCTGGATGCATCTTACCCAACAAGAAGCTCTGAGATGTATTTAGGCCCAAGAACATTCAGTGACTTGTAGACCAGTAACAGGATTTTAAAATCTATCCTTTAACACACAGGGAGCCAGTGCAGTGATTTAAGGACAGGTGTGATATGATCCATGTTCCTGGTGTTGGTCAGGACTCTGGCAGCAGCATTCTGGATGAGCTGCAGCTGCCTAATTAATTTTTTTTACTGAGACCTGTAAAGACACCATTACAATAATCTAACCTACTGAAAATAAATGCATGAACAAGTTTTTCAGTATCTTGTTTGGACAGAAATCCCTTAATTCTTGCTATGTTTTTAAGATGGTAAAAGGCTGATTTAGCAATAGTCTTTATGTGGCTGTTAAAATTCAGGTCTGAGTCCATAACTACACCAAGATTTCTGGCTTGGTCTGTAGTTTTTAGTGTCATTGAGGCAAGTTGGTCATTGACCTCAAGCCTTGCATTGTTTGGACCAAACGCAATGACTTCTGTCTTTTCTGTATCTAGCTGAAGGAAATTCTGGCCCATCCACTGATCAATTTGTTGGATACACTCACTCAGCGACTGTAGGGGACTGTAGTCATGTGGTGACAACTGCAAACCGTTTTATTCACCAAGGGAGTTTTCCTCGTTTGTTCTGGTCAGTGTTTACATCCCACCTCAGGCATGTGTAATGGAGGCGTTACAACACTTGGCTGACCAGGTGACAGACATGGAAAAAAAATATCCAGACTCCCTGCTCATCATATTAGGAGATTTTAACAGAGCAAACCTCTCTCACGAACTTCCCAGATATAGACAGCATATAAAATGCCCCACCAGGGACTTCAACACACTGGACCACCGCTACACAGTTTAAAGGATGCTTATCGCTCTGTCCCCCGTGCAGCTTTAGGGCTCTCTGATCACTGTCTGCTCCATCTCATCCCGACCTACAAGCAGAAATTAGTCCACTTCCTTACAGTCCTTACTACAGGCTTAGAAGTTTTTGAGGAGTCAAAGCTGGAGCTACGGGCCTGCTTTGACTGCACTGTGTTTTTGAAGTTGCAGGTACAGACCTCAACAAACTCACTGACACTGTGACATCAGCTTTTGTGAGGACATGTGTGTGCAGCCCAAGACCTTCTGCACATATAACAGCAACAAACCCTGGTTCACACCCCAACTCAGGCGGCTGCGCCAGGCCAAGGAGGAAGCCTACAGGAGTAAGGATTAGGCCCTGTACAAGCAGGCCAGAAACAAACTGACAAAAGAGATTAGGGTAGCCAAGATGGGCTATGGTGAGAAGCTAAAAAACAGCTTCTCAGCCAACGACCCTGCGTCAGTTTGGAGAGACCTGCAGGACATTACCTGTGGAGACCCTCCGGCGAGCAGACGACCTGAACAGCTTCTACTGCAGGTTTGAAAAGCAGCTTTTCACACCTCTCCACAACACAAAGGGATTACCTGCACCCCCAGCAACCTCCTCCCCCCTCTCTTCTGTTCCCCCGCCTGCACTAAAGGTCTGTGAAGAGGATGTGTGTCGGCTCTTCCAGAGACAGAAGACCAGGAAGGCTCCGGGACCTGACGGTGTGTCTCTCTCCTGCCTGAGAGCCTGCTCTGACCAGTTGGCCCCCATCTTCACTCCGATCTTCAACCAATTGCCGGAGCTGTGTGAGATACCCTCCTGCTTCAAATGCTCCACCATCATCCTGGTCCCCAAGAAGCCCTCCATCACAGGATTGAATGACTACAGGCCCGTTGCCCTGACATCTGTGGTCATGAAATCCTTTGAAAGACTGGTGTCGCGCCACCTGAAGGACATCACAGGCCCCCTGCTGGGCCCCCTGCTGGACCCCCTGCGTTTGCCTTCCGGGCAAACAGGTCGGTCGATGGTGCAGTCAACATAGGACTGCACTACATCCTGCACCACCTCGACTCCCCAGGGACTTACGCCAGGATCCTGTTTGTGGACTTAAGCTCGGCGTTCAACACAATCATCCCCGGGATTCTCTACCAGAAGCTCATCAAGCTCACGGTGCCTGCCTCCACCTGTCAGTGGATTACCAGCTTCTTGACTGACAGGAGGCAGCGTGTGAGGCTGGGGAGCATCACATCCAGCTCCCGGTCCATCAGCACTGGTGCCCCCCAGGGTTGTGTCCTCTCCCCACTGCTCTTCTCCCTCTATACCAACGACTGCACCTCAGGGGACCCTTCTGTGAAACTCCTGAAGTTTGCAGATGGCACCACGATCATCGGTCTAATACGGGACTGTGATGAGTCTGCATACAGACAGGAGGTGGAGCAGCTGGTCCTCTGGTGCGGTCAGAACCACCTGGAGCTGAACCCGCTCAAGACTGTGGACTTCAGGAGAAGCCCCCCGACACTGCCCCCCTCACCACAGTGTGAACAGCACAGTGTGAACTGTGACCACCTTCAAGCTTCTGGGTAACACAATCTCTCGGGACCTGAGGTGGACCTCCCACATAGACACTGTACGGAAACAGGCCCAGCAGAGGCTGTACCTCCTGCGACAGCTCAGGAAGCTCAACCTGCCTCAGGAACTGCTGATCACCTTCTACACCGCCATAATCCAGTCTGTTCTCTGCACGTCCATCACCGTCTGGTTTGGATCTGCCACTAAACTGGACAGGAACAGACTGGAAAGGACAATCAGATGTGCAGAGAGGATTATTGGGACTGACCCTCCCTACATCCAGGACCTGTACCGGTCAAGGGTGAGGAAAGGGGCAGGAAACATCTCTGCAAACCGCTCACACCCCGGACACAAACTGTTTAAACTCCTCCCATCCGGTAGGCGCTACAGAGCACTGTTTGCCAAAACTACCCAAATTAATTTCTAGTACTTATGTAAATACTTGTACATTGAGAGCAAAGCCTACAGCAGCCAAATTCTTTGTCTGTACACACGTACTTGGCCAATAAAGCTGATTCTGATTCTGATTCTGATTCATAATTACCTAATGAGACAAAGTAGTCCCGATCTTTTAGGTAAGATTTGAACCAATTTAGCACAGTACCCGAAAGTCCAACCCACTTATCCAATCTGTCAAGCAGTATGTCGTGATCAACCGTGTCAAATGCAGCACTGAGATCCAGTAATACCAAAACTGAAGTTGTCGATGCATCACTGTCAAGATGTATGTCATGCAAAACTTTAATAAGTGCAGTCTCAGTGCTGTGGTGTGCTCGCAATCCCGACTGGAAGACACTGAAGAGATTGTTTTGGATCAAGAAGCAGTGAAATTGTTGATAAACAACTCTTTCAGTGATCTTTGCCAAAAATGTTAGGTTTGATATGGGCCTGTAGTTACTTATTACTAAGGCATCCAGATTAGGCTTTTTAAAAAGAGTTTTAATTACTGCAGTTTTCAAGGCCTCGGGAAAATGAATGAAATGGAAAAACACAATTAAAAACATTTTTTAAAAAGCTTGTAGGCAGCATGTCAAGGCAGCAGGTCATGGATTTTAAGTGCTGAACAGTTTCTGTCAGAGATGCATGATCTAAGAGTTGAGAATGTTCTAGATTTATTTGACAGTAAGGAGGAACAGGTGACATAACCATGTTTCCTGAGGTAGAGCCACTTACTGTTTGTCTTATCCTCTGAATTTTATCAGTGAAAAAAGCTGCAAAGTCATTGCATGACTTGTTGGACAGCAGTTCAGGAGGGACAGATGGTGAGGTTTTTGTCAGTGTGTCGACGACAGTGAATAAGGTTTTTATTGATAATCTCAGAGAAAAAGGACTGCCTTGCCCTTTTCAATTCTTGGTTATAGATGTGAAGATTCTCTTTATAGATGTCATAATGAACCTGAAGTTTGGTTTTTCGCCATCTGTGTTCAGCCTGCTTACACTCTCTTTTTTGAGCTTTGACCAGTGTGGCGTTCCTCCATGGTGACTTTTTCCTTCCAGAGATAACTTTGGTCTTAATTGGGGCAATGGCATCCATAACAGTCATAACATTAGAACTGAAACTATTTACAAGGTCATTGACAGAGGATGAGGGCAGAGTTGGTGATGGTATAAAAGCCTGAGTGTATAATGTGTTAATACACCGCTTTCTTATCACCTCTGCTTCACCTTTGCTAATGCTAGCAGGGATGGTCATCTTAAACAGAACACAGTAGTGATCAGAAAGAGCAACATCATTCACCACAACATCAGAAATATTTAGACCTTTGGAAATAATTAGATCTAATACACTGAACAAAAATATAAACGCAACACTTTTGTTTTTGCTCCCATTTTTCATGAGCTGAACTCAAAGATCTAAAACACAAACAAGACCATTCTCTCAAATATTGTTCAAATATTGTCTAAATCTGTGTTAGTGAGCACTTCTCCTTTGCCGAGATAATCCATCCCACTTCACAGGTGTGGCATATCAAGATGCTGATTAGACAGCATGAATATTGCACAGGTGTGCCTTAGGCTGGCCACAATAAAAGGCCACTCTGAAATGTTCAGTTTTATCACACACCACAATGCCACAGATGTCGCAAGTTTTGAGGGAGCGTGCAATTGGCATGCTGACTGCAGGAATGTCCACCAGAGCTGTTGCCCGTGAATTGAATGTTCATTTCTCTACCATAAGCTGTCTCCAAAGTCATTTCAGACAATTTGGCAGTACATCCAACCGGCCTCACAACCGCAGACCACGTGTAACCACACCAGCCCAGGACCTCCACATCCAGCATGTTCACCTCCAAGATCGTCTGAGACCAGCCACCTGGACAGCTGCTGCAACAATCGGTTTGCATAACCAAAGAATTTCTGCACAAACTGTCAGAAACCGTCTCAGGGAAGCTCATCTGCATGCTTGTCGTCCTCATCGGGGTCTCGACCTGACTGCAGTTCATCATTGTAATCGACTTGAGTGGGCAAATGCTCACATTCGATGGCGTCTGGCATGTTGGAGTTGTGTTCTCTTCACGGATGAATCCCGGTGTTCACTGTTCAGGGCCAGAGGCGGTCCCTGGATAGTTTTACGCCCTGGGCAAACCATCCCCCCGCCACGTACAGACACAACAATATTGTATTATATTATTTATATTATTTTATTATATATAATCTTAGATACAAAAAGGTAGAAGAAGAAAAGGCTGTTGTTTTTCTCTGAATACACTGACCAACTTCAGGGAATCTTTTCACCATTGACTAATGTCTTCTTGAAATACTGGTGATGGCAACTTCTTCAATCCATCTCATTCCTGGGAAAAACAAAGTCAGCCGGTACCTCACTTGGTCCTCTGCAAACCAGCTGTGTTCGAATTCTGTCAGTCAGAACTGAGGGCCAATTAGCAGGGTCAGACTCAGTAGGCAGAGGCTCATCCTCGGGCACAGTATTTGGTGGGGATTCTGGTCGAGGCATTTCTAATAAAGAGCATGTGGTATTGTTATTAGTATACACGTTATTCACAGCATTTATAGTGTTTACAAAAGTAAAAAATTTATGCAAGAATGCACACATACATCCCCCTCCACGCATGCGCACCACACACACACACACACACACACACACACACACACACACACACACACACACACACACACACACACACACACACCTGATGAGTCCTGCACAGAACATGTGGCTGAGGAGGTAGTGGCTCATCATAAAACTCCAGGACCATCTCTGAAGAGGCCTGGGTCTGTGTGGCTGTGGCGGTAGATGGCTTCTCATCAGGCTCCAGGACCATCTCTGAAGAGGCCTGGGCCTTTGTGGCTGCAGAGGTATTTGGCTCCTCATTTTGACCAGTGGGTGTGCCAATATATTTCAGAAGTGACCCTGAATTTACAATTAAGATACAATATGTAAGTTAGATCACACTTAACATGCAGCAATTACCCAATTAACCAAAATGAACCATAATGCACAATTTATTAACATTTGTTAACATCCTATTAACTAAGCATAACACACTACAAATTATTCAAAAAGCTATATCACATATAGCTTACAAAATGCCATGTATATTACAAGTTATTTAAGTTAGCATTGACCCATGTATAGCATTAAAATTCCACAGTTAGGACGTATTGTTTACCAAATCCCTAGACTAACAGGCCTGTGTGAACTTGCACTTGTTGTATTGCAAACAAAAACTAGTCTATGGTTGCAATTAATTGCATGACTTGATGCAATGCAATTCTAATAGTAGTTCAACAAAACTAAAAACCAAACACAGTCACAGAAGACAACCTATAGGCTATTTATTAGCAAGAGGCTAATAAATTGGGCAGTTGGAGCAGTGGCTAGCACTGTTGCCTCACAGCAAGAAGGTCGCGGGTCGAACCCCGGCCGACCCGGGACCCCCCTGTGTGGAGTTTGCATGTCCTCCCCGTGTTTGCGTGGGTTTCCTCCCACCATTAAAGACATATATGTTAGACGCTTTCTCCTGTCAGTGACATTGACCTCCACTGCGGCTGCCCACTGCTCCTAATACTTAGGATGGGTTAAATGCAGAGAACAAATTTCACTGTACTGTATGTATACTATATGTGACTAAATAAAGCACCTTTACCTTTAAATAGCCTATAGGCTACTGTTTCATTACATGCACAATTAACGTCACTCATAGAGACCTGCATACCTTTATCTTTTGCCCGTTTCTCCTCTTCTTTTCTTCTTTTTCTAAACTGGGCACCTGATGGCTTCTTTGGTCTTTTATCCATGATTAACTCGACTCGACAGCACCTTTTTTCCACCGTCCATCAAACACCCAGAGTCAAGACTGACGTGATGTAAACCAATTCACGTAGATGCACGCGCCGATTCGTGTTTTTTTTTTTTTAATACTTAAAAAAAATACCTTCTCACATAACACAATAAATTACATGTAGCTATGTGGGTCTATATTAATTTTATGAATGAAATACAATTTATTTTGGAAGCTGTTTGTGTTGTGTGGCCTGGGATCATCATGAAGGTATAATATAAACAGAGATCCATCATAAAGAGGTCAGTCTATCCCTTGCTCTTCCTCTTCCTCTCACTCACACACACAACCTCTGCAGTCACGATCCCCCGCCGGCCCGCCCCTCCCTCTTGCGTCTTCTTCTTCTGACAGAGACACACACACACAACCTGTATGTTACTCTCAGGAGCAAGTGATAGGGGCGCCCCAGCGCCCACTCCACTAACTTGACGTGGAAATGAGTGGTAGTCTAGAAAACTGGCAAGTTTTTTTTTTTTTTGGAGGGCGCTCATGCGCCCTCACATAGATTGCGCCCTGGGCGGTCGCCCACATTGCCCATAGCAAAAACCGCCCCTGTTCAGGGCAGATGGCAGACAGCGTGTGTGGCGTGGGTAAGCGGTTTGCTGATGTCAACGTTGTGGATCGAGTGGCCCATGGTGGCGGTGGGGTTATGGTATGGGCATGCAAATGTTATGGACAGTGAACACAGGTGCATTTTATTGATGGCATTTTGAATGCACAGAGATACCGTGACGAGATCCTAAGGCCCATTGTTGTGCCATTCATCCACGACCATCACCTCATGTTGCAGCATGATAATGCATGGCCCCATGTTGCAAGGATCTGTACACAATTCCTGGAAGCTGAAAACATCCCAGTTCTTGCATGGCCAGCATACTCACCAGACATGTCACCCATTGAGCATGTTTGGGATGCTCTGGATCGGCGTATACAACAGCGTGTTCCAGTTCCTGCCAATATCCAGCAGCTTAGCACAGCCATTGAAGAGTGGACCAACATTCCACAGGCCACAATCAACAACCTGATCAACTCTATGCAAAGGAGATGTGTTGCACTGCGTGAGGCAAATGGTGGTCACACCAGATACTGACTGGTTTTCTGACCCCCCCAGAGTGTCAAAACACTTCAAAAATCTTCACTCGTTTTGTTCTTCTGTATCGATGGTTTGAAGTCAATCAGCAGCACTCAAAACAGTCACTGGAGACGCTTGGATCAGATGCAAAAGAGCTTTATTGTGCCATATGTCACAAACAAAACTTGTGAGTCAAGATCTCGGAGTCAGACTAAAATACACTTTCAGTTGCTCTCCCTTATATACTGTGGAGATTCCCGTTGAATCTCCACCTCTTTTTCTTAAGCCTTCCTCCTTGGCACCAAACCTAAGGGTGGTTTGTCTGGGCACGTTTGGACATGGACCATTCCCCTACATAACTGTGTATCGCCCTGGACAAGTCTGGGCATGTTAAGTCATGATCTAAGTTGTCCTTCCAATATGTTCGGGCCTAACCTTGCTCTGTTTTTTAAAAAAATATTCCTTTAATCACAACGATAATCAAAACAATCATTACAAATGATTCATGTGCATTAAACATTCAAATCCAGTGTTACATGTTACATACATGTCACTAACTCGGCTTGTTCTCCGGAGCCTTTGTGCTCCACTGTGTCGCAGGTTAACTTGTGTCACAGCTGTGTCTGGATGGTGTGTGGTGTTGTGCTGCTGCCGTGGTCCTGCCTGATGCCTCCCACTGATGCTGTTACTATTAGTCATACCTGGACTATTATACACATATCATTATTGTCACATACATATATAATCATATTATAATATAATATCTGTTTCTCCTTATGTCTCATTGTGTCATGGATTACTGTTAATTCATTATATTGATCTGTTCTGTACAACATCTATTGCTCGTCTGTCCGTCCTGGAAGAGGGATCCCTCCTTCAGTCGCTCCTCCTGAGGTTTCTACCATTTTTTTCTCCCCGTTAAAGGGGTTTTTTGGGGAGTTTTTCCTTATCCACTGTGAGGGTCCTAAAGACAGAGGGATGTTGTATGCTGTAAAGCCCTCTGAGGCAAATTGTGATTTGTGATATTAGGCTTTATAAATAAAATTGATTGATTGATTGATTATTTCTATTCCAGTGTCATTTTTCATCATTCAATAAGTGTGTCTTGTATGGAGTTTATTAGTCTCAATATTAATAAATACACACAGAAGGATTCACAAATACATGTTAAGATTTATATATAAATGACTCTCTCCACACAAATATTTTCAATGCACACACATATATTTGGCATTTTATATAAATGTAAAAAAAATCCACAAATAACCAAAAAAGTTTCACAAATATATTTCTGATGCACACACAAATATTTATTGTTTTAAATATATGCAATTTTCATTAAAACATATGTGGATGTTGATACATTCATATACAGATGCTTTTATTTTGTGAACCTCTACGCATTCGCGTGTGAATCTTTTTGAGACTCCCCTGACGTGACCCGATCCACAAATGCATTTTTTCTACCAAGGGGATATAGGTAGCCAATCAGATGTCTCCTTCCTCTTCAGCCAATCACATGAGCGTCCCGCTACCACCCCCACGTGGGGTATGTTTTAACGTCGTAGTGTCAGAGGGTGGCAGTAATGCACAACTACATTGTTTGCTGACCGCCAAATTAATAAGGACGAGAAGAAGAAGAAGCAGCAGCAGAAAGCGATCAATGCAGAGCCCCGGGTCAATGGTCAAGAGCAGGGTTTCCCCTAGAAAAAATTGGCACCGGACAACGTGATCGGCTTTCCGATGTGTTGATCGTGCCCTTGTTCATTTGTTTGTTGGGTCCTCTTTTCATGTTATTTTCTGCAGTTATTTCTTCTTCTTCTGTGTGCATTTATTAATATTGAGACTAATCTAACTCCATAGTCTTGGTGCCTCTTTTCATGCATATATGTGCTCACCATAAGTGTGATATGTCAACATAACCATTCAGACATTAATAATCGTTTGTTCAATATGTGAAATAATGTAAGAAATAATATAAGACAAACAGTAATAACTTGGCAGTACACAGTCAATTTCCAGTACATGAATACAGCAGAAAGAGTCTGAGTACAGACAGTCTGAGACTAGGATTGCATAAACACAGACACACAGCAAGCTGACTGCACAAACACACACAGCGAGCTGAGGAGAACTGAGTACATGGGTTACTGAATGAAGGGGTTACTAAGTACATAGGTCGAGTAGGTGCACGCGAGCAACTAAATATAAGACTCATGGCATTTTACTTTACACTACACCCCCAATAAAGCAAAACTGAATATTTCAGAGTGGGCTTTTATTGTGGCCAGCCTAAGGCACACCTGTGCAATAATCATGCTGTCTAATCAGCATCTTGATATGCCACACCTGTGAGGTGGGATGGATTATCTCGGCAAAGGAGAAGTGCTCACTAACACAGATTTAGACAGATTTGTGAACAACATTTGAGAGAAATGGTCTTTTGTGGATATAAAAAAAAAACGTTTTAGATCTTTGAGTTCAGCTCATGAAAAATGGGAGCAAAAAAAAAATTTGCGTTTATATTTTTGTTCAGTGTATATGCCCCTTGTTATGTGTTGAATCTGTTACATGTTGAGAAAGTTCAAAGTTATCCAGAATATTCATGAGTTCTTTGCACATCCATCTTTCACATTATCAACATGAATATTAAAGTCACCCACTACAACAACACAGTCAAAATCAATGCAGATAATAGAGAGCAGTTTGGAAAACTCATCAAAAAACTGTGTGTTATATTTTGGAGGCCTGTAGATAGTTAATAGTATTGCTCGACAGGAGGATCTCGACTGAACAGCAACATATTCAAAAGAGTTAAAATTTCCATACATTTTCTTGCATTGGAACATTTCATTAAACAAAATGGCAAATCCACCTCCTTTCCTATCCACTCTAGCTTCACTCATGAAACTAAAGTTAAGAGGTGCTGATTCAATAAGAACTGCTGCGCTGTTATCTTCGCCTAACCAAGCTTCAGTTAAAAACATAAAATCAAGGTTGTGCTTGATGATAAAATCATTGATTAAAAATGATGTCCCTGCTAATGACCTGACATTTAACAATACTAAATTTGTGTTAAAAGCATTATCTTTACAACTGTAAACTGACTTTGACCGGCCGAGGGGGCCGAGGGGGTCGCGGGGGAATGACGGGAGAGAAAATTAGGGTAGAACGGGGGGTAAGTTGAGTCCCAGCGGTGACCAGCTTGTTCATCTGGTCAGTGAACTCCAAGAGAGGGGAGGAGGGGGACAACGTACCCATGGTGGAATGTGACCTGGGTGGGGGGTAGGGGGTTTGGGGGGGGGGGAGTGGATCCTCGCAGGCACTTTTTGGTGTTGGGGGTACAGTACCCTTTTCCTGTTCGCTCTGACGTCCCTCTCGATTAGAGCTCACTTCAGCTGGGGGCTGTGCTGGCTCTTCTTTGTGTTGAGTTTTATCTCCTGTCTGTTTTGGTTCTTCTTGTCTCTTGTCCTTGGCGGAGGGAGCAGATTGGTGACGCAGGGAGAAAGATAGGTTGGAAGCAAACAGTCTGACTCCTGATCTATTTAGGGAAAGTCCATCTCGCTTAAAAAGATGCCTACAGTCCCAGAAAAAATTAAAATTGTCCATAAAATGCACTGAATGGGCATCACATGCAGTGGAAAGCCATGTGCTTAGTGCCAGCAATCTGCTAAATCTCTCAGCTCCTCTTCTGACTGGCAGTAGAGGGCCACTGATAAAAACCTCAGCATCCAGAGAGCTGACTGTGTTCAACAGATCAGTAAAGTCTCGTTTGAGCATTTCAGACTGCTGCTTCACAATATCATTAATCCCGGTATGCAAAATTTGCTGAGATAATACCCAGGATTCTTCTGAATATCTCTCCTCACCTGTACCTGTGAAGCCTCTTGATTGTCAGTGCTGCTGCTGCTGTTTGTCATGGTGAAAGCTGAAAGCTGAAAGCTGCCTTGCCATCTCTCTTTCTATCACAATAATATGGATTAAGAACAAAATATATGTGCAAATAAAAAGTGGGTACAAATTAGGGAGAGTGGGTCTAATACGAGCATGGAGCCATCTAGCAGGCCACATCTATCAGAGGTAATAATAAGCTAGAATGCTTTTCAGCTGTGCTAAATTGGCAACATTTAGGTTTCTACAACTTTAGACAAGTTAGACTAGACTTTTCAAGACTTTTTCATGCCACTTGGAATAAAATTTAAGATCAATTTTACATAAAAAAAAAAAACAAATGACCTGACTGACTGAACTGACACCAGTTTTTTAGATTTAGGAACACTTTTGCCCAAATTTTTACTATGACATAAAACTTAATTTTCTTTTGTCTTGTTGTGGTGACCATGTGGTGATTTAATGTTTCTCACTCTGTATGTGGGATTCCACTGCTTTGATTCCCATCATGCCAAATTCGCCTTGTACCAGTTTCAGTCGTGCCATAAAATATTATTTAAATGGACAATTTTCATTGAATTTACAATACTCCATTGTCCAGGGAATAGTGCCCGTTAATGTAAGGGGCATTAGGAAAATATAATTAAAAAATTGATGTCATCAGATGATTCTGATAACAAGATTTAATTCTGATATCAAGATTTAATATGCCGCTAAGGCTGTGGTGCAAACAATTATTTTAGTAATCGAGAATTCTACCAATGAATCCATCGATTTATCCAATGATCACATAAAAAAATGTTTTGCTTTATCAAAAGCAATAGGGAGACAGGTCTCTTAAATGAACATCTAATCTGTTTCCTTTTTAGAAAACATTTCTATTGCATAAATTGCAACAACTGCTACTGACACCACCTGATATGTTGGTTTATGGAGTATTTATGCATGGCTATGAGGGGAGTGCTGTAGCTGTGTGTGTTCTTGTGTATGTCACTATCACAATAATAACATGAATGAAGCTCAGGCTTTTACAATTTGACTGTAGCATTTTATTTTCTGTGATTTTGTCCCTCAGTTTGCTCAGTGTTGCTCAAGAAAATAAACTCATAAAATAAAATGCTGCAGTCAATTTGTAAAATTCAAGCCAGCCACTGAATTGATTCAAGTTGTTCAAAGGTATACAGCTTAGGCTTCCTTTACACCTGGCATCAACATGCGTTTTTTGCGATTGAATTGCAAACGGATAGCACTTGACCACATACATTTATACCTGGTATTCATATGCGTCTCTGGTGTCCACATCCAGATCAGTTTGCTATCTGATCATGCTCTGTCCTGCTGATGTCAAATCCTCCTCTTCTTCTGCTGCAAACATTTCCAGCAGCAGACTACGTCATATCATCTGCACCAAAATAACAACAACAACAACAAGATGTTAACCGCCTGTGAAGTCACATTCTTGTATTGACACCTTTGTCAGACCAGATGGAGAGGACACTTTGTCTCACCATGACATCATCCTCGGCTAGCATCTGTGTTTTCTTTTTCTTGGCAGTTGCTACCCCGGTGAGTGTTGTTGTTGTTGTTATCATCTTCCTCCTTCTTCCTGTGTCCAGCTGGCGCACCTCGCTTACGTGTTTTCATCCACGGAGCTGTTGCATGTGGATTGGAGACGCATTTGCATTTACACTTACACTTGTGTTCACAATGCGTCCCTGACCACCTTCAGAAGTGGTTTGGCAGATCGGATAACAATACATCCTCAATGCGTTTCGAGTATATTTACACCTGTACTTTCATGTGGTAAAGAGCAATCAGATTGCAATCCGATTGCAAAAAACGCATGTTAATGCAAGGTGTAAAGGGGGTATTAAAGTCACAGCGGTGTGGGCATTTGTGCAAATGAACGGTGATTGGCTTCCCTCCATGCTGCCTGGAGCTCCCCATTCATCCCCCGCCACTCGATGGACTGGATGCTTCCTGCTGAAGTCCTATTGACGTTGTGCTATTGTTGTAAGGTAGTTCAGTTTCACAACAGACACTCCAGAATTTTGCATTTTGTTTTAGCTTAAAATGTTCCAAACTCTGGACATTTTCTGTCATTTCTTCTCGAGTTTTATGGCGGTTGGCAGACCAGCTTTAAGGTGCATTACCGCCACCTACTGGACTGGAGTGTGGAGCAGTAAGATTGGCAGGAAATAAAACAAACTAACAGACAAACAAAAAGACAGAGGATTTATCATTCGTATTACACTGGAATTATTAAACAGAAGCTTATATATATGTTCCTTGATGTCCTTCCAAGTACATTGTCTAATGTAATACTTTACTTTTCTTCAGTTAGTCCTGTTATTAACTGCCTTCTTTCTTCTTCATATCTGTTGCAGTCAATTAGCACATGTTTAACTGTTTCCAGTTCGTTACAGTTTGAAATACGTCCAGAAGGATGCTTCCCTGTTCTATGTGTAATTTAATCCAGTATGTCCTATCCTCAGATGGGTAATGATCACCTCTTCCCCTGGGCTCCCACTCCGTAACTTACCAGCACCTACATTTTTGAATACTATAAAAATGACTCCCCGTGTCACTGAAGTCCCAATATTCCTGCCAGGTTTTGTGCATGTAGTCCTTTATAACAGTTTTGACCTCTGATTTACTTAGTGGTACTTGCAAGTCGATTACCTTGTTGTTTTAGTGATTGTTTGGCCAATATGTCTACTTTTTCCATTTCGTTCTACCCCTACATGAGCAGGAACCCAAAAAAAGGAGATATCTAATCCCCTGCAATGTATTCTGAGCAACGCATGACAAATTTCATAAATAATATCCTGTCTGTATGTTGATTCCCATATTTAATGTTTGAAGGTGCTGACAAGCTGTTAGAGTTGATTATGACACTGGGTTGGTTGTTATAGCTTTCCTGATTTCTGATTCCAGACATGGGACAGGGTTCATTGTCCCTCGCCCTTTACAGAAACCACTTTGATATGTAGGAAATAATCTTTGAAGCCCTTCTTTCCTGGATGATTCCTGGATTTTGTGCAAGGGTATTGTCTCTACACTGCTTGTTTTTTTTCTGATAAATTTCCTGAGCTGTGGATTTTCACAAATGTCTGTGCTGACAGTTCTGCCTTTTCCACATTACTAACTGCACTTATATTACTGTTGGTCAGCACTATAATCAATGTGTCTATTGTGTGGTGAGCTTTAAATTGTCTGAATGCTCATTTCTCATTTTAATGGCTTTACTGCAGTTTTCATCCCACCATGGTACACTCTTTGGGATAGTTTTTCTGCTGTCTGTAGAATAGCTGTGACCAACTTTTTATCAAGTTTCTCCAAATCTACTATACTCTCTCTCCTGTTAGCTATGCGCATCTGACTTCACTTAACACTTGAAATGCATTCCAGTTCGCTTTACCCAACTTCCACCTTGGTAATCTCCTTCTCCCCTTTTGACATACCTTTACTCTTATTTTGATTCTTGTTGGGTAGTGATCACTATCCATTAATTATTGGTTCAATACTTCCCAAGTACTAATTCCTGCAGTTACAGTGGATGTGAATGTCAAATCTATTGCACTTACTGTGTTCTGTGAAATGTTATACCTTGTACCCTTTCCATCGTTAATACACACTAAGCCCTTCTCATCCATGAATTCCTCATTTACAGACCCATTAGCATCTGTATTGCTACTCCCCCACAAAATATTGTGCGTGTTAAAATCCCCTCACGACATTATTTTACCTTGTGCCAGCTCACATGCAGCTTTTAATGTGTCAGGACTTAGTCTATGACAGGGGTTCCAGTAATCATTTAGCTGTCCTTTCCTGTCCATACTTTCACTACAATAGATTCTTGTCATAACTTATCTCATCCTTTACAAATGTAGCCACATCTCCACCTTTCCCAGTTTTCCTTTCATTCCGGATTACAGTATATCCATAAAAAACTAAATTCCACTCTGATTTCAGCCACGTTTCCTGTATAGATATCACGAGGCTTGTCAACTAAATTTGAAGCAACACAATCTTTCTTCTCAGCAATCTTGTTACATCCACCGACTATACTTACGACTCACTCATTCACTCTTTTGATTGGTAGTGAAATACATTGTCATTGGAAACTATTATTATTATTATTATTATTATTATTATCATTATTATTATTATTATTATTGTAAGAGTGAAATTGTTTGATGTAATAATACAAACTTAGGTTAAGTATACTGTTGAATTTATATATACCATCTTGTTTATGCATACTTAGTGTTTATAGTAATGTTAAGATGTTCTAGTGTCAGGTATTTTCACTAGTCAGTGCTGTTCTTTTGGTTGGGAAAAAAGTGGATGGGGAGGAGGAGGAGGAGGAGGAGAAGGAGGAGGAGGAGAGAGTGGAGCAGATGTAGGACTGATCTGTGTTCGGGCTTCACTAAAGTTAAGAGGAAAACCCAGAGCATGCTAGACTGCTTTATTTCTTCTCACACACCCAAGTCATTTAAAACAGTTTGTGAACTCATTTTTTCACCAACAATTTGTGTTTAGGAGTTTTTGAGTTTTGTCTTGTCAATTTCTAATCTTCAGGAAAAAAAACCCAAACATAGTCAAATAAACTTCTTTACAGTAATGTTAACAAAATGAACCTCACAAGTGGTGATGAAAGAGGCGTTTCCAAGCACTGATGAAAGCAAAATGAACAAACGTACTCTTCCTTGCTCTGAAAACAAACTTTATATCTGATAAAACCAATATATTTATTCTAAGGGCTTCACATCTTACAAGAGTCACTGCAAATTGCAAAAATAAAATCTTGTTTATAACACGCACACACACTTATTTACTGTAGCTGTTACACAAACCAACTACTGCTAACCATAACCCTACTTAACCCTATCTGGAATACTTTGCTCAGCCTGCTGCCCCTGCAACCCAGCCACAGATAAGCAGATGAAAATGGATGGATGAGTGGATGGCTGTGGTTTGCAGAAACAAACCATGCCAACATTTATTCTGGTAACTTGGGGTGTTGCTACTAATAGGCTGAAGTTTGGCCTGAGAGTGAAACTAGTGAAAAAGATATGGAGCCAGGGATTAAAAAAAAAAAAAAAAGTTTATCCACTGGGGAGCATGATTGTGCTGAGCACATTTAATGCAATCTACCTCACATACCTCACACATATCTTGTGCTTCACACTGGGCAAAGTTGAAATTTATCCTGAGGATGAAAGCTCATTGAGTGTCCACAACCATCTGGGAGTTGATTATGGTGACAAAATCCTTACCTTGTGCCCTGATGGAAATATACTCAGTCTTTTATAATTAATAATACAAGAAGTTAAGTCTGGTTAAGTTTAGGAAAGTTGAACATTTTTCAACTTTTTTTTATGATCGAGGTTATATAGGAACACCACACCACTTCCTGTAAACTGTAAAGAGATCGTTTCAACTTTTTTGAAGAAACTACCAATGGTGTTGTTTTTTCTGCAGTTCCCAACACACATATAAATTCATACAAGCAAGTACATTGTATGCGTACATTTTAAGCGTTAGTTGGTAATTAATAAGGATTTTTCATGTTAACATTTAAAATATACTGCCAGCTTTTTGGGGAGTTTTTCCTTATCCGCTGTCCAAAGGACAGAGGGATGTTGTATGTTGTATGCTGTAAAGCCCTTTGAGGCAAATTGTGGTTTGTGATATTGGGCTTTTTAAATAAAATTGATTAAATTGATTGATTGATTAAGCTGGTTTCTTAGTTCCCACCAGAATACCAAAAATTAGCCAGACTAATTCACAAATAAAACATGGGCTTGGCAGATGATTTGTCTAGTTCCTTCAAGCACTCTGGGTGGGCTTGCTTTAACCTCATGGCGGAAGCAGTAGCAGAGCAAGGATGGAGGGGAAGATGAGGTGACACTCCAAATTCTTAAAAAAAAAAAAAAATCTGCTTTGGACTCAATCCAAAATCCATCTGTTCGCACTCACTGTGCTATGACATGATACTTATCTGTTTTTCTTCATCTGATGTTGAAGCAATACACTGCCTTAGCCACTAGCTGGCGAATGTGTGACTTTAACTTGTTATTTTCTTATAAGAAAAAAGGTAGTGGGCAATTAGCATGTTTTGTACTTTAGTGCATATGTCACTGAAAGGAATGAGTTTATTCTGCTCATGCTTACTTACTGGTGACTGCAGACCAATCAGCCCCATTAAAACTGTCCTGACCATAAAATACTGCTGGGGTGATTAGCCGCCCATAAATCATTGAGAAGCTGTTTTCCATCATGGACCTTTTGAATCTGTAGCCTTTTGATTAGCTTTAAAACAAAAACAGGATATGCTTGTTAGCTTTCCCTACTCACAGTACCTGAGTAAATGTCTTAGGTTAAATTCCACCACTTGGTGCAGTTTATATTATGTTAGCTTTATGAGTTTGTGAGTATGACTTGACTTATTGCTGACGGTGTGTCACTGGTTGCAAAGCACATTCATACTGAATGAGTTACTGAGAATGCAACTCACATGTATAATGCAGATAGAACTGAATAAAAGTACAAGGTGAAGATCGTGATGTTGCTGTAGATACTGCCATTCCTCTGAGGAGAGCTGTGGGCAGGATGACAAAGCTATGGTAGCGTGGGCACCAATATCAGCCAATAGGTTCTCCCCCGCTGCAACATCTGCGTCATCATATTTTAAAAACAAAACATAACTTCTCAATATCTACAAAAATACAAATATTATAAAGCAAAGTCCTTTCAAGTCATCTGTCTCAAGTCAAAGTCAAGTCTCAAATCATGAATACAAGTCAAAGTCGAGTCTTTCATCAGTGTTAGTAACACAAGTCTCAAGTCCTCAAATTTGCAACTCAAGACAGACTCAAATCAAGTCATGTGACTCAAGTCCCCCACCTCTGTTCACCCAGATGTTTCTTTGCATTGAGATGTACTTGCTATGTGTCAAGGAGGAGAATTTACAATGCTCAGAGGACCTTTTAGAGAAAACTGTAGAGAAATATATAAATATTTTTAACTCATCATTTGTCCATTGATGCTCACACCATAACATGCTTTTCTTTTCTCATTGAGTGTCTCAATGGAGGCCTGTCTGATCAGGTGAGGAAACTGGCGGCTCTTCATACTTGACTGCTGCGATTGGCAACTGCTTCGCTGATGATTTGCTTCCCTGTGTCTTTCATCGTTGTCCTCCTCCTCATCAGAACTGGTCATGCTGCTGTTGGCATCTGAATCCAGATCAGTTCCTTTAAGTGTTGGACAGTCTGTGGAATACTCAATCTCCTCGACACATGGAGGCTCATCGTCTTCAAAACAGCTACGAGAGAAGAGGGGAGTTATGTAATGTTAAACACATTGTGTTTATTCTCAAGGTCTAACAAACTGAATGCTTTTTCGTCCTCATTAAAACATCAGCAACAATAAGGTTGTGAATAATATCTATCTATCTATCCATCCATCCATCCATCCATCCATTTCTTCAGTTGTTCAGTTGTTTCTTCAGTGAGATTCTTGACCTTTTTGCACTCACCAACTCGGGCAGCCAAAGGAACTGCACGTGTCTTTGTTTCTGTTTGACAGAATAAGGACTGCGTTACAAAAATGTGTGATTGAGACCAAGTTGTGGGATTAAGCCTTCTATTCTTGGTTCCCAATATATTCTCACTTCGACCTTGTCACATATCAACATTTGACATGACCCTGGGTGCGTTGGTTGTTGATGTTATGGGAGGCAGTGTCAACTTCAGCCCTTGACATGCACTGTGTGATTTCAAAAAACACTTCTGTTTTCACAGGAAATGTACAGTTTTCACACAGTCTCTTTCAAAATAAACACATTACATCAGTACAACATTGTGTATTGATGATTTCTTTCTTCAATGACAAATGCACTTGATTATGTTAACACACAGGTGGTTGGGTTTAGGCAGCAAAAGCACAATGGTTGGGTTTGGAAAAAAGAGCAGGGTTTCGCTTTACAATCTTACAGAAAGTGAACGCCAGCCTCTTGGGTGAAATCAGTGATCCACCACCCCTTCCACTCACACCCTATTCTGACTTTTGCTGTCCCACCACATTTCCCCGTGACACCACCAGGCATAATTACACTGTAATGGCGACCGGCCACATATCATGCCATCGTAAAAGGACAGCTTTTTACATCAGTGTCTGGTGCTGGAAGTCACTGCCCAAGCGCCGGTATTCGACAACTTCAGAGTAAGACCAGGTTGCAGGTTCCCAGTACACATGGATCGTAAACATAGATAGCCATGACAAAAATCCAGATGAACTGTAGTCACTGAGAAATTGAAAAACAGGAAAACAACAATAATAAAAAGACAGCCCCACCTATGACATGTACTTACACAGCCTACAAACACATGCCCACATGGGCACTACACGTCACAAAAAATTGGTCCATGCTTTTGTTACCTATAGGCTGGATTACTGTAATTCCCTATTATCAGGTAACTCTAATAAGTCTTTGAAAACTCTCCAGCTAATCCAGAACGCAGCGGCACGTGTACTGACAGGAACTAAGAAACAAGATCATATTTCTCCTGTTTTAGCTTCTCTGCACTGGCTCCCTGTAAAATCCAGAACTGAATTTAAAATCCTACTCCTAACTTACAAATCTCTAAATGGTCAGGCTCCGTCATATCTTAAAGAGCTCATAGTACCCTATTATCCCACCAAAACATTGTGCTCTGAGAATGCAGGGTTCCTCATGGTCCCTAAAGTCTCCAAAAGTAGAACAGGAGCCAGAGTGTTTACCTATCAGGCTCCTCTTCTGTGGAATCATCTCCCTGACTTTCCTTTTTTGATAAAGCTTATAGTTAGGGCTGGCTCAGGCCGAGTTAGGCTAACATAGGCCTAGTCTGCCAGGGACCTCCTATAATACACGGAGCCCCTTCTCTCCTTCTCTCTCACTCTCTTCTTTGTTCACATTCATGTCCTGTTTCTGCATATTGCTAACTTGGCTTCTTCTCCGGAGCCTTTGTGCTCCACTGTCTCGCAGGTTAACTTGTATCGCAGCTGTGCCTGGATCGTATAACATGACTGTGCTGCTGCCATGGTCCTACCTGATGCCTCCTACTGCAGCTGTTTGTTAGTCATACTTGTACTGTTATTATACACATATGATTATTGTCACATACATATACTACCATATATATACCTACAACATATTGTACCACAATTACCATAGTTACTATTATAATATTATTACTTAAATTAATGCTGTTGTAAGCTATTATCATTGCTGTCTGCCCTGCATCTCTCTCTGGCTCTGTCTCAATTTCTCTCTCTGGTCTGTCTCTCTCTGTCTCTGTCTCTCTTTATGTATCATTTCATCATATGGATTACTGCAAATTTATTATGTTGATCTGTTCTGTACGAGGGCGGCACGGTGGTGTGGTGATTAGCACTGTCGCCTCACAGCAAGAGGGTTCCTGGTTCGATCCCGGGTGCGGGAGCCCATCTGTGCGGAGTTTGCATGTTCTCCCCGTGTCAGCGTGGGTTCTCTCCGGGTACTCCGGCTTCCTCCCACAGTCCAAAGACATGCAGGTTGGGGATAGGTTAATTGGTGACTCTAAATTGCCCGTAGGTGTGAATGTGAGCGTGAATGGTTGTCTGTCTCTATGTGTCAGCCCTGTGATAGTCTGGCGACCTGTCCAGGGTGTACCCTGCCTCTCGCCCAATGTCAGCTGGGATAGGCTCCAGCCCCCCCGCGACCCTCAAGAGGATAAGCGGTTAGGAAATGGATGGATGGATGGATGGATGTTCTGTACGACATCTATTGCGTGTCTGTCCATCCTGGAAGAGGGATCTCTCCTCAGTTGCTCTTCCTGAGGTTTCTACCATTTTTTTTTATGCGTTAAAGGGTTTTTTGAGGGGGAGTTTCTACTTATCTATGAGGGTCCAAAGGCCAGAGGGATGTTGTATACTGTAAAGCCCTCTGAGGCAAATTGTGATTTGTGATATTGGGCTTTATAAATAAAATCGATTGATTGATTGATTGATTTAACTACAAAAACTTAAAGGTGTCAGCTGGCTAGGGTAAATAACCATCACACTAACAATTTACTTGCTGATGGCTATATTTTATGCCATTTCCAGTAAATTTTACAATATAAAACATGTTTTCTGTTTAAAACTACACACTTAGAAAGATAGCAAGCCTTTTAACTGGTTACATCTCCAGTCAAGTTCACAGTGGATAAGTTGCTCACATGGTTTGTCTACATGACTTAACAGAAGTGTATATTTAACAGATTAATTGTGGACAGAGAGCGATGCTGCTGAGGTGTGCTGCACCAGAGTGTGCGCACATATGGGCACATGCTTATGTGAGACGGCTGCCAGCTGCAGGCAGCTGTCAAAACATCGGTGGCATTTCCAGCCATGATTGTGCCATCAAAATGGGATATTTTAAGCCAAAGCATGATCTGTTCCTGAACATAATCAAGTGGGGTTTTTTTTTGGCTTAAACAAATCCGCATGTTAACCACAGCGTTGTTGAGATGCAAAGTTTGCTACATACATAATAAGGTACAAATGTTATCCATGGTTTGCAGAAACCTACAAATCAAACATATATTTTGGCAATTGTGGTTGAGGAGTTACAGGAAAACTGCTCAGACACACTTCCATTGGTTGTTCCGTCAGTCCAAAGAATGTGCACTTCCTCAGCTCAGACAGATTTTTTTTCTGAACTGCATGTGCCAAAAAAACTAATATTTCCTTCTGGATGGTGTCTGACTTCGAGCTGTGTGTTTACTGAAGCCACTCATGTCTCACCCTTTATGACCTACCATAGAACAAGTCCACCAGAGCATATCTTTACATATTTACATGCTGTAGTGCCATTTTTGGGGTAGTTCAATATGCTATCCATCAATACAACCCTCATATCCAAAATGTTTTATATTATGTATGGACTTACAGTACAGGCCAAAAGTTTGGACACACCTTCTCATTCAATGCGTTTTCTTTATTTTCATGACTATTTACACTGTAGATTCTCACTGAAGGCATCAAAACTATGAATGAACACATGTGGAGTTATGTACTTAACAAAAAAAGGTGAAATAACTGAAAACACGTTTTATATTCTAGTTTCTTCAAAATAGCCACCCTTTGCTCTGATTACTGCTTTGCACACTCTTGGCATTCTCTCGATGAGCTTCAAGAGGTAGTCACCTGAAATGGTTTTCACTTCACAGGTGTGCCTTATCAGGGGTAATTAGTGGAATTTCTTGCTTTATCAATAAAAAAAATAATAAATTACTAAAAAGGCCAATAAACTGCAAAAAAGGAAAATTGTTTTTGTTACACATATTTTTCTAAATACATGCAAGAAAGTTAGTTCATGCTCACAACATGATGATGCTTATTCCAATGTAGGAAGTGCTGTGAATACCCTTGTTCTGGATTATAATGTCTTTGTTGTGTGCGCTTTTTATTGGATTCTACAAACCAATTACTGCAAGGAAACAGTGCTCTGGGGTACGGTGAATGCATGATATGTTAACGTAACTCCCCCGGTTTTATATGCTAAAAGAATTGTTGCTCTATCTTGCAATAGCAATAGCAATTCTACTGGCATTTAAAAGTAGATATGCAAATGACGTCGCGGGCGCTCCTGTCGGTATTAAAGAGCTACGGCTGTTTTCCTGCCGCTCCATCATTAGCTGCCGTAAAAATCCATTCTGATAGGTATTTAGACATTTGATTGGTAAAAAAAACAAAAAACAGCTCAAAAACTGCCCTGACTGTATTCTGATCTTTTTACCCTGTCCACAGTATTGATTAGCTCTTGCTACTGCAGCTCTCTTTTCAAGTTTAGCTGACCCTGACCCTGACTTGCACTTTAACCTGACCTGATGACGTCACATCAGATCATCTTTTTTCATATAATTTCTTAAGGTCCTCTTATATACTGTTTAAAATTTAAAACAAATGTTCAGATAATTCATGAGTTATGGTAAAATAATCAGCTATTTATTCCACCCCTTGTCGATAGGGGGTGCTGCAGCACCCACAGCACCCAACTTCCCATGACCTTGCTTTCAGATGAAATAAAGTGTCTGCTAGCACCATTGTGCCACAAAGCCATGATTGAATTAACATTTAGTGGCAATTTCTATTTTTTGTAAACACAAAAAATCCATAACACAAACAAACAAAAAAACATCAGGCTACTTTTAAAGTAAATTGTGTATACTAAGGTAGAGCAGGTAGTAAAACCTCAGCAAAACTGAGTAGCAGGTGGCATCCTACATGGTAGCCTCAGCCACCACTGTGCAAATGTGTGTGTGAATGGGTGAATGTGACTCATAGTGTAAAAAGTGCTTTGAGTGGTCAGATGACTAGAAATGCGTTATACAAGTGCAGGTCCATTTACCATTTACCAATGAATAAAGATGAGAACTGTGAAATAGGATTTTCTTTTATAACAGACAGACAGGTTGAGTTACAAACAGATGAATACAGGGTGAGTAGTCACAGACAATAAATGCTGTAAGTGTAGCATTTAAGATTCTGTGAAAGACAGTCAGTGATGGATCATCTGCCATTCACATTTAAATTACGGACAACATTTTATACAGACTACTGCTTAGTTGTTGTGACAAGCGTGCAGCACACCTAGACCAATACATGTGTTTAAAAAGAGGGAAGACAGGCGAGGAGGAAAACACAAGGATGATTAGAACACACCCGAAAGGAGAAAAAGGATAAGGCATGGACATATTGTGAAAATTGCAACAATGGATACCAAGACTAAAGAAATCAAGTAATAAAAAGTGGTAATATGTCAGAGTGAATCAAAAGATTATGGTAAGTGGAGGAAAAAAGAAGGGATAAATGAAAGTGACATTAGATGTCAGTAAAAAGAGGGAATTAGTGAGAGTACACAATTAATACACAACATATGCACAAAAGGTGTCTAAAAATCAAAAGAAGCCATTGAGCTTCACTTTAGATCCTCACATCAATCACTGCAATGAGGATCCACAGCACAACATTTCTGAACCAAGAAGTGCTGTGTGTGTTATCAAAGCTACTCGCACTCATGTCTCATGTTGTATGCTACACACACAAACACACACGCAGAGTAAAAGTATGAAAATGATTTTTCTTGCTGAGCATCATTCTGTTGTCAATAATGTGCTGTATTTCGTGCTTTAAAAGAGAGCTCTTATAAGGTGGAGAAGCAATCTTTTTGAAACTCCTGCACTGACATGATTATGTCATGTGATACCAGTCCCCTGGTATCGTAATAACCTTGCTCCACCTGCTATTGCATTGGCTAAGGCCTTTGCACACTGAGTCCATTTTTCTGGTATGTGTTTTTTTAATCCATCATCCAAAAAAAAAAAAAATCTTTATGAACAGAAACCTTGCACACTGACTCTATTTTTTGACATCCATTTTATTGTTCTATTTGTTGTGAAAATTCACAAATAATATATTATAAAATAATATAAAATAAAATAATATTTCCTCCCTTGCTTCTCTCCACTTGAGTTACCTGCTTATCTGTCATCCCTCTCTGCTGGCATCTTGCAATTGGCACTGAAGCTGAAGGGACTGAGCTGTCTTACCTCTCTGTTTCCACACTGTTGCTCTCTTCTCATCTCTGTGTGGTCCACATCCTCCTCATCATCATCATCATCCAACTGAATGTTACTATCTGACTTGTTAAAAAGGTGAGTGGTAAATGGGCTGCACTTGTACCGCACTTTTCTAGCCCTCTGACCATTCAAAGCACTTACACACTACATTCACCCATTCACACACTGGTGGCCAAGGCTACCATGGTGCGACCTGCTACTCGCTCACCATTCACATGCACTCACACCTGGGTGGGTAGAAGTAATTTAGAGTAGTTTAGTCTTCAAAGTATCTTGCCCAAGGATACCTCCAGACTGGAGAAGCAAGGGATCAAATCACTGATCTTCCAATTAGTGGACAACCCACTCTTCCTCTGAGCCCGAGTGAAAGTAAGCTATCTGATTTCTGGAAGGATACCATGCAACCCGTTCCTCTCTCCTGTTGCACAGGTGTCCTGCTGCTACATTTTCTTCAACGCTTCTTGGGCAAACAACTCTCTAAATGCAGGGGAAAAAAAACAAAAAAACGCAGCAAATCAAACCTAAACCGAAAATTTTAATGATGGACGAGTCAGTGTGTAACAATTATTGACATGATGAAAGGTTGTATTTATTTTAAGATGTATGATACTTTTGAACAAAAAATACAGACTCTGTGCAAAGACCTTAAATCTGTGAAAAACGGCCCCAAAACAGTGATGGCGATCAGAATCTTTTTTTTTTTTTTTCTTTTGGGCCACTGACATGAGGCTTGCTTTGGCATTTCGTATCTTTGCTGTCTTCTATGGCTTACTCCCCCTCACAGAAAGAAATCAAAAGTCACATACACTCCTCTGCCCATCCAGACCACTCTCTTCTGGGGGATAGTGGGTAGGCGAGCCAGTTGTTTTAGTATCATTTTGCGACCATGGAGCACCAGTGTGACTTGTAAATATTGTCCTTGTCATAAAATAAACTGGGGGGGGAGTCATGGTTCTTGTAGCAGTCTCAACACAGCCATGGGGAAGAAGCTGTGTTTCAGTCTGTTGGTGCGGGCTGTCATGACTCTGAGTCTGCCAGAGGGAAGGCTGGTGAATAGAGAGTGTCCTGGGTGGGCGGGGTCATTCCGAATCTTTGTGGCCCGCTGGAGGAGACGGCTGGACTAGATCTCCTCTAGGCATGGAAGTGGGGAGCCAATGATCCACTCAGCCGTCTTGATGACCCGCTGCAGTTGTTTCTTTTCAAATGCAGTGCAGCTGGCGTACCACACCGTACAGCCATAGGTGAGGACACTCTCTATTGTGCAGTGATAGAAGTTTTTCAGCAGTGGTGGGGGGAGTTTGTTCCTCCTCAGTGTCCTCAGAAAGAAGAGATGCTGCTGGGCCTTTTTGATGATGTGGGTGGTGTTCACAGTCCAGCCCAGGTCCTCCGAGATGTGCAGGCCAAGAAACTTAAAGCTGGTGACCCGTTCCACTTCCTCCCCATTGATGCTCAGACATTAATGAATTTACCAATAGTGTGAGCAGATGAAGCCTGTGTTTTTGGATTTTCAGGGCTCTAGACCACAACTATTTAGTCACATTTTACAACCATGGAGCACTAGTGCACAAATATTATTGGTTTGTATCAACCTCACAGTGAATAAATCCTCACGTTTAACATTTAAGCTTTCTGCTAACTGCTAACAACAACTATTAATAGGTGTGATATTCATAGGAATGTTATGTGTTCACAGACTATGCCATCTGCTGGGTCTACAGGATAGCTGGTCAGTACATCAGTCAGTACATTAGGCAGTCAGTCAGTCAGTCAGTCAGTCAAGAAGACAGTGATAACTGTGCCTGTGTGAGTCTCTGTTAATAAACCACATTGCTGTTGCAGCTTGTTGCTTGTTGTTGTTTGTCTGGTTCATGGATACACTACAGAAACATTACAACTCGAAGATTGAAGTTCAAAGCAAAAGCACCTCAAGATCAGCTGGGGCTTCAGAATAAAAGTGGCAGTGGTTCAGCTTTGATTTATTTCATTATAACAATACATTACTTTATAATGACAGTACTTCAATGTATTATAATAGTACTTTAACTTTATTATATAACAGTAGCTACTTTATAACTGTTGGGATTTGCTAAAGGCAGGTTGGTTATTGATTATTAATTACAAAATGTAATTAACCAAGAAATTAAATTATTAATGAAAATTAATAATTCCAGGGCACCACCCTGGATACAAGGATCAGTGACCAACCAGTATTTAGTCAAATAAGGAAAAAAGGGGAAAATCCTCGTCTCAGTCTGTTAATATATGTAATTATTAACAATCAAATAATCTAGAAGGCGTGAACCCGAGCACTAACCATCACAACCAGCTGCTGACACAATAAACAATGCACAAATAACTACAGACAACTGCTCAGGTAAAGTCAAACAATCAACTGTTAAACAGCTGAGCTTTGGGTAACAAACACTATACTACAAACTAATTACCTATGGACCAGTAGATCAAGCATGCAAATAGATCGCTGCGCGTGTGTATGTGTGTGTGTGTGTGTGCGCACGCGTGTGTGTGCGTGTGAGGGGCAAGAGAGAGAGAGGGAAAATGGTGCAGGTGTCGCACCATTTTCCCTAAGATGGCGGACACGAGACACGTCACACCAGGTACTGGTACAAGTGAGGCGGGAGATTTGAAAGAGAAAATGGTGGTCGTGGTGTGAAACACGTCACCAGATGCTGGTAAAGAGTAAGGCGGGAGGTTAGAGCAAGACAAAGGGTCATAAAACCGCTGGTCTGATGTGCTTCTTTAAAGTACGCACAAGATGGCGCTCAACGGGATCAAACCCACTGCCTGCTCTAACAAAAGCTGTGTTGACATAGATGTGTAAAGACTGTGGTGATGGCGAACTTCTCTTGAAGAGTTGCTCACAGGGCAATGCGTGATTTCACCACAGGCATAAGGTGTGTGTGTGTGTGAGTGTGTGTGGGTTAGTAAGAGAGTGAGAGAGAGAGAGAGAGAGAGAGAGAAAAGAACGAGCCAGCGCTCAGGGTTTGTAAGAGGTAACAGCGGCCGTGGAGGAACACAGTGGTCGCCTTCCTATCCCTCAGAGGCCGGTAGGCTAACGGGAGTCAGTCTACCGTCTGCTGTTCTTTGTTCCAGATAGGAAAGCGGCGTATTGTGAGCGCACAGCCGGCAGAAACTAACGGCAGGTTATCCACCGAATAGAACACGATCAGTTTGCTCTGGCGAGCACAACAACAAACAGCAATCAAAAGAACAACGTCAAATAGGACACAGCGGTCCTAAAAGTTCAAACAGTCACAGTTTAATACGGTAAGTATGAAGTCTCTGCCCAGACTAAAGCTCTCTTACTTGAGATCACTTGGCGCGATCAGCGTGTGTCCTGTCTTTTCGCTCCGTAGCTCCGTACCTCTGGGATGAAAGCGCGGGGCCGCTGTAGCGTCCTACAGCGCGATGAAGGATGCTGTCCTCGGTGTGGCAGAAGAGGAATCAGCGGAGTCGACTCAGTGAAGAAGCGGGGCCTCGGGGGTTCTGTTCCTTTTCAAGAAAGTGGAGTTTCTCCAAACTCTGCAGATGTGTAGGAACGGCGAGGTTGCGCGGCATTCCTCTGGGTCTCCGTGGAGTGTTAAAAACAAAAAGAAAAGGTATCTTTCCTCGTCCAGCGAGTGAAGAAAAAGTGCGGCCTAGGTCTGTAAATTCAAACGTTTGAAATGCTCCCTATCAGCAACTTGCGCTCAGAAGCTTTTGGCTTCCCTCCAGCAACGAGTGACACGGGGATTGCGAGGGTGTCGGAGCGCAGCGGCAACTAGTTTCGGTGACGTCACAGGGAATTCTGCCTGACTTTTCCTGGATCCAGCCGCTGTCGCCCAATAGGGAGCGAGAGTTTGAATTTTAGAAATGATTTACACTTCTAACAGTTACAAGACTGACAGAAACCTGGTGGGGCTCCTTTGTTCTCAGACTCGCTGGTTTCGTTAAGGCCTCTCTATTGTTTGAAACAATGGTTGAGGTCCCAACATAACAGTAGCTACTTTATTTATTCATTCATGGTTACGTTTAAGCAACAAAAGGACATGGTGGGTTTAGGAAAAAAGAACAGGGTTTTGTTGTTGGACTCACCCACCACCCTGCCCCCAGGCCCGCCCACCTTGCTTGGATTTTAACCCTCTTAATATATGTTGTTGTCTGGCCACATTCCCCCCAATGCCACTGGCTGCATATCATGCTGATGTGAAAGGATGGCTTTTTTTCGTCACTGTCTGACGCTGGAAGTCACTGATCAAGTGCCGATATTCAGTGACATCAGAGTGAGACAGGGTTGTTTGAATATTCTACAGTAGTTTAGGGGAGATTTCAAAATATCAAAATATATATCATGTATCCCACAAAAGCCTACATTATATACTGGTGAAATGACTTGAAACTTGAAAAAAATAGTACCAACTTAGATTTAACTTTGCTGTGCTTTGTTGGCAATTCCCGATATTTCACAGGATGCATTTCGACACCTCCTTAGAGGATGGTTCACCCTGCAGAATGATACCAACATCAACAGTTGATAAAGTTTACATGGAAAGAAAAGGGAAAACGACACCAGCATACACCATGCTGTCCGCTGATATTCAAAAGTCAGTGAGGGGGAGTGGGATTAATCTGGTGTTGGCCTAGTCTTTAGGCTGCTGTCAGAGGAGAAACTGGTATGTATGATGGAGTTCTTTCTGGATAAGCACTTACACACTTGCATTCACATACTGGTACAACCCTGAGGTAAGCTGTTTTACTCTTCATTGACAATCTGAGGCCAAACATACTTAAAACTACAAGATTGTGCTTCCTGTGCTCCACAGCTTGCACCGTCGCTATAACAACAAATACAACACACGATACCTCTCATTAGGCACTTAGTGTGTAGCTTTTTAAACCAGATGAACTGATTATCAGTTTGGTTGAAAGCCATACATTTGTATGCTTTACTTTATATACCATTTGAAATTCAGACTAACTGGCACAATGCTTGCCTGTAGTCAGCAAGAGATGTACAGAAAAGCATATTTCTTCCAATTGGGTATAATTGATTGATTTTTGGGCGGCACGGTGGTGTGGTGGTTAGCACTGTCGCCTCACAGCAAGAGGGTTACTAGTTCGATCCCGGGTGCGGGAGCCCATCTGTGCGGAGTTTGCATGTTCTCCCCGTGTCAGCGTGGGTTCTCTCCGGGTACTCCGGCTTCCTCCCACAGTCCAAAGACATGCAGGTTGGGGATAGGTTAATTGATTAGTCTAAATTGCCCGTAGGTGTGAATGTGAGCGTGAATGGTTGTCTGTCTCTATGTGTCAGCTCTGTGATAGTCTGGCGACCTGTCCAGGGTGTACCCTGCCTCCCGCCCAATGTCAGCTGGGATAGACTCCAGCCCCCCCCGCGACGCTCAGGAGGATAAGCGGTTAGGAAATGGATGGATGGATGATTGATTTTTGCACATGCATTGGTAACGTATTACAATGCTACATCTGAACATTTGGCGAGCATTGTCAATATCATGTAAGCCTTACTTTAAATGTTCATTTTATCAAATACTAATTCTAACTGTGATGCAAAACTGAAGTCCTAACCAGCAGGGCAATGTCCCCACTTAAGTGGATTGTCCCGATCTGTATAACCCCATTTTG
This sequence comes from Cephalopholis sonnerati, assembly GCA_019142605.1. Classification (NCBI taxonomy): domain Eukaryota; kingdom Metazoa; phylum Chordata; class Actinopteri; order Perciformes; family Serranidae; genus Cephalopholis; species Cephalopholis sonnerati. Next base: position 566,308 of record JAGQAX010000005.1, on the reverse strand, counting down.
ACAGAAATGGCCACGTCACATCCTTGTCAGGATGTGTCAGGATATGTGCAGGATGATTTACTTGCAAGAATTGTGGTCCAGGGTGCTGTGGTCCAGGTCAATGTGGTTGATGAGTCTTCGGCTGTAAAGAGCATTCATGTCTTTGGTTACAGACAGTAGACTGTGGCAGAACTTCACGCCCATCTCCTGCAGCTCCCTGGTTCCTGTTTGCAGGCCCTGTACGCACACATAAACACACACACACACACACACACACACACACACACACACACACACACACACACACACACACACACACACAGTGTTTTTAAATACTTTTCCTAGTGAGGCTTCTCATATATTGATAAAAACACCTACATCTACAGTATGTGCATGAGTGTGTGAGAAACAAATAAATGGCTGTTCAAGAGCAAGAAAACACTGTAACAGCCCAAATGCAGATGACCCAGTGATAAAATATTCCTTCCACTTAGGTTTAAAAAAATCGTCCTTAAACAGCACAGCAAAAAAAACAGCACTGCAGTTTCAAAAGGGCCTGGGAACCAGAGTTTCTTGCTGACAATGTCTGCTAATATGAGGTCAGTATTCAAATGAGGAAGGATCAGAATGTTCTGGGTGTGAATTTCTTCACCTCAGCATGTCAGCAAACATTGATTGACCTACAAAGTTAAAACCATTGAAAGTCCAGTTATGTGTTGTTGTTATGTGTACTGTGTTTTAATTACGTAAAATACATCCAACCCTTATAATTGCATAGTTAGTTAGTCCTGTTAGTAGGAGAACTACCATGGGACATTATATGTGAAACTTTTGTTTTGACATATGAAAAAATCATATGTACCTTATCAGGGTCTTCTAACACCACATGACCCTTTATGTGAAATGTAGACATGTAAATGACATACGATAAATTCTGGTATGTCATATCTAATGTAAATATAATAGATTAATTTAAAAGTTACTTATTGTTTTGTACATATGTATTGTGTTTCAGCTGGATTTTTTTTATATTTCCTCGCAAATGATATCCAGATAAGGTCAGTCTGTACAGACTATTCCTATTCACCCAGCTGTGTGGAGTTTGTTTTGACACACAGCTACAGTGCTATTACGTGTATTGCCAGTTTACTTTCTGGGGCCTATTCCACACAGTCAGACACACACATGCACATACCTTGTATATTCCCTGGTTGCAGCCATTGTAAGTACTCTCCATGGTATAACTTCTTAGCACACCCATCTCCCTCCAGACAACCACCCTGGCTGTAGCAGAGCGTGACTTCTCCACCTGCTCAAATCAAAAATTCATCTGGAGCTGAAAACCGTAGCAGTTCTGATATGATTTAGCTTAAGTAATAATTATTTGTTTTGGGACTTTAAACAAAATAAAAATACAGGTAAAAAGTGAATCAATGATATTTAAAACACAATCAATGATATTTAAAACACTGACAAAAAACAGCTTATTGGTCTTATTGTTATTACCAAATAATTGCAGCTGTTGACTGAAAAGGCTGGTGCAATACGATCCAAGGTCTTTGGAATGGTCTGGAGGGTGAGAGAGAGAGAGAGAGAGGGAGAGAGAGAGAGAGAGAGAGAGAGAGAGAGAGAGAGAGGTACCACAATAGACACTGTATGAAGTATTATGAGAGTATTTCTTGTTCTCATACAGTTTAAAAAAAAATTACATTGTACATAAGTATTGGTTATTTTGTATTAATTATATTGGATTGTTACCTTTTATAATATGTTATGTAAATTCTCTTAAATTATTTTCTTTGACTTAGTAGTTTATCTCATTTTGATCACCAAATGCAGCCTTTTGAGTTTTAAATACAATGAAAACTAAATCTTTTACCATTTCTTGTTTGACTGTTCAGGGTCTGAGATCTTCTGCTCTTGGCCTTAAGAGCAGGACCTCAGACTTTATTAGAGAGTTAAAAAATGCGGATGTGTTTATATTACAAGAGACTTGGTGTAGAGGAGATGTCTCCACTGGTTGTCCCTCAGGCTACATAGAGATAATGCCCCCGTCCACCAAACTGAAGAGAGTAACACAAGGAAGAGATTCAGGAGGAATGCTGATTTGGTATAAGGCAAACCTCGCACAATACATTCAATTAATCAAAAAAGGAGAATTTTCAATTTGGCTCAAAATCAAAAAAGACGTCATCACCACAGATAAAGATGTATTCCTGTGTGCAGCATATATCCCCCCATCACAATCCCCTTATTTTAATGAGGACAGCTTCTCCATTCTCGAAGATGAGATTAGTTATTTTCAAGCCCAGGGAAGTGTACTGTTCTGTGGAGACCTGAATGCCAGGACTGGTACAGAACCAGATTTTATCAGCACACAGGGGGACAAACATATACCTGGTCAAGTCAGCATCCTCCTCCCTTCACACCCCCACAGAAATAACTTTGACAAAACTGTCAATAAAAGTAGACAGCAACTGTTACAGCTTTCCCAAACATTGGGTTCTATACATGAGTAATGGTCGGCTTCGAGGGGACTCATTCGGTCTTTACACTCATAGCTCTCCTCTTGGCAACAGCACAGTAAACTATGGCATCACCGACCTAGACCCCTTCTGCCTGAGAGCATTTACAGTCAGCCCCTTAACCCCCTTATCAGACCATAGTAAAATCACACTCTATATTAAAACGACAGCAAATGACCCTCACACAGTAGAACCCTGCAATCTGACCTACAGAAAACAACCTTATAAATAGACAAACAAAAGCAAAGATGAATACCAGACAGCAATCAAAAATCCAATCTTTCAATCCCATTTAGAGTGTTTTCTTTCCACCTCATTTTCCCTCAGTCAGGACGGCCTCAGACAGGCTGTACAGGACATCTACAACATATTTGACAATGTGGCAGACTTATCCAGTCTGAAAAAGTCCCAGCACCACAGACCAAAAGACTTGACCAATGACAAGTGGTTTGACACAGAATGCAGACAACTGAGAAAAACTCTCAGAAATATATCAAATCAAAAACAGACAACCTGACAACCCTGAGCTCCGCCACTGACAGTATACAGAAAAACACTCAGAACTAAAAAAGAACAGCATGTGAGACATCAATTACAAATAATTGAAGAGTCCATTGACTCCAATGATTTCTGGAAGAAATGGCACTCTTTTAGCAAACCACAAAAAGAAGAATTGGCTATTCAAAATGGTGACATCTGGAAAAATCACTTTGAAAATCTGTATACTGCTGTTCGCCTGAATTCGGCCCACAACAATCTTCTCAATAAATTACAAATTTTAGAATCAGTCATTAAATAGAAGAAGAAGAAGAAGAAGAAGAAGAAGCTTTATTGTCATTGTAAGGGTACAATGAAATTCCGTTTGGCTACCTCTTGTAGCAGCTACAATGTCCTTGTCATAAAACATGATATAATAAATAGTAATAATAACAGTTTAGAATATTTACAGCAGTTTAGAATATTTACAGCAGATACAGTAATATAGATACAGACTGTAATAGGCAGTAATAGTCAGTAGTCCATTTATTGGACTGGGAGGTAGTAGTGGGCGCGTGTGTGTGTGTGTGTGTGTGTGTGTGTGTGTGTGTGCTTCTGGGTGGGGGGGGGGGTCAAGCAGTCAACCAGAACCCCCTAGACTACCAAATTACTGAAGCAGAGCTACTGGCTAAAATCCAGGTGCTGCAGCCAAGGAAAGCCAGCGGTCCTGATGGCATTTTAAATGACATGCTAAAATTTGATGACCATAAATTTAACATTGCCATATTAAAATTATTTAACCGTATTCTGGGTGTCGGACATTTCCCTGACCTCTGGAGTGAAGGAATCATCACACCAATCTTTAAAAGTGTAAACAAATTCGACCCAAACAATTACAGAGGCATCTGTGTCAGCAGCAACCTGGGGAAGTTGTTCTGTAGCATCCTAAACAGCCGACTGCAAGACTCCCTAAGAGAACAACAGACCATATCTACACTCTTCACACCCTCATTAATAAACACGTCCACCAAAACAAGAAGAAAATCTTCTCTTGTTTAGTAGATCTCCAAAAAGCATTTAACTCAATTTGGCATGATGGTCTGTTCCTAAAATTAATTGAGAAGGGTGTAGGGGGGAAGGTCTATGACATCATTAAAACTATGTACACACACATGAAATGTGCTGTTAAAATTGACAACATGGAAACAGATTTCTTCCCCCAGAGTAGAGGAGTGAAACAGGGCTGCAGTCTCAGTCCCACCCTCTTCAACATTTATATTGACGAATTGGCTGAATCACGAGAACTATCTGACATCCCCGCTCTCACTCTGTCTGACACACAGATTAAATGCCTACTTTTTGCAGATGATCTCATATTGCTGGCTCCATCAAAGGAAGCACTACAACAGCAACTGGATCATCTGCAAACCTTCTGTCAGACCTGGGCCCTGACAGTTAATCTGGACAAAACCAAAATTATGATATTCCGGAAACGACCCAGGGGTCAGGGAAATCAAACCAGGTTTGTCCTGGGCTCTCATGAGGTGGAACACACACCTGACTGATGTCAGAGAGAAGGGAAGAAGAGCTTTCTATGCTATAAAGAAAGGCAGTCATTGCAGACTTTACAATAACAGAAAACAGCAAAGTAAAGACAAATCTGCTGCACAATCTGCACAAACCAAATTCATGGCACGCAACTTTTACAGAAGCCACACCATGGTAGAATAAGTTACCAGCACCGATATGATCACATCCATTTCAACCACAGAGGAGTAAAACTTTTTTGCCAAAAGCATCAAAGAGACAGGTCTGAACAGAGAAGCTCAACACCAGCAACGCTACCCCCCCGTTATCCCCAGGAACACCAGAGAGACCCCCACCCTCTCCAGGAGCACCAGAGAGACCTCCATCCTGCCCAGGAGCACCAGAGGTACCCTTATCCCCCACAGGAGCAACAGAGGTACCACCACCCTCCCCGGGAGCACCAGAGGTATCCTCACCCTCCCCGGGAGCACCAGAGGTACCACCACCCTCGCCAGGAGCATGAGAGAGACCTCCACCCTCCCCATGAGCACCACAGAGACCCCCACTCTGGAGCTCCTCCACAGAGAGACACCTACGCTGCAGCTGCTTCCAGAACAAAGGTCCTATAGAGCAAAACCAGTTAAGAGACATTATCTATTCATTTGTCACAAAGTTAATAAGTTAAACTGGCCATCTGGTACAGTTACAGTTTAGTTTAGTACTGTACAGATGTTTCATTCGAATGTGTTTGGTTGTGTCTTGAATATTTATTGTGAAACACTAATATTAAATGAGAAAATAGCATCCTTTTCAATTTGTAGTTGAAAAGGGATTGAACTCTTCAACTTTTGGATTGAAGACTACAAGTCCTGAATTTATAGATAGTATAAACAACATTGATCTAATAATCTTACATGAAACATGGAGACACAATAACACCCCTTCAAACTGCCCAAGTAATTATACTGAACTGAGTCTGCCCTCCTTAAAATATTCCCACTTAAAAAAAATGGAAGACAATCTGGGGGAATAATTATTTGGTATAAATGGGAACATCACAATTATATATCACCAGTTAAAAAGGGAAAACTCATATTTGGCTACAAATCAGCAAAGGACTTCTTGAAAATACTAAAGATATTTATTTGTGTGCTATCTATTTACCACCTTCAAGCTCCCCATATTATTCAGAAGAATACCTTCATGAAAGACATAATTCACTTCCAGTCACTTGGCTCAGTGTTGGAGGATTTTAATGCCAGAACTGGGAAGGAAATTGATTGCATTGATGGCAATAATCAATTATATGTACCTCCTCTATACCAACCCCCTGTTACAAAACAAAGACATAGCTATGATAGTATACTGAATAAGAGTGGAAAATAAATTTTTACACATTATACATTGTTAATAGCAGGACACGAGCAGACTCCTTATCCAAAACATGCTAGATGATTGTCTATGTAAACAATACCTGAAGAACAAAGAGAGAGTTAATATGGCCACAAAAGATTTGAATCATATATTTATGAAATTGGCAAAAGAGTCCAAAATGAAGAGACCAAACCCCAAATCAAACAAAAAGCAAGCAGAAAAATGGTTTGACAGTGAATGTCCCTTTTTCAGAAAGTATCTCAAAACCTGTCAAACAAGAAACACAATGACCCTGAAAACCAAGAATTACGCCATGAATACCACACAGCCCTTAAACAAAACAAGCAAATTATCAACAAAACAAAGGCTAAATACACAGATGATGAATTACTCAAAATTGAAAAGGCGATAGACCAAAACTCTTTTTGGAACCTGTGGAAAAAATTGAATTCAACATCAGATGTCCACAATTGACAAATTGAAATCATTAGAAAATGTAAGAAAAATGTACGCTTGCTTTGTTGATTTCAGGAAAGCTTTTGATTCGATTTGGCACAATGGTCTTTTCTACCAGTTACTCCAAAATGGCATCGGCGACAAAGTACATGACTTAATTAAATGCAAGTACTCAGAAAATGAGTGTACTGTAAAAATTGGACAAAAAAGAACATAATTTTGCAAACGATTCCACAGAGCCCATCAAGGTTGTAATACATCCCCGACACTTTTCAAGATTGACCAGTTATCGAAACTACTGGAGAACTCTCCAGCCCCAGGACTGGACTTAGGGGCAAAGGAAGTTAAGTATCTTTTTTATGCAGATGACCTATTGCTGCTATCACAAACAGAGCAAGGAATGCAAGAACATTTGAACATACTCCATGATTACTGCGAAAATTTGGCAATGGGAGTAAATCTAGATAAAACTAAAATTGTGATATTAAAAAAAAAAAAAAAAAAGCAAGATTACAAACAACAAAAAAAATATCAGTTTATTTTGAGAGAGACAACATTGAGTCAATCTGCGGTGTACACATACCTTGGCCTGACTATCAGTGCTTCAGGACATTTTGTCAAGGCTATAAGTGCACTGGCAGATAAAGCTCATCGAGCTTATTACAGTATAAGAAAAGTCCTATTCCAATTAAACCCCCCAGTAAAGATTAGGCTTAAAATTTTGTGTTATTGAGCCAGTCCTTTGAAGTTTGGGGCCCATTAATTAAACAGGACCACTGGGACTCAAACCCAGTTGAAGAAGTACATCTTGAGTTCTGTAAAAACATACTGAGAGTCCACATAAACTGTCCAAACCACGGGCGCAGAGCAGAGCTGGGCCAACTTCCCTTCTTAATTAAAATCAAGAAAAGAACAATTAAATTTTGGAACCACTTGATAGAGTCAGATTCAGATTCACACCATCACAGAGCCTACTGAGAACAGTAAAGCTGTCTGAAACCAACTAAAAACATCTGGAATGGAACAACTGAGGAGATCATACTCAGACGTGGAAAAAAAATATTCAGACTCCCTTTATTTAACCAGATAAGTCCCCTGCTCATCATATAAGGGGATTGTAACAGAGCAAACGTCTCTCACGAACTTCCCAGATATAGACAGCATATAAAATGCCCCACCAGGGACTCCAACACACTGGACCACTGCTACACAGTTTTAAAGGATGCTTATCGCTCTGTCCCCCATGCAGCTTCATGGCTCTCTGATCACTGTCTGCTCCATCTCATCCCAACCTGCAGGCAGAAATTAAAAAATTCTAAGCCTGTAACAAAGACTGTAAGGAAGTGGACTGAGGAGTCAAAGCTGGAGCTACAGGCCTGCTTTGACTGCACAGATTGGAGTGTTTTTGAAGCTGCAGCCACAGACCTCAACAAACTCACTGACACTGTGACATCTTACATCAGTTTTTGTGAGGATACATGTGTGCAGACCAATAACAACAAACCCTGGTTCACACCCCAACTCAGGTGGCTGCGCTAGGCCAAGGAGGAAGCCTACAGGAGTAAGGATCGGGCCTTGTACAAGCAGGCCAGAAACAAACTGACAAAAGAAATTAGGGTAGCCAAGAGGGGCTACGGTGAGAGGCTAAAAAACAGCTTCTCCGCCAACGACCCTGCGTCAGTTTGGAGAGGCCTGCAGGACATTACCAACTACATGAAAACATCCCCCCACCCTGTGGAGACCCTCCGACGAGCAGACGACCTGAACAGCTTCTACTGCAGGTTTGAAAAGAAGCTTTTCACACCTCTCCACACCACAACGGGATTACCTGCACCCTCACCAACCTCCTCTCCCCTCTCCTCTGTTCCCCCGCCTACACTAAAGGTCTGTGAAGAGGATGTGTGTCAGCTCTTCCAGAGACAGAAGACCAGGAAGTCTCCGGGACCTGACGGTGTATCTCCCCCTGCCTGAGAGCCTGCTCTGACCAGTTGGCCCCCATCTTCACTCAGATCTTCAACCAATCGCTGGAGCTGTGTGAAGTACCCTCCTGCTTCAAACACTCCACCATCATCATCTGTGGTCATGAAATCCTTTGAAAGACTGGTGTTGTGCCACCTGAAGGACATCACAGGCCCCCTGCTGGACCCCTGCAGTTTGCCTACCGGGAAAACAGGTTGGTGGATGATGCAGTCAACATGGGACTGCACTACATCCTGCACCACCTTGACTCCCCAGGGACTTACGTAAGGATCCTGTTTGGGGACTCCAGCTCGGCGTTCAACACAGTCATCCCTGGAATTCTCTACCAGAAGCTCACGGTGCCTGCCTCCACCTGTCAGTGGATTACCAGCTTCTTGACTGACAGGAGGCAGCGTGTGAGGCTGGGGAGCATCACATCCAGCTCTCGGTCCATCAGCACTGGTGCCCCCAGGGTTGTGTCCTCTCCCCACTGCTCTTCTCCCTCTATATCAATGACTACACCTCAGGGGACCCTTCTGTGAAACTCCTGAAGTTTGCGGACGACACCACGATCATCGGTCTAATACGGGACTGTGATGAGTCTGCATACAGACAGGAGGTGGAGCAGCTGGTCCTCTGGTGCGGTCAGAACCACAAGGAGCTGAACCCGCTCAAGACTGTGGAGATGACTGTGGACTTCAGGAGAAGCCCCCCGACACTGCCCCCCCTCACAATCCTCAACAGCACAGTGTCAGCTGTGACCACCTTCAAGTTTCTGGGTACCACAATCTCTCGGGACCTGAAGTGGACCTCCCACATAGACACTGTACGGAAAAAGGCCCTGCAGAGGCTGTACTTCCTGCGACAGCTCAGGAAGCTCAACCTGCCACAGGAACTGCTGATCTCGTTCTACACCACCATAATCCAGTCTGTTCTCTGCACGTCCATCACCGTCTGGTTTGTATCTGCCACTACACTGGACAGGAACAGACTGGAAAGGACAATCAGATGTGCAGCGAGGATTATTGGGACTGATCTTCCCTCTATCCAGGACCTGTACCGGTCAAGGGTCAGGAAACGGGCAGGGAACATCTCTGCAGACCCCTCACACCCCGGACTGTTTAAACTCCTCCCAGTGCTACAGAGCACTGTTCGCCAAAACTACCCATCACAAAGACAGTTTCTTCCCCCAGGCTGTCGCTCTGATGAACTCCTAACAGTCACAGAGTGGCAGAACAAACAACACTCGCACCCTGAATATTGTATTGTATTTTTTCATATTTTTATATTTTATATTGATGTATATTTGCACAGTTTCTTGTATATTTGTATATTTTGCATTTTACACTGTTTTTTTAATTTCTAGTACTTATGTAAATACTTGTACGCCAACCATGCGTGCAGCCTGTTGCATTGCTGATTCTGATTCTGATTCTGTACATTGAGAGCAAAGCCTACCGGAGCCAAATTCCTTGTATGTACACACGTCAATAAAGCTGATTCTGATTCTGATTCTGATAAGTCAAAGTGATGCTATGAAAATAATTCCCAACTCACAAGTAAAACAAATAGACATAGATAATAAACTGAGATATTTCAAGCAGTGAAAACAGAAATCCAATCAATAAATAAACTAGAATGCTATAATTCACTGGACAGAGAATTTCAATTAACCCAATATTTAACCCAAATGAAATATTCTGTAAAAAGACAAACCCTGACTAGATATAGACTTAGTGTCCATAAACTCGCTACAGAAACTGGTCGTCATAAGAGACAATGACGAGAAAAAAACTAAGAGGATTTGTACCCACTGCAGAACAGGAAAAGTTGAAACATTCATTTTCTCACAAGTTGTCAAAACATACAAAGGAATTCGAGAAAATGTCTTCCTCAAATTCAAGTGTGTGTGTGTGTGTGTGTGTGTGTGTGTGTGTGTGTGTGTGTGCGTGCCTGTGTGTCTTACCCTATATCCAGGGTCCTCTTTCAATCCCACAGTGTTAACAGCAGAGCCAGATTGCCATAGAGTCTCCTTAACACTGCAGCCATACAGGAAGACATTTTTCTTTCTGGAGTGGCCATGGTAGTCACAGAAAACCTGGAAGAGAAACATGACTTATAGGGCCGCATTAAACCTCCCTCCAAATTTAAGTGATAATAAAGATTTAAAGACATTTGAGACACATCTCAAACAGACTTCCCAGGTGTTAGATCATCTGACAGGATTTTTTTTTTGTATAATTCAGTGACGTAGGAATGACACCTAATATAATCCCTGAATATGGAACTCCAAACCTGATAAATAGTCGAATATGGTAGAATATTTACTCCAACTTCTGTACTTTTTATTAACATTTGTTCTTTTTTTCTTGTATCCAGGTATATTTCGACTTAGTTAAATTAAAGGTTGTCATAAGTAATGTTTGCATTGTACATAAGAAAAGTATGTATGTAACATTTGTACTTTGCAAACATAACATATCAACATTTCTACAGTGACATGGTTCAGATTAAATGTACATGGCCTGACTCTTAAATCAGTGACACATGTGTTTATATGTCATATATATGACACATATGACATGAAATCTAGGTAAGACTGTAACCAAACATCACATAACAGCCAGTCTGATCTCATTCCATTGCTACTGCTGTCTAAAGTCTTCTCCCTCGAAAAACAAGTTGGACAAACTGTGGTGTCTGATGGTAATACAGAGAGAGTGGAGGGACTGCTGTGTTTATGTTTTTGTGGAGTCATGGCTTTATGGCAACATCCCGGACGCGTCGCTACAGCTGGATGGTGCTACAATGTTCAGAGTGGACAGAGAGGCAACATCAATAAAGACTGGTGTATAAATGCTACAATTGTCACTAAACACTGCTCTCCTCCAGCAGAATTTCTTGTCGTTAAATGTCGGCCATTCTATCTGCCAAGAGAATTCACCAACGTGATCGTAGCGGCTGTTTATTGGTACCTGGTGCTAATATCAGTGCCAAAGCTGATGCACCCAAGGCACTGAGGGGGCTCCATGATGCCATCAGCGCGCAGCTAACTGAACACCTAGATAGCTTTGTTGTGATCGCTGGGGATTTCAACCACACCTCCTTAAAGACTGTTTTCCCCAAGTTTAAACTGTTTGTGGGTTTTAAAACAAGAGGTGAAAACACACTGGACTGGATCTACACAAACACATCCAGGGCCTATGTTGGGATTCACTGGACCACAGATGATTAGTCATTTTTTATTATCTAAACTGGATGAAACACATGAAGGCTTTTCTTCTCTGGGCCTTGCCATTTGAAATGGTGGCAGAGTCTGCATGCTCTTTGTTCTTCAAGCAAAGACAGCCATTTCCACAGGATGCCTCACTGTCACACACAGCGAGAGACCAGTCGTCAAACTCAATTGAACAGTACTTTCACAGTGACGTGTGACTCTGTGATGTCACCAAGCAAACTTTAAGGGAAGTTCTGCATTCTTCACTTTCTCTGCTCTTTCTCCTGAGCAGCTGACAGGCTCAGACACTCTTGCCCCTGAACCACTGAAAGGGGAACTTGCTCTCAGACTCTGGCTCCTCTCCTGAGCCGTTGACCAACTCTTGCTCAGACTTTTGCTCCTCTGCTCCTAAACCTGCAGACCACACAGGAGGGTCTGCTTTGCCCTTTCCCCATTCTCTCCCCGACATGCAACAGCAGGAACAGAACCTGGGGCCCAGAGAAGTTAGTGTGGCAAACATAAGGTTTGCAACTAACTTTCCAGCAACAAGGAGAACCAAGTTGAGTCAGCACCCCAAAGTCTAACTCTGCAGGACACCGAGCAATGGGCCTCCTCAGATCTGCACCTTCAGAACAAGGACACAGCAAAGACTGGACTGTTTCTGGAACCACAGCTCTTTACAGTCTTTATCTGCAGGCTAACAAAAGCAGCACACCACAAATCAACTCTTCCCTCCATCCATTCAAGGATTGGTAATCTAACAACTGGATATATCATTATTGCAATTGTACAGGCTAAGCAAGACTGTTTAACTTTGTCAGTTGTGATCTGTTATCAAGTTATTGTTGTGATTGTTTGCAGTTAGATTCTTCGTTAGTTGACTTCACCAAAGCTAAGTGATACTAATTTGCTAATGCTTCACACAGAGTCTTGCATGTAACTAAACATCCTCTGTACTAACCAAGACCCTTGCAACACATATGGCATACGCATACTCACTCACAAATTGGCTTTTAGCATAGATACACCCAAAGAGGCATATCAAAGTTCCCACTTCTTTTCCTTTGTGTTTGTCCAAACCTCCCCTTATCTGAAGCCCTCTTTTGATTCAGCCATCTTGTAGTTCTCTGTTCTTAGCCATTTGTTTTGTAGGCCAGATGGCCCTTTGTTTCACACACCCACCCTCTCTCTCTCTCTCTCTCTCTCTCTCTCTCTCTCTCTCTCTCTCTCTCTCTCTCACACACACACACACACACACACACACACACACACACACACACACCCGTGCTCTCGTGCTTGTATATAGTTAGTTAGGACTTGTATGTTTTGTTACTTTGCTTTCTTAATAAATAAATGCGTTTGGAATCATACCTGCTGTCTGTTTAATATTGCACAAGAGTAAATGAGTAGTCAACCTCTGCTATACCAAGAGCTTCAAAATCCTTCAGCCTTACAATCGGTATGTACAATATGGTATTTTTGGTGATGGTTATTAATTTACCTATTAATCAGAGTTCCGAATTGATAGTTTAGTGAACTTGACTGATATCATTACCTGACTATCATTTTTCCCTTTTTGGGAATGGTGCCCCACAGCTATTTAACATAATTAATTATTATTATTATAAATAATCATTAACTATTTCTTATAGCTATTTTAATACTGTAATGGGGTATCTATTACAAGGTCAGGCCTGTGTTAAGGCTTAGTCCCAGCACCTAATAGACAAAACCCCTCCCCCACCTGGGCCATTCAGCCCACCTATCTGTTATGGTAACACCAGCATACAAGCCTGCGCTGAAATGTAGCAGACCAGAAAGAAAAACATCAGGGTCTGGCCTTAGGGGGCAGAGGGGGCGCTGAGGAACTGTTTCATGTACACAGACTGGGAGATCTTCAAGACAGCTGCCTCTCAGGGGGAACACATCACCATTGAGGAATATGCTGATGCAGTGACCAGCTACATAGCCTGGGGTACTGAGGATGTAACTGTCACCAAGACCTTCACCACACGCAGCAACCAGAAGCCATAGATGAATGCAGAGGTCTGTTCATTGCTAAGATCCTGTGACGCAGCCTTTGGGGAGATGCAGGAGAGATGCAGCTGCCCTGCGTATAGCCAGGGCACAACATAGGGGATCAAGACAACAAAAAGGACCTATGTGGATAAACTACAGGGGCACCTCAATGACACAGGAAATACCAGGCAAATGTGACAGGTTATCAGGGAGCTGAAGGACTACAAGGCCATGCAGCCGATTGACGTCAGTGACACCAATCTTCCAGACAGGCTCAACAGCTTCTTTGCACGCTTTGAAGCATCAAATCAGACACCAAAGGGGCGTACCAGTCCCTCTGTATGCCGGGCTATGCCAGCTTTAACCATCAACCTTGCGGACACCAGGAGGGCCCTAACCAGGGTCAACTCCCGGAAAGGGGAAGGTCCTGATAACATCCCAGGATGCATGCTCAAAGCATGCGCTAATGAGCTAGCAGATGTACTGATGGACAATGTCTCCCTGTGCCACTGTCCCAAGATGCTTCAAAACCTCCACCATTATCCCTGTGGCCAAAAACTCTGAGTTATCCTGCCTGAATGACTACCGCCCTGTCGCTTTAACCCCCGTTGTGATGAAGTGTTTTGAAAGGCTGGTCAAACTGCACCTCACAGCCAGCTTCGTGGGCTTTGTGAGTGACAGAAGAGGCGGGACATGTGCGTACGACCGCCATACTGCCGTTGCAAACTCCTCCATTAATTTATATGGAAGTGATCAGTCTCTGCTTTCTGCTGCTGCTTCTTCTTCTTCTCGTCCTTATTAATTTGGCGGTCGGCAAACAATGTAGTTGTGCATTACCTCCACCCTCTGACACTACGACGTTAAAACAAACCCCACGTGGAGGTGGTAGCGGGACGCTTATGTGATTGGCTGAAGAGGAAGGAGACATCTGATTGGCTACCTATATCCCCTTGGTAGAAAAAATGCATTTGTGGATCGGGTCACGTCAGGGGAGTCTCAAAAATATTCACACACGAATGCGCAGAGGTTCACAAAATAAAAGCATTTGTATATGAATGTATCAACATCCACATATATTTTGATGAAAATTGCAAATACGTTTTAAATACAATATATAAATAAATAAATTATATAAAAATACATATATTTGTGGATTTTTATTGCATATATTTAAAACAATAAATATTTGTGTGTGCATCAGAAATACATTTGTGAAACTTTTTTGGTTATTTGTGGATTTTTTTTTACATTTATATAAAATGCCAAATATATGTGTGTGCATTGAAAATATTTGTGCGAAGAGAGTCATTTATATATAAATCTTAACATGTATTTGTAAATCCTTCTGTGTGCATTTATTAATATTGAGACTAATCTAACTCCATACCTAGTGGCGCAGTGAGTTAGTCACTTGGGAACACAGTTTTAAGGTTGGAATCTCCTCACTGGCAAGTACCACACTTCCCAAAAAAACTTCACTGAAGTCTTCGTCAATACACAAGAAACCAGCAGGTTGATGTTTGATGTTTTTTTTTTCAGGATTATATCC
Organism: Cephalopholis sonnerati; assembly: GCA_019142605.1. NCBI lineage: Eukaryota > Metazoa > Chordata > Actinopteri > Perciformes > Serranidae > Cephalopholis > Cephalopholis sonnerati. Next base: position 551,226 of record JAGQAX010000005.1, on the reverse strand, counting down.
CTAACAGTTAAATAGACCCTTTTAAGGCCGACATCACAATGACACCAGTTTGTTAGCTGGAGGTAAAACATGACTTGCCACCACATTATCCATCCACTGAGTGAGAGCATACGGTTGGCCAGTCTGGTCCTGTTGGTCAGTGTTTACTTGTTGGAGTCCTGGAGAGTGAGTGACCTGACATGGTATGTTCGTGAATTCAGTCTGACCCTGTACACTAAAATGAGAGCCCTGTTAATTGAAGAAACTGAGCTGTATATTTCTATATGAATTAAGGAGAGGTTAAGTTGATCAGACATTCACTCCGCTCAGCACTCTGCTGTTCCATCTCTCCAGACAGAGCGCCACTCTGAGAGTGTGGTGCTTTTGATAACCAAATGATACATTCCAACAGTGATAAGAATTTATGAACGGCCCAGTTTGTGCTAGAGTGCACTCTGACACTCGGAATAAGTATTTCTGAATGCACCACTAGCATCATCTCCCACCACTGTCTTAAACAAGGCAAAAACAACTCACTAGCTAGCGCTGGCTACTGTCTGTGAAGAATTCCAACAAATTCCATTCAATCTGTAATTTATCCTGTCAAAACCTACTATGACAGAAATAATCAACTCCCCCCCCAGTAGTTGAGTGGTAAGGTGGTTGACTTGCAATGCAAAGGTTGTGATTTTAAGTCCTGCTTTGACATCCTGCAGGTGGTTTGAGCCTTTGCATTTTGCACTTTTCACATAATAGCACTATTTGTGTATATATTAAAATACATGGGATGCATTCCATATCTTAAATGAGATAAAAATCCGATTCAAATGTAATCAAGCAAAACACATTTTCACTGAATGCAATGTCAAATGTTTTATCTCTTGTCAGTTAAAAAAAGAGCATTCAGATCTATATTTGTAAGTGAAAATGAAGGACAAAAACATTTTTACAATCTGATCATGTGACTGTTTGTTTTTATTGACCTGATAGACTTACTTTCAGCAAAGTTTTCCCCTACCACAACTGATGAACAAACTGCCTGGGCTAAATTGTGATAAATTATGTTTCCCATTAATATTGGGGAACTATGGTTGTTATGATAATAACAAACTGATGGCAGCTGGTAAGAAACAGTATGCACACACCATCTCCTGTATCAGTGTCACACTTTTTTTTTTGATCCAGTCATCCCAACCTGTTCACAACTTTTCACATAACGGCGCTTGAGTCTTCATATTATGTGCTAAGTATCCTTTGGTGTTTATTGTTGACCTGCTCTGTCTATTTATGCTGTGCAACACATGCACATGGTTAGGTTTAGATAACAAAACCATGTGGTTAGGTTTACAATAAGACCAGTGTGTTTTGGCTCTACATTCATACAGGAAGTGAACACCGGCCGCCTGGGTAAAACTACAGGGTTTGTAGGCTCCATCCACCACCCCTCCTGCCCGCCCTATAGAGACTTCCCAGCTCTTTATATTACGTTGTTTCCAGCAGCATTTCAAAGTGACACCTTCCAGCGGCATATCATATCTCTGTCCAGCTACATTATTAACTGACACCGCCTGTCCATGTATCATACTGCCACGATAAGTGCCATCTGGCTGACCTGCAGCATATAACTTTGCCAAAGGTTCCACCAAGCGAAGTTACAAACTAACATCACCTAGCGGCATATCATACTATGGCAAAAAGAGGCTTTGGGCATCAGTGTCTGAAGCTGAAATAATTGACAAAGCGGTGGTATTTGATGATTTCAGAATAAGAAAAGGCTGGTCATCAACCCTGATAGGATGTGTGACAATATAACATATCCTACTACTTCCTCTCATGTTTGTAAGATACAACTATTAACATTCACACAGCCACAAGAGGGAAAACATAAACAGATTGAGATAGTTTTGAAACACACTGCTGTTCAAGTACTTGTACTTAAAGTCATGCAATTCTGAGCATCATGTTTTTTCCAGTGCCAATCACCTGGCTCTGAAAAGGTTAACCAGTCTTTTTTAGAACACTTTGAACTGTATGTCAGTCTACTGCAAAGCTGGCTGACAATTTATGTGAATTAACCATGGAAAACCTCCCCACCCCGATATGAAGTGGTTTAATAAACCAATCTAGGTCAATTCATTATAAGTCTTTATTTCAGTTTTAGGAAGACACATGCAAACACACTGCCTGTCTATTATTTAGTAGCATTCGCCTGTACTGCCTATGCCACAGCTGGCTCTAAATGAAAGCACCGTGTTTTGAATTATATTTTTATTGTTTGGATTAAAACTTTTTATATTTTTATTTGGATGAGATTGAAGGATTGAGATTGAATGAAACTTATTATGTTTTTTTTTTTAAAGATATTAAAAGTGGACCAGAAGCTAGCCAACTCAGGAATGTGGTGAGCAGAAGGATTGGGAAAATACCTACATTTCCAAAGTAGGCCAGGCCACAAGGGTATAAGATAAGTTAAGATAACATAACATAACATAACATAACATAACATAACATAACATAACATAACATAACATAACATACACCTTTATTAATCCCACAATTGAGAAATTCCAGTGTTGCAGCAGTCAATACGAGAAAGAATCAGATTAAGAATTAAAAAGAAAAAACTAGGCATGCAAAAGATACAAAAATGACAAAAAAACAGCAATAAATAATTAGTTAGTCCTCAGAGATGACAGCTTGGCTGTCATCCTCCTTTCTGCTACCACCCGCACAGTGTCCAGAGAGCATCCCAGGACTGAGCTGGCCTTCTTGATCAGCTTGTCCAGTCTCTTTCTGTCTGCAGTTGAGATGCTGCTGCCCCAGCAGACCACTCCGTAAAAGATGGCTGATGCCACCACAGTGTCAAAGAAGGTCTTCAGGAGCACCCCCTGCACTCCAAAAGACCTGAGCTGCCTCAGCAAGTAGAGTCTGCTTTGGCCTTTTCTGTACACTGCTGTTGTGTGATCAGTCCAGTCCAGTTTATTGTTCAGATGAACACCCAGGTACAAATAAGATGTCACCATCTCAATGTCCTTTCCCTGAATGTTCACCAGTGTTGGGAGGAGTGGTCTGCACCTGCGGAAGTCCACCACCAACTCTCTGGTTTTCCCTGCATTGATCTGAAGGTGGTTCCTCAGGCACCAGTCCACAAAGTCCTGGTTCAGTTCTCTGTACTCCCTGTCATCCCCATCTGCAATGAGGCTGACAATGGCAGAGTCATCTGAGAACTTCTGCAGATGACAGGTGGGGGTGTCGTATGAAGCGTCTGCAGTGTAAAGGGCACTGCAGACAACCAAGTCTGACACACAATCCTGGGTCCTGACATACTGCAGCTGGTCCGTGAGGTAGTCCAGGATCCAGGATGTGAGGTGATAAGCCACTCCTTTGTGCTCCAGTTTGTCCCTCAGAAGTACAGGCTATATAGTGTTGAAAGCGCTGGGGAAGTCAAAGAACATGATTCTCACAGAGCTTCCGGGCTTCTCCAGGTGAGAAAGAGCTCTATGCAGGAGGAAGATGATGGCGTCGTGCACCCCAGTGCCAGGCTGGCAGGCAAACTGCAGCAGGTCCATTGAAGGGTCTACTGCAGGGCGGAGACGAGACAGGACCAGCTGTTCCAGAGTCTTCAAGAGGTGCGATGTTAATGCCACCGGTATAAAACTGCTGAAGTCTTTGGGGTGCGGAGTTTTGGGCACAGGTACCACGCAGGATATCTTCCACAGCCGTGATACTCTCCCCAGCCTCAGGCTTAGGTTGAAGATGGTTTCAACTATCCTGCACAGTTGGTCTGCACAAGACTTCAGGAGCTGATGCCATCTGGACCGGCAGCCTTCCTCGTCTTTATCCTCCTCAGCTGATTTCTCACCTGGCAGGTAGTGAAGGACAAGCTGGAGCAGGGGGGCTGTGTGCTGGGGGGTGGAAGTGACAAGGTGGGAGGAGGAGTGGGAAGTGATGACATGTCCAGTGGAGCGGGGGTGGGGGAGGTGTTGAAGCAGTGTGCTAAGAGTGTAGGTGAGGGGGAAGGTGAAGGTGAGAATGTGAGGAGTTGCAGCAGTGATGTCTGAGCTGGGGGAGGGGCAGACCGATCATATCTATTGAAGAACAGATTCAGATCATTCACCCACTTCTGTTCGCCTCTGGCCTGGGAGTCTGGTTGTTTGTGTCCTGAGATGGTTTTCACACCTCTCCAGACTCAGCTGACGTGACATGCCCAGGGTTACACCATCTATCATTCACAAACAAGAAGAGTGCAAAGCTGTGCTGGTCAGTCTTTGTTCCACAGCATGACTCAAGTTTATGCATGCTGCTGTTTTTGTGTGTGTGCTGGGCACAGAGCTAGAGTCAGGCTGTGATCAGCCAAGCTTAGCATAAAGACTGGAAGCAGGTGGATTCAGCTGGTCTGGCTATGCCCAGAATTTAGAAACTGCCAACACCTCTAAAGCTCACTAATGAATGTGCTGTATCCTGTTTGTTTCATCCATGAAAAAACAGAAGGTAGGCATAAATGTAGATCTTTCCAATCACCTCTGTCAGATCAGCTAAATTTGTACTAAATGTATTCTTTAATTTATATTTCTGAAGTGTTGGTGGGCTTTTTCTGGTTGGTGTTGGACAGTGATGGCTTGTGGATGCGAGTCAGGAGAAGGAAATCGAGTCAGGAGGAGTAAATCAACTCACCAGTCTGTGAACTCCCCACCTGCCATCTCTGTTTGCTGGCCAGGCCAAGGTTTTCAATTGTAAACATTAACAGACATTGAGGAAAAGATGGAGAAGAAAGTCACCAGCTGAACTAGCATCCTGCTAGCCACTGTACAGTCATTGCACAATAAACTGGATACCGTTTCCAAAGGTATATCAGGAACTTTAATATCCCTTATTTTACCAGAACTTGGCTAAATCCTGGAAAACCGGACAGGATTTTTTAACCAGGTGACTCCTCTTCTTATTTCAGTTTTAGTCAATCATTTCTTTGTGACATGAAATTGTAGAACATACAAATTCAGTGAAATGCGACCCTTTCAGCTCCTTGTGCATTGCAATTCAGTCCTTTTTGGCGTCTTCTTACTGTGAGGGATAGCATGTAAGGTGAGAGCACTGCCATCTGGAGGTAGGGTTAGAGAAAGTTTCATGCTTTTATAAGGACAGGTTTGGGCAATCAGTGCCTTTTTGTCTGAATCCTAGTAGATATGTGGTAGGACTGCTTGATGTGTGCAGGTAAGGGAGATCTGCGGAGAAACACTACTATGGTTTGATTTGAAACCTAAGTTTCTCATATTTAGTTGTAATGAAGCTGTGTCCTGATTGATCCTGACTGACGTATGCTCTGTAGATAGGCCACATATAACTGCTTTTGGTTTGCTTGACTGTAGGCCTATTACTGATATAATAATGTAATCCTTTAGGAAATTTTGTCCTTGTCTCCCCCTTGTCTGAGGCAGAATAGTCAGCCTGCTGATCTTCCCAAGTCTCTCCTTTAATCAGGGAGTTATGTAGGAGAGTTAATCCCTCCAAAGTATTTTTGCCAGTTGATGGAAATGATTTTGAGCATATTTTCCCTTATTGCAGACTAAGTGCCAGACTGCTGCTTTGCCCAAACCAGTACATATATGTCGTTGGGCCTGATTTGTATACCATGCTGAACTGAACTTAACCTTAGTTTTAGTGTGATTTGTCCATGATTTGTGTATTGTTTTTATGATGATTAATTAATACATTGTCATAATTGCATTCAGTACTGTCCTCTTCACCATTGTGAGCTGAACCAACTGAAATTCATTTTGTTTTGCTATACTTCTTGATAGGTAGCGGGGCAAGCTGTCGGGAGTACATGTGGGGTCCCCACCCTTGCATATAGTGTGGTAGGTCTAATGGTAGTGGTTACTTGCAATTCTTGTAGATTTGCCTCTCCTCACAGTGTAAGCTGCAGTGTAGATTGCAGTGTGGGCTCACAGTGTGCTAACGTGGTGGTAACTATTGGGGTTTGCCATAGAATCTCTCCATGGTAAGTACCCTGCCTATTTACTTGCTTCATTGAATACTCGCTTTCCATTTTCTACTGTAGTTTGTAGTTTTAGAGGTTAATGGTTAATGGATAGTTATTTGTATCATCAAATAAAAGTTATTTGTCTTAAACTTTAAAGTTAAAAATAAACACCTTACTTGTGAACTGAATAAAAGTCTCCTGCTCAGACTGAATCTATAAAATTGTATTGTGTCATGAAGTTGGGGCCTATAGCAACCCATAGGTTTATACAGATGTAAAATTGGTGTTAAATACTTTTAAGCCACATTACATTGTTGGCTGCCACATTATAATTGCTTATGTTTCCACACTGGCCGCAGTGTGTGTTTATGGTTTCTGGTTGTGGGATAATTTAAGGTTTGGGTTCAGTTTCTTCTTTTGTTTTACAAATTAAATCAACACAGACTCCAGAAAATTAATTGATGTCATCGGTGACATTGACAGTGGTGTCCTGAAACATGCTTAAAAATCTGAGCTCCTTCTGATGTGTCACTGGGGAGATGTGTCATAGTTTGTTTCCATATCTCAACCTCATTAAGCTGCATGGTCACTCCTCATGAATACAGGCAGCGCCGATCTGCAGTGGACTCTGGATGGTGCATAGCAGGGTAGGTATGAATGAAACAGCACCTCACATTCCCACAGTCATACTGGTCACCATAAAACACATGCCTGCTTCCCTTCTTTAGCCAGAGCCCTCTGCTTTGTCAGATCAGCATATAGAAAAAGATCACCTGGTTGAATGGGGCTGTATAGGATTTGGACAAATTACAGTTTCTGATATCTTGTTGGAAATAGGTCAGATCAGTTACTATTTGAACCAATACTGGTACCTAAAATTCGATACCAGTAGACAATGGTACTTTTTCCAACCCTTTGAGCCTGGTTTCCATCAAGCAGTCTGTTCATTTCAGTTTAGCCTGTCACACATTTAAACAGTCATTTTTGCATGTCAAAAGTTGTGGATGGAACAATCAATAGAACAATTCCATTCTGTCCTGTTTTTACATCACCCCCCTGTTTAGGTACCTGGCACACTGATCCAATTCTAAAAGGTGGAGCTAGAAACACCATAGTCCATTAATTGCAGGACTGTTTTGAGGACACCATATGGGAGCTCTTTGAAGACCCAGACATTGAACTCCACACCTCCTCTGTACTATCATACATCAGTTTCTGCATGGATAATGTAACATCAAGGAAACAGGTGAAAACATTTCCCAACCAAAAACCCTAGTTTAACGCCAGTATCAGAGCACTACTCCAGGCCAGGGATTCAGCACTGAGGTCAAGGGACAGGGAAGCCTACAGGAAGGCTAGAGCGGACCTGAACAGAGGCATCAAGGCTGCTAAAACAAAGTACAGAGAGCAGATAGAGGCCAACTTCAGGGAGAACAACCCCCGCTCCATGTGGAAAGGCATACAGAATATAACTGACTACAAACAATGCCACAACACCCTCCCCTGCACCGACACTTCTCTCCCAGACCAGCTTAACACCTTTTTCTCCCGCTTTGAAGAGGACAACAGACAGGCAGAGGACACACAGCTGACATTATCAGAGCACGACCAGCACCCCACCATCCAACAACATCAGGTACTGCGAGTCCTGCGTGGCATCGACACCAAGAAAGCACCAGGACCGGATGGAGTACCAGGGAGAGTGCTGAAATCATGTGCTCACCAGCTTGCTGCAGTATTCACTAACATCTTCAACCGTTCAGTGCAGCAAGCCACTGTCCCCACCTGCCTGAAAACTGCCACCATAATCCCTGTGCCCAAATCCTCTGCCATCACAGGGTTGAATGATTACCGGCCTGTGGCCCTGACACCGGTGATCATGAATGTATGGAGAGACTGGTGTTACAGCATGTCAAGGCCCACATCCCACCTGGCTTTGATCAACATCAGTTCGCCTACAGGTCCAACAGATCCACAGACGACGCCATCTCCATCGCCCTCCACACCGCTCTCAGCCACATTGAAAGCCCCAACACATATATCAGGATGCTGTTTGTTGACTTCAGCTCGGCATTTAACTCCATCAGCCCCAGCAGACTCATCAACAAACTGCAGACACTACAACTTGGAACCTCCCTTTGTCAGTGGATCAAGGACTTCCTGTCTAACAGACCCCAACATGTCAGAATGGGCACCTCCACATCCTCCACCATTGTCCTCAATACTGGTGTTCCTCAGGGCTGTGTGCTGAGTCCAGTCTTGTACACACTGTACACTTATGACTGTGTCGCTACTCACGGCTCCAACACCCTCATCAAATTTGCGGATGATACAACCGTTGTGGGGCTCATCAACAACAGTTATGAGACACCATACAGGGACGAGGTCCAAGCACTGGCGGCCTGGTGCAGTGACAACCACCTCAACCTCAACACCAAGAAGACAAAAAAAGTCATTACTGACTTCCGGAAGTCGAGGACCACACTGCACTCAGGCCTGAGCATCAATGGGGAGGAAGTTGAATGGGTCACTAGCTTTAAGTTTCTTGGCCTGCACATCTCGGAGGACCTGGGCTGGACTGTGAACACCACCCACATCATCAAAAAGGCCCAGCAGCGTCTCTTCTTTCTGAGAACACTGAGGAGGAACAAACTCCCTCCACCTCTGCTGAAAAACTTCTACCACTGCACAATAGAGAGTGTCCTCACCTATGGCTGTACGCCAGCTGCACTGCATCTGAAAAGAAACAACTGCAGCGGGTCATCAAGACGGCTGAGTGGATCATCGGCTCCCCACTTCCACGCCTAGAGGAGATCTATTCCAACCGTCTCCTCCGACGGGCCACAAAGATCTGGGATGACCCCGCCCACCCAGGACACTCTCTATTCACCAGCCTTCCCTCTGGCAGACTCAGAGTCATGAGAGCCCTCACCAACAGACTGAAACACAGCTTCTTCCCCATGGCTGTGAAGAGACTGCTACAGGAACCATGACCCCCCCCAGTTTATTTTATGACAAGGACATTGAAATTTATTACAGTGACAATAAAGCTTCTTCTTCTTCTTCTTCTTAATTTGTCATTGTTCTAAAAATGTCAATGTGCAACCCCATTCTGTGGACGATCAATGAAGTGCAGACTTTCCCTCTGCATCACTGTGAAGGGGACATACAGTTAGAGCTGGACAGAGGAGTGATGCAGCTATTACTATCTGTTAACAACCCCACCTACATTTTACAGCACTGTCTGGCTGTGGTGGAAACGCTAAACAGATCAAGGGTTTAGGTACATGTCCTTACAGGTTAAATACAGGCTCTAACTCAAAGTGTTTCGGTGTATTTGCGGTCTTATTTTCTCTGGAATAACAAAAATTGTATTTTTGAACAAGCTACATGGCTGACATAGTAGACTGCTGCTCTGCTCTATTCTAATCACTCTGTCTGTCAGCTTGTGTGTCTGCTTATCTAGCAGTGGTACTAGGCTAAACTAATATAGAAAATACAATACTATGGCGGCAGATCAACCCTGCAAAAACTGCTTCGACACGTTGGGAAGCTGATGAAGGGGCTGAATTGGCTAAGATAAAAACACCCTAAAAATCTAAGTCACTGAGCGCGGCTGGGTGCTCCAAGGGGTCACTGCATACCGATATCCCTCACAGACAGAGAACTTGGCGGGGAAGGAGAGCAAAGGAGAAAAGAGAGAGAGGCGACATTTGATTGTGATTGGCATTGTGTCTAAAACAAAACAGCCAGAAATTAAGAGAGCAGCTGGGGAAATAGACGACTGGCCAAGTTGTGTATTGGAAGTCTAGAGAGACTTCGGGTCTAGAGGGACCCAGAGTAAATCCAGAGGGATTTAAGTGGTCTAAGAGAGACCAGGGTTGGAGTCCAGAGGGTCTCAGTGTAAATCCAGAGGGATTTAAGTGGTCTAAGAGAGACCAGGTTTAGAGTTCAGAGGGACTCAGTGTAAATCCAGAGGGATTTAAGTGGTCTAAGAGAGACCAGGATTGGAGTCCAGAGAGACTAAGTGTAAATCCAGAGGGATTTAAGTGGTCTAAGAGAGACCAGGATTGGAGTCCAGAGGGACTCAGTGTAAATCCAGAGGGATTTAAGTGGTCTAAGAGAGACCAGGATTAGAGTCCAGAGGGACTCAAGAGTTAGATTTAGGCAGGTCTAGAGAGACTGAGATCCCATGTCCAGAGGGATATAGCTTAGATAGGGATGTTGATGCAAGTCTAGAGAAAGACTGTGCAGACTTTGTCAGGTTTGAGTGAAACCTGAGGCTTCTTGCTATTTCTGGCAATCGGAGAAATAGCTACCCCTACTTTGTCAGGTTTGAGTGAAACCTGAGGCTTCTTACTATTTCCGGCAACTGGAGAAATAGATTTCCCTACTTTGACAGTTTTGAGTGAAAACTGTGGCCGAGGTTCGGCAGTAATGATAGGTGGATAAGCCAAAGTATTTTTTGTATGTGTGGAAAACTGTTTACTTGGACGTCATATGAAATACTGTGTAATTGCTTGTACGGTGTGTTGAGCTCATGTGTGAATGTGTGAGTTGAAATACAAAAAGCTCTGTGTAGATTCGAAGCATGAGTGTGATAAATGAGTGTATGTGCCTATACATGTGTGTGTAAGAATCTGGGCTGAGGGCCAAGAGCACCGAGCAGAAGGGAACTGTTGGCCCTTATGTATTTGTGTTGACAGAAGACTGGTGTGTCTGAGAGAAGCGCAAGAAATCTGTGCTCAGAGTGTGAATGTGTTTGTGTTGAAGAAAGACAGAAGACTGGTGTGTGGTGTCTGAGCTGAGGCTGAAAGAGAGAAAGTGTGTTTGATGAAAATAGTTGTATAGAGAGATGGATTTGTGTGGAGATAACTGATCACATAGACAGCTGAGAGCAAACTGAGGCTGTAATCGGCCAGGAAACTAAGGGACGAGGAGCCTGGAGACACAGACACAAGCATTCTAAAAATAGTTTAGGTGCACCCCAGCACAGTCCCTTCCCAGCCAGTCTTTTCGAGAGCGCCACCAAAAGTTAAAAGTCTGTGCGTTTTTCGTTTTTCAACACATAAGAATACAAATTTGGATAAGACAATTACACTGCAATCTAACACAATGTATCCAACACCAGTAGCTCTGGTGGGAAGCAAAAACCCTGACATTTTGAAAGACATCCAGAAAATTTCAGGGAAATGGGAAAAACGAACCAAGGGACTAGAATACCCTTGGCTGAAGGGAGGCACATTTGACATGATGGTTTGTGAGGGTATGGAAATCAGAATAAGAGATTACAAGCCTAAAGACCAGTCAATGAAACGTGTAGAAAAGAGAATTGGAATTGGAAATTTTGAAACTGTTCAAAGATGAAGGCCAGCACTACAGGGCAAAGATGAGACAAGGACCAATGAACCTACAGAACAGCGTAGGGAAAAAGAAGGGTCAGAAGAACAAGCAACTTAACGTGACTGAGGTCGCGGGACTATATCCAAATTTGGAGGGTTGGCTACATTTCAACGGTAATGTTAAAGAATCAACTACAGAAGAAATATCCCAGATCATTTCAAATGACGAGGCTAGGAATGAGAACAAAACCACCGCATCTAGGGAAGGTAAGAGCCCAGCCCCCAAAAGTTCAAAAGATAGCCTTTCAGGCATGAGCGACTCACAAAAATCAGCAAAGGCAGTGATAGCGGAGAAACAGAGATGCAATGAACACAATTTGGAGGAACAAGTGCGTGGAAACGCAATTCAGAGCACAGATACAAAAACTTCAGCTAGTGTAAAAGTACTGAATCCAAAACACTGCAGCACTGCCAGGAAAGTGAGACGTAGTGTGCCAGCCGTACTGCATTGTTACGAGGGAAGAAAGAGTGCAGGAGGGGAACAATCATACAGTTATTGGCTTGATCTGCCAAATGCAGGAATAGACTTAAGACGGGAGCTTAATCGGTCCGCCATTATGAAGTTTGAGGAGAAGATAGACAAACAAGCAGCTGAGCTAAAGGGCTGTGAAGTAGATGAGGAGGAAGAGGAGCTAAAAATAAATCTAAGAAACAGCATTACTTAAAAAACCAGACCGATATAATAATGAACAATATATGGCTCCAATCTTAATAAAGGGGACCCAGAGACATTATATCCCATGGCAGACCCTCGATCTGACCGGCCTGGTCTACAGACTCCCTGATATTCATGATGGGGCCTCAAAGTGGATCAGAGCTTTTGAGGAAGCTACCACTGGCAAATTGTTGGCTTTGGGGGATGTAAAGGTGGTGTGGGCTCAGACTCTCGGAGCCTCGGCAATGGAGAGCATGTTGAAGCACAATGAGTGTGAGTGGATGTTAAGTCCCATGGCTGATGGGACTGATTTGATGCATATCGTGGGAAACTGTGGGCTGCATTGAGAAGAGAGTACCCTACACGAGTTGACCCTAAAGCATTGCTGGGTGAATCATTCACAGACACTGATAATCCTGGAGCATACATAAACAACCAGTTGAAAAGGTGGAAACAAGAGACTGAGGAAAACACTGAGCAGAGCCAGGTGTTGACAACCCTGTTCAGGAACTCAGTCACTGACGCACTCCCCACCCCAGTCCAGAGCAGGCTGAGAGACGTAGTGGGCTTAACAACAATGCCACACAGACAATTTTGTGACAATGTGGTTCACGCAGTGGAAAGAGACAGAAAAGATGAGCAGAAGGTGAAAGAGCAGGACAGAGAAGTCCAGAGAAAGTTAGCACAGCTGCATCTAAGCGAGCCGCAGAACAAAGGCAAAGCTAAAGTCCAGGCACCAATTACGACTGAAAAAATAAATCCCACGCCAACGAGCACACCCACTACGCAGCCGGCGCCGCCCACGCAACCATCCCCAGGTGTCAATGTCTACTCACCGTCATATAAACAGTCATATCGGCAACAAACAATTTGGTGGACGAGGTCGAGGTCGAGGTCAAGGTCGAGGACGAGGTCCACCTGGAGTATGCTGGGAATGCGGAGAGCCTGGCCATAGAGCATTAGCCTGTCCACAGGTGGGCCCCGGACGGATGGAGGGGAGGGGGGGACCCGGAGCTGCTCAGAGGGGGGGAATGGGCCAAGCCAATCCTTGGGCGGGGCCAAACCATGGGAATTAGGGGTGCCCAGAGAATCCTATAGGGGAGGGTCAACTGCCAATAATCACCATGGTAGCTGATAAAGACCCAATGCTGCAGGTTCAAATAGAAAACAGGCAAACTCCAATGGTAATGACACAGGAGCCATGTGTCAGTACTGAATATGCCACCCACCTCCCCATGTCAGGCAAATTCGTTAAGACAGTAGGATTCTCGGGATTAAAGCAGCTAACTCCAACAACAGCTCCAGTCCGCCTGGTCACAGAGGGTGAAGAAATAAGAATTCCAATCTTAGTGTCCAACCAAACCCCAGTTAATTTGTTAGGAAGAGACGCACTATGCAAGTTAAAAGTTAAAATCTGGTGCACCCCACAAGGAGTGTACATAGATACTTCAGGCGTGGATTTTCAAATGCATGTAAAAACAGACTGTGCAAAGGTCTATTGGCTGGGAGAAATCACAGAACCAGTACAACATTCAGTGAATGGGAAAAATACATTTGAGCCCAAATCCTGTAAGCAACTAAACCTTTCTCCGACTACCACTGCACAATATTCTATGACGCATCGTGCAGCAAAAGTTTTGAGGAAACTTGGGATAAGAAAACGAAGAACATGAAAACGAACCTGAGCTCTAATTACATAATAATTTCCAATCCACACATTGCCTTAGTGGTAAACGAGAACTGTGAATCAAAAGATCTGGGACCCATGATGAGAGTTGCGGCACAGGTAAATTAGGAGAAAACAGATAATCCTTCCATATATACGTCAGAGGACAAAACTATGATCAAAGTTGAATGCACCACCGATATGACAGCTGTGCCACAGGTAGTCACAACTCCAATATTGAGTGTACCAGAGACATCTGAATCTGACTCTGACGACGCAATGTTAGAAGACATGTTATGTCAGGTCCCTGAGCAACTGTGGTCAAAGCGTGACACAGATGTAGGGTTGGTGAAGGCAGCCAACCCAATAAGGATAGATTTGAAACCCAATGTGCAACTGCCAAACAAGCCACAATATCCTTTAAAACCAGAAGCAGTCGAAGGAATCAGCAAAACAATTGATGGGCTGTTGAGGTCGGGAGTATTGATTGAAACACAAAGTCCGTGCAACACACCCATATTTCCGGTACTGAAAGCAGATAAATCAAAATATCGGCTGGTTCATGACCTGAGAGCAATAAACGATGTCATACAAGACTGGCCTATTGATGTGCCAAACCCCCACACGCTCCTTACAAACGTGCCACCCAATGCGAAATTTTTCACTGTAATTGATTTGTGTTCTGCATTCTTTAGCATACCTTTAGCTGAAGAGTCACAATATCTGTTTGCATTCACATACAAAGGCAGGAAGATGACATACACACGTATCCCACAGGGATTAAAACTCAGTCCCAGTGTGTTCAACCAGGTACTCAAACAGAGCCTTGAAGGGCTAGAAATCAGCGGCACACTGGTTCAATATGTTGACGATTTACTAATCGCCGCTGATACATTGTGTCGATACATGATACATGAGTGTTGTCAAGACTCCCTCAAAGTGCTAAAAAGATTGGCAGAAGAAGGACACAAAGTTTCTGGTAACCCTTTCTTTTACGGTACAGTAATTACTGGGTATTTACCCAGTAATTATATGGTAACAAAAACATGTTACCAGGTAATTACAACTGGTAACAAGAAGGTAAGTGCAATGAAACTATGGACAAGTTACTGGGCATTTACCTGGTAACTGTTTGGTAAATTTTAGTGTGTTAAGCTGGTAATAAGCAGGTAGCTACACTCCCCTAATTACTAGCTACTTGCCCAGTGAATATATGGTAACAAAAAGATATTACTAGGTACTAACCACTCTAATAAGAAGGTAAGTACAATGAAACTATGGGCAAAATACTGGGTATTTACCCACTAAATTATAAAGCATTATTGGTAATTACTACTGGTAATAAGTGGGTAAAAACAGCAAATCTACGGCTGAAATACTGGGTATACTAGGTAAATTATACTTCAGATTGTAGATACTTTCCCTTTGCCATTGAATCAACACAAACTTGTACCATGTAGGTTCAGATATATTACTATGTACTACATGATAATTTACCTGGTAAGTAAACTAAAACTGTACTGTAAAAGAAAGCCTTGTTTGTTTCCATGTAATTACCATGTTCTTACACATATAATTTGTAATAGATAACTCACCACACTGGTAAATAAACACAAACATGTACCATGTAGGTTCAGATATATTACTATGTAATACATGATAATTTACCTGGTAAGTAAACTAAAACTGTACTGTAAAAGAAAGCCTTGTTTGTTTCCATGTAATTACCATGTTCTTACACATATAATATGTAATAGCTAACTCATGTCACTGGTAAATAAACACAAACTTGTACCATTTAGGCTCTGATACATTACTATGTAAATGATAACTTAGGTTAGTAGACTGAAACTGGATGCAAAGTTAAGGAAAGTTTCATTGTAGGGTAGAGCCTGAATAAGAAAACTCCCATTAACTTTCAAACAGCGAAGCTACTCAACAAATGATTGGCACAAAACAACTGTATAATTGTGGAGGTGCGGCTGCTCACTCGCCTCTAATATCCACATTTAACGGGGGTGTCAGGTTGGGGGGAAGCAGACCCAAATGCAGACAGCCAGGTGAATTCAACAAGAGATATTTATTGAAAAGTGAAACGAATGGCTTCAAAGTCCAACAGAAAAGAACAAAGTATCAACGAAAGAGTCAACGGGCTAAGTCCCAGACAGAGGAAAACTAGGAATACAAAGTACAACAGAAAATAACAAAGTTCAAAACAAGAGGCTTGAAATAGACAAAACTCACAGGAGGACACAGGGTGGGCAACATGGAACTAACACAGAACACGGGAAACAATGCAGGCATGGAAGACAGTCGATTCAACAAATACAAAGGGAGACACTGAGGTTAAATACACAAGGGAAGACACAGATGGTGCAATAAAGCTGGTGAGACACATTAGGTAATCACGAGCAGGGAGCACAGAGGAAGACAGGACACGAAACTTCAAAATAAAACAGGAACTTGAGACGGACCAAAAGACACAGACCATGACACAGGAAAACAGGACACAGAACTTCAAAATAAAACAGGAACTAAAAACACAGACCATAACAGTCTGAAAAAACTTGTATTTGTTACACTTTGTAACATGCTTGGATATCTTTAAACAAGCGTCCAAGAATGCCCTCTTTGTGTTTTTTTCCAAGCCAGTGATTCCATTCAATGAACCTTAGGTTCATCTTCAAAGCCTCCTCTGAAAAGTTGCCCCGGTATCTGTAGATGTCCTATTTATAATTTCGCCATGCTCGTTCAATGTGTTGCGTATGCGCACCAGTCCCAGGGTGGACAAAATATCTTTGGTGATTCACCTGATAGTGAATGTACCCTCGATTGGACAAACTATTGTAGGCCCTCCAGCAATCACTGATCACCTCAGTGCCCGGTCTAATATACCATTGTATTATTGGTAGTAATCGCCTTCTCGACGGATTTTTCACTAATTTCAAGATGGGACGTCGTCTGGACCTCTTCACCTCCAGCATGCCAAAGACCCATGAGAGCCTTTGCCAGGTGTGTCCTCGTCGTCCACATCCGTACTGAAAAATAAGCATGTCATATATAAAGGTATTCCACCCAAAATGTATCATTTGATGTTGGATAATGATGCATGTTAGATTCACCCTCATGGTCATGGTACATACTAGAGATGAAACAGTATGAAATTTTTACATCACAGTACCAATGACTGATGATAGGTATTTATATTGCCATGGTAATTCACATGTAATCTAGTATTCAAACCATAAATTACAATTTTACTAAAACAAACAGTACCTTTCTTTTGTGTCTGAATTTGCTCTCATCAATTGCGACAAAAGCTCTCCTCCCTCCAATGCGCATTCCTCGCCTTCTCTCCAGTCGCCTGACAGCTTTAACGCATATTTTTTGTAAGAGTGTTGTCACCCTAGTCAGTGACTTGCTGTTCCCACATACTCCATCCTCTATTAGGTCGATTTGCTGCTTTCGCAAACCCTGTGACAAACTAAGACAAAAAAAGTATATTAGCAACTGATCAGCCTGATTATAATCACAAAACAATAATGAAGAATCTAATTAGTATTTTTTTATACAAAACATGCTAATCTGGTCTTAACAGGTCAGCAATAATAGGCCACATTCGTACAGCGTAAAGTGTGAACAAAACACACTGAGACAGACACGGAGAAGGACCCTGACCTGTGCATGATTGTCATCCAACTTGGCAATGGAATGTGTGACCCAGAGAATATGGAGCCCTCCCTGTTGGACCTTGTGATGCCCCTGCTCTTATGGGCTGTCTTTTTACAGATCCTGTAACAAAATTTGCAGATGGCACAGAGAAATAAGCATTAATTTAATGTGTGGACTTGATTAATTAAATTTACTATGTTTCTTATGTGTTTTTGAAGGCAAAACACTATTTTTCATTTATAGTGACCCCTAGAAGTCTTTGAAAATTGACTTGTTTCACAAATGTATTTCTGATGCACACACAAATATTTATTGTTTTAAATATATGCAATAAAAATCCACAAATATATGTATTTTTATATATTGTAGTTTAAATTAAGCATTTTTACGTTTTAGTGGACGGAGGGGAAGGATTGTTTTCCCCCACGGCGCTAACCGGATGTGACGTTTTGGGCTCTGCCGACTGTCTCTATACGCTCTTGACGGCTTATAATTCTGATGCTGCTTCTTCTTCTTCTTCTTCTCTTCCTTATTAATTTGGTGGTCGACAAACAATGTAGTGGTGCATTACTGCCACCCTCTGACGCTGCGACGTTAAAACATACCCCACATGGGGGTGGTGGCGGGACGCTCATGTGATTGGCTGAAGAGGAAGGAGACATCTGATTGGCTACCTATATCCCCTTGGTAGAAAAAATGCATTTGTGGATCGGGTCACGTCAGGGGAGTCTCAAAACTACTCACACACAAATGCGCAGAGGTTCACAAAATAAAAGCATCTGTATATGAATGTATCAACATCCACATATGTTTTGATGAAAATTGCAAATACTTTTTAAATACAATATATAAATAAATAAAATATATAAAAAAAATACAATTTTTATTGCATATATTTAAAACAATAAATATTTGTGTGTGCATCAGAAATACATTTGTGAAACTTTTTTGGTTATTTGTAGATTTTTCTACATTTATATTAAATGTCAAATATATGTGTGTGCACTGAAAATATTTGTGTGGAGAGAGTCATTTATATATAAATCTTAACATGTATTTGTGAATCCTTCTGTTTGCATTTATTAATATTGAGACTCACCTAACTCCATAGTTTTAAGGTACATACACCAATAACAAATAACATTGCAAAGCATTTTTACTTGTTTCTAACATTTCTTGCACCAAAAGTGTAGTTTGACATTGGGCACAGTTGTCATATTAAGTCCGTGGTTGCATATCCATTGATTACAGCACATCTCAAGCGTGTGACTTGTAGTTAGTACTCTAGCCAAGACATTGTGCAGACAAAATATGCTTGAATGCCATTCTACATGTAAGTAATTACCCTCAACCACTAACCCTAAGTATAGACCAAAAAAACACAGACAGATCTAGATATCAATAATCCCACTCTAGGTCTGGTTGGTATTTCAATATTCTGAATGACAAAATGCTTATTTTCTTTTAAAACCTGCTCAATTTTAAGAAGGCTAAAGATACAGCAATGTAATGGTACACTTATATGAGTGTGTGTGGCAATGATGCGTGGACCTTACCACCTATAGCCATCTTTTGTTGTGTCCGTTCTTTTCAGTTTCATTCTGCTGTTGCAGACAGGGCATTGCTTTTTTATTGCCAACAGCCTCTTCTGCAGTCATTTTCTTGTCAGTGTCATTTTACTGAAAAGAAAAAAAACAATTCAAAATATAACGGATGTAACATTAAATGCAGTTGTAATATCATCATTGTGTTGCCTTTATATATTGATTTAATAGTTTATCAACCTACTTTAAATTTACCAGGTTCGAAACTCCCCATAGATATCAGCAATGTTCTCCTCTTCTTCTGTCTTCAGTTCCTGCTGATTTTCCCGGCCTTTTCACTTTAATAAAATCAACACCAATGCACCGACTACAACAACGGAAGTACTTCACAATAAGAGTGTCGCTTGTGAAAAAAAAACTGTACGAGTGCGCCAAAGCACCAGGCTTTCATCAGTCACTTTCATTACGTAACGTTTATCGAACATTTTCAAGTCCATTCATTAATATGTAATTTGTACTGTCACATGTGCGTAGATTGTTAAACAGAAATGTCTTTTACTTGCTGGCGATCTCCGTGTAGACCGGAAGATGCGTCAGACCTGTGGTGCTGCTCTGTCAAATTTGATGAGAGAAGAAGACGGCTGGGAGTGAATAACGCGCCCTACAAGGAGCATTTTACCAAGGTATTTTGACTATGCAAGATACAGTGAACTGTTTTGTGAAAATTTAGATGCATAACGTTATTCCTTCATTGTAGCCTACTGCATTTTGACTACCATAACTCAGCAACAACGTAACGCAACAGGGAACAAACTTAACCAGAGCGATGGATTCTCTCCATGGCTTTGGGATGCATATAAGTTAATATTCTGTTGTGCATATAATTTTTTTGTTGAAATCATTTAACAGACAAGCCCCTGTGTACCGACGCCATGAAAATGAAATAATTTCCTTTGCATCTTTTTTAGTTGAAGAGATTACGCATCTCTCTGCTCCAACCACTGCCCCAACCATGGCTAACCTACAGGAGGATTATAGACTCTTAAAAGAGGAGAATCGACTACTCAAAGAGGAGAACCAACTACTCAAACAGGAGCGGGATTTCATTAAGGAGAAACTTAAGACCAGACCCTCAACTTCTTCTAAAGGTATCCAGACAGTGTTCTTACCAAAAACAACATGGAAGGCTATTTCTATATTCTAAATGAATTCCATATTTTGTATCCATATCACACAAAAAATATAAGAAAACTCTACAACAGGATCATTTTTTTGAGTGGAAAATCAGAAAAAAGAATAAAAATAAAAATAATTATTTTATAATTTTGGTACTCTGTTAATGGCTCAGATAAAAGGAAGCTAATGGATTCCTCAGAGTCTGACTCATTTGACTCTGAGTCAGACTCCTCCTCAGAAGAAGAAAAGAGGAAGAAGAAGAGGAAGAATAACAAGCAAAACCCTGCAAAATTTGGGAAAACAGGTAACTTTCATCATTATAAAACACACAATCATCTTATATTGTATATTACAGTCATTGGGTATCGTCAACAACTATGATAGAAACTGATTTTCGATATTGACCATGTCCTACACAGAAATTAGTACGACAGCTTTTTATTAGAAACACTGTATATTAGTTAAACAGAAGAAGTAAGGCCCACAGAGATATTCAAAGTAAAGTCAAAAATGTTTTAAACCCACAGTTTTTGAATGCAAATTATTATTTCTTTAAAACTTCAAATGGGCTCTCCCCCTCCCCCCAGTTTCCTGTGTAGCTCCAGGACCACCATTGATGTGTGCTTCAGTATGGAGTTCTTCATGGTGGGTGGCTAATGGCTTTTCCCATGAAGCCTTCAAATTACTGTGTCCATCCCTTTATGACCACAGTGCGTACAGTGAGAAGGACGACGTGCTGACGTACTGCGGTAAGCGTGTTGTGTCATTTCCGGTGTTTCTGTGTTGGTGTCTCTCAGCTGCTGCAGCGATCTCTCACCAGCTACTTTTCTGCTTTTTCTCCTCACTTTAGCCACTAAACATCCACTTCACTTCTTAAACCTCACTAGTTGTAGTGTTAATCACTCCGCTTCTTTAAACGACTGTCTTATTCATCTTTGCTTGCTCACACACCCTCAGCCTTGTTAGCTACCTTAGCTTAGCACCTAGCGATGGCTTCCTCTCCTGCACTCTCTTGCTCAGTGTGCCAGATGTTTAGTTACTCCTCTGCCTCCTTTAGTGATAATGGTACATGTGAGAAATGTAGTTTATTTTCTGCGTTGGAGGCGAGGCTTAGTCAATTAGAAGCTTGGCTCCGCACCATGGAGAGTCAAACTGTAGCTGCGGTAGTTAGCCAGCCCCCTGTAGTCGGCGCGGAGCCACTTAGCATAGCCTCTGTTAGCGGTCCTCCGGTAACCCCTGTGCAGCCAGGAGGCTGGGTGACTGTCCGAGGGAAGCGTAGTACCTGGCCAAAGACCTCGGCTCACCACCAGCCCGTTCACGTTTCTAACTGTTTTTCCCCACTCAGCGACACACCCGCTGAGGAGAAAACTCTGGCTCTATTTTGAGAAACGTGAAGTTAGCGACACCAGCGACCATAGTCAAATGTATCCCTGGGGCCAGAGCGGGCGACATTGAATCAAATTTGAAACTGCTGGCTAAGGCTAAACGTAGATTCATTAAGATTGTTATTCACATCGGCGTTAATGACACCCAGTTACGCCAATCGGAGGTCACTAAAATTAATGTTGCCTCTGTGTGTCAGTATGCTAAAACTATGTCAGACTCCGTAGTTTTCTCTGGACCCCTGCCAAATCTGACCACTGATGATATGTTTAGCCGCATGTCATCATTCAATCGCTGGCTGTCTAGGTGGTGTCCAGCAAACGATGTGGGCTTCGTTAATAATTGGAAAACCTTCTGGGGAAAACCTGGTCTGATTAGGAGAGATGGCATTCATCCCACTTTGGATGGAGCTGCTCTCATATCTAGAAACCTGGACAAGTTTATTAGTGATCTAAAACCGTGACAACCCAGAGTTGAGACCAGGAATCAGAGTCGCAGTGTAAAACGCTTCTCTGAGCTTCTAGAGCAGTCACCCACCCATAGTGTCATACAAACGGTGTCTGTCCCCCGACCTCCTAAATTATTTAAATATAAAGTCAAACAAAGAGGAGTTGTACATAATAACCTGATAAAAATTAAAACCTCTTCTGTGACAGAAAGACAAAACAGGAGAATTAAATGTGGATTGTTAAATGTCAGATCGTTATCTTCCAAAGCAGTGTTAGTAAACGAATTAATATCAGATAATCATATTGATTTACTCAGCCTCACCGAAACCTGGCTGTGTCACGATGAATATGTTAGTCTAAATGAATCCACTCCTCCCAGTCATAATAATACCCACGTTCCTCGAGGCAGCGGCCAAGGAGGGGGAGTTACAGCCATTTTTAACTCTAGTCTATTAATCAGCGCTAAACCTAAACTAGATTACGAATCCTTTGAAAGCCTTGTCCTTAGTCTTTTACATCTGACCTGGAAAACCTCGCAGCCTCTTCTATTTGTTATAGTGTACTGTGCTCCTGGCCCGTATTCAGAATTCTTATCTGAATTCTCCGAGTTTTTATCCAGTTTAGTCCTGAAATCAGATAGTTATTATTGTAGGCGATTTCAATATTCACGTGGACGTTGATAATGACTCCCTCGCTACTGCGTTTATCACATTATTAGACTCCATTGGCTTCAGTCAAAGTGTACATAAGCCCACTCACCGTTTTAACCACACCCTCGATCTAGTTCTGGCGTATGGAATTGAGATTGATAACTTAATGGTCTTTCCAGAGAATCCCTCTCTGTCAGATCATTACTTAATAACTTTTGATTTCTGTCTACTTGACTACGCGCCACTCAGTAACAGCTACTATACTAGGTGTTTATCAGATAGTGCGGTAGCAAAATTTAAGGAAGTGATTCCATCGGCATTAAATTTAATACCCTCTCTAACTGAGGTTTCCCGTACTGACTTTAAAGTCTCCCAAATTGATCATCTCATCGATAGCGCTGCAGGCTCGCTGCGAACAACTCTTGACTCCGTAGCACCTCTTAGAAAGGTGCAAAGCAAAGAAAGTTTGCTCCCTGGTATAACTCCCAAACCAGAAAATTAAAGCAAATGTCGCGAAAATTTGAAAGGAATTGGCGATTAACCAAACTGGAAGATTCTCGTTTAATCTGGTTAGATAGTCTAAAAACATATAGGAGAGCCCTTCGCAATGCCAGAGCAAACTATTACTCGTCATTAATAGAAGAAAATAAGAACAACCCCAGGTTTCTTTTCAGCACTGTAGCCAGGCTGACAGAGAGTCAAAGCTCTATTGAGCCTTGTATTCCTTTAGCCCTTAGCAGTAATGATTTTATGAGCTTTTTTAATGACAAAATTGTAACTATTAGAGACAAAATTCATGACCTCCTGCCGTCTAACAGTATTAATCTGCCTTCAAACACAGCTATAAGTGCTGATACATATTTAGATTGCTTCTCCCTGATTTCTATTCAACAATTGACCTCAATGATTTCTTCATCCAAGTCATCAACGTGTCTATTGGACCCCATCCCAACTAGGCTACTTAAGGAAGTCTTACCTTTAGTTAACACTTAACATCAGCATACTAGACATGATCAATATATCTTTATTAACGGGCTATGTACCACAGTCTTTCAAGGTAACTGTAATTAAACCTCTGTTAAAAAAGCCCACATTGGATCCAGAGGTGTTAGCCAATTACAGACCTATATCCAATCTTCCCTTTCTTTCAAAGATCCTTGAGAAAGTAGTTGCAGACCAGCTGTGTGACTTTCTCCATGATAATAATTTATTTGAGGAATTTCAGTCAGGATTTAGGGTTCATCATAGCACCAAGACAGCACTAGTTAAAATTACAAATGATCTTCTGATTGCTTCAGACCAAGGTCTCGTCTCTGTACTTGTTTTACTAGATCTTAGTGCCGCATTTGACACAATTGACCATCGAATTCTGCTACAAAGACCTGAACATTCAATTGGCCTTAAAGGTTCTGCACTAAGCTGGTTTAAATCGTATTTATCCGCTTTCAGTTTGTTCACGTTCATAATGAATCATCTTCGCGTACTAAAGTTTGTTTTGGAGTACCTCAAGGTTCAGTGCTCGGACCAATTCTATTCACGCTATATATGCTTACCTTAGGTAACATCATTAGAAATCACTCTGTAAATTTCCATTGCTATGCGGATGATACACAGTTGTATTTATCGATAAAACCAGAAGAAACAGATCAATTAACTAAACTTCAGAAATGCCTTAAAAATAAGAAAGAAACCTGGATGAGCACCAATTTCCTGATGTTAAATTCAGACAAAACTGAAGTTATTGTTCTTGGCCCCAAACAGCTCAGAAACTCTTTATCTGATGGTATAGTTTCTCTGGATGGCATTGCTCTGGGCTCTAGCACTACCGTAAGAAACCTCGGAGTGTTATTTGATCAAGATTTGTCTTTTAACTCCCATTTAAAACAAACGTCTCGGACTGCATTTTTTCATCTGCATAATATTGCGAAAATTAGGCCTATCCTGTCACTAAAAGATGCTGAAAAATTGGTCCATGCGTTTGTTACCTCTAGGCTGGATTACTGTAATTCTCTATTATCAGGTAGCTCTAATAAGTGCCTGAAAACTCTCCAGCTAATCCAGAATGCGGCGGCACGTGTACTGACAGGAACTAAGAGACGAGATCATATTTCTCCTGTTTGAGCTTCTCTGCACTGGCTCCCTGTAAAATCCAGAATTGAATTTAAAATCCTTCTCTTAACTTACAAAGCTCTAAATGATCAGGCTCCATCATATCTCAGAGAGCTCATAGTGCCCTATTATCCCACCAGAACACTGCGCTCTGAGAATGCAGGGTTACTTGTGGTCCCTAAAGTCGCCAAAAGTAGAACAGGAGCCAGAGCCTTCAGCTATCAGGCTCCTCTTTTGTGGAATCACCTTCCTGTTTCGGTCCGGGAGGCAGACAGCGTCTCCACTTTCAAGACTAGACTTAAGACTTTCCTATTTGATAAAGCTTATAGTTAGGGCTGGCTCAGGCTTGTCTTGGACCAGCCCCTAGTTAGGCTGACATAGGCCTAGTCTGCCGGGGGACCTCCTATAATACACTGAGCCCCTTCTCTCCTTCTCACTCTCTCTCTCTCTCTCTCCCTTGCTAGTATTCATGTCCTGTTAATGCATCTCTCTAACCCGGGCCTACTGCATGTTACTAACTCGGCTTGTTCTCCGGAGCCTTTGTGCTCCACTGTCTCGCAGGTTAACTCGTACCGCAGCTGTTCCTGGATGATGTGTCGTGGTTGTGCTGCTGCCGTGGTCCTGCCTGATGCCTCCCACTGCTGCTGTTACTATTAGTCATACCTGGACTATTATACACATATCATTATTGTCACATACATATATAATCATATTATTAATATAATATCTGTTTCTCCTTATGTCTCATTGTGTCATACGGATTACTGTTAATTCATTATATTGATCTGTTCTGTACAACATCTATTGCTCGTCTGTCCGTCCTGGAAGAGGGATCCCTCCTTCAGTCGCTCTTCCTGAGGTTTCTACCATTTTTTTCTCCCTGTTAAAGGGGTTTTTTTGGGGAGTTTTTCCTTAGCTGCTGTGAGGGTCCTAAGGACAGAGGGATGTTGTATGCTGTAAAGCCCTCTGAGGCAAATTGTGATTTGTGATATTGGGCTTTGTAAATAAAATTGATTGATTGATTGATATTGTACATGGTCCAGGTGGACCTAGTTAGTCTAGGGAACACTTTCATCTTTTATATTCGTAAAGCATAGCGTTAGTTCAGGTAGGCCACACATCACACTCAGTATCAGCTGTCAGCAGCAAGCAAGCTTAGCCCCATCAGCTGATCACTCAGCTGACTTCCCCAATGCTCCTATTCATGGGTTTCAGTCACATGACGTTTTTGTTGTGAGCGCCATCTTGAGGACCTACCGGGGACCTAGGCACAGCTATGATCATAGACTGTATCGGCTACGTTGAAGGATTTCTCAGTCTTTATTTCTCAATAACAACAGATTAACTCTACATTATCCCGCTTATTACACGGCTTATGAGTGAAATAATTAATTTCAGACTAGGGATACAAATTATCGATTAATTCATTAATCGTTAGTTGATAGACCTTATCGATCGATTAACGATTAATTGATAAGCGGCAATTTTCCTGAGTTACCCAAATTTTCCTCTGGGAAATTTAGGTTTGTCAGAAGGAAAATTTAAGCTGAACATTGGTTATACAGGGCTCTACACTAATGTTTATTTGTTTACTTTAAGAGCACAATAAAAAATGTTTAAGTAACACGTTATTTAACCCTTTAATAATGCTGAGAGTCCAATGTGACCCATTTTTACATTTGAGAACAGTAAAAACACCCTAAACATTTTTCCTCTGACTTTAAGCTGACTTCTAACGTGACCAAGCATGGGCCATACATGGAAATATTTCAACTTTTTTCTTTTTTTTTATCAACAGACACAAGCAGTTCCTTGTTAGGTATATTATGACCAACACAATACATACAGGTGAATTGATCTTTCCTGCCACTAGGCTACACTATTATGATGATATTAACTCTATTTAAACTACTTAAATCACACTAGCATAAACGGATTTGTTGAACCCAGCCTGATATAAACATTAATAAGACTCAGTAACAAATCACACCGCTCCATGTTGTCCCTGTGTGATGTTCAGGGACAGGTCAGGACAGTCTGAGGACTGACAGCTTTGAGGTTTAAGTATATAATAATGAAATGCACCATGAGACTGTGACAGGTCCTGATGTCTTGACCACATGTCAGCTGTTCAGCTGTAGTAGAGGAAACTCTGCTGTTCTCAGCTCCACCGTGACGAGTGTTTTTTTTTGTTTTGTCTTTTTTTTTTAAATTTAGCTTCAGTAGCGACCCGGCTAAAATACGGGAGGGATCCAGTGTCTTTATCAAAGCTTGGGCACCGTGCTGAGGCACCAGGTCAGTTTGAGCTGCGTTCATGAAGTAACAGGCTACTGTTCAGGCAGCAGTGAGCGCTGTTGGTGGCTTTTTGACTCGTTACTCACTGGTTGTTGGTGTTTTAGCGATCTACATGCCTGAGGCCAGTAGGTAGGCTACAACAGCTTTGTCTCTCTCCTTGTGTGATCAGTGCGCTATGCACACATTTTAAACAGAGATCCCCCTATATTATGTCAGCTTTGCTTGTTTACATTTCACAGAAAAACTCCCGTGGAAAGGATCGATTAACTGCAATTCATTTAATTTAATCGATTAAATTCTTACAGACAATTAATCGATAATTGATTAATTGTTTACATCCCTATTTCATACGTATCACAAATGTTGATCAAAATACGACTTTTATTGATTTATAAATTACATCATTTAGTGAATCTGCAAGTCCAGTCACTTCTCCGCTGTTTTGCTCACCCTCCTCGGTTGTGTGCACTTGTTTTCAATGAAGCCTTTGATAATCAATCAGTGGATTGATGGATTATATACATGTTACAATGTATGTATTTGTGTAGTCGTATCTGTCATAAACAAGAGATTCAGGTTTATGGGACGCGTTGACTCGTGGTGCCACAGGGACCAGAGCTGTGACACCGGGTCCGAGGCTCTGATCGCAGGTTTGGTTTTCAGCAGCGGTGTGGAAGGCAGAGAGCCTCCACTCTCCCACAGGTCATTTATCTAACATCATAATTAGTCCCAAGCTGTTAAATGATGGTAAAAATGAAACATAAGGTAAATATCCTGCATAGTTCTTCCACTCTGTGCTACTCTAATCAGAGCAGAGTCCCTAGCAATGGTCTGTTTTACTTAGCAACGGTCTATTATACAGAAATGAAAGACCGTAAAATGTAGAATCAGTGTAATTCATTAGAGTGTAAAAAAAATGCAGGATTCAAAAGAGCCATGTCGTAAAAAAATGTTAATCCACTCTTTGTGAGACTTGTCACAGCCCACGAGGCGACAGATAGATGGCCTGTTGCAAGTCGGTCCTCAAGATGGCACATGATATCTATGAATTGGCTAATCACTTTCAGAGCCCAGTATTTAAACTGCTCTCGCCTGGCTTCTCTTGCTGCTTCCTCTGCAACCCACCACCACCCCCAGCTCCCCCTGTTGTGCCTTACGCCTGTTAATTGTCATTGCTGCTGTCTGCTCTGTCTAGGTTTTGCTACTGAACTCCTCCTTGATTATAGGCAATTCATGGTGGCTCGTGAAGGGCAGGAAGCACTGCTCTTCCTGCCTCAAGGCTTTACACACAAGCACATGGAAGAGCAGGGAGCCCCCAGAACAGAACCCTACCACCAAACATAACATTTGCAAATTAATAAAGATTATTTTTTGGTGGTCCTGACTGAAGGGTAGTTTTTACCCTAGTTTCAATGTAGCTGTTTTGACTTATTTTCTTTGGGCAGAAGTTCAGTGCCAGTGTGCAAACAGTCAATAGGATGGGCCTATCATAAATCTTCACTATTTATTGAATTCATCACTTTTATAAGAGTAGAGTAAGGGAGAGGAATGCAGAGACTAGATAACTTTAGAAACTTCGTTTTTTTTACCTCTCTAACTCCAGAATGCCTTACTATGTAAAATCAAGATGATTATTTGTGTGATCATGATATAATGTTAATAGACCATATTTTATAATCTGTCTTGCAGTACTCCAGAGGACGTCGTACACAGATACAGAGCTGTTCTGAAAGAATTTCGGCGTACAAGGAGCGTCGGCCTCAGCTGCGAATCGCTGAGCGTGGACAGAAACACGGTCGCCTTGACAGCAATCATTGCAGAAGTATTGATTGCTGCAGAGGGTGAAGACTTCAGGCTTCTGCCAGAGTTCACTGAGGAGGACACTATAGGAAACTATGCCAAAACCTGCAAGACCTTCCTGGAGGGTAATAAACCTCTTGAAGAAAAAATTAAACAAAAAAAAAAAAGTCTGAGCTGCTACCTATAAAATGTAAATTCAGAAAGTGAGGGTTCACACTACTCACTCAGGCGTAGACACTTCTACAATGTTAGGAAGGGTTATGTGTTTTTCCCTATTGTAGGAATTTGAAGCCAGTTCTGTCAGTTCTGTTCTGGTGAAAGTGCAGAAATTACAGTTTTGCCCTAGTCCAGATTTCAAGTGTCTTGTGAAAGGAAATATCTTTTCCCAAAGTTTGCCTCTGCCTACTTTACACTCTACTGTGTACGGCAGGATACTTTATTTCAGATTTTAAACACAGTTCTGTTTTTTTTTTTTTTTTTGGTGTTGTTGCAGTGTTGTCTTTGAATCCCAAATCTGCAGTAATAAGTATATGTTATTTAATATTGCTCATGTTTGCAACAATTTAAACTTTTGCACACCTTGTTGCTTTCTACTGTGCCTCTGTTATGCATTTAAATGATTAAACATTCCTTTTGGTATGGTACAGCTGCATCTTACTCACTGGGTAATTTGACATGTTTTACTTAGTAATGTTGTGGAGTTTTAAGTTTCAAGTTTGTGTTTATGTACCAGTGTGGTGAGTTATCTATTACAAATTATATGTGTAAGAACATGGTAATTACATGGAAACAAACCAGGCTTTCTTTTACAGTACAGTTTTAATTTACTTACCAGGTAAATTATCATGTATTACATAGTAATATATCTGAACCTACATGGTACATGTTTGTGTTTATTTACCAGAGAGGTGAGTTATCTATTACAAATTATATGTGTAAGAACATGGTAATTACATGGAAACAAACAAGGCTTTCTCTTACAGTACAGTTTTAATTTACTTAGCGGGTAAATTATCATGTATTACATAGTAATATATCTGAACCTACATGGTACAGGTTTGTGTTTATTTACCAGAGAGGTGAGTTATCTATTACAAATTATATGTGTAAGAACATGGTAATTACATGGAAACAAACAAGGCTTTCTTTTACAGTACAGTTTTAATTTACTTAGTGGGTAAATTATCATGTATTACATAGTAATATATCTGAACCTACATGGTACAAGTTTGTGTTTATTTACCAGAGAGGTGAGTTATCTATTACAAATTATATGTGTAAGAACATGGTAATTACATGGAAACAAACAAGGCTTTCTTTTACAGTACAGTTTCAGTTTACTTACCAGGTAAATTATCATGTATTACATAGTAATATATCTGAACCTACATGGTACATGTTTGTGTTCATTTACCAGTGACCTGAGTTATCTATTACAAATTATAGATGTAAGAACATGGTAATTACATGGAAACAAACAAGGCTTTCTTTTACAGTACAGTTTCATTTTACTTACCAGGTAAATGATCATGTATTACATAGTAATGTATCTGAACCTACATGGTACATGTTTGTGTTTATTTACCAGAGAGGTGAGTTTTCTATTACAAATTATTGTGTAAGAACATGGTAATTACATGGAAACAAACAAGGCTTTCTTTTACAGTACAGTTTTACTTTACTTACTGAGTAAATTATCATGTAGTACATAGTAATATATCTGAACCTACATGGTACATGTTTGTGTTGATTCAATGGCAAAGGGAAAGTATCTACAATCTGAAGTATAATTTACCTAGTATACCCAGTATTTCAGCCGAAAATTTGCTGTTTTTACCCACTTATTACCAGTAGTAATTACCAATAATGCTTTATAATTTAGTGGGTAAATACCCAGTATTTTGCCCATAGTTTCATTGTACTTACCTTCTTATTAGAGTGGTTAGTACCTAGTAATATCTTTTTGTTACCATATATTCACTGGGTAAGTAGCTTGTAATTAGGGGAGTGTAGCTACCTGCTTATTACCAGCTTATAACCCAATAACACACTAAAATTTACCAAACAGTTACCAGGTAAATGCCCAGTAATTTGTCCATAGTTTCATTGTACTTACCTTTTTGTTACCAGTTGTAATTACCTGGTAACATGTTTTTGTTACCATATAATTACTGGGTAAATACCCAGTAATTACTGTACCGTAAAAGAAAGGGTTACCAAGTTTCTAAAACAAAATTTCAGTATTGTAAATCTCAAGTGGAGTACTTGGGAAGAACAATTTCTGAAGGTACCATTGCAATCTCACCCTCTCAACTAGAGGGAATAAGCAAAGCGCCACACCCGAAAACAGTTCAAAAAATGATGACATTCCTAGGGCTGACAGGATACAGTTCTGATTGGATTGAGAACTATGCGGAAAAAACGGCTCCCCTCAGAGATCTCATCAAAGAAACAGGGACTCAATTACTGAAAGCTCCTTTGACATGGACAAATGAGATTCAAATGAGATTGCAGAGCGCACCTGCTTTGGCAACACCAAATTACAGCAAACCATTTTTGCTTTATGTCTCAAATAAACAGAACATGTATGCAGCTGCAGTACTTATGCAAGAGACATGCAGTGGTCGCCAGAAGCAACCAATTGCATATTACAGCATGAAGCTGGACAACATGGCACAGGGGTGGTCGCCCTGCTACCAAGGTCTCGCTGCAGTGCATGATGCGTACGAAAAAGTAACAACTATAACGATGGGGTATCCAGTTACCATCTTAACCCATCACAAAATCAGAGTTAATAAATCAAGGGAAGTCTGTGATAACTCAAGCTAGATGTTTGCAGTACACTAGTCTATACACCAAATTAGTTGGAAACAGCACACCAAACAATCTCTCCTCCAGTTCTTATATCTTTGGCGTTCGCTCGCTCATGGGTGTGTGTGTGTGTGTGTGTGTGTGTGTGTGTCAAATTTTCTGGGAATCCCAAGTTCTGTTGTTTTCCTGCTTACTCCTAGAACTGCGGTTCGTGCGTCAATACATTCTATTTATCTTTGTCTTCCTGTTAAAAACAACCGTTTCTATTGCGAAACTTGACCCAACTGTCCCAACGGTCAGGTCAACCTAACCCAGAATCTTCCACCTCATTTAATCTCCCAAGGCTTGACTTTCGCACGAACCACTCAATTTATCAAAACACCTGTTTCCTGCTTATGGGTCCTTTTTACTGCAAAATCTGATATTTGGCTAACTGCTTCCCAAGACTTGTGTAACTGACCTTATTTGGACCTTAAGTACAATATGATGATACATTATCTGGCTCTACAATGCTGATGCTGATGCTGAAGCTGATGAATCACTGCCAAGTGATTATCCAACAGCTGCTACTATTATCACTTTGCAGCCAGAAGAGGAATGGATTGGTGGAACAGATCTTTGTCTATGGGGGTTAATTGCACCTTGATCTGTTGGTAATGCCTTGGGGCTCCAGTAGTGGAGGTTGCACTCTTCTTTCTCAAGCATTACAGAAACAGGAAGGCAGCTGTGTGCTGGTCTCTTCATCCCTCTCTCTTAGGCTACAATTGCCCTTGTTTAAGGTTATTACCATAAACAAAGCAGTGTTATTTTGACAGCTATTTTAGATTTTGTCTTAGTCTTGAGACAAAAATGCTTATTAGTTTTAATCACATTTTAGTCATTTTTATCCTTCACTGTTTTAGTCTAGTTTTAGTCTGGATTCTAAGATGGCGGCGCGTGTAGACGCAGCGACCTGGTGCTCTTCTTCAGTTAGCAGCAACACACTGAGAAGGACTTACACCCGAACTGAACTTTAAAGCCTGAAACAACACTGGACTGGCTGGACCCCCCCAGAAGGGTTCGACTCGTTCCCGGAGAGGATATGCCGGCGAGAGCGGACAGAAAGAAGGTGATGGCGGCGCTGCGAAAGACGCCAGAAACGAGGCAAACAAGCCGGCATCAGAGCTAGGCTAACAGCGGCTCTGCACAAACCAGCGGTTCCAAGCAACTTTCTCGACAACGTCCGCTCCCTGGTTAACAAGATGGACGAGATGAAACTACGGGACATTAACAACCGGATAGACAGCTGTATCATGGTGATAACAGAGACCTAGCTGCATGAAAACATCCCGGACCTAGCCGTGGAGCTAGCAGGACGTACAATCTTCCGGGCGGATCACACATCGGACTCCAGTAAGAGGAGGGGAGGAGGTGTGTGCATCTATATTAACAACAGTTGGTGCACGGACACTGCCGTTATTGAGAAACACTGCTGTCCAGACCTGGAGTTTCTAATGTTGAAGTGCAGACCTTTTTATTTGCCCAGGGAAATAACCCAAGTGTTTGTAACTGCCGTGTATATCCACCCGCGAGCTAATGCTAACGTAGCTATGAGCAGGCTGCATGACAGCATCACCAGGCAACAAAACAAACACCCAGAGGGCTTCTTCATCGTGGCTGGAGACTTTAATCACACCAGTTTAAAGACTGTGCTCCCCAGATTTTACAAGAATGTTGACATTCAAACAAGGAAGGGCAGAACACTAGACCAGGTCTACACCAACATCTCTGGAGCCTACAGAGCCCGCCACTCCCCCCACCTCCGACACTCAAACCATCTTTCCCTGTTCCTGACACCAGCTTACAAGCCCCTCATCTGCAGGTCTAAGCCACAGTACAAGTCAGTGCAGTGCTGGACTGAGGAGGCCACACTATCCTTGCAGGACTGTTTTGAGGACACCATATGGGAGCTCTTTGAAGACCCAGACATTGAACTCCACATCTCCTCTGTACTATCATACATCAGTTTCTGCATGGATAATGTAACATCAAGGAAACAGGTGAAAACATTTCCCAACCAAAAACCCTGGTTTAACGCCAATATCAGAGCACTACTCCAGGCCAGGGATTCAGCACTGAGGTCAAGGGACAGGGAAGCCTACAGGAAGGCTAGAGCGGACCTGAACAGAGGCATCAAGGCTGCTAAAACAAAGTACAGAAAGCAGATAGAGGCCAATTTCAGGGAGAACAACCCCCGCTCCATGTGGAAAGGCATACAGAATATAACTGACTACAAACGATGCCACAACGACCCCCCCTGCACCGACACTTCTCTCCCAGACCAGCTTAACACCTTTTTCTCCCACTTTGAAGAGAACAACAGACAGACAGAGGACACACAGCTGACATCATCAGAGCATGACCAGCCCCCCACCATCCAACAACATCAGGTACTGTGAGTCCTGCGTGGCATCGACACCAGGAAAACACCAGGACCGGATGGAGTACCAGGCAGGGTGCTGAAATCATGTGCTCACCAGCTTGCTGCAGTATTCACTAACATCTTAAACCGTTCACTGCAGCAAGCCACAGTCCCCACAGTCCCCAACTGCCACCATAATCTCTGTGCCCAAATCCTCTAGCATCACAGGGTTGAATGATTACCGGCCTGTGGCCCTGACACTGGTGATCATGAAAAGTATGGAGAGACTGGTGTTATAGCATGTCAAGGCCTACATCCCACCTGGCTTTGATCAACATCAGTTCGCCTACAGGTCCAACAGATCCACAGATGACGCCATCTCCATCGCCCTCCACACCGCTCTCAGCCACATTGAAAGCCCCAACACATATATCAAGATGCTGTTTGTTGACTTCAGCTTGGCATTTAACTCCATCAGCCCCAGCAGACTCATCAACAAACTGCAGACACTACAACTTGGAACCTCCCTCTGTCTGTGGATCAAGGACTTCCTGACTAACAGACCCCAGCATGTCAGAATGGGTACCTCCACATCCTCCACCATCATCCTCAATACTGGTGTTCCTCAGGGCTGTGTGCTGAGTCCAGTCTTGTACACACTGTACACTTATGACTGTGTCGCTACTTATGGCTCCAACACCCTAATCAAATTTGCAGATGATACAACCGTTGTGGGGCTCATCAACAACGATTATGAGACACCATACAGGGAGGAGGTTCAAGCACTGGCGGCCTGGTGCAGTGACAACCACCTCAGCCTCAACACCAAGAAGACAAAAGAAGTCATTATTGACTTCCAGAAGTCGAGGACCACACTGCACTCAGGCCTGAGCATCAATGGGGAGGAAGTGGAACGGGTCACCAACTTTAAGTTTCTTGGCCTGCACATCTTGGAGGACCTGGGCTGGACTGTGAACACCACCCACATCATCAACAAGGCACAGCAGCGTCTCCTCTTTCTGAGAACACTGAGGAGGAACAAACTCCCTCCACCTCTGCTGAGAAACTTCTACCACTGCACAATAGAGAGTGTCCTCACCTATGGCTGTACGGTGTGGTACGCCAGCTGCACTGCATCTGAAAAGAAACAACTGCAGCGGGTCATCAAGACGGCTGAATGGATCATCGGCTCCCCACTTCCACGTCTAGAGGAGATCTATTCCAACCGTCTCCTCCGACGGGCCACAAAGATCTGGGATGACGCCGCCCACCCAGGACACTCTCTATTCACCAGCCTTCCCTCTGGCAGACTCAGAGTCATGAGAGCCCGCACCAACAGACTGAAACACAGCTTCTTCCCCATGGCTGTGAAGAGACTGCTGCAAGAACCATGACTCCCCCCCCAGTATATTTTATAACAAGGACATTGTAGCTGCTACAAGAGAGCACCGAACGAAATTTCACTGTATTTATTGCAGTGACAATAAAGCTTCTTCTAGTCGATGAAGATTCAAAACGCCGATGGAAATACATGACATTTAGTCAACTTTTGGTAATTATGTTTTCTGTATTGTTTTAACTTTTAAACTAATCCAGTGAGTCTAATTCATGTATCAGAAATTAGAATCAAGGTGACAGGTTGTATGAAAATTTCATTTTGACATTTTTTTCTACAACTACAAATAATTTCTGCACACTTAGAAACAGTCATTTCTCCAGTAGTGCTTGACAGGTTTAAGGGGTGATTTACGACCTCACACTTAATGATCATCATTTAAAAAGATCAACATCTCTCTATGCTCTCAAAAACTTTGACACCACAAATAACCAATCTGAGACAACTAAGATTTGTACCCAGGTTCATTGTAAACTCTGACATCCATCTCACTGTTAAGAGGCAGAAAATAACTTTAAAACTGAAGTGAGTTCAGACTATATACTTACAGCACAGCTACACTCACAGATAACTGATAACTATCTGCCTGTCAAACAGCATCAACCCAAAAACCTTCTTCAGGCAAGACTGAGTGGAGTCCTGCACAGCACATTCTCTCGCCGATCTCATCACATATTGACATGCTTAGTCATGGACTTTCCGCATCCACATAAACCATGAAAGGTACCCTGGGTGCGTTAGTTGTTGACATTCTGGGACACCGAGTCAAGTTGTCTTCTTTCAAGATACAATTCCCTTGTCACATGAAATTTAATGTTTACATGCTGCAACTTTTGAAATTAACGTACTGCATCGGTACAAGATGGGGAATTGATGTTTTTTTTCTTTCAACAATGAACACAAATGGTTGGGGTTAGGCAACAAAAACACATGGTTAGGTTAAGGCAACAAAAGCACATGGTCAGATGTAGGTAACAAAAACACAGGATTAGGTTTAGGCAACAAAAGGGAGTGGTTAGGTTTGGGAAAAAAAGAACAGGCTTTGGCTTTAGAATCTTTCAGGATAGAAACACCACTCTCTCAGGTGAAGGTGGGTGTTTGTTGGACCCATCCATCACCCCTCCCACCCACCCGCAAAAGGGTTAGGATTAGTACAGAGAATGTTTAGTTGCATACAAGACCCTTTCTGTGTAAAGCATTAGCAAACTAACATCACTTAGCTTTGGGGAAGCCAACTAACCAAGAACCTTACAGCAAACAATCACAACAAGAGCTCAATGAACAGCATTAAATTACAATCGACAAAGTCTGCTTAGCCTGTACAACTGTAATAATGCTATGCCCAGTTGTTACATTACCAATCCTTGAATGGATGGAGGGGAAAAGACATGCTGTGGCATGCTGCTTTTGTTAGCTGGCGGTTGAAGGCTGGAAAGAACTGGCATTCCAGATGCAGTCCTTGCTGATTCCTTGTTCCAAAGATGCAGATCCAAGGAGACCAGTTGCTCGGTGTCCTTGCAGAGTTAGAAGTCTGGTGCTAACTTAACTTGGATCTCCTTGTTGCTGGAAAGTTAAATGCAAACCTTGTGATGGCACACTAACTTCTCTGGTCTTCAGGTTCTGTGTCTGCTGGAAGCAGGCCACATTGAGGGCAAGGCTGCAGCTCATTCTGTGAGCATGCAGAGGTGAGATAATGGCGGAAGGGCGTCGCAGGTTCTCCTGCCTACGTCCTACCTCTATGGAGTTTCAGGAGAAGAGCAAGTCCCCTTCAGTGGTTTAGGGGTAAGAGAGGCTGTCAGAGGCTCAGGAGAAAAAGAGAAATGGATAACAGAAGCATCTCCTTAATTTGGCTTGGTGACATCACAGAGTCACATGTCACTGTGACAGTAGTGCCCAGTTAAGTTTGAAGACTGGTCTCTCACTTAGGTGTGACAGTGAGGCATCCGGTGGAGATGAGTGCCAAATGGCTGTCCTTTGTTTCATAAACAAAGAACATGCAGTCTCAGTCACCATGTCAGATGGCAAGACTGGCAGGAAAAGCCTTCACATGTCCACTTTAGATCTTAACAAATGGTAAATCATCTGTGGTCCAGTGAATTCATTTGTCAGTTTGTTCAAGCTGTAACATCTGGACAGTTTGTTAACCAACTGAGCATCTGTTGGCACAATCTATCTTGGCTTAGAAAGAATAGTCACCAAGCACAAAACAAAACCTTCAACATAAAAAAATGGTACAAGACGACTAATCTACATTTCTCAGTAGGTGTTAATTAGTACAGGAATTTTAGTTATGTAAGTCTGTTAAGTGAGGTGAAGAAAGAGTGGCATCTACAATGAAAGAGTTCATAAGGTGGTGTCCTAAGCTAGTGTTCTTACTGACAAAGCACGGCAAAAATAAATCCAAGTACTTGCCAAGTTGGACAAGTCCAATTAGAATTTAGTTTTTTTAATTAATTGCAGGGTGTCTGACTATTAATGTTTAGAATTATTAAGTTTGCTGCTGCTGCTGCTGCTGCTGCTGAAAACTCAAATTTGCCTAACTGCAAGAAACACCACCTCCTTTGAAAAAGCATTTGTGCTACTGTCAGTACAGTGGTGGACTGCATAAGGAGTGAACTCTGGAGCTCCTGTCATTAGTTGTAGCGCAAGGCTGTAACGTTCCAGGTAGTCAGAGGCAGAGACACTGTCACTGTCTAAAAAAATTCTGACCACGTTCAAAACTGTGGTCAGAGACGTCAGAGATTCTGCGCTCAACATCTGATCAATCTATTGGCAGGTTACAGATCTGGGCCAGAATTTCTGTGTAAGGCCTTCTACAGCTTCTATTTTGTGAACAGCCATCTCGACACAGTTGGAGGACATGGGGACACTTATTGTCTCCCTGCTGTCTTTTCACACAACCCTTCATGTTGTTGTGAGGGTGGTGTTTTGGGGCAGGAACCCTGCATGACATTGTAGAATTTGAACTGGCAGGCTCAGTTGGTATCCCCTTGGCTTTGGAAGTGACAGCAGTTTCTTAAGCTACCTGTGTCAAATTCCAGGTCTCATTCATGGGGGGATACCTTTACACATCATGAGTAAAATGTGAGTGCATATACAAGGATGCAGGTTTTGCAACAACAAGTATTTGAAGGTTGGATTCTCTTCTAGGCCTGGTGCATTCTTGCCCTGAAAGTACTGAAAGTACACATATCTCAAACATTTGTAATAATCCCTGGGAAGAAAATTCTTTTGTCAGTGATTGACCGAGAATTGTGCACTGTTACCTCCATTTGTTGGTGGAGGTTGAGCAGCTGATTTGATTCCCAAGGACTTAGGGTCAGTTTCCACTTTCTGAGCGGAGGAGGTGTTGACTTCACATACAGGGTGGAGTGTGAGTCAGAAAAGCCGGAATCACATCGGCCGAGGGACTGTGGTGGAGCTAGATGTTCTGATCTAAGCCTTAACAGTTCCTCTTTGTGTGAGCAGAGGTCTAAGTCTGCTGCTACAAGTCCTCTAAGTAGTGCATGGCTTTCTTGTTAGCCATCTGTACTTCATGGAGGAGAGAAGCATTTTGCACTCTCAAGAGTTTGTCTGGGGTTTGTTTGTGAAAGATCAAGAGCAAGCATTTCAACAATGAACTGTGTATCACACCTGTCAGTGAGTAGAGAGTTCATGTCTTTACTGTACACACTAAAACTCAACCTGCTGATGAGTTCAGGACAGTCAAGGTTTAGGCTCTGTGCAAGGGAAGAGAGAAACTGTCTTACACTGGGGTTCTCAATTGGCTCTGGAAGGAGGGTGAGGCTAAAACAGGTTGTCTGGTACAAAAAGTCAGAGATGTGGTTGACTATGGTGTTGCTTGGCAGACACCTTGTAGTGTAACTTGTGAGGTACACTAGCCTAACAAAATAAAGTGCTGGCCTTCACTGTGAGGGGTAGCTTGCTGTGGAGGAGCGGTAGCTACAACACAAGTAAGCACAACAGACAGGGGCCTAAAGGTAAATGCAAATTTACAAGAGTAAGTTTACTTACAAAAATGACTACATACACTCACTGAAATGCACAGCAGTAAAATAGTGTATCTTTATGTTAACTAACACTGGAATTTTGGTAGTATCAGGCAGGTACACAACTTCACACGGCCTATGCTCTATCTCTTAATTAGGCTGAAATGCTCAGCAGTTACAGCCAGTTCTCATGTAAGCTCTCTGTTTCACAGGGCTGGTGGCATGCTGTGATGAACTACAAGGGAAAAAAGGAACAATAGAATCAACAGCAAATTCTGACTGCTTGATTAGACTGCATTGAATACCTGGTATTCAAATGCTAAACCAAATTCCTACAGAAAAGGGTTAATTTGAAAAGCTAGCAGCAATAGCATACT
Organism: Cephalopholis sonnerati; assembly: GCA_019142605.1. Classification (NCBI taxonomy): domain Eukaryota; kingdom Metazoa; phylum Chordata; class Actinopteri; order Perciformes; family Serranidae; genus Cephalopholis; species Cephalopholis sonnerati. Next base: position 511,492 of record JAGQAX010000005.1, on the reverse strand, counting down.
CTTGGTGTTACACTGTAAGGGCTTAAAGGGGCAGTTCTCAATCACACAAAGTCTCTCACATTGCTTAAGCTTTATGAATAAATCAGTTCTCACCACAGTGTATTTGTTTGTAAATACAGCTGGATGTAAACTGCTGTAGCAGACTAGTGACATGAATGTAAAGACTTTTGGCTAGTCTCAAAGTGGGATCAAAAAATTTTGGTGTGGACCAAAAATGTACACTTATATTTACATATCAGCACCATTTGTTGGGACCTGACGTCATGACAGGCCTCCAATTAAAGTATCAAAATGGTTATTTAACATATAAAAAAATATTATTAATACTTATTATTTCCAATAGCCATGTTGATATTTAAATTGGAGGCCTGTTAAGAGATCAGGTCCCAACATTATTACCCATTATGTTTTTACTACTAGTAGTTCTTTGTCTTTACAATTAAATAGTGAAAAACTCATTTCTAGTTGTACATGGCAGTGAAGTGTAAAACTAACCTCAGTGCAGCTATATCAAAGTGTCAAATGGGGCAGAGTACAATGCTGAAGTGATTTTCAAAGCAAAACAAGGAACAAGGACCGCTACACCTGAAGACATGTAACATCAAACCAACAAGTTTATAGCGTAGAACAGCATGTGTATCTCACCAGTGGAGTCCGTCCTATACTGTTGAGGTAGTAGAGGAAACCCTTGGTGTGGTAGATGGTTGGACTGAGGACTGGGTCAGGTTTACACCACTGACGATTTAGATCTGCACAGTTGAGATCGCAGCGATTCCTGAGGACACAGCAAAAGAGACAGGCAAGACATTTGCACTGAGAGTACTTTTGTTCAGCAGCATTATGGTGTTGGTTATGTTAGCTGGAGTGATTGTATATACAGATGCAGCCACTTCAAATATCCGTTTGGCCCGTGACAGGTCCCTGTCGTCACCTGGCCGGGCTTGTAGCTCTAATGAGATCCCCCATGATGACGTACAGAATACGGGGCCGACTGGTAACACCCCTAAGTTTAATTTGTAGAAACCAGTTACAATGCTCTGTCTATCCACCAGGAGGAGCAGTGAGTGTGGAAGCTGAAGCAGTTTACTGCGCCTCTTATTACTGTAAGCGTTGAAGAGAGCTTCCCACACAGAGCATATTTAATGATTATCAGGCAGGGGCGATTGCTCTGAGACAACAAGGGAGGCTGAACTTCCCCTAAATTTTCATAGAAGAAATGATTATATATGCACTATTGAATTTACATTAAAATAAGAATTTACATTGCACTAAACGCGCTAGGATGCGTTTACCATCATGACTATGATGTTCAAACGTCAGCTGTTTATCACCAGTTTTCAAATGCTAAATCCCTGTCATACATTCTCGTGTCAACGCGGTGGACGCCGAGCCTCCAAGCATTCCTATGAGACAGCGCTGAGCAGGTTTTTTTCATGCAGCACAGCGAGACGGTCATTGGATAAATGCAACAAAATCGTCACTTTAGGGAGGCTTAGCTTCCGTGGGACCGAATGGAGTGGTAGGCGGGAAAGGATGCTCGGTGTATGCATGATGATTGGAGAAATTGTCTGCAAGGCTGAACTCCTTTGTGATTGACAACGCTTTTGAAATACACACCGGCATTGTCGCATTTTGAGCTCAGTCCCATGCGGATATTTGCGAGTGGAGTCTTCTGACAGAGTGCCGTTCAGGTGTTTAAACCCATCTGAAAATCTTTGAGGTGTGTTTTGCTGTGGTTCTATGGCATGAGTGTGGTTGAAAAAGGGCTTCAATTAAAAGTTCCTTTTATAAGTTACTGCCTCGCTACAATACGACAAATTTTATGATGTAAACTTAAAGTGAGCTTCCCCTGCTTGAAAGACCAGCAGCCGCCACTGTTATCAGGCTAAAATATCATAGGTCATAAATATTATGCTCCGGCGTTTTGTTATTCAGAAGAATTGCATGAAAGTTAAAGTGATATGGCTGGGAGCGACAGTAGAACAAAACTGCATTTGAATCATGAGTCTTGGCAGCTGAGTTTACCTGCAGTGTTAATGATAATAATGCCATATAGTAATAAATATATAATTATTAATATTATTAATAATTTAATAATACAATTAAAATAAAGTAATTATATTATTAATATGAATGTAATTTAAGGTGCTGTTAGACTGCTGTTAGACCACCCCACTCAGTTTACAGAATGTGGAAAAGACAAGAGGATTTATTTGAACCTCAGTGAAAATGTTGTTTTTCAAAGACTACATGCCAACAAATATTGACTGAAGCAGAATCTTTCATTAGATAAAAACAGCATGTGAATATTGGAAATGATTAAATAGATCTTTTCTTTTTTAATTATTATTTTGACGTTTGGATGGTACAACGCTCTGCACATGCTCTGCCTGCTGCACGCAGCACGGCTTCACCTCACTGATCTGTCGCTGTCTGTCTAAGCAGATTCATGGAAGCAATTTTTTTTATAATTCTTTATATCATAATCTAACGAAATAAGATGGATATAGCCTACTATATGGTACAGTACTATACAGTATGTATATGTTATTGTGGCTGTACAGTATTTATATATATTTAATTTATGGTGCTGTTAGACCACCCTGCCAGGTGCATGCCTCCGCTTAAAATATGTGTGAAAGCCTAGAGCAAACTATTTTTTTTTTTTGTGTGCATATTTTAATACTACATTACTCTTTAACACTAGAACCACCAAGGGGACATTTTGACCCCCTTGACATTTTCAAATGCTTGTGACTTTGTCACAATAAAACTCTAACAGCTCTCAGTTCGTGACTTTTACTAAAATGGTTTTAATAATCATCTAGTGAATTTTGAGGGTTGTGGGATGAAAAGAAAAAAAAAAGATCATTTATACCTAGAATTGCAGAGGGGTCATTTTTACCCCTCACAGAATCGGTCGTATACTGTACACTGTAACTGCTGTATAGCTACTGTAACCACTGCCACTCAGTTTTTGTGCCACGCCCCCCAAACACGGTTTAGTTTTGACAGACAGACAGATAGACAGAAAGAAAGACAGAGAGACAGAAAAGAAGAAACGAAAGGGATTTTGATCGTGTAGCCTAATTATGAACCAGAGAAAAGTTCTGGCGATGCTTCAGGACGTAAGTGATGGAGAATCAGATGGGGGAGAGGTGATTGAGGGAGAGACGGATGCTGGAGACACTACAGTGGAAATGAAAGAAGAAGAACTGGATGAGAGACAGACCGATGATCCGTCCTTTTGACCTGCCGAGGAAGAGTCATCTGAAGATAAGACGCCAGCATTCAGAAAAAGGCCCAGGCCTCCAGTAGCAGAGGCTCCACCCACTTCACCCTCACAATCACAGCGTATGAACGTTTTTGTTCCTTCTGAATGGGCGAATGTGCCATCTGAATAGGTTTCCCAGCCCCCACACCCACACTAGAAGGACTTCTGATGCAAATATTCAACACGCAACATTACCACTCATGTCTGAACAGCCCCAGAAAAGTGACATTTTTACTAACAAATAAACTAACAAAATTAATTTAAGCAGGTCAGTTGGTGCTTGCAAAGTCATGACAATAAGCTGAAACAGATTAATTCGTGTTCACACTGCTGGCTGCAACAGATTTACTCAATATTTTGACATAGGGGAGATCTGATGCAAGAGGAATTTGTGATAAAATGTCTATTATGGTTTATTAAATGTGTTTGTAGCAAATTCTGAATTAGTTAATTAATAATTTATCTTGGACACAAAATAGATAAAGTTTTCCCTAACCTAATAACTGAAAAGGAGCGTGGTACTTTCACTGCACACATGAATTTATGAATTTGTCACAGGCAGCTTTCACAAAGTTGATAAAGTTTCTCGTAACTTAATAACTCAAAAGGAGCGCACATGAAATAAAGTAGTACTGTTCATCTCTGAGGATGAGGTAGCCTCCACACATCATTAACATTACCATGAACCTTTTCGTTCTTACTGAATTCTTACTGAGTTTTCCAGCCCCCCACAGTGTCACACACATCATCACACTGAGTGAACAGTAGGACTTTTGATGCAAACATTCAACAGCACATCGTCACTGTCAGTGTCTGAACTACCACATAAAAGTGACATTTTACAATTCTTCACAACATAAATTTAAAAAAGTTTTTTAATAATTTAATTAATGTTAATGCTATTTTAAAATTTAAGCCTGTTATTGAGCAACTTTTTCAAAACGATTTAAGTAATTATTTTTTTTAGGCACTAAGTTATTTTCGGAACGTTTCTCATTATTCTGAGAGACTAACTCAATATTTCCAGGTAGGGGAGACCTTTAGGTTTTCCTTAATAACTGATGTGTTTATAACACTGATGCTGCAGCAGATAAAGGTGGTCATTTTAATAACTTAAATACTGCTGGGTGGCTTATTGTAACTTATAATAATATAACCTAGCAACAAATTTATATTATTGTACAAAACTACTGTAACTAATAGGTCAAACTAAATCCTTGAAATAAAAGTAGTGCAATAAAAGTTTAATATCCGCATCTGAGACAGTGGCATAGATTAATAATGTAGCATAGAATGGAAATACTACTAGGTAAACTACAACCACCATCTTTTGTGTGTCTGTGAGGGAAGCGCCATCTCCTGATGACATCTTGTAATTGAATAAATGGGCGTGTTACAGTGGAATCTAGGCACACCCCCGGAAAGGTGGCGGGGAATGGTATTTGGCTGGAAACTGGGAGGACATTGGCAGGCTACCGGAAGGCTTTCGGAAGGCCTGGGAAATTTGAAGTGGCTGCTTATCTGACTAAAGAGATAGCAACCATAAAAATAAATAAAAGATATAAATATAGCCATAAGCATCAATTCCTGGTTCAAGCCTTTTTTGGGCCAACAGAAGGAGGCAGGTCAGTTGCCAAAGTCAAAGCACTGAGAGGCAATGACCAAGTTTCAGACTTCACAGAGCTGAGCAAAATATCTCCAGCTGGTTTAATTTTGTCTGAAGAAGGAGTAAGACCAATAACATTTTTGTTTCATCATTAGCAGCATTTCAATAACTGCGCACTCAAAGTCCCATCTTTTGCCCCCCCCCCCCATTTGTCAATGTTAATTGCACCATATCTTCTTCTTTTTACAATTGTAAGGAGCACCAGTAACGAAAACAATTTCCCCTTGGGGATCAATAAAGTATTTCTGATTCTGATTCTGATAATGAAACCTGGTGGGTATGTTCAGGACTTATTGCAAGGTGTTTCCACTGATTTGAATCAGGATTCTTCAAAGGCAAGTTGATTGAGGCTCTTTTTTCCTCTAAGCCCCACCATTTGCAAAGACTTCTCTATTCTCTAGAGCACAATGGGATGTAGATGTGTTTCAGGTTTATAGTCAGTCAGACTCAAGGTGGAAAGGGTGTGGCCTGTCAAAGTTTTGACTTTTAAATATAGCCACAGTCGGCAGTTACAGGTTCAAGCCCTCTCTTAGCCAGCAAAAGGAAGGGGCTTATTTGCCTCTTTTTATTAATGGGTTTCAGACTTTACAAAGCTGAGCAGTCATGTCAGCTAGTTTGACAGCATATTTAAAGTCCTGCCCCCCTCTCATCTTGCTTCACCAGATCTTGTGCCCCATTTCGACAGTCATGGGCTGGTTTGATTTGGTCTGGTTTGGGTCATTAACCCGTAGCTGCAGGGATTTGCATTTCCATTACAACAGGGCTACCTGCTTGACGGTGTGTCTTTAACTGATGACTGCTTGTCTTGATTGATGCCGTTTAAAAGCAGCAGGCTGATCCATGGCTTAAGTAAGTTATTATTATTTTTGTTGCATTTGTTTTTCCATAGTAGGGCAGGTAAAAGACCTGTTGGAGGTGAGCTGTTTGCAGAGGTGCAGTAAGAGGCTGTTGTCTGCAGCTCTTTATCTAACACCTTACTGTGGCTGTTTCTGCTTTTACTCTTCCTCCCTGCAGTATTTTTAGACTTGTCTTTCTTGAAGAAAAGCCACTAACAAAGTAAAAGTTGAGTTTTTGAGATGCAACTTTATACAACTTGTAATATGGCAGACAGCAAACATGAAACAGTAAATATAGCAGATATCAAAACAAACACAGGAGAGACACTAAACTCCAACCACAGAGATTCAATTAGAAGCTCCAAAAGCACTGTGCAGGGACGGTTTTTGCTATGGGCAATGTGGGCAACCGCCCAGGGCGCAATCTATGTGAAGGTGCAAAACAAAAAGAAAAACTCGCCAGTTTTCTAGACTACCGCGGCGCTCATTTCCACATCAAGTTATTGGAGTGGGTGCTGGGGCGCCCCCTATCACGTCAACTTGCTGCTGAGAGTCATGTATACAGGTTGTGAGTGTGTCTCTGTCAGAAGAAGAGGCAAGAGAGAGGGGCGGGCCGGCGGGGGATCGCGACTGCAGAGGTTGTGTGTGAGTGAGCCTCAGAGGAAGAGCAAGGGGGAGGGGGGGAGGGGGCGAGGGATAGACTTACGTCTGGATGATGGATCTCCGTTTATATTATACCTTCATGATGATCCCAGGCCACACAACACAAACTGCTTCCAAATAAATTGTATTTCATTCATAAAATTAATATTTACCCACATAGCTACATGTAATTTATTGTGTTATGTGAAAAGGTATTTTTTTTAAAGTATTAAAAAAAAACACGAAACGGTGCGTGCATTTACATGAATTGGTTTAGTCAGTCTTGAGTCTGGGTGTTTGTCGCATGGTGGAAAAAAGGTGTTTTTGAGTTGAGTTAATCATGGATAAAAGACCAAAGAAGCCATCAGGTGCCCAGTTTAGAATAAGAAGAAAAGAAGAAGAGGAGAAACAGACAAAAGATAAAGGTATGCAGGTCTCTATGAGTGATGTTAATTGTGCATGTAATGAAACAGTAACCTATGGGCTATTTTTTAGTTAATAAATAGCCTATAGGTCATCTTCTGTGGCTAAGTAAGTAGCAACATATGTTGCTACTTACTTAGCCACAGAAGACGACTGTATTTGGTTTTTAGTTTTGCTGAACTACTATTAGAATTTGAGGCATCATGTCATGCAATTTATTTCAACCATAGACTAGTTTGTGTTTGCAACACAACAAGTGCAAGTTCACAAAGGCCTGTTAGTCTAGGGATTTGGTAAACAGTACGTCGTCGAGGGATGGTTCGCCCTGGTTGAAAAAATTGCCAGGACTGCCTCTGGCACTGTGAGCTTAACACAAGATACCTTTCTCTATGGATGCATAAGTAATAGCACTCTTGATGGCAATACTTTTACCTGTGTGGGGATGGGAGAAATGTTTTTCATGGTGTTATTGAACTGTGCATAGTTGCCTCAGAGGTAGATGCCCTTAGGAAGGGGATGTAAGCGTGTCTGTGTTTCTTGACTGGATTTCATCTTGTGGTCAAAATTGGCATCAATTAAGTGATCTCTTAACTTTTCCCTCTTTTGTTTAGAAGAGAGATGGATCTTAAAAAATAGGAGAAAGTTCCGGGTCTGACTTTAAGATATGGCAGTGTTTTTGTTTTTTAAAAAGATCTTACCACAGGAGAGTGGACTTAGTGTTTTTCAGCTCTCTTTTGCTAAGTAAATCCAAGTGCGTCTTTTTTTGAGCCAGTTCAAATGCTTGGTCAATCCACTGTGATGGGTATTCCCACTGTGGAAATCGATGTTTCATGTCTATGGCCTTCTCCATAAAGTCCTCTGTGGAGTGACAAACCCTTCTCAGTCGAGAGAATTGACTAATAGGGAAACCCTTTTTCAGGGTGGAAGGTGAAGTCTTGCAGCCAGCAACAAGGTGTTTTTGTCCCAGTGTCTTTGTTTTTGTTGTAGTGATTGAGCCACTGTTTTTATAATCCACATGTCTAAGAAACTCACTTTTTTCAGTACTGTTGTTTGATCTAAGTTGTAGGTTATTATCGAAACTGCTCAAAAGAATGACAAAGTCTGCTATTTCATCAGGACTTCCACCATAAATAAAATCTCTGAATTTGTAACATTCAACACATTTTCATTCAAAGTCATCACATAATGGTGCGTCTTCAGTGACCTTTTATGTCTACATATTACCTCCTGCATCTGCTGTTGACATTCTGGGAGACCTCAACCAATGCTAGGACATCAACAAAAGCATGGGGTTAGGTTTAGAAAAAAAAAAAAACATCATGGTTTGGCTCTGCATTCATATAGGAAGCAAACATCATGCTTCCTGATGAAAGTCCAAGGTTTAATGGACCCTTCCAGCACCTTTTTTTAGCTGAACGGATGTATAAGTAGTAGTCAATATGTACAGGAAAAGTATAATTACTTTGTGACCTGTTAAAAACTTAAATGAAATCTGTAGAAAAGTCCAACTGTTGAAAATTTGGAAAAGCTTTATTTTTTTTTCTCTTAATTTGATCATAAAACCATCTGTCCGTCCACCTGTCTGTGTTCAGGCTTTAGAAAAGCATACCCATGACTAGAGACTTTGGCCAATCAGAGGTTATTTTCAGAGAGACCAGCTGTTGTGTTAATCATTGCTCATGAACTCTAATCACACTGTCAAACACAGCACTGATTAAACATTAAACAAGATTATATAACTGCATTACCTATTTCTTTTTTCAAATGTTTGCAGAAACATGTTTTAAATGTCCTGTTTAGCTGTAAAATAAGAAAGTTTATGAACCTGCTGTGATGTTGAAAACAGCCAGTTTGCACTGACGCACCGCCCACCGGCCAGAGCAAACATTGCCATTTTACAGGTAGACAGTGCACTGAAATATGTTTGCCAAAACATCTGAGTTGAGGAATAGACAAAGCAGTAATGGAATCACGATTCATACTTGATCAGTGTTGCCTCGTCTGACAGTTTGACCGCAGATAACAAGCAGTGATTTTTTTCAGCTCTGATCTGTTGTTATTCTTGCAAATGCTATTAGGAGCCCTGTGGGGAGGCAGAGGAGCATGAATTTTATATTTTTTTCTCCACAGATTATCTGCCTCATGTACTACATTCAGGATATAGTGACATTTATTTAAAAAAATAACTTTTTGTCATATTTGATAAAAAAAAGTTTTGCACTGTAGCTTTAATATCACTGCTAGTATAAAAAATAATAAAAGAAGCATAGTATATCTAAAAATTCTAAAATGTAAGAAAAAAAATCAGAATGATAGAACACAGACAAAGACAGAGAGAGACAGGCAGAGATAGAAACAGAGATGGACAGACAGACAAACAGACAGACAGATGTACCAATCAGAAACAGACAGATAGTGATGGAGGTCTCATCCACGCATAAGAAACTGCTGAATCAGTGTTCAGTGGAACTGCTGTTAGAGATGTGCTATTTGAAAGAGAAATCAAAAATCAAAAATTCTGAGTTATACTGCCAAATTTCTTCACTTTGAGCACCAAAAGACATTGCTGTGGAGATTAAATTAAAAGCTGAGGAACAATTTCATTTTTATTTATTTAACCTTTATTTAACCAGATAAGTCTCATTGAGATCAGGATCTCATTTACAAGGGGAACCTGGCCAAGACGTCAGCAGCACATGTCATAATAAATACAAAATTCAAATTCAGTTTTACATCTAGGTTTTTTCATAGAACCATTACAGCCATTGGGGCAGGGAAGGGATCTTTTGTTGCTTTGATTCAGAAAATTCAAAAACTCTAGGTCCTGTTGCTTAATTGGGCATCATCTGCAAAAGGAAAAAAACCTACATTTTGATTTGTGTATGAAGAGTGAAAATTGTGGGCACTTCAGGAGTTTCAGTCAGAAATATTTGCAAAATCAGAAAGGCAGAAGGGCATTACAATGGCTGATTTAATCTGTCATATTACCCATTCTAAGCAGTGCAACAGACACCCATTATTAAAGTCAGAGAAAAACAGCTTAAAACATAATACGAGAGAACACAAAATCAAGCAAGCAGAGATGTCCTTTAAGAGTTGAATATTTTGATATCTGAATGGTTTCTGTAGTTGAAAGCATTCAGAGGTATTATAAAATAATTATTAATAATATGAAGAATAATTTAACTCAGTAATCATTTCTACCACTGTCCCTGTTGGGTTGAGTATATTCCATTCATATAAACATCATCTAAAAACTGCTCTACTTATTTAAAACGCTCCCTATTCTAGTACCAAAATAAATATTCTGTATGTTGGATCAATTGATATCTCACTTTAATTGGCAAGGTAGAAGGTCCAGAACATGCTCAAAACTCTTCAACTTTCCCAGTTGGATGGGGACTCACTCTGCCAAATTTAATTTTATATTTTTGGGAAGCACAACTAAAACCTGTGTTGGTTTGGATTACTAATGATATTATGACTAGATGGTTGGGCATTAGGAGGTCAAAATGTAAACATTCAATTAAACAAATACCATTTTCAAATATTCCTTTGAGATCAGACAAAGCAAATATATGAACAATACTGTTTGTAACAGGAAAGAAATACAGAAAACACATAAATTACTTGTCTCCATGTCAACATTAGTAAGAATCAAATCAATTCCCACTTTTGCACCACTACAGCTAGATTCAGGCTGTAAAAAGTGGACAAGATACAGTATAGCCTCATTTATATACAGTTCATCAATTTATAGCTTCAAATGACATTGAGCCGTTTGCCCAGTATAAGGAGGAGTTTGGCCTCCCAGATACTAGTGTCTTTAGGTATCTACAAATGTCTTGACAAACATGATGAAAATAAGAATATCAAAGCAACCCAAGGTACTGTTCCCTTGTTGATGCCCAGCTTATTAACTTTGGTGGGAAGGGGATATCCAATCTGTATCAAATTCTCAAATTAAAGGAATGACATGATTTGTTTTACATTAAAACAGAGTGGAAAGCTGAATTACAGAAAGAAATCCTTGTTGAGACTTGGGATTATATCTATTCCGAATCTCACTTGGTAAATTGTTGTAATAGTTGTAGAGAATTTAATTGGAAATTAAAAACAAGATATTTGAGGACACTACACATAACAGTGAAGACTGGGACATCATCTTCAAGCAACTGCTGGAGGAATTGTGAAGAAATGGATTCCAATTTTGTCCATACTTTTTGGTTATGTAACAAAATGAAGCAATACTGGGGTGAGATCTACATAGCCCTCTATTCCATTTTTACAGCACAAAACCCCTAGGACCATTGGCTGCCTTACTGGGAGTCATCTGAAAACAGAAATCACTTATTTCTTCTGTGGATTCTTTTATTGGCAACCATTAAAGGAATCATGGTAAGCTGGTTCAAACTTACGTATCAACATTTCAGTTATGGCTAGACTGCTTGTGGTTACTCGACAATATGGAAGAAATAACACAAAACTTGAGACTTCAGAGGAAGAAATTTTTGAAAGGAGTCCCGCTTTCTCAGTTATAATACAAGGACCCCCCTGCCCTATTGGAAACTTGGAATTTACCCTTGCAGAATTAATAAAGTATATACAATTTAAAAAAATTAAAATCATTGAACATTTTTATTGTATTCTCTTTTTTTGTACAAAAATGAAAAACACATGGATCCGTTGTTGTTTTAGGGGAAAAAATATGGTAAGCTTCTAACTTGACAATACTGACTGTGTTGATTTGTTTTACAGTCTCTCTCTCTCTCTCTCTCTCTCTCTCTATATATATATATATATATATATACAGTACAGGCCAAAAGTTTGGACACACCTCATTCAATGCGTTTTCTTTATTTTCATGACTATTTACATTGTAGATTCTCACTGAAGGCATCAAAACTATGAATGAACACGTGGAGTTATATACTTAACAAAAAAAGGTGAACTAACTGAAAACATGTTTTATATTCTAGTTTCTTCAAAATAGCCACCCTTTGCTCTGTTTACTGCTTTGCACACTCTTGGCATTCTCTCGATGAGCTTCAAGAGGTAGTCACCTGAAATGGTTTTCACTTCACAGGTGTGCCTTATTAGGGTTAATTAGTGGAATTTCTTGCTTTATCAATGGGGTTGGGACCATCAGCTGTGTTGTGCAGAAGTCAGGTTAATACACAGCCGATAGCCCTATTGGACAACTGTTAAAATTCATATTATGGCAAGAACCAATCAGCTAACTAAAGAAAAATGAGTGGCCATCATTACTTTAAGAAATGAAGATCAGTCAGTCCGGAAAATTGCAAAAACTTTAAATGTGTCCCCAAGTGGAGTCGCAAAAACCAAGCGCTACAACGAAACTGGCACACATGAGGACCGACCCAGGAAAGGAAGACCAAGAGTCACCTCTGCTTCTGAGGATAAGTTCATCCGAGTCACCAGCCTCGGAAATCGCAAGTTAACAGCAGCTCAGATCAGAGACCAGATGAATGCCACACAGAGTTCTAGCAGCAGACCCATCTCTAGAGCAACTGTTAAGAGGAGACTGCGCGAATCAGGCCTTCATGGTCAAATAGCTGCTAGGAAACCACTGCTATAGAGAGGCAACAAGCAGAAGAGATTTGTTTGGGCCAAGAAACACAAGGAATGGACATTAGACCAGTGGAAATCTGTGCTTTAGTCTGATGAGTCCAAATTTGAGATCTTTGTGAGACGCAGAAAAGGTGAACGGATGGATTCCACATGCCTGGTTCCCACCATGAAGCATGGAGGAGGAGGTGTGATGGTGTGGGGGTGTTTTGCTAGTGACACTGTTGGGGATTTATTCAAAATTGAAGGCACACTGAACCAGCATGGCTACCACAGCATCCTGCAGCGACATGCCATCCGGTTTGCGTTTAGTTGGACGATCATTTATTTTTCAACAGGACAATGACCCCAAACACACCTCCAGGCTGTGTAAGGGCTATTTGACCAAGGAGAGTGATGGAGTGCTGTGGCAGATGACCTGGCCTCCACAGTCACCGGACCTGAACCAATCGAGATGGTTTGGGGTGAGCTGGACCGCAGAGTGAAGGCAAAGGGGCCAACAAGTGCTAAACACCTCTGGGAACTCCTTCAAGACTGTTGGAAAACCATTTCAGGTGACTACCTCTTGAAGCTCATCGAGAGAATGCCAAGAGTGTGCAAAGCAGTAATCACAGCAAAGGGTGGCTATTTTGAAGAAACTAGAATATAAAACATGTTTTCAGTTATTTCACCTTTTTTTGTTAAGTACATAACTCCACATGTGTTCATTCATAGTTTTGATGCCTTCAGTGAGAATCTACAATGTAAATAGTCATGAAAATAAAGAAAACACATTGAATGAGAAGGTGTGTCCAAAACTTTGGCCTGTACTGTATATATATATATATATATATTTTTTTTTTTTTTTATTTCACTACTGTAACTCAATCACAGAAGTACTTACAATGATTCTAGGATATTATTGATTGCTGTTTCCCAAATCCCTTCAAATCTTAGACTCCTCATATTAAAAATAAATGACAAACAGCACCATAATTATTCTCTTCTATCTATCTGTGCTGCAGTGTGTCATATCATTATATAACTGGGTTCCAATGTGTCATTTGGTGTCCTTCATCCTGCACTGTTAATGATTCTTACTCACGTGCCATTGATGACTCCGTCTGGGTTGAGCATGGGGATGATCTTGAAGATGAAGGTTTCCCTCAGACTCTGAGCCACTGGGTCACTACTGCATAGAAAATCTAGGGTGCCCTTCATCACCCAGCTGGCATTAGACTCACCGGGATGGACACGGCCTGTCAGCACAATACAGGGACGATTACCTGGACAGAGACAGATATTGACATGACACAGAGTAAGTGGTGAATTAAAGGACAGGACTGCCTCTAAACTCAGTGGTTCCTTTACACTGAGCTTCCTTTACATTGTCATTTATGTTCTCTAAGTTGTAAAAAGTTTTCTCACAATGGGACCAAGCATGAGTTTATGTGTTTAATTTAGTTCCAAAGAACATAATAACAAAATTCTGGTTTTAACAATCCCATCGTAGCACTTTTACTGTCTAAAAAACCCAAATAGTTGTACACAGACTGACCTATTTCCGTCAATCCCTATTCTATTCATGATTACTCATGTTTTAGTTTAGAGTTTTAGACTGTATAATGTAGTGGTACCCACATTTCCCATCATGCCTAGTGTTGGACTGAGTAGACAGTAGTTGTGTGGGAGCTGCAGCTCCCACACAATGCTATCTTCGCTCTTTATTTATTATTAGGGGTTCAAGCCTGAAGGGCTGAAACCTTATTGTCTTCCTACTGTTTTATTATTATTAGGGGTTCAAGCCCGAAGGGCTGAAACCCTATTGTTTTCCTACTGTTTTATTATTAGGGGGGCAAGCCCGCGGGGCTTGGGGAACGCGCATGCAAAGCATGAGCGTTTCCCAGGACCAGCGGTGCTGGGAACCCTATTGTTTTTGTTCGGATATTTAGGGCCCGAGCACCAAGCGGTGCGAGGACCCTATTGAAATCCAAGGAATTATTAGGGCCTGAGCACCTAGCGGTGCGAGGACCCTATTGAAATGCAAGGAATTAGGGCCCGAGCACCACGGGTGCGAGGACCCTCTTGAAATGCAAGGAATTATTAGGGCCCGAGCACCTAGCGGTGCGAGGACCCTATTGAAATGCAAGGAATTATTATTATTATTAGGGCCCGAGCACGAACCGTGCGAGAGCCCTATTGAAATCATAAAAATTATTCTTATTATTTTTCTTTTAAACCTTTGATCGCATTTTTGAGGGCCTGAACATGCCCAAAAAGTCAGGAAAATTTGCACACTCGTCACGTCTGGTGAAAATTTCGAGATTTTATGGTCGTTACAAAGGGGCGTGGCAAAATGGCTCAATGGCGCCCCCTAACAGTTTTCACAATCGAAGCCCCCTGCTTTAACTTTGCCCTAGGCGTATGAAATTTGGTACACATATGTATCATCCCGGGACGCACAAAAAAGCCTCTTGGAGCGACACCCTAAACCAAACAGGAAGTCGGCCATTTTGAATTGTTTTTTCAAAATAAGGTCATTTTTGGCCATTTCCACACGTTGTACTTGAGCGAACTCCTCCTACAGATTTTATCGGATTGACTTAAAAATTTACCTGTGCGTGCTCGACTACAGTGGGATCAAAAGTTATTAAAAGATCTTCGTCACGTCGAAGGGCGCGGTCGCTGCAGAAGGGTCAATTTGGATATCTCGCCAAAAAACACGAAATTATACTACAACTACTACAACTTTGGTGTAGATGATCCTATCTGCACCAAACTTCACATGATGGATAATAGTCCCGCCCTGAACACGTCTACATCAAAAAATTCAGTAATTGTCATAGCGCCCCCTGCTGGCAACAGGAAATACCATGTTTTACACTTTGAGGTGCTGCTCTGACCACATTTACCATATTCAACTCAAATTTGGTCAGAAAGGCCTTAACATGTTGGCCATGCTATATTGTGAAGATCATAATGTCTCGTCAAACGGTTTCGCCGTGATGGAGTGGCGAAGGTTGACGTTTCGCCGAAACCCATGAAGTGGCTCTAACTTTGGTGTACTTGGTCGGATTTGCCTGAAACTTCACATGTACGTCACTGGTCTCGCCCTGAGCATATGATATTAATTTCATAAGGGGCGTGGCTAAAGGACATGGCCACGCCCTTTAAACATCAGCCCCTGCGGCACGATTCACTGACATGCATGAAAATTGGTACACATATGTATCACATCCAGATGCACAAAAAAGGCTCTTGGACCCATTGGCCGAACCCAACAGGAAATCGGCCATTTTGAATTTAATGGTCATTTTTGGCGTTTTCCACATGTTGTATTTTAATGAACTCCACCTACAGGATGCATCAGAACAACTTCAAAATCATTGTGTGCCATCTAGACAAAGGTGTAATCAAAACTTATAAGCAGATTTTTGCATCCTGAAACGGTTTGGCCGTCAGGTGGCGGCGAAGTTTGATGTCTCGCCATAAAACACGAAATTAGTATAACTTTGGCATACATTGTCCATTCTTCACCAAACTTCACATGTTTGTTAACAGTCCAGACCTGAATGTATAGTATGACTTTCATCAATAAGCGTGGCCGTATGGCTTGGCTACGCCCCTTAAAGTGCAGCGTCCCCCATAACAACTTTCACCGACGTACACGAAAATCAGTATGCACATGTATCGTGTCCAGACGCACAAAAAAGCCTCTTGCACATATAGGCCACATCCGACAGGAAGTCGGCGATTTTTAAATTTACAGTCATTTTTGGCGTTTTCCACGTGTTGTATTTTAATGATCTCCTCCTCCAGAAATGAATCAATTAACTCCAAAACTGGTGTGTACCATCTACACAAGTGTGTGATCAAAACATATTAAGAAAATTGCTCAGCATGGAACGGTGTGGCTGTGACATGGCGTCGACACTTGATGTCTCACCATGAAACACGATATTGCTATAACATGGGATCTAATGGTCGAATCTGCTCCAAACTTCACATGTATGATAATAGTCCTGGCATGAACACACCCACATGACGCTCAGGAGTCAGAGTCATAGCGCCACCCAGTGGAGACGGGAAGTCGCAACGCATTGGTTCCTACACTGTCCGAAGGAGGCGAACAATCAGCACCTCGTCTGCCAGTCGACCTCTGGCGAGACGGTGGCGGCCGCGCCAGGCCCCGAGTTGCGTGGGGTGCGAGGGCCCGTTCAACGCTGCTTGCAGCTTTAATTAGGGCCCGAGCACCTAGCGGTGCGAGGACCCTATTGAAATGCAAGGAATTATTAGGGCCCGAGCACGTACCGTGCGAGGACCCTATTGTTTTCCTTAGGATTATTATTAGGGCCCGAGCACGTACCGTGCGAGGACCCTATTGTTTTCCTTAGGATTATTATTAGGGCCCGAGCACCTAGCGGTGCGAGGACCCTATTGAAACTGAAGGAGTTATTATTATTATTTTTCTGCCTAATGAATTCGCTTTTTGAGGGCTTTATCATATTCAAAAACTCACCAAACTTCACAGACTCATCAGAAGTGGTGAAAAATTTGATACTTTTGGGGTTTCGTGATATTGTGCAAAAAAATGGCTCAACAGCGCCCCCTACTCATTTTCAACGAAACAGCCCCCAAGGTTGGTTTAACCTACATGTATGAAACTTGGTAGGCATATGTAACACACCAAGATGTACAAAAAAGCCTCTTGGGCCCATGCCCTTAACTCAACAGGAAGTCGGCCATTTTGAATTGAATGTGCAAGTTTCATGCATTTTTGGCCATTTGCAGGGGTCGTAAATGAACGAACTCCTCCTAGAGATTTTATCCGATCGCCTTCAAACTTCGTCTGTCCCACCTACATAAATTGACGACGAAAAGTTATCAAAAGCTTGTGTTTTCGTCACACCGTGTGACCGTGCTGGGACCTCAAACTTCGTTACAAACAGGAAGTAGTATTATAACGCAGGAAGTAGTTTATTACTCCAACATACATGCTCCAATCTTCCCCAAACTTCACAGGATTGATGACAGTCCCGCTCTGAAGAGATCTACATGTCAATAATTTGTGATTAATATAGCGCCCCCTACTGGTAGTAGAAATTGTCATGTTTTACACTTTGAAGCACATCTCCTCCAAAGTTGAACACATCAACCTCATACTTGGTGAAATTATCCATGAGGACTTGATGATGCTTTCTATGGAAAACTGTGAGTTTTCGTCAAAGGGCGTGACCTTGGCGTGGCGGCCAACTTTGATGTTTCGCCATGATGACAAAAGTAGCTGTAACTTGACTCTACGTGGACATATCTTTCCAAAACTTCACACATATGATAACTGTCCAGCCCTGAAAACATCTATACAGAAATTTTGAATCAGCGTCATAGCGCCACCTACTGGCGGCAGAAAGTTACTTTTTTCATTCTTTCATGTCCGTCTTCTACCAGTTTCCCCCGAACCACCTCAATTTTGCAAATACATACTCCCAAGACCTTGATGATGATCAAAGCAGAAGCCTTTGAGGTTTCCTCCAATGCTGTCACCGTGGCGCCACCTTATTCGCCATAAAACACGAGCTTGTTTTTGAGGGGCAAGGGACACTGGAAAACTCATGCAACTTGGCACACATATCAGACGGCGCAAATTGTGTTGTCTGATGTCCTTTTTGTGTTTTCATGTACCAAGATGGCTCAACAGCGCCCCCTACTCCTTTTCAATCTGTTTTGGGCTATAACTCCCAGACCATATGTTGCACATTCAAAAACCTCATATCCACAGATTCCCTGAATAGCACTGAATCACCTGAGCTGGGCCACGCCCATTTCTGCCCATAATGTTTTTTCGCAAAATCGCGATAACTGGAAAATCTACTTTTTCGAACTCCTCCTTAGGGTTTTGACCGATCAGCGTGAAACTTGGCAGGTACAGGCTTCAGCTGGACCTGATCTAAAGTTATCAAAACAATTTTGTTCAGTCAAAAAATGCGGAAATTATTAACGAATACATTTTTCTAGCTCGCTATAAAAAGGTGAACGGTGGCATTTTTCGGTCAAAATAAATGCTAACAACACCAAATCTGAGATCCTTGCTTGACATGTGCCTGTGAGGGTGTGAGCAAAATTTGGCTAATTTTGGCCACTAGGGGGCGCTGCAAATATGGGAAATTTATATCTCGTAAATTGCTGCACCGATTTTTACGAAATTTGGTGAGTATGATGCTGGCCCCCTCCTGAGGCCATTTCGTGAAGTTAGTCACGACTGGTCAAAGTGGGCGTGGCTTATTACAAGATAAACAACAAACATTTATTTCAGCTCAAGTATTATGCTGAGGGCTGTGAAATTCATAGGGTATACATAGAATAGCATACAGACCACCCTTAGCAAAAATTGTGTGTCTACTCCACTAGGTGGCGCTATAACGGATGCAAACGCATTTTGGCCTGTAACTTCCACATTTTAAATCACATCTTCATAAACTTTATATCCACATGTTCCCTAAATAGAGTCGCATCTTCTGACATAGGCCACGCCCACTCCAACTGCATATTTCTCTTTGTACGTCACTATACATCAAAAACTTACTTCTTCGAACTCCTCCTAGCGTTTAAGCTCCATCTACACGAAACTTTGCACATACAATCTCCAGACTTGCCTGACCAAAAGTTATCAAAAGAATTTTGCTACTCCAAAAAATGCGCTAGCTAAAAATAAACATTTTTTTTTCTGCTCGCTAAAAAACACATACTGTTGCATATTTTTGTCAAACTAAAAGCTATCAATGTCAAACTCAAGTCACTTGTTTCAGATGTCAACCAGTGGCTCTGTGCCAAATTTGGTGGAAATTGGCCAATAGGGGGCGCTATAAACAGAGAAAAATCATGTGACATGAAAATTCATCGATTCGCACAAAATTAGGAGAGCATGATGTGGAGTCACTCCCGAGGCCAGCTGTAAAGCTTAGTGATGTTTGGTCACTGTGGAAACGCCTTATTCGCCATAAAAGACGAAGTTGTTTTTGAGGGGTAAGGGATGCTTGTAACGTCATGAAACTTGGCACACATATGACAGGATCTGATTTGTGTTGTTTGATGTGATTTTTCTGCTCTGATGTGCCAACATGGCTCAACGGCGCCCCCTACAAATTTTCTACGAAGCAGCCCCCGATGCTGGTTCGACCTACATCGATGAAACTTGGTATGCATGTGCATCACTGAACGACGTACAAAAAAGCCTCTTGCAGCCATGTGCCAAACATACAAGGAAGTCCGCCATTTTGAATTTGCTTGTAACTGGTTCGCAACTTCACCATACATGTTCCAATCTTTCCCAAACTTCACAGGATTGATGACAGTCCTGCCCTGAACACATCTATAGGCCAATACTTGGTCATTAGTACGGTGCCACCTACTGGCAAAATTATATATCTTCGTATGATTTGAGGGATATGACATGTAACTGCTGCGTGAGGGGTCTGCCTTCGGCAGGAATGAACTTCGGCATGAGCTGGCGTCCTGCCAGTGCCCTCGAGTTGCGTGAAGGTGCGAGGGCCCGTTCAACGCTGCTTGCAGCTTTAATTATTAGGGCCCGAGCACGTACCGTGCGAGGACCCTATTGTTTTCCTTAGGATTATTAGGGCCCGAGCACCAAGCGGTGCGAGGACCCTATTGAAATTGCAGGAATTATTATTATTATTACGACAAAAGTAAATCGCTTATTTGGAGGCCTGAACATATTCCAAAACACGCCAATTTTGGCATGCGCATCAGTCGCGGTGTAAATTTAGGTATTTTAGGGTTCGTGGAGGTGGGCGGGTCAAAATGGCTAGGCCACGCCCCTTAAAGAGCACCCTACTCGGCAGGTTTCACGGATCTGCACGAAAATCGGTACGCATGTAGATCATGCTGAGACGCACAAAAAAGGTCACAGGGACACATAGGCTAAACCCAACAGGAAGTGAGATATTTGGCGTTGAACGGCCATTTTTGGCGTTTTCCACGTGTTGTATTTTAACGAACTCCTCCTACAGGAATAATCAGAACGGCTTCAAAATTGCTGTGCACCAACTAGACTAGTTTGTGATCAAAAGTTATTAACGGATTACGTAAACTCCAAACAACCTGACCTGGGCGTGGCGGCGAAGTTTGATGTCTCGCCATGAAAAACAAGATTGCTATAACTTTGGCATTAATAGTCCGAACGGTACCAAACTTCCCAGGATTCATAATAGTCCTGCCCTGAAGACGTCTACATGCAGAAATATTGAAATTTGCATAGCGCCCCCTGCTGGTGACAGAAAAAGCGATGTTTTAGACTTTGAGGTCCAGCTCTGAGCACGTTCAGCAAATCCAACTCAAATTTGGTCAGAAAGGCCTCAACATGTTGGTAATGCTCCATGATGAAGAATTTTGACTGTCGTCAAACGGCGTTCCATCCGGAGGGCGGCGAAGTCGACCCTTCGCCAAAATGCATAAAAATGGCCTTAACTTTGGTGTTTTTCATGATATCCACCTGAAACTTCATATGTGTGTCAACAGTCCAGCCCTGAATATGTGATATGAATTTCGTCAATGGGCGTGGCCATATGGCTTGGCCACGCCCATTCATATGAATTACTTCCATAGGACGTCTCACCGATATGCACAAAAATTGGTACACATCTCCATCACCCCCAGACAAACAAAAAAGTCTCTTGGACCTCTAGGCTAAATTCAACAGGAAGTCGGCCATTTTGAATGTCATGGTCATTTTTGGTGTCGCGCACGCATCGTATTTTAACGAACTCCTCCTACAGAATTCATCAGAACGGCTTCAAAATTACCGATTACCATCTAGAACACTTCCTGATCAAAAGTTATTAGAAGGTCTCGCAGAATCTAAAGGGCACGCCAGTTGTGGGAGGTTGAATTTTGACGTCTCGCCATGAAACAGGAAGTGGCAATAACTTCACTGTACTTGGTCAGATCTGTGTGAAACTTCACAGGTATATTGACAGTCCAACCCAGAACATATGTTATGAATTTCGTTAATAGGCGTGGCTAAATGGATTGGCCACGCCCATTCACACAAATAACCACCATTGGACGTCTCACTGATATGCACGAAACTTGGTAGACACATGTATAACATCCACACGCACAAAAAACCCTCTTGCACGGATAGGCCACACCCAACAGGAAGTCGGCCATTTTGAAATTTACAGTCATTTTTGGCGTTTTCCACGTGTTGTATTTTAATGATCTCCTCCTCCAGAAATGAATCAATTAACTCCAAAACTGCTGTGTACCATCTACACAAGTGTGTGATCAAAACATATTAAGAGAATTGCTTAGCATGGAACGGTGTGGCTGTGACATGGCGTCGACACTTGATGTCTCACCATGAAACACGATATTGCTATAACATGGGATCTAATGGTCGAATCTGCTCCAAACTTCACATGTATGATAATAGTCCTGGCATGAACACACCCACATGACGCTCAGGAGTCAGAGTCATAGCGCCACCCAGTGGAGACGGGAAGTCGCAACGCATTGGTTCCTACACTGTCCGAAGGAGGCAAACATTCAGCGCCTCGTCTGCCGGTCGACCTCTGGCGAGACGGTGGCGGCCGCGCCAGGCCCCGAGTTGCATGGGGTGCGAGGGCCCGTTCAACGCTGCTTGCAGCTTTAATTAGGGCCCGAGCACGTACCGTGCGAGGACCCTATTGTTTTCCTAAGGATTATTATTATTATTATTTTTTTCCGCGACTTTAAACGCATTTTTGGGGGCTTTAACATATTCGAAAACTCACCAAATTTGGCATGCACATTCGTCTTGGTGAAAATTTATGTGTACGCAAAATTTAAACGATGCCCGTTGCAAAATGGCGAAATGGCGCCCCCTAGAAAATTTCAATCGGCTCCCATTGGCAGCCCGTTCGACCAAATTCCACGAAATTCGGGGAGGTCGTGTATCATCCCAAGACGCACGAAAATGCGCAGTTGGACTTTTTTCTAAAACCAACAGGAAGCCGGCTATTTTGATTTGAATATTCATTTTTTTACCGATTTTGGCGATTTCCAAGAATTCTCTCAGAGCTATCTCCTCCTACACGGTTCATTGGATCGGCTTCAAATTTGGCGTGCTGGAACTAGACCACTTGATGATCAAAAGTTATCATACGATTTTCCCTACGTTAAACGGTTTGGCCGTCAGGTGGCGGCGAAGTTTGACGTCTCGCCAAAACCCCCCCCCCCAAAAAAAAGTGCTGTTACTTGGGCATGATAAGTCCGATCGGCACAAAACTTGCTGGGTATGATCGTAGTCCGGCCTTCATCACGCCAACATCAAAAAATTCCCCCGTTCTCAAAGCGCCCCCTGCTGGCGACAGGAAAAGCGATGTTTTAGACTTTGAGGTGCTACTCTCAGCAAGTTCAGTATATCCAACTCAAAATCGGTCAGAAAGGCCTCAACACGTTGGTAATGCTACATGATGAAGATTTGTGACGTATTGCCGAACGGCGTTCCGCCCACAGGGCAGCGAAGTCAACGCTTTGCCAAAACGCAGTTAAGTGGCCTTAACTTCAGTGTCCTTGGTCATATCTGCCTGAAACTTCACATGTGTGTTAACAGTCCAGCCCTGAACATGTGATATGAATTTCGTTGATGGGCGTGGCCAAATGGCTTGGCCACACCCTTTAAACATCAGCCCCTACGGCACGTTTCACCGACATGCATGAAAATTGGTACACATATGTATCACATCCAGACGCACAAAAAAGCCTCTTGGACCCATTGGCTACACCCAACAGGAAGTCAGCCATTTTGAATTTGACGCCAGATTGGGCGATTTGCACTCCTCATACTTTTTCTATCTCCTCCTACATGATTCATCGGATCGGCTTCAAATTTGGCGTGCATCAACTAGACCACTTGATGATCAAAAGTTATCATACGATTTTCCCTATGTTAAACGGTTTGGCTGTCAGGTGGCGGCGAAGTTTGACATCTCGCCAAAAAAACCCCAAAAAACAAAAGTGCTATTACTTGGGCATGATAAGTCCGATCGGCATAAAACTTGCTGGGTATGATAGCAGTTAGGCCTTCATCACGCCAACATCAAAAAATTCCCCCGTTCTCAAAGCGCCCCCTGCTGGCAACAGGAAAAGCGATATTTTAGACTTTGAGGTGCTACTCTCAGCACGTTCAGTATATCCAACTCAAAATTGGTCAGAAAGGCCTCAACACGTTGGTAATGCTACATGATGAAGATTTGTGACGTATCGCCGAACGGCGTTCCGCCCACAGGGCGGCAAAGTCAACGGTTCTCCAAAACGCAGTTAAGTGGCCTTAACTTAAGTGTCCTTGGTCATATCTACCTGAAACTTTACATGTGTGTTAACAGTCGAGCCCTGAACATGTGATATGAATTTCGTTGATGGGCGTGGCCAAATGGCTTGGCCACACCCTTTAAACATCAGCCCCTGCGGCACGTTTCACTGACATGCATGGTACACATATGTATCACATCCAGACGCACAAAAAAGTCTCATGGACCCATTGGCCAAACCCAACAGGAAGTCCTCCATTTTGAATTTAATGGTCATTTTTGGCGTTTTCCACGTGTTGTATTTTAATGAACTCCACCTACAGGATGCATCACAACAACTTCAAAATCAATGTGTGCCATCTAGACAAAGGTGTAATCAAAACTTATAAGCAAATTTTTTCATCGTGAAACGGCTTGGCCGTCAGGTGGCGGCGAATTTGATGTCTCGCCATAAAACACGAAATTAGTATAACTTTGGCATACATTGTCCATTCTTCACCAAACTTCACATGTTTGTTATCAGTCCAGACCTGAATGTATAGTATGAGTTTCATCAATAAGCGTGGCCGTATGGCTTGACCACGCCCCTTAAAGTGCAGCGTCCCCCATAACAACTTTCGACGTGCACGAAAATCAGTATGCACATGCATCGTGTCCAGACGCACAAAAAAGCCTCTTGCACATATAGGCCACACCCGACAGGAAGTCGGCCATTTTGAAATTTACAGTCATTTTTGGCGTTTTCCACGTGTTGTATTTTAATGATCTCCTCCTCCAGAAATGAATCAATTAACTCCAAAACTGGTGTGTACCATCTACACAAGTGTGTGATCAAAACATATTAAGAGAATTGCTCAGCATGGAACGGTGTGGCTGTGACATGGCGTCGACACTTGATGTCTCACCATGAAACACGATATTGCTATAACATGGGATCTAACGGTCGAATCTGCTCCAAACTTCACATGTATGATAATAGTCCTGGCATGAACACACCCACATGACGCTCAGGAGTCAGAGTCATAGCGCCACCCAGTGGAGACGGGAAGTCGTAACGCATTGGTTCCTGTGCTGTCCGAAGGAGGCGAACATTCAGCTTCTCGTCTGCCGGTCGACCTTTGGCGACACGGTGGCGGCCGCGCCAGGCCCCGAGTTGCGTGGGGTGCGAGGGCCCGCTCAACGCTGCTTGCAGCTTTAATTAGGGCCCGAGCACGAACCGTGCGAGAGCCCTATTGAAATCATAAAAATTATTCTTATTATTTTTCTTTTAAACCTTTGATCGCATTTTTGAGGGCCTGAACATGCCCAAAAAGTCAGGAAAATTTGCACACTCGTCACGTCTGGTGAAAATTTCGATATTTTATGGTCGTTACAAAGGGGCGTGGCAAAATGGCTCAATGGCGCCCCCTAACAGTTTTCAAAATCGAAGCCCCCTGCTTTAACTTTGCCCTAGGCGTATGAAATTTGGTACACATATGTATCATCCCGGGACGCACAAAAAAGCCTCTTGGAGCGACACCCTAAACCAAACAGGAAGTCGGCCATTTTGAATTGTTTTTTCAAAATAAGGTCATTTTTGGCCATTTCCACACGTTGTACTTGAGCGAACTCGTCCTACAGATTTTATCGGATTGACTTAAAAATTTACCTGTGCGTGCTCGACTACAGTGGGATCAATTTATTATTAAAAGATCTTCGTCACGTCGAAGGGCGCGGTCGCTGCGGAAGGGTCAATTTGGATATCTCACCAAAAAACACGAAATTATACTACAACTACTACAACTTTGGTGTAGATGATCCTATCTGCACCAAACTTCACATGATGGATAATAGTCCCGCCCTGAACACATCTACATCAAAAAATTCAGTAATTATCATAGCGCCCCCTGCTGGCAACAGGAAATACCATGTTTTACACTTTGAGGTGCTGCTCTGACCACATTTACCATATTCAACTCAAATTTGGTCAGAAAGGCCTTAACATGTTGGTAATGCTCCATGATGAAGAATTTTGACTGTCGTCAAACGGCGTTCCATCCGGAGGGCGGCGAAGTCGACCCTTCGCCAAAATGCATAAAAATGGCCTTAACTTTGGTGTTTTTGATGATATCCACCTGAAACTTCATATGTGTGTCAACAGTCCAGCCCTGAATATGTGATATGAATTTCGTCAATGGGCGTGGCCATATGGCTTGGCCACGCCCATTCATATGAATTACTTCCATAGGACGTCTCACCGATATGCACAAAAATTGGTACACATCTCCATCACCCCCAGACAAACAAAAAAGTCTCTTGGACCTCTAGGCTAAATTCAACAGGAAGTCGGCCATTTTGAATGTCATGGTCATTTTTGGTGTCGCGCACGCATCGTATTTTAACGAACTCCTCCTACAGAATTCATCAGAACGGCTTCAAAATTACCGATTACCATCTAGAACACTTCCTGATCAAAAGTTATTAAAAGGTCTCGCAGAATCTAAAGGGCACGCCAGTTGTGGGAGGTTGAATTTTGACGTCTCGCCATGAAACAGGAAGTGGCAATAACTTCACTGTACTTGGTCAGATCTGTGTGAAACTTCACAGGTATATTGACAGTCCAACCCAGAACATATGTTATGAATTTCGTTAATAGGCGTGGCTAAATGGATTGGCCACGCCCATTCACACAAATAACCACCATAGGACGTCTCACTGATATGCACGAAACTTGGTAGACACATGTATAACATCCACACGCACAAAAAAGCCTCTTGCACGGATAGGCCACACCCGACAGGAAGTCGGCCATTTTGAATTTGACGCCAGATTGGGCGATTCGCACTCCTCGTACTTTTTCTTTCTCCTCCTACATGATTCATCGGATCGGCTTCAAATGTGGTGTGCATCAACTAGACCACTTGATGATCAAAAGTTATCATACGATTTTCCCTATGTTAAACGGTTTGGCTGTCAGGTGGCGGCGAAGTTTGACGTCTTGCCAAAAAAACAAAAGTGCTATTACTTGGGCATGATAAGTCCGATCGGCACAAAACTTGCTGGGTATGATCGTAGTCTGGCCTCTATCACGCCAACATCAAAAAATTCCCCCGTTCTCAAAGCGCCCCCTGCTGGCGACAGGAAAAGCGATGTTTTAGACTTTGAGGTGCTACTCTCAGCACGTTCAGTATATCCAACTCAAAATTGGTCAGAAAGGCCTCAACACGTTGGTAATGCTACATGATGAAGATTTGTGACGTATCGCCGAACGGCGTTTCGCCCACAGGGCAGCGAAGTCAACCCTTCGCCAAAATGCAGTTAAGTGGCCTTAACTTCAGTGTCCTTGGTCATATCTGCCTGAAACTTTACATGTGTGTTAACAGTCGAGCCCTGAACATGTGATATGAATTTCGTTTATGGGCGTGGCCAAATGGCTTGGCCACACCCTTTAAACATCAGCCCCTGCGACACGTTTCACTGACATGCATGAAAATTGGTACACATATGTATCACATCCAGACGCACACAAAAGTCTCTTGGACCCATTGGCCAAACCCAACAGGAAGTCGGCCATTTTGAATTTAATGGTCATTTTTGGCGTTTTCCACGTGTTGTATTTTAATGAACTCCACCTACAGGATGCATCAGAACAACTTCAAAATCATTGTGTGCCATCTAGACAAAGGTGTAATCAAAACTTATAAGCAGATTTTTGCATCGTGAAACGGTTTGGCCGTCAGGTGGCGGCGAAGTTTGATGTCTCGCCATAAAACACGAAATTAGTATAACTTTGGCATACATTGTCCATTCTTCACCAAACTTCACATGTTTGTTAACAGTCCAGACCTGAATGTATAGTATGAGGTTCATCAATAAGCGTGGCCGTATGGCTTGGCCACGCCCCTTAAAGTGCAGCGTCCCCCTTAACAACTTTCACCGACGTACACGAAAATCAGTATGCACATGTATCGTGTCCAGACGCACAAAAAAGCCTCTTGCACATATAGGCCACACCCGACAGGAAGTTGGCCTTTTTGAAATTTACAGTCATTTTTGGCGTTTTCCACGTGTTGTATTTTAATGATCTCCTCCTCCAGAAATGAATCAATTAACTCCAAAACTGGTGTGTACCTTCTACACAAGTTTGTGATCAAAACATATTAAGAGAATTGCTCAGCATGGAACGGTGTGGCTGTGACATGGCGTCGACACTTGATGTCTCACCATGAAACACGATATTGCTATAACATGGGATGTAATGGTCGAATCTGCTCCAAACTTCACATGTATGATAATAGTCCTGGCATGAACACACCCACATGACGCTCAGGAGTCAGAGTCATAGCGCCACCCAGTGGAGATGGGAAGTCGCAGCGCATTGGTTCCTACACTGTCCGAAGGAGGCGTCTGCCGGTCGACCTCTGGCGAGACGGTGGCGGCCGCGCCAGGCCCCGAGTTGCGTGGGGTGCGAGGGCCCGTTCAACGCTGCTTGCAGCTTTAATTAGGGCCCGAGCATGAAAACGTGCGAGGACCCTATTGTTTTCCTTAGGATTATTATTATTATTAGGGGTTCAAGCCCGAAGGGCTGAAACCCTATTGTTTTCCTACTGTTTTATTCTTCTTCTTCTTCTTCTTCTTCTTCTTCTTCTTCTTCTTCTTCTTCTTCTTCTTCTTCAGAAATGTTTTCGCAAATTCCCGTGAGATGTTACATCGTAGAGACATGAAATTTTCAACAATAACTGGAAGTTGTGTGCAAATGGTGCTCATAATATAGAAATACCAATTGGCCAGATGGTGGCGCTATAACCAAGGTAAATGCGTTTTGGGCTATAACTCCCACACCATATGTCGCACATTCAAAAACATCATATCCACAGATTCCCTGAATAGTGCTGAATCACCTGGGCTAGGCCACGCCCATTTCCGCCTGAAAATTTTTTCCCAAAATCGCGAAAAATGAAAAACCTTCTTTTTCTATCTCCTCCTTGGGCTTTTGTTCAATCAGCGTGAAACTTGGCACGGACAGTCTTCTTTTGGACCTGATCTAAAGTTATCAAAAGAATTTTGTTCAGTCAAAAAATGCGCAAATGATAAACGAATACATTTTTCTAGCTAGCTATAAAAACGCGAACTGTTGCATATCTCGGTCAAAATAAATGCTAACAACACCAAATCGGAGGTCATTGGTTGGCATGTGACTGTGAGGGTATGAGCCAAATTTGGCGAATGTTGGCCACTAGAGGGCGCTGCAAATATGGGAAATTTGTATCTCTTAAATGGCTGCACCGATTTTTACCAAATTTGGTGGGTATGATGCTGGGTCACTCCTGAGGCCATACCTTGAAGTTCATCACGACTGGTCAAAGTGGGCGTGGCTTATTACAAGATAAAAAACAAACATATATTTTAGCTCAAGTATTATGTTGAGAGCTATGAAATTCACAGGGTATATATAGGATAGGACACAGACCATCCATACCAAAAATTGTGTGTCTACTCCACTAGGTGGCGCTATAACAGGTAAAAACGCATTTTGGCTTGTAACTTCCACATTTTAAATCACATTTTCATAAACTTTATATCCACGTATTCCCTTAATAGCGTCTCATCTTCTGACATAGGCCACGCCCACTTCCACTGCATATTTCTCTTTGTACGTCACTACACATCAAAAACCTACTTTTTCTATCTCCTCCTAGCGTTTAAGCTCCATCTGCACGAAACTTTGCACATACAATCTCCAGATGTGCCTGATGAAAAGTTATCAAAAGAATTTTGCTAATCCAAAAGATATGGTAGATATAAAGGAACAATTTTTTTTCTGCTAGCTAAAAAACACATGCCGCTGCATATTTTTGTCAACGTAAAAGCTATCGACGTCAAACTCAAGTCACTTGTTTTAGACGTCAACCAGAGGATCTGTGCCAAATTTGGCGGAAATTGGCCAATAGGGGGCGCTATAAACAGAGAAACATCAAGTGAAGTGAAATTTCACAAAATCCGGCCATAAATCAATGAGGATTTTTTCAAACATCAACAAACTCAATGTATCAAAGGTCTTGATCTTACCCACCTTTCAAAATTTAAATGGCTATGCTGGCTTGAACCCCGGAATTGCCGCTTGCGGCTATATTTATTAGGGCCCGAGCACCTAGCGGTGCGAGGACCCTATTGAAACTGAAGGAGTTATTATTATTATTTTTCTGCCTAATGAATTGGCTTTTTGAGGGCTTTATCATATTCAAAAACTGACCAAACTTCACAGACTCATCAGAAGTGGTGAAAAATTTGATATTTTTGGGGTTTCGTGATAATGTGCAAAAAAATGGCTCAACAGCGCCCCCTACTCATTTTCAACGAAGCAGCCCCCCAAGCTGGTTTAACCTACGTGTATGAAACTTGGCAGGCATATGTAACACACCAAGACGTACAAAAAAGCCTCTTGGGCCCATGCCCTAAACTCAACAGGAAGTCGGCCATTTTGAATTGAATGTGCAAGTTTCATGCATTTTTGGCCATTTGCAGGGGTCGTAAATGAACGAACTCCTCCTAGAGATTTTATCCGATCGCCTTCAAACTTGGTCTGTCCCACCTACATAAATTGACGACGAAAAGTTATCAAAAGCTTGTGTTTTCGTCACACCGTGTGACCGTGCTGGGACCTCAAACTTCGTTACAAACAGGAAGTAGTATTATAACGCAGGAAGTAGTTTATTACTCCAACATACATGCTCCAATCTTCCCCAAACTTCACAGGATTGATGACAGTCCCGCTCTGAAGAGATCTATATGTCAATAATTTGTGATTAATATAGCGCCCCCTACTGGTAGTAGAAATTGTCATGTTTTACACTTTGAAGCACATCTCCTCCAAAGTTGAACACATCAACCTCATACTTGGTGAAATTATCCATGAGGCCTTGATGATGCTTTCTATGGAAAACTGTGAGTTTTCGTCAAAGGGCGTGACCTTGGCGTGGCGGCCAACTTTGATGTTTCGCCATGATGACAAAAGTAGCTGTAACTTGACTCTACGTGGACATATCTTTCCAAAACTTCACACATGTGATAACTGTCCAGCCCTGAAAACATCTATACAGAAATTTTGAATCAGCGTCATAGCGCCACCTACTGGCGGCAGAAAGTTACTTTTGTCATTCTTTCATGTCCGTCTTCTACCAGGTTCCCCCGAACCACCTCAATTTTGCAAATACATACTCCCAAGACCTTGATGATGATCAAAGCAGAAGCCTTTGAGGTTTCGTCAAATGCTGTCACTGTGGCGCCACCTTATTCGCCATAAAACACGAGGTTGTTTTTGAGGGGCAAGGGACACTGGAAAACTCATGCAACTTGGCACACATATCAGACGGCGCAAATTGTGTTGTCTGATGTCCTTTTTGTGTTTTCATGTACCAAGATGGCTCAACAGCGCCCCCTACTACTTTTCAATCTGTTTTGGGCTATAACTCCCAGACCATATGTTGCACATTCAAAAACCTCATATCCACAGATTCCCTGAATAGCACTGAATCACCTGAGCTGGGCCACGCCCATTTCTGCCCATAATGTTTTTCGCAAAATCGCGATAACTGGAAAATCTACTTTTTCGAACTCCTCCTTAGGGTTTTGACCGATCAGCGTGAAACTTGGCAGGTACAGGCTTCAGCTGGACCTGATCAAAAGTTATCAAAACAATTTTGTTCAGTCAAAAAATGCGGAAATTATTAACGAATACATTTTTCTAGCTAGCTATAAAAAGGTGAACGGTGGCATTTTTCGGTCAAAATAAATGCTAACAACACCAAATCTGAGATCCTTGCTTGACATGTGCCTGTGAGGGTGTGAGCAAAATTTGGCTAATTTTGGCCACTAGGGGGCGCTGCAAATATGGGAAATTTATATCTCGTAAATTGCTGCACCGATTTTTACGAAATTTGGTGAGTATGATGCTGGCCCCCTCCTGAGGCCATTTCGTGAAGTTAGTCACGACTGGTCAAAGTGGGCGTGGCTTATTACAAGATAAACAACAAACATTTATTTCAGCTCAAGTATTATGCTGAGGGCTGTGAAATTCAAAGGGTATACATAGAATAGCATACAGACCACCCTTAGCAAAAATTGTGTGTCTACTCCACTAGGTGGTGCTATAATGGATGCAAACGCATTTTGGCCTGTAACTTCCACATTTTAAATCACATCTTCATAAACTTTATATCCACATGTTCCCTAAATAGAGTCACATCTTCTGACATAGGCCACGCCCACTCCAACTGCATATTTCTCTTTGTATGTCACTATACATCAAAAACTTACTTTTTCGAACTCCACCTAGCGTTTAAGGCTCCCTCTACACGAAACTTTGCACATACAATCTCCAGACTTGCCTGACCAAAAGTTATCAAAAGAATTTTGCTACTCCAAAAAATGCGCTAGCTAAAAATAAACATTTTTTTTTCTGCTCGCTAAAAAACACATACCGTTGCATATTTTTGTCAAACTAAAAGCTATCAATGTCAAACTCAAGTCACTTGTTTCAGATGTCAACCAGTGGCTCTGTGCCAAATTTGGTGGAAATTGGCCAATAGGGGGCGCTATAAACAGAGAAAAATCATGTGACATGAAAATTCATCGATTCGCACAAAATTAGGAGAGCGTGATGTGGAGTCACTCCCGAGGCCAGCTGTAAAGCTTAGTGATATTTGGTCACTGTGGAAACGCCTTATTCGCCATAAAAGACGAAGTTGTTTTTGAGGGGTAAGGGATGCTTGTAACGTCATGAAACTTGGCACACATATGACAGGATCTGATTTGTGTTGTTTGATGTGGTTTTTCTGCTCTGATGTGCCAACATGGCTCAACGGCGCCCCCGACAAATTTTCTACGAAGCAGCCCCCGATGCTGGTTCGACCTACATCGATGAAACTTGGTATGCATGTGCATCACTGAACGACGTACCAAAAAGCCTCTTGCAGCAATGTGCCAAACATACCAGGAAGTCCGCCATTTTGAATTTGCTTGTAACTGGTTCGCAACTTCACCATACATGTTCCAATCTTTCCCAAACTTCACAGGATTGATGACAGTCCTGCCCTGAACACATGTATAGGCCAATACTTGGTCATTAGTACGGTGCCACCTACTGGCAAAATTATATATCTTCGTATGATTTGAGGGATATGACATGTAACTGCTGCGTGAGGGGTCTGCCATCGACAGGAATGAACGGCAGCGTGAGCTGGCGTCCTGCCAGTGCCCTCGAGTTGCGTGAAGGTGCGAGGGCCCGTTCAACGCTGCTTGCAGCTTTAATTAGGGCCCGAGCACGAACCGTGCGAGAGCCCTATTGAAATCATAAAAATTATTCTTATTATTTTTCTTTTAAACCTTTGATCGCATTTTTGAGGGCCTGAACATGCCCAAAAAGTCAGGAAAATTTGCACACTCGTCACGTCTGGTGAAAATTTCGATATTTTATGGTCGTTACAAAGGGGCGTGGCAAAATGGCTCAATGGCGCCCCCTAACAGTTTTCAAAATCGAAGCCCCCTGCTTTAACTTTGCCCTAGGCGTATGAAATTTGGTACACATATGTATCATCCCGGGACGCACAAAAAAGCCTCTTGGAGCGACACCCTAAACCAAACAGGAAGTCGGCCATTTTGAATTGTTTTTTCAAAATAAGGTCATTTTTGGCCATTTCCACACGTTGTACTTGAGCGAACTCGTCCTACAGATTTTATCGGATTGACTTAAAAATTTACCTGCGCGTGCTCGACTACAGTGGGATCAATTTATTATTAAAAGATCTTCGTCACGTCGAAGGGCGCGGTCGCTGCGGAAGGGTCAATTTGGATATCTCACCAAAAAACACGAAATTATACTACAACTACTACAACTTTGGTGTAGATGATCCTATCTGCACCAAACTTCACATGATGGATAATAGTCCCGCCCTGAACACATCTACATCAAAAAATTCAGTAATTGTCATAGCGCCCCCTGCTGGCAACAGGAAATACCATGTTTTACACTTTGAGGTGCTGCTCTGACCACATTTACCATATTCAACTCAAATTTGGTCAGAAAGGCCTTAACATGTTGGTAATGCTCCATGATGAAGAATTTTGACTGTCGTCAAACGGCGTTCCATCCGGAGGGCGGCGAAGTCGACCCTTCGCCAAAATGCATAAAAATGGCCTTAACTTTGGTGTTTTTGATGATATCCACCTGAAACTTCATATGTGTGTCAACAGTCCAGCCCTGAATATGTGATATGAATTTCGTCAATGGGCGTGGCCATATGGCTTGGCCACGCCCATTCATATGAATTACTTCCATAGGACGTCTCACCGATATGCACAAAAATTGGTACACATCTCCATCACCCCCAGACAAACAAAAAAGTCTCTTGGACCTCTAGGCTAAATTCAACAGGAAGTCGGCCATTTTGAATGTCATGGTCATTTTTGGTGTCGCGCACGCATCGTATTTTAACGAACTCCTCCTACAGAATTCATCAGAACGGCTTCAAAATTACCGATTACCATCTAGAACACTTCCTGATCAAAAGTTATTAAAAGGTCTCGCAGAATCTAAAGGGCACGCCAGTTGTGGGAGGTTGAATTTTGACGTCTCGCCATGAAACAGGAAGTGGCAATAACTTCACTGTACTTGGTCAGATCTGTGTGAAACTTCACAGGTATATTGACAGTCCAACCCAGAACATATGTTATGAATTTCGTTAATAGGCGTGGCTAAATGGATTGGCCACGCCCATTCACACAAATAACCACCATAGGACGTCTCACTGATATGCACGAAACTTGGTAGACACATGTATAACATCCACACGCACAAAAAAGCCTCTTGCACGGATAGGCCACACCCGACAGGAAGTCGGCCATTTTGAAATTTACAGTCATTTTTGGCGTTTTCCACGTGTTGTATTTTAATGATCTCCTCCTCCAGAAATGAATCAATTAACTCCAAAACTGGTGTGTACCATCTACACAAGTGTGTGATCAAAACACATTAAGAGAATTGCTCAGCATGGAACGGTGTGGCTGTGACATGGCGTCGACACTTGATGTCTCACCATGAAACACGATATTGCTATAACATGGGATCTAATGGTCGAATCTGCTCCAAACTTCACATGTATGATAATAGTCCTGGCATGAACACACCCACATGACGCTCAGGAGTCAGAGTCATAGCGCCACCCAGTGGAGACGGGAAGTCGCAACGCATTGGTTCCTACACTGTCCGAAGGAGGCGAACATTCAGCGCCTCGTCTGCCGGTCGACCTCTGGCGACACGGTGGCGGCCGCGCCAGGCCCCGAGTTGCGTGGGGTGCGAGGGCCCGTTCAACGCTG
This sequence comes from Cephalopholis sonnerati, assembly GCA_019142605.1. Taxonomy (NCBI): domain Eukaryota; kingdom Metazoa; phylum Chordata; class Actinopteri; order Perciformes; family Serranidae; genus Cephalopholis; species Cephalopholis sonnerati. The sequence continues at coordinate 476,422 of JAGQAX010000005.1, read as the reverse complement.
CTTGCAGCTTTAATTAGGGCCCGAGCACGTACCGTGCGAGGACCCTATTGTTTTCCTTAGGATTATTATTATTATTATTATTAGGGCCCGAGCACGAACCGTGCGAGAGCCCTATTGAAATCATAAAAATTATTCTTATTATTTTTCTTTTAAACCTTTGATCGCATTTTTGAGGGCCTGAACATGCCCAAAAAGTCAGGAAAATTTGCACACTCGTCACGTCTGGTGAAAATTTCGATATTTTATGGTCGTTACAAAGGGGCGTGGCAAAATGGCTCAATGGCGCCCCCTAACAGTTTTCAAAATCGAAGCCCCCTGCTTTAACTTTGCCCTAGGCGTATGAAATTTGGTACACATATGTATCATCCCGGGACGCACAAAAAAGCCTCTTGGGCCCATGCCCTAAACCCAACAGGAAGTCGGCCATTTTGAATTGAATGTGCAATTTTTATGCATTTTTGGCCATTTGCAGGGGTCGTAAATGAACGATCTCCTCCTAGAGATTTTGTCCGATCGACTTCAAACTTGGTCTGTCCCACCTACATAAGTTGAAGACAAAAAGTTATCAAAAGCTTGAGTTTTCGTCACACCGTGTGGCCGTTGTGGGACCTCAAACTTCGCTACAAACAGGAAGTAGTATTATAACACAGGAAGTAGTTTATAACTCCAGCATACATTGTCCAATCTTCCCCAAACTTCACAGGATTGATGACAGTCCTGCTCTGAAGAGATCTACATGTCAATAATTTGTGATTAATATAGCGCCCCCTACTGGTAGTAGAAAATGCCATGTTTTACACTTTGAAGCATAACTCCTCCAAAGTTGACCACATCAACCTCAAACTTGGGGAAATTATCCAAAAGGCCTGGATGATGCTTTCTAAGGAAAACTGTGAGTTTTCGTCAAAGGGCGTAGCCATGCCGTGGCGGCGAACTTTGATGTTTCGCCATGATGACAAAAGTTGCTGTAACTTGACTCTACGTGGACATATCTTTCCAAAACTTCACACATATGATAACAGTCCAGCTCTGAATATGTGATATGAATTTCGTCAATGGGCGTGGCCATATGGCTTGGCCACGCCCATTCATATGAATTACTTCCATAGGACGTCTCACCGATATGCACAAAAATTGGTACACATCTCCATCACCCCCAGACAAACAAAAAAGTCTCTTGGACCTCTAGGCTAAATTCAACAGGAAGTCGGCCATTTTGAATGTCATGGTCATTTTTGGTGTCGCGCACGCATCGTATTTTAACGAACTCCTCCTACAGAATTCATCAGAACGGCTTCAAAATTACCGATTACCATCTAGAACACTTCCTGATCAAAAGTTATTAAAAGGTCTCGCAGAATCTAAAGGGCACGCCAGTTGTGGGAGGTTGAATTTTGACGTCTCGCCATGAAACAGGAAGTGGCAATAACTTCACTGTACTTGGTCAGATCTGTGTGAAACTTCACAGGTATATTGACAGTCCAACCCAGAACATATGTTATGAATTTCGTTAATAGGCGTGGCTAAATGGATTGGCCACGCCCATTCACACAAATAACCACCATAGTACGTCTCACTGATATGCACGAAACTTGGTAGACACATGTATAACATCCACACGCACAAAAAAGCCTCTTGCACGAATAAGCCACACCCAACAGGAAGTCGGCCATTTTGAAATTTACAGTCATTTTTGGCGTTTTCCACATGTTGTATTTTAACGAACTCCTCCTACAGGATTAATCAGAATGACTTCAAAATCACTGTGTGTGATCTAGACAAGGTTGTGATCAAAAGTTATTAAAAGATTTTTCCACAGTTAAACGGTTTGGCCGTCAGGTGGCGGCGAAGTTTGATGTCTCGCCATAAAACACGAAATTAGTATAACTTTGGCATACATTGTCCATTCTTCACCAAACTTCACATGTTTGTTAACAGTCCAGACCTGAATGTATAGTATGAGTTTCATCAATAAGCGTGGCCGTATGGCTTGGCCACGCCCCTTAAAGTGCTGCGTCCCCCATAACAACTTTCACCGACGTGCACGAAAATCAGTATGCACATGTATCGTGTCCAGACGCACAAAAAAGCCTCTTGCACATATAGGCCACACCAAACAGGAAGTCGGCCATTTTGAAATGTACAGTCATTTTTGGCGTTTTCCACGTGTTGTATTTTAATGATCTCCTCCTCCAGAAATGTATTAATTAACTCCAAAACTGGTGTGTACCATCTACACAAGTGTATGATCAAAACATATTAAGAGGATTGCTCAGCATGGAACGGTGTGGCTGTGACATGGCGTCGACACTTGACGTCTCACCATGAAACACGATATTGCTATAACATGGGATCTAATGGTCGAATCTGCTCCAAACGTCACATGTATGATAATAGTCCTGGCATGAACACACCCACATGACGCTCAGGAGTCAGAATTATAGCGCCACCCAGTGGAGACGGGAAGTCGCAACACATTGGTTCCTACACTGTCCGATGGAGGCGAACATTCAGCGCCTCCTCTGCCGGTCGACCTCTGGCGACACGGTGGCGGCCGCGCCAGGCCCCGAGTTGCATGAGGTGCGAGGGCCCGTTCAACGCTGCTTGCAGCTTTAATTATTATTATTATTATTTTTTTCCGCGACTTTAAACGCATTTTTGGGGGCTTTAACATATTCAAAAACTCACCAAATTTGGCATGCACATTCGTCTTGGCGAAAATTTATGTGTACGCAAAATTTAAAAGATGCCCATTGCAAAAGGGCGAAATAGCGCCCCCTAGAAAATTTCAATCGGCTCCCACCGGCAGCCCGTTTGACCAAATTCCACGAAATTCGGGGAGGTCGTGTATCATCCCAAGACGCACGAAAATGCGCACTTGGACTTTTTTCTAAAACCAACAGGAAGCCGGCTATTTTGATTTGAATATTCATTTTTTTACCGATTTTGGCGATTTCCAAGAAATCTCTCAGAGCTATCTCCTCCTACACGGTTCATTGGATCGGCTTCAAATTTGGCGTGCTGGAACTAGACCACTTGATGATCAAACGTTATCATACGATTTTCCCTACGTTAAACGGTTTGGCCGTCAGGTGGCGGCGAAGTTTGACGTCTCGCCAAAAAAACCCCCAAAAAACAAAAGTGCTATTATTAGGGCGTGAAAGGTCCAATCGGCACAAAACTTGCTGGGTATGATCGTAGTCCCGCCCTGAACACGTCTACATCAAAAAATTCCCCTGTTCTCAAAGCGCCCCCTGCTGGCGACAGGAAAAGTGATTTTTTACACTTTGAGGTGCAGCTCTGAGCACGTTCAGCATATCCGACTCAAATTTGGTTAGAAAGGCCTCAACACGTTGTTAATGCTACATGATGAAGATTGTGACGTATCGTCAAACGGCGTTGCGCCCAGAGGGCGGCGAAGTCGATGCTTCGCCAAAACGTAGGAAAGTGGCCTTAACTTCAGTGTCCTTGGTCATATCTGCCTGAAACTACACATGTGTGTTAAGAGTCCAGCCCTGACAATGTCATGTGAATTTCGTTGATGGGAGTGGTTAAATGGCTTGGCCACGCCCTTTAAACATCAGCCCCTGCGGCACGTTTCACTGACATGCATGAAAATTGGTACACATATGTATCACATCCAGACGCACAAAAAAGTCTCTTGGACCCATTGGCCAAACCCAACAGGAAGTCGGCCATTTTGAATTTAATGGTCATTTTTGGCGTTTTCCACGTGTTGTATTTTAATGAACTCCACCTACAGGATGCATCAGAACAACTTCAAAATCATTGTGTGCCATCTAGACAAAGGTGTAATCAAAACTTAGAAGCAGATTTTTGCATCGTGAAACGGTTTGGCCGTCAGGTGGCGGCGAAGTTTGATGTCTCGCCATAAAACACGAAATTAGTATAACTTTGACATACATTGTCCATTCTTCACCAAACTTCACATGTTTGTTAACAGTCCAGACCTGAATGTATAGTATGAGTTTCATCAATAAGCGTGGCCGTATGGCTTGGCCACGCCCCTTAAAGTGCAGCGTCCCCCATAACAACTTTCACAGACGTACACAAAAATCAGTATGCACATGTATCGTGTCCAGACGCACAAAAAAGCCTCTTGCACATGTAGGCCACACCCGACAGGAAGTCGGCCATTTTGAAATTTACAGTCATTTTTGGCGTTTTCCACGTGTTGTATTTTAATGATCTCCTCCTCCAGAAATGAATCAATTAACTCCAGAACTGGTGTGTACCATCTACACAAGTGTGTGATCAAAACATATTAAGAGAATTGCTCAGCATGGAACGGTGTGGCTGTGACATGGCGTCGTCACTTGATGTCTCACCATGAAACACGATATTGCTATAACATGGGATCTAATGGTCGAATCTGCTCCAAACTTCACATGTATGATAATAGTCCTGGCATGAACACACCCAAATGACGCTCAGGAGTCAGAGTCATAGCGCCACCCAGTGGAGACGGGAAGTCGCAACGCATTGGTTCCTACACTGTCCGAAGGAGGCGAACATTCAGCGCCTCGTCTGACGGTCGACCTCTGGCGAGACGGTGGCGGCCGCGCCAGGCCCCGAGTTGCGTGGGGTGCGAGGGCCCGTTCAACGCTGCTTGCAGCTTTAATTATTATTATTATTTTTTTATTTTTTTTTCGCTTGATCGCATTTTTGGGGGCTTTAACATATTCAAAAACTCACCAAATTTGACGTGCACATTCGTCTAGGGGACATTTATGTGTACGCAAAATTTAAACGATGCCCATTGCAAAATGGCGAAATGGCGCCCCCTAGAAAACTTCAATCGGCTCCCACCGGCAGCCCGTTTGACCAAATTCCACGAAATGCGGGGAGGTCGTGTATCATCCCAAGACGCACGAAAATGCGCACTTGGACTTTTTTCTAAAACCAACAGGAAGCCGGCTATTTTGATTTGAATATTCCATTTTTTACCGATTTTGGCGATTTGCTAGTGTGTTCTCAGAGCTATCTCCTCCTACACGGTTCATTGGATCGGCTTCAAATTTGCCGTGCTGCAACTAGACCACATGATGATCAAAAGTTATTAAAAGATCTTTCCCTCGTTAAACGGTTTGGCCGTCAGGTGGCGGCGAAGTTTGATGTCTCAAAAAAAAAAAAACAAAAACCCAGAATTGCTATTACTTGGGCGTGAAAGGTCCAATCGGCACAAAACTTGCTGGGTATGATCGTAGTCCCGCCCTGAACACGTCTACATCAAAAAATTCCCCTGTTCTCAAAGCGCCCCCTGCTGGCGACAGGAAAAGTGATTTTTTACACTTTGAGGTGCAGCTCTGAGCACGTTCAGCATATCCAACTCAAATTTGGTCAGAAAGGCCTCAACACGTTGTTAATGCTACATGATGAAGATTGTGACGTATCGTCAAACGGCGTTGCGCCCAGAGGGCGGCGAAGTCGATGATTCGCCAAAACGTAGGAAAGTGGCCTTAACTTCAGTGTCCTTGGGCATATCTGCCTGAAACTTCACATGTGTTTTAAGAGTCCAGCCCTGACAATGTCATGTGAATTTCGTTGATGGGCGTGGCCAAATGGCTTGGCCACACCCTTTAAACATCAGCCCCTACGGCACGTTTCACCGACAAGCATGAAAATTGGTACACATATGTATCACATCCAGACGCACAAAAAACCCTCTTGGACCCATTGGCTACACCCAACAGGAAGTCAGCCATTTTGAATTTGACGCCAGATTGGGCGATCTGCACTCCTCATACTTTTTCTATCTCCTCCTACATGATTCATCGGATCGGCTTCAAATTTGGCGTGCATCAACTAGACCACTTGATGATCAAAAGTTATCATACGATTTTCCCTATGTTAAACGGTTTGGCTGTCAGGTGGCGGCGAAGTTTGATGTCTCGCCATAAAACACGAAATTAGTATAACTTTGGCATACATTGTCCATTCTTCACCAAACTTCACATGTTTGTTAACAGTCCAGACCTGAATGTATAGTATGACTTTCATCAATAAGCGTGGCCGTATGGCTTGGCCACGCCCCTTAAAGTGCAGCGTCCCCCATAACAACTTTCACCGACGTGCACGAAAATCAGTATGCACATGTATCGTGTCCAGACGCACAAAAAAGCCTCTTGCACATATAGGCCACACCCGACAGGAAGTCGGCCATTTTGAAATTTACAGTCATTTTTGGCGTTTTCCACGTGTTGTATTTTAATGATCTCCTCCTCCAGAAATGAATCAATTAACTCCAAAACTGGTGTGTACCATCTACACAAGTGTGTGACCAAAACATATTAAGAGAATTGCTCAGCATGGAACGGTGTGGCTGTGACATGGCGTCGACACTTGACGTCTCACCATTAAACACATTATTGCTATAACATGGGATCTAATGGTCGAATCTGCTCCAAACTTCACATGTATGATAATAGTCCTTGCATGAACACACCCACATGACGCTCAGGAGTCAGAGTCATAGCGCCACCCAGTGGAGACGGGAAGTCGCAACGCATTGGTTCTTACACTGTCCGAAGGAGGCGAACATTCAGCGCCTCGTCTGCCGGTCGACCTCTGGCGAGACGGTGGCGGCCGCGCCAGGCCCCGAGTTGCATGGGGTGCGAGGGCCCGTTCAACGCTGCTAGCAGCTTTAATTAGGGCCCGAGCACGAACCGTGCGAGGACCCTATTGTTTTCCTTAGGATTATTAGGGCCCGAGCACGTACCGTGCGAGAGCCCTATTGAAACCGAAGGAATTCTTATTCTTATTATTATTATTATTTTTTTTTTTTTTTTTATCCTATGATCGCATTTTTGAGGGCCTGAACGTACTCAAAAAGTCCCAGAATTTTGCACACTCGTCACGTCTGGTGAAAAATTCAATATTTTATGGTCATTACAAAGGGGCGTGACAAAATGGCTCAACGGCGCCCCCTAACAGTTTTCAAAATCAAAGCCCCCTGCTTTAACTTTGTCCGAAGCGTACGAATTTTGGTACACATATGTAGCACGCCGAGACGGACAAAAAAGCCTCTTGGGCCCATGCCCTAAACTCAACAGGAAGTCGGCCATTTTGAATTGAATGTGGAAGTTTCATGTATTTTTGGCCATTTGCAGGGGTCATAAATGAACGAACTCCTCCTAGAGATTTTGTCTGATCGCCTTCAAACTCGGTCTGTCCCACCAACATAAACTGAAGACGAAAAGTTATCAAAAGCTTGTGTTTTCGTCACACCGTGTGACCGTGCCGGGACCTCAAACTTCGTTACAAACAGGAAGTAGTATTATAACGCAGGAAGTAGTTTATTACTCCAACATACATGCTCCAATCTTCCCCAAACTTCACAGGATTGATGACAGTCCTGCTCTGAAGAGATCTACATGTCAATAATTTGTGATTAATATAGCGCCCCCTACTGGCAGTAGAAAATGTCATGTTTTACACTTTGAAGCACATCTCCTCCAAAGTTGAACACATCAACCTCATACTTGGTGAAATTATCCATGAGGCCTTGATGATGCTTTCTATGGAAAACTGTGAATTTTCGTCAAAGGGCGTGACCTTGGCGTGGCGGCCAACTTTGATGTTTCGCCATGATGACCAAAGTAGCTGTAACTTGACTCTACGTGGACATATCTTTCCAAAACTTCACACATATGATAACTGTCCAGCCCTGAAAACATCTATACAGAAATTTTGAATCAGCATCATAGCGCCACCTACTGGCGGCAGAAGGTTACTTTTTTCATTCTTTCATGTCCCTCTTCTACCAGGTTCCCCCGAACCACCTCAATTTTGCAAATACATACTCCCAAGACCTTGTTGATGGTCAAAGCAGAAGCCTTTGAGGTTTCGTCCAACGCTGTCACTGTGGCGCCACCTTATTCGCCATAAAACACGAGGTTGTTTTTCAGGGGCAAGGGACACTCGAAAACTCACGCAACTTGGCACACACATCAGACATCCCAAATTGTGTTGTCTGATGTGATTTTTGTGTTTTCATGTGCCAAGATGGCTCAACAGCGCCCCCTACTCATTTTCAACGTGTTTTGGGCTATAACTCCCAGACCATATGTCACACATTCAAAAACCTCATATCCACAGATTCCCTGAATAGTGCTGAATCACCTGGGCAGGGCCACTCCCATTTCTGCCTATCATGTTTTTCACAACATCGCAAAAACTGGACAACCTACTTTTTCGAACTCCTCCTTAGGGTTTTGTCCGTTCAGCATGAAACTTGGCAAGTACAGTCTTCGGCTGGACCTGATCTAAAGTTATCAAAGGAATTTTGATTGGTCATAATATGCTCAAATTATTAATGAATAAATTTTTCTAGCTAGCTATAAAAAGGCGAACGGTGGCATTTTTCGGTCAAAATAAATGCTAACAACACCAAATCTGAGATCCTTGCTTGATATGTGCCTGTGAGAGAATGAACCAAATTTAGCTAATTTTGGCCACTAGGGGGCGCTGCAAATATGGGAAATTTATATCTGGTAAATGGCTGCACCGATATTTATGAAATTTGGTGAGTATTATGCTGGGCCTGTCCTGACGCCATATCTTGAAGGTAGTCACGACTGGTAAAAGTGGGCGTGGCTTATTACAAGATAAAAAACAAACATTTATTTCAGCCCAAGTATTATGCTGAGGGCTGTGAAATTCACAGGGTATATAGAGAATAGCATACAGACCAACCATAGCAAAAATTGTGCGTCTCCTCCACTAGGTGGCGCTATAAGAGATACAAACGCATTTTGGCCTGTAACTTCCACATTTTAAATCACATCTTCATAAATTTTATATCCACGTGTTCCCTAAATAGTGTCGCATCTTCTGACATAGGCCACGCCCACTCCCACTGCAAATTTCTCTTTGTAATTTACTATACATCAAAAACCTACTTTTTCGAACTCCTCCTAGCGTTTAATCTCCATCTTCACAAAACTTTGCACATGCAATCTCCAGACTGGCCTGACCAAAAGTTATCAAAAGAATTTTGCTACTCCAAAAATTAGGCTAGCTAAAAATAAACAGTTTTTTTCTGCTAGCTAAAAAACACATACCTTTGCATATTTTTGTCAAAGTAAAAGATATCAATGTCAAACTCAATTCACTTCTTTCAGACGTTATCCAGACGATCCTAGCCCAATTTGGCAGAAATTAGCCAATAGGGGGCGCTATAATCAGAGAAAAATCAAGTGACATAAAATTCATCGATTCGCATGAAATTTGGCGAGCATGATGTGGAGTCACTCCTGAGGCCAGCTGTAAAGCTTGGTGATGTTTGGTCACCGTGGCAACGCCTTATTCGCCATAAAACACGAAGTTGTTTTTGACGGGTAAGGGATGCTTGTAATGTCATGAAACTTGACACACATATGACAGGATCCAATATGCATTTTCTGATGTGATTTTTCGGCTCTGATATGCCAACATGGCTCAACAGCGCCCCCTACAAATTTTCTACGAAACAGCCCCCGAAGCTGGTTTGACCTACATCTATGAAACTTGGTACGCACATGCATCACTGAAAGACGTATAAAAAAGCCTCTTGCAGCCATGTGCCAAACCCAACAGGAAGTCGGCCAATTTGAATTTGCTTGTAACTGGTTTGCAACTTCACCATACATGTTCCAATCTTCCGCAAACTTCACAGGATTGATGACAATCCTGCCCTGAATACATCTATATGCCAATACTTGGTTATTAGTACAGCGCCACCTACTGGCAAAATTACATGTCTTCATATGATTTGAGGGATATGACGTCCTGCGTAAGGGATCTGCCGTGGACAGGAATGAAGGGCGGCATGAGCCGGCGTCCTGCCAGCACCCTCGAGTTGCGTGAAGGTGCGAGGGCCCGTTCAATGCTGCTTGCAGCTTTAATTAGGGCCCGAGCACGAACCGTGCGAGAGCCCTATTGAAATCATAAAAATTATTCTTATTATTTTTCTTTTAAACCTTTGATCGCATTTTTGAGGGCCTGAACATGCCCAAAAAGTCAGGAAAATTTGCACACTCGTCACGTCTGGTGAAAATTTCGATATTTTATGGTCGTTACAAAGGGGCGTGGCAAAATGGCTCAATGGCGCCCCCTAACAGTTTTCAAAATCGAAGCCCCCTGCTTTAACTTTGCCCTAGGCGTATGAAATTTGGTACACATATGTATCATCCCGGGACGCACAAAAAAGCCTCTTGGAGCGACACCCTAAACCAAACAGGAAGTCGGCCATTTTGAATTGTTTTTTCAAAATAAGGTCATTTTTGGCCATTTCCACACGTTGTACTTGAGCGAACTCGTCCTACAGATTTTATCGGATTGACTTAAAAATTTACCTGTGCGTGCTCGACTACAGTGGGATCAATTTATTATTAAAAGATCTTCGTCACGTCGAAGGGCGCGGTCGCTGCGGAAGGCTCAATTTGGATATCTCACCAAAAAACACGAAATTATACTACAACTACTACAACTTTGGTGTAGATGATCCTATCTGCACCAAACTTCACATGATGGATAATAGTCCCGCCCTGAACACGTCTACATCAAAAAATTCAGTAATTGTCATAGCGCCCCCTGCTGGCAACAGGAAATACCATGTTTTACACTTTGAGGTGCTGCTCTGACCACATTTACCATATTCAACTCAAATTTGGTCAGAAAGGCCTTAACATGTTGGTAATGCTCTATGATGAAGAATTTTGACTGTCGTCAAACGGCGTTCCATCCGGAGGGCGGCGAAGTCGACCCTTCGCCAAAATGCATAAAAATGGCCTTAACTTTGGTGTTTTTGATGATATCCACCTGAAACTTCATATGTGTGTCAACAGTCCAGCCCTGAATATGTGATATGAATTTCGTCAATGGGCGTGGCCATATGGCTTGGCCACGCCCATTCATATGAATTACTTCCATAGGACGTCTCACCGATATGCACAAAAATTGGTACACATCTCCATCACCCCCAGACAAACAAAAAAGTCTCTTGGACCTCTAGGCTAAATTCAACAGGAAGTCGGCCATTTTGAATGTCATGGTCATTTTTGGTGTCGCGCACGCATCGTATTTTAACGAACTCCTCCTACAGAATTCATCAGAACGGCTTCAAAATTACCGATTACCATCTAGAACACTTCCTGATCAAAAGTTATTAAAAGGTCTCGCAGAATCTAAAGGGCACGCCAGTTGTGGGAGGTTGAATTTTGACGTCTCGCCATGAAACAGGAAGTGGCAATAACTTCACTGTACTTGGTCAGATCTGTGTGAAACTTCACAGGTATATTGACAGTCCAACCCAGAACATATGTTATGAATTTCGTTAATAGGCGTGGCTAAATGGATTGGCCACGCCCATTCACACAAATAACCACCATAGGACGTCTCACTGATATGCACGAAAATTGGTAGACACATGTATAACATCCACACGCACAAAAAAGCCTCTTGCACGGATAGGCCACACCCAACAGGAAGTCGGCCATTTTGAAATTTACAGTCATTTTTGGCGTTTTCCACGTGTTGTATTTTAATGATCTCCTCCTCCAGAAATGAATCAATTAACTCCAAAACTGGTGTGTACCATCTACACAAGTGTGTGATCAAAACACATTAAGAGAATTGCTCAGCATGGAACGGTGTGGCTGTGACATGGCTTCGACACTTGATGTCTCACCATGAAACACGATATTGCTATAACATGGGATCTAATGGTCGAATCTGCTCCAAACTTCACATGTATGATAATAGTCCTGGCATGAACACACCCACATGACGCTCAGGAGTCAGAGTCATAGCGCCACCCAGTGGAGACGGGAAGTCGCAACGCATTGGTTCCTACACTGTCCGAAGGAGGCGAACATTCAGCGCCTCGTCTGCCGGTCGACCTCTGGCGACACGGTGGCGGCCGCGCCAGGCCCCGAGTTGCGTGGGGTGCGAGGGCCCGTTCAACGCTGCTTGCAGCTTTAATTATTATTATTATTATTATTATTTTTTTTTTTCGCTTGATCGCATTTTTGGGGGCTTTAACATATTCAAAAACTCACCAAATTTGACGTGCACATTCGTCTAGGGGACATTTATGTGTACGCAAAATTTAAACGATGCCCATTGCAAAATGGCGAAATGGCGCCCCCTAGAAAATTTCAATCGGCTCCCACCGGCAGCCCGTTTGACCAAATTCCACGAAATTCGGGGAGGTCGTGTATCATCCCAAGACGCACGAAAATGCGCAGTTGGACTTTTTTCTAAAACCAACAGGAAGCCGGCTATTTTGATTTGAATATTCATTTTTTTACCGATTTTGGCGATTTCCAAGAATTCTCTCAGAGCTATCTCCTCCTAGACGGTTCATTGGATCGGCTTCAAATTTGCCGTGCTGCAACTAGACCACATGATGATCAAAAGTTATTAAAAGATCTTTCCCTCGTTAAACGGTTTGGCCGTCAGGTGGCGGCGAAGTTTGATGTCTCAAAAAAAAACCCCCAAAAACCCAGAATTGCTATTACTTGGGCGTGAAAGGTCCAATCGGCACAAAACTTGCTGGGTATGATTGTAGTCCCGCCCTGAACACGTCTACATCAAAAAATTCCCCTGTTCTCAAAGCGCCCCCTGCTGGCGACAGGAAAAGTGATTTTTTACACTTTGAGGTGCAGCTCTGAGCACGTTCAGCATATCCAACTCAAATTTGGTCAGAAAGGCCTCAACACGTTGTTAATGCTACATGATGAAGATTGTGACGTATCGTCAAACGGCGTTGCGCCCAGAGGGCGGCGAAGTCGATGCTTCGCCAAAACGCAGGAAAGTGGCCTTAACTTCAGTGTCCTTGGGCATATCTGCCTGAAACTTCACATGTGTGTTAAGAGTCCAGCCCTGACAATGTCATGTGAATTTCGTTGATGGGCGTGGTCAAATGGCTTGGCCACGCCCTTTAAACATCAGCCCCTGCGGCACGTTTCACTGACATGCATGAAAATTGGTACACATATGTATCACATCCAGACGCACAAAAAAGTCTCTTGGACCCATTGGCAAAACCCAACAGGAAGTCGGCCATTTTGAATTTAATGGTCATTTTTGGCATTTTCCACGTGTTGTATTTTAATGAACTCCACCTACAGGATGCATCAGAACAACTTCAAAATCATTGTGTGCCATCTAGACAAAGGTGTAATCAAAACTTATAAGCAGATTTTTGCATCGTGAAACGGTTTGGCCGTCAGGTGGCGGCGAAGTTTGATGTCTCGCCATAAAACACGAAATTAGTATAACTTTGGCATACATTGTCCATTCTTCACCAAACTTCACATGTTTGTTAACAGTCCAGACCTGAATTTATAGTATGAGGTTCATCAATAAGCGTGGCCGTATGGCTTGGCCACGCCCCTTAAAGTGCAGCGTCCCCCATAACAACTTTCACAGACGTACACGAAAATCAGTATGCACATGTATCGTGTCCAGACGCACAAAAAAGCCTATTGCACATGTAGGCCACACGCGACAGGAAGTCGGCCATTTTGAAATTTACAGTCATTTTTGGTGTTTTCCACGTGTTGTATTTTAATGATCTCCTCCTCCAGAAATGAATCAATTAACTCCAAAACTGGTGTGTACCATCTACACAAGTGTGTGATCAAAACATATTAAGAGAATTGCTCAGCATGGAACGGTGTGGCTGTGACATGGCGTCGACACTTGATGTCTCACCATGAAACACGATATTGCTATAACATGGGATCTAATGGTCGAATCTGCTCCAAACTTCACATGTATGATAATAGTCCTGGCATGAACACACCCAAATGACGCTCAGGAGTCAGAGTCATAGCGCCACCCAGTGGAGAGGGGAAGTCGCAACGCATTGGTTCCTACACTGTCCGAAGGAGGCGAACATTCAGCGCCTCGTCTGACGGTCGACCTCTGGCGAGACGGTGGCGGCCGCGCCAGGCCCCGAGTTGCGTGGGGTGCGAGGGCCCGTTCAACGCTGCTTGCAGCTTTAATTAGGGCCCGAGCACGAACCGTGCGAGAGCCCTATTGAAATCATAAAAATTATTCTTATTATTTTTCTTTTAAACCTTTGATCGCATTTTTGAGGGCCTGAACATGCCCAAAAAGTCAGGAAAATTTGCACACTCGTCACGTCTGGTGAAAATTTCGATATTTTATGGTCGTTACAAAGGGGCGTGGCAAAATGGCTCAATGGCGCCCCCTAACAGTTTTCAAAATCGAAGCCCCCTGCTTTAACTTTGCCCTAGGCGTATGAAATTTGGAACACATATGTATCATCCCGGGACGCACAAAAAAGCCTCTTGGAGCGACACCCTAAACCAAACAGGAAGTCGGCCATTTTGAATTGTTTTTTCAAAATAAGGTCATTTTTGGCCATTTCCACACGTTGTACTTGAGCGAACTCGTCCTACAGATTTTATCGGATTGACTTAAAAATTTACCTGTGCGTGCTCGACTACAGTGGGATCAATTTATTATTAAAAGATCTTCGTCACGTCGAAGGGCGCGGTCGCTGCGGAAGGGTCAATTTGGATATCTCACCAAAAAACACGAAATTATACTACAACTACTACAACTTTGGTGTAGATGATCCTATCTGCACCAAACTTCACATGATGGATAATAGTCCCGCCCTGAACACATCTACATCAAAAAATTCAGTAATTGTCATAGCGCCCCCTGCTGGCAACAGGAAATACCATGTTTTACACTTTGAGGTGCTGCTCTGACCACATTTACCATATTCAACTCAAATTTGGTCAGAAAGGCCTTAACATGTTGGTAATGCTCCATGATGAAGAATTTTGACTGTCGTCAAACGGCGTTCCATCCGGAGGGCGGCGAAGTCGACCCTTCGCCAAAATGCATAAAAATGGCCTTAACTTTGGTGTTTTTGATGATATCCACCTGAAACTTCATATGTGTGTCAACAGCCCAGCCCTGAATATGTGATATGAATTTCGTCAATGGGCGTGGCCATATGGCTTGGCCACGCCCATGCATATGAATTACTTCCATAGGACGTCTCACCGATATGCACAAAAATTGGTACACATCTCCATCACCCCCAGACAAACAAAAAAGTCTCTTGGACCTCTAGGCTAAATTCAACAGGAAGTCGGCCATTTTGAATGTCATGGTCATTTTTGGTGTCGCGCACGCATCGTATTTTAACGAACTCCTCCTACAGAATTCATCAGAACGGCTTCAAAATTACCGATTACCATCTAGAACACTTCCTGATCAAAAGTTATTAAAAGGTCTCGCAGAATCTAAAGGGCACGCCAGTTGTGGGAGGTTGAATTTTGACGTCTCGCCATGAAACAGGAAGTGGCAATAACTTCACTGTACTTGGTCAGATCTGTGTGAAACTTCACAGGTATATTGACAGTCCAACCCAGAACATATGTTATGAATTTCGTTAATAGGCGTGGCTAAATGGATTGGCCACGCCCATTCACACAAATAACCACCATAGGACGTCTCACTGATATGCACGAAACTTGGTAGACACATGTATAACATCCACACGCACAAAAAAGCCTCTTGCACGGATAGGCCACACCCGACAGGAAGTCGGCCATTTTGAAATTTACAGTCATTTTTGGCGTTTTCCACGTGTTGTATTTTAATGATCTCCTCCTCCAGAAATGAATAAATTAACTCCAAAACTGGTGTGTACCATCTACACCAGTGTGTGATCAAAACACATTAAGAGAATTGCTCAGCATGGAACGGTGTGGCTGTGACATGGCGTCGACACTTGATGTCTCACCATGAAACACGATATTGCTATAACATGGGATCTAATGGTCGAATCTGCTCCAAACTTCACATGTATGATAATAGTCCTGGCATGAACACACCCACATGACGCTCAGGAGTCAGAGTCATAGCGCCACCCAGCGGAGACGGGAAGTCGCAACGCATTGGTTCCTACACTGTCCGAAGGAGGCGAACATTCAGCGCCTCGTCTGCCGGTCGACCTCTGGCGAGACGGTGGCGGCCGCGCCAGGCCCCGAGTTGCGTGGGGTGCGAGGGCCCGCTCAACGCTGCTTGCAGCTTTAATTAGGGCCCGAGCACGAACCGTGCGAGAGCCCTATTGAAATCATAAAAATTATTCTTATTATTTTTCTTTTAAACCTTTGATCGCATTTTTGAGGGCCTGAACATGCCCAAAAAGTCAGGAAAATTTGCACACTCGTCACGTCTGGTGAAAATTTCGATATTTTATGGTCGTTACAAAGGGGCGTGGCAAAATGGCTCAATGGCGCCCCCTAACAGTTTTCAAAATCGAAGCCCCCTGCTTTAACTTTGCCCTAGGCGTATGAAATTTGGTACACATATGTATCATCCCGGGACGCACAAAAAAGCCTCTTGGAGCGACACCCTAAACCAAACAGGAAGTCGGCCATTTTGAATTGTTTTTTCAAAATAAGGTCATTTTTGGCCATTTCCACACGTTGTACTTGAGCGAACTCGTCCTACAGATTTTATCGGATTGACTTAAAAATTTACCTGTGCGTGCTCGACTACAGTGGGATCAATTTATTATTAAAAGATCTTCGTCACGTCGAAGGGCGCGGTCGCTGCGGAAGGGTCAATTTGGATATCTCACCAAAAAACACGAAATTATACTACAACTACTACAACTTTGGTGTAGATGATCCTATCTGCACCAAACTTCACATGATGGATAATAGTCCCGCCCTGAACACATCTACATCAAAAAATTCAGTAATTGTCATAGCGCCCCCTGCTGGCAACAGGAAATACCATGTTTTACACTTTGAGGTGCTGCTCTGACCACATTTACCATATTCAACTCAAATTTGGTCAGAAAGGCCTTAACATGTTGGTAATGCTCCATGATGAAGAATTTTGACTGTCGTCAAACGGCGTTCCATCCGGAGGGCGGCGAAGTCGACCCTTCGCCAAAATGCATAAAAATGGCCTTAACTTTGGTGTTTTTGATGATATCCACCTGAAACTTCATATGTGTGTCAACAGCCCAGCCCTGAATATGTGATATGAATTTCGTCAATGGGCGTGGCCATATGGCTTGGCCACGCCCATTCATATGAATTACTTCCATAGGACGTCTCACCGATATGCACAAAAATTGGTACACATCTCCATCACCCCCAGACAAACAAAAAAGTCTCTTGGACCTCTAGGCTAAATTCAACAGGAAGTCGGCCATTTTGAATGTCATGGTCATTTTTGGTGTCGCGCACGCATCGTATTTTAACGAACTCCTCCTACAGAATTCATCAGAACGGCTTCAAAATTACCGATTACCATCTAGAACACTTCCTGATCAAAAGTTATTAAAAGGTCTCGCAGAATCTAAAGGGCACGCCAGTTGTGGGAGGTTGAATTTTGACGTCTCGCCATGAAACAGGAAGTGGCAATAACTTCACTGTACTTGGTCAGATCTGTGTGAAACTTCACAGGTATATTGACAGTCCAACCCAGAACATATGTTATGAATTTCGTTAATAGGCGTGGCTAAATGGATTGGCCACGCCCATTCACACAAATAACCACCATAGGACGTCTCACTGATATGCACGAAACTTGGTAGACACATGTATAACATCCACACGCACAAAAAAGCCTCTTGCACGGATAGGCCACACCCGACAGGAAGTCGGCCATTTTGAAATTTACAGTCATTTTTGGCGTTTTCCACGTGTTGTATTTTAATGATCTCCTCCTCCAGAAATGAATCAATTAACTCCAAAACTGGTGTGTACCATCTACACAAGTGTGTGATCAAAACACATTAAGAGAATTGCTCAGCATGGAACGGTGTGGCTGTGACATGGCTTCGACACTTGATGTCTCACCATGAAACACGATATTGCTATAACATGGGATCTAATGGTCGAATCTGCTCCAAACTTCACATGTATGATAATAGTCCTGGCATGAACACACCCTCATGACGCTCAGGAGTCAGAGTCATAGCGCCACCCAGTGGAGACGGGAAGTCGCAACGCATTGGTTCCTACACTGTCCGAAGGAGGCGAACATTCAGCGCCTCGTCTGCCGGTCGACCTCTGGCGACACGGTGGCGGCCGCGCCAGGCCCCGAGTTGCGTGGGGTGCGAGGGCCCGTTCAACGCTGCTTGCAGCTTTAATTATTATTATTTTTTTTTTTTTTTTAATCCTATGATCGCATTTTTGAGGGCCTGAACGTACTCAAAAAGTCCCAGAATTTTGCACACTCGTCACGTCTGGTGAAAAATTCGATATTTTATGGTCATTACAAAGGGGCGTGACAAAATGGCTCAACGGCGCCCCCTAACAGTTTTCAAAATCAAAGCCCCCTGCTTTAACTTTGTCCGAAGCGTACGAATTTTGGTACACATATGTAGCACGCCGAGACGTACAAAAAAGCCTTTTGGGCCCATGCCCTAAACCCAACAGGAAGTCGGCCATTTTGAATTGAATGTGCAATTTTCATGCATTTTTGGCCATTTGCAGGGGTCGTAAATGAACGATCTCCTCCTAGAGATTTTGTCCGATCGACTTCAAACTTGGTCTGTCCCACCTACATAAGTTGAAGACAAAAAGTTATCAAAAGCTTGAGTTTTCGTCACACCGTGTGGCCGTTGTGGGACCTCAAACTTCGCTACAAACAGGAAGTAGTATTATAACACAGGAAGTAGTTTATAACTCCAGCATACATTGTCCAATCTTCCCCAAACTTCACAGGATTGATGACAGTCCCGCTCTGAAGACATCTACATGTCAATAATTTGTGATTGATATAGCGCCCCCTACTGGTAGTATAAAATGTCATGTTTTACACTTTGAAGCACATCTCGTCCAAAGTTGAACACATCAACGTCAAACTTGGGGAAATTATCCAAAAGGCATTGATGATGCTTTCTATTGAATACTGTGAGTTTTCGTCAAAGGGCATGACCTTGGCGTGGCGGGGAACTTTGATGTTTCGCCATGATGACAAAAGTAGCTGTAACTTGACTCTACGTGGACATATCTTTCCAAAACTTCACACATATGATAACAGTCCAGCCCTGAAAACATCTACAGAGGAAATTTGAATCAGCGTCATAGCGCCACCTACTGGCGGCAGAAAGTTACTTTTTTCATTCTTTCATGTCCCTCTTCTACCAGGTTCACCCGACCCACCTTAATTTTGCGGATACATAGTCCCAAGACCTTGGTGATGATCAACCAGAACCTTTTGAGGTTTCGTACAACGCTGTCACCGTGGCGCCACCTCATTCGCCATAAAACACGAGGTTCTTTTTGAGGGGCAAGGGATACTTGAAAACTCACGAAACTTGGCACACCCATCACAAGGCCCAAATTGTGTTGTCTGATATGCTTTTTGTGTTTTGATGTGCCAAGATGGCTCAACAGCGCCCCCTACCCATTTTCAACATGTTTTGGGTTATAACTATCAGACCATATGTCCCACATTCAAAAACCTCATATCCACAGATTCCATGAATAGCGCTGAATCACCTGGGCTGGGCCACGCCCATTTCTGCCTATAATGTTTTTCGCAACATCGCGAAAACTGGAAAACCTACTTTTTTGAACTCCTCCTAGCGTTTAAGCTCCATCTTCACGACACTTTGCACATACAATCTCGAGACTTGTCTGACCAAAAGTTATCAAAAGAATTTTGCTACTCCAAAAATTGCGCTAGCTAAAAATAAACATTTTTTTACTGCTAGCTAAAAAAAACATCACGTTGCATATTTTTGTCAAAGTAAAAGCGATCAACATCAAACTAAATTTACTTGTTTCAGACGTCAACCAGAGGCTCTGTGCAAAATTTGGCGCAAATTGGCCGATAGGGGGTGCTATAAACAGAGAAAAATCAAGTGACATGACAATTGATCGATTCGCACAAAATTTGGCGAGCGTGATGTGGAGTCACTCCTGAGACCACCTGTCAAGCTTAGTGATGTTTGGTCACCGTGGCAACGCCTTATTCGCCATAAAATACGGAGTTTTTTTTGAGGGATAAGGGATGCTTGTAAAGTCATGAAACTTGGCACACATATGACAGTATCCGATTTGTGTTGTCTGATGTGATTTCTCTGCTCTGATGTGCCAACATGGCTCAACACCGCCCCCTAGAAATTTTCAACGAAGCAGCCCCCGAAGCTGGTTTGACCTACATCTATGAAACTTGGTACGCACGTGCATCACTGAAAGACGTATAAAAAAGCCTGTTGCAGCCATGTGCCAAAACCAACAGGAAGTCCGCCATTTTGAATTTGCTTGTAACTGGTTCACAACTTCACCATACACGTTCCTATCTTCCCCAAACTTCACAGGATTGATGACAGTCCTGCCCTGAACACATCTATACGCCAATACTTGGTTATTAGTACGGCGCCACCTACTGGCAAAATTACATATCTTCGTATGATTTGAGGGATTTGACGTGTAACTCCTGCGTGAGGGTTCTGCCGTCGACAGGAATGAACGGCGGCGTGAGCCGGCGTCCTACCAGCGCCCTCGAGTTGCGTGAAGGTGCGAGGGCCCGTTCATCGCTGCTTGCAGCTTTAATTATTATTATTATTTTTTTTTTCCGCGACTTTAAACGCATTTTTGGGGGCTTTAACATATTCAAAAACTCACCAAATTTGGCATGCACATTCGTCTTGGCGAAAATTTATGTGTACGCAAAATTTAAAAGATGCCTGTTGCAAAATGGCGAAATAGCGCCCCCTAGAAAATTTCAATCGGCTCCCACCGGCAGCCCGTTTGACCAAATTCCACGAAATTCGGGGAGGTCGTGTATCATCCCAAGACGCACGAAAATGCGCACATGGACTTTTTTCTAAAACCAACAGGAAGCCGGCTATTTTGATTTGAATATTCATTTTTTTAACGATTTTGGCGATTTCCAAGAAATCTCTCAGAGCTATCTCCTCCTACACGGTTCATTGGATCGGCTTCAAATTTGGCGTGCTGGAACTAGACCACTTGATGATCAAAAGTTATCATACGATTTTCCCTACGTTAAACGGTTTGGCCGTCAGGTGGCAGCGAAGTTTGACGTCTCGCCAAAAAAACCCCCAAAAAACAAAAGTGCTATTATTTGGGCGTGAAAGGTCCAATCGGCACAAAACTTGCTGGGTATGATCATAGTCCCGCCCTGAACACGTCTACATCAAAAAAATCCCCTGTTCTCAAAGCGCCCCCTGCTGGCGACAGGAAAAGTGATTTTTTACACTTTGAGGTGCAGCTCTGAGCACGTTCAGCATATCCAACTCAAATTTGGTCAGAAAGGCCTCAACACGTTGTTAATGCTACATGATGAAGATTGTGATGTATCGTCAAACGGCGTTGCGCCCAGAGGGCGGCGAATTCGATGCTTCGCCAAAACGTAGGAAAGTGGCCTTAACTTCAGTGTCCTTGGGCATATCTGCCTGAAACTTCACATGTGTGTTAACAGTCCAGCCCTGAACATGTCATGTGAATTTCGTTGATGGGCGTGGCCAAATGGCTTGGCCACGCCCTTTAAACATCAGCCCCTGCGGCACGTTTCACTGACATGCACGAAAATTGGTACACATATGTATCACATCCAGACGCACAAAAAACCCTCTTGGACTCAATGGCCACACCCAACAGGAAGTCGGCCATTTTGAATTTAACCACCAGATTGGGCGATTCGCACTCCTTGTACTTTTTCTATCTCCTCCTACATGATTCATCGGATCGGCTTCAAATTTGGCGTGCATCAACTAGACCACTTGATGATCAAAAGTTATCATACGATTTTCCCTATGTTAAACGGTTTGGCTGTCAGGTGGCGGCGAAGTTTGATGTCTCGCCATAAAACACGAAATTAGTATAACTTTGGCATACATTGTCCATTCTTCACCAAACTTCACATGTTTGTTAACAGTCCAGACCTGAATGTATAGTATGAGTTTCATCAATAAGCGTGGCCGTATGGCTTGGCCACGCCCCTTAAAGTGCAGCGTCCCCCATAACATCTTTCACCGACGTGCACGAAAATCAGTATGCACATGTATCGTGTCCAGACGCACAAAAAAGCCTCTTGCACATATAGGCCACACCCGACAGGAAGTCGGCCATTTTGAAATTTACAGTCATTTTTGGCGTTTTCCACGTGTTGTATTTTAATGATCTCCTCCTCCAGAAATGAATCAATTAACTCCAAAACTGGTGTGTACCATCTACACAAGTGTGTGATCAAAACATATTAAGAGAATTGCTCAGGATGGAACGGTGTGGCTGTGACATGGCGTCGACACTTGATGTCTCACCATGAAACACGATATTGCTATAACATGGGATCTAATGGTCGAATCTGCTCCAAACTTCACATGTATGATAATAGTCCTGGCATGAACACACCCACATGACGCTCAGGAGTCAGAGTCATAGCGCCACCCAGTGGAGACGGGAAGTCGCAACGCATTGGTTCCTACACTGTCCGAAGGAGGCGAACATTCAGCGCCTCGTCTGCCGGTCGACCTCTGGCGACACGGTGGCGGCCGCGCCAGACCCCGAGTTGCGTGGGGTGCGAGGGCCCGTTCAACGCTGCTTGCAGCTTTAATTTTTTTTTTTTTATTCGCTTCATCGCATTTTTGGGGGCTTTAACATATTCGAAAACTCACCAAATTTGACGTGCACATTCGTCTAGGGGACATTTATGTGTACGCAAAATCTCAACGATGCCAGTTGCGAAATAGCGAAATGGCGCCCCCTAGAATGGTTCAATCGGCTCCCACCGCCAGCCCATTTGACCAAATTTCTCGAAATTCGGGGGGGTCGTGTATCATTCCAAGACGCACGAAAATGCGCGTTGGACTTTTCTCTAAAACCAACAGGAAGCCGGCTATTTTGATTTGAATATTCCATTTTTTACCGATTTTGGCGATTTGCTAGTGTGCTCTCAGAGCTATCTCCTCCTAGACGGTTCATTGGATCGGCTCCAAATTTGCCGTGCTGCAACTAGACCACATGATGATCAAAAGTTATTAAAAGATCTTTCCCTCGTTAAACGGTTTGGCCGTCAGGTGGCGGCGAAGTTTGATGTCTCAAAAAAAAAACCCCAAAACCCAGAATTGCTATTACTTGGGCGTGAAAGGTCCAATCGGCACAAAACTTGCTGGGTATGATCGTAGTCCCGCCCTGAACACGTCTACATCAAAAAATTCCCCTGTTCTCAAAGCGCCCCCTGCTGGCGACAGGAAAAGTGATTTTCTTACACTTTGAGGTGCAGCTCTGAGCACGTTCAGCATATCCAACTCAAATTTGGTCAGAAAGGCCTCAACACGTTGTTAATGCTACATGATGAAGATTGTGACGTATCGTCAAACGGCGTTGTGCCCAGAGGGCGGCGAAGTCGATGCTTCGCCAAAACGTAGGAAAGTGGCCTTAACTTCAGTGTCCTTGGGCATATCTGCCTGAAACTTCACATGTGTGTTAAGAGTCCAGCCCTGACAATGTCATGTGAATTTCGTTGATGGGCGTGGTCAAATGGCTTGGCCACGCCCTTTAAACATCAGCCCCTGCGGCACGTTTCACTGACATGCATGAAAATTGGTACACATATGTACCACATCCAGACGCACAAAAAAGTCTCTTGGACCCATTGGCAAAACCCAACAGGAAGTCGGCCATTTTGAATTTAATGGTCATTTTTGGCGTTTTCCACGTGTTGTATTTTAATGAACTCCACCTACAGGATGCATCAGAACAACTTCAAAATAATTTTGTGCCATCTAGACAAAGGTGTAATCAAAACTTATGAGCAGATTTTTGCATCGTGAAACGGTTTGGCCGTCAGGTGGCGGCGAAGTTTGATGTCTCGCCATAAAACACGAAATTAGTATAACTTTGGCATACATTGTCCATTCTTCACCAAACTTCACGTTTGTTAACAGTCCAGACCTGAATGTATAGTATGAGGTTCATCAATAAGCGTGGCCGTATGGCTTGGCCACGCCCCTTAAAGTGCAGCGTCCCCCATAACAACTTTCACAGACGTACACGAAAATCAGTATGCACATGTATCGTGTCCAGACGCACAAAAAAGCCTCTTGCACATGTAGGCCACACCCGACAGGAAGTCAGCCATTTTGAAATTTACAGTCATTTTTGGCGTTTTCCACGTGTTGTATTTTAATGATCTCCTCCTCCAGAAATGAATCAATTAACTCCAAAACTGGTGTGTACCATCTACACAAGTGTGTGATCAAAACATATTAAGAGAATTGCTCAGCATGGAACGGTGTGGCTGTGACATGGCGTCGACACTTGATGTCTCACCATGAAACACGATATTGCTATAACATGGGATCTAATGGTCGAATCTGCTCCAAACTTCACATGTATGATAATAGTCCTGGCATGAACACACCCTCATGACGCTCAGGAGTCAGAGTCATAGCGCCACCCAGTGGAGACGGGAAGTCGCAACGCATTGGTTCCTACACTGTCCGAAGGAGGCAAACATTCAGCGCCTCGTCTGCCGGTCGACCTCTGGCGAGACGGTGGCGGCCGCGCCACGCCCCGAGTTGCGTGGGGTGTGAGGGCCCGTTCAACGCTGCTTGCAGCTTTAATTATTTTTTTTTCCACGACTTTAAACGCATTTTTGGGGGCTTTAACATATTCGAAAACTCACCAAATTTGGCATGCACATTCGTCTTCGTGAAAATTTATGTGTACGCAAAATTTAAACGATGCCCATTACAAAATGGCGAAATGGCGCCCCCTAGAAAATTTCAATCGGCTCCCACCGGCAGCCCGTTTGACCAAATTCCACGAAATTCGGGGAGGTCGTGTATCATCCCAAGACGCGCGAAAATGCGCACTTGGACTTTTTTCTAAAACCAACAGGAAGCCGGCTATTTTGATTTGAATATTCCTGTTTTTACGATTTTGGTGATTTTCAAGAATTCTCTCAGAACTATCTCCTCCTACACGGTTCATTGGATCGGCTTCAAATTTGGCGTGCTGCAACTAGACCACTTGATGATCAAAAGTTATTAAAAGATTTTTCCATCGTTAAACGGTTTGGCCGTCAGGTGGCGGCGAAGTTTGACGTCTCGCAAAAAAAACAAAAAAAAAACAAAAGTGCTATTACTTGGGCATGATAAGTCCGATCGGCACAAAACTTGCTGGGTATGATTGTAGTCCGGCCTTCAACACGCCAACATCAAAAAATTCCCCCGTTCTCAAAGCGCCCCCTGCTGGCAACACGAAAAGTGATGTTTTACACTTTGAGGTGCAGCTTTGAGCACTTTCAGCATATCCAACTCAAATTTGGTCAGAAAGGCCTCAACACGTTGGTAATGCTACATGATGAAGATTGTGACGTATCGTCAAACGGCGTGGCGCCCAGAGGGCGGCGAACTCGACGGTTCGCCAAAACGCAGGAAAGTGGCCTTAACTTCAGTGTCCTTGGTCATATCTGCCTGGAACTTCACATGTGTGTTAACAGTCGAGCCCTGAACATGTGATATGAATTTCGTTGATGGGCATGGCCAAATGGCTTGGCCACACCCTTTAAACAGCAGCCCCTGCGGCACGTTTCACCGACATGCATGAAAATCTGTACACATATGTATCCCACCCAGACGCAGAAAAAAGTCTTTTGGAGCCATAGGCCAAACCCAACAGGAAGTCGGCCATTTTGGATTTAGCGGCCATTTTTGGCGTTTTCCACGTTTTGTATTTTAACGAACTCCTCCTACAGGATTGATCAGAACGGCTTCAAAATCGCTGTGTATCATCTACACTACTTTGTGATCAAAAGTTATTAAAAGATCAGTTACCCGTTGAGGGGGGAATTGACTTTTTGGCGGCGAAGTTTGACGTCTCGCCATGAAAAACAAAATTGCTATCACTTTGGGGTTAATGGTCCGATCTGTACCAAACTTTACAGGATATATAATAGTCCCGCCCTGAACACATCTACATGCAGAAATTTTGTATTTGTCATAGCGCCCCCTGCTGGTAAAAGGAAATGCCATGTTTTAGACTTTGAGGTGCAGCTCTGAGCGTGTTCAGCATATCCAACTCCAACTCAGAGAGGCCTCAAGACCTTGGTAATGCTATATTATGAAGATTGGGATGTACGGTCAAACGGCGTTGCGCCCAGAGCGCGGAAAAGTCGATGTTTCGCTAAAACGCATAAAAGTGGCCTTAACTTCAGTGTCCTTGGTCATATCTGCCTGAAACTTGATATGTGTGTTAACGGTCCAGGCCTGAACATGTGCTATGAGTTTCGTTGATGGGCGTGGCTAAATGACTTGGTCACGCCCATTCATAAAAGTAACACCCCTAGGACGTTCACTGATATGCATGAAAATCAGTACCCACATGTATCACACCCAGACGCACATAAAAGCCTCTTACACCCATAGACCAAACCCAGCAGGAAGTCGGCCATTTTGAATTTTGCGGCCATTTTTGGCGTTTTCCACATGTTGTATTTTAACAAACTCCTCCTATAGGATTAATCAGAACAACTTCAAAATCACTGTGTGCTATCTAGACAATGTTGTAATCAAAAGTTATCAAAAGATTAGTAGATCGTTAAACGGTTTGGCCGTCAGGTGGCGGCGAAGTTTGATGTCTCGCCATGAAAAACAAAATTGCTGTAACTTTGGGGTAAATGTTCCGATCTGCACCAAACTTCACTGGATATATAATAGTCCCGCCCTGATCACGTCTACATGCAGAAATTTCGTATTTGTCATAGTGCCCCCTGTGTATTGTTCTAAAATCCGTCAATACTGGGCCCCACAACTTCCAAACAAGTGCAATGGCCTTTCACAAAATCCGGCCATAAATCAATGAGGGTTTTTTCAAACATCAACAAACTCAGTGGATCAAAGGTCTTGATCTTACCTAGCTTTCACAATTTAAATGTCCATGCTGGCTTGAACCCCGGAATTGCCGCTTGTGGCTATATTTATAATTATTATTATATATTTTTTCGCCATTTTTCGTCCTCTAACTAGTCCTACAGGATTTATCGTATCAACTTCATTTCAATGTCACATTGTACATCCCCATAAGGAGATGTGTGCTGTTACTTTTCCCATCTCTAACATATTCCAAAAATTTTATGTAATTTTTTAAAGCATTAAAATTTATAATGGCATGTCAATGGGAGCAATGTTTGAAAGCTCATATCTCAAAAACTAAAAGTGCTTAAGTGTTCAAACTGACAGGTGAGCCATGTGGAACTGCTTGACATATTCCAAGACGCCACCTATAGCTCCACCATGTGGTCAGTTATTATGTATTTTATGTTTTGGCTTATAACTCATGAACTGTGAGGACTAGCCAAACAGTTTTTGCACATTGTATTCCTTGGATGGTATCAAGTCGACTGATATAGGCCACGCCCACTTGCGTCTGAAATTTTTTCCGCCATTTTGAATTTTTTTCGAACTGCAGTGCACTATGTTATTTTCGCTCTTTATTTATTAGTGGGAATGCTCATAGCATTCCCACTATTGTTCTTCTGTTCTTTATTATTAGTGGGAATGCTCATAGCATTCCCACTATTGTTCTTCTGTTCTTTATTATTATTTTTCTACTTCCGTCCCTTTTCTGACACCTTTCAACTCCTTCATACTTTATGCTATTAAAACCGTTCAACTATCAGAACGTTCAGCTCTTTCAGGAGATTGCTGCTATTACTTTTCAGCTTTTTAACTTTTATAGTTTTTACACTGTAAAACTTTTTTTAACAAATTTTTACAATGGAAGTCTATGGGAGAAATCTTCAAACCTACTTCTACTACTTTTATTACTACTTCTACTACTTTTATTGCTACTATTACTACTATTACTATTACTGCTACTATTATTACTATTACTACTATTACTTTTACTACTATTACTATTACTCCTACTTCTATTACTATTACTTTTATTGCTATTACTACTACTTTTAATACTATTACTACTACTATTATTGCTACTACTGTTTCTATTACTACTACTACAACTACTATTACTCCTATTACTCCTATTACTTCTACTGCTATTACTATTACTTTTACTACTACTACTTCTATTACTTCTGCTACTATTACTATTACTTTTACTACTATTACTTCTATTACTTCTGCTACTATTACTATTACTTATATTACTTTTACTATTACTACTTCTTTTACTACTATTACTTCTGCTACTATTACTTTTACTACTATTACTTCTATTACTTCTGCTACTATTACTTTTACTACTATTACTATTACTTCTATTACTTCTGCTACTATAACTATTACTTCTATTGCTTTTACTACTACTACTTCTTTTCCTTATACTACTGTTACCATTACTGCTATTACTATTACTACTATTACTTCTATTACTTCTGCTACTATTACTGTTACTTTTACTACTACTACTATTACTTCTACTTCTATTGCTATTACTGCTATTGCTTTTACTACTGTTATTTTTACTACTATTACTGTAACTACTACTATTATTTCCATTACTCTTACTATTACTTCTGCTACTATTACTATTACTATTACTGCAATTACTTCTCCTACAATTACTATTACTTTTACTACTATTACTATTGCTTTTACTACTATACTATTACTTCTACTACTATTACTATTTTTAATACTATTACTGCCACTATTGTTTCTATTACTATTACAATGACTACTTTTATCACTATTACTTTTACAACTATTACTTCTATTACTTCTGATACTATTACTTTTACTTTTACTACTATTACTTCTATTACTTCTGCTACTATTACTGTTACTTTTACTACTATTACTATTACTTCTATTACTTCTGCTACTATAACTATTACTTCTATTGCTTTTACTACTACTACTTCTTTCCCTTAAACTACTGTTACCATTACTGCTATTACTATTACTTCTATTACTTTTACTACTTTTGGTGTACATATTATTTCTACTACTATCTCATACTTTTACTACTTGTACTACTATTCCTACTACTTGTACTACTATTCCTACTACTTGTACTACTATTTCTACTAGTTCTACTACTACTACCACTACTTTTACTACTTTACTAGCTTCCATTTCTGCTAGTTTTACACATTTCAGCGTCCACATTTTTCAGCATTACAGTGTGATGGATTTTTACTTCAGTTTTCAATTTCAGGCATTTTATGTGAGATTTCTGCATTTTCAGCAGTGTTTTTCAAATTCTTTTCTGCAATGAGCATTCCCACTGCATTTTCGCTAGGAAATGCAATTTTTTCTAGTTAGTGGGAATGCTCATAGCATTCCCACTATTGTTCTTCTGTTCTTTATTATTATTTTTCTACTTCCGTCCCTTTTCTGACACCTTTCAACTCCTTCATACTTTATGCTATTAAAACCGTTCAACTATCAGAACGTTCAGCTCTTTCAGGAGATTGCTGCTATTACTTTTCAGCTTTTTAACTTTTATAGTTTTTACACTGTAAAACTTTTTTTAACAAATTTTTACAATGGAAGTCTATGGGAGAAATCTTCAAACCTACTTCTACTACTTTTATTACTACTTCTACTATTTTTATTGCTACTATTACTACTATTACTATTACTGCTACTATTATTACTATTACTACTATTACTTTTACTACTATTACTATTACTCCTACTTCTATTACTTTTATTGCTATTACTACTACTTTTAATACTATTACTACTACTATTATTGCTACTACTGTTTCTATTACTACTACTACAACTACTATTACTCCTATTACTCCTATTACTTCTACTGCTATTACTATTACTTTTACTACTACTACTTCTATTACTTCTGCTACTATTACTATTACTTTTACTACTATTACTTCTATTAGTTCTGCTACTATTACTATTACTTTTACTACTATTACTTCTATTACTTCTGCTACTATTACTATTACTTATATTACTTTTACTATTACTACTTCTTTTACTACTATTACTTCTGCTACTATTACTATTACTTTTACTACTATTACTTCTATTACTTCTGCTACTATTACTATTACTTCTATTACTTCTGCTACTATAACTATTACTTCTATTGCTTTTACTACTACTACTTCTTTTCCTTATACTACTGTTACCATTACTGCTATTACTATTACTACTATTACTTCTATTACTTCTGCTACTATTACTGTTACTTTTACTACTACTATTACTTCTACTTCTATTGCTATTACTGCTATTGCTTTTACTACTGTTATTTTTACTACTATTACTGTAACTACTACTATTATTTCCACTACTCTTACTATTACTTCTGCTACTATTACTATTACTATTACTGCTATTACTTCTCCTACAATTACTATTACTTTTACTACTATTACTATTGCTTTTACTACTATACTATTACTTCTACTACTATTACTATTTTTAATACTATTACTGCCACTATTGTTTCTATTACTATTACTATGACTACTTTTATCACTATTACTTTTACAACTATTACTTCTATTACTTCTGATACTATTACTTTTACTTTTACTACTATTACTTCTATTACTTCTGCTACTATTACTATTACTTTTACTACTATTACTATTACTTCTATTACTTCTGCTACTATAACTATTACTTCTATTGCTTTTACTACTACTACTTCTTTTCCTTATACTACTGTTACCATTACTGCTATTACTATTACTTCTATTACTTTTACTACTATTACTATTGCTTTTACTACTATACTATTACTTCTACTACTATTACTATTTTTAATACTATTACTGCCACTATTGTTTCTATTGCTATTACTATGACTACTTTTATCACTATTACTTTTACAACTATTACTTCTATTACTTCTGATACTATTACTTTTACTTTTACTACTATTACTTCTATTACTTCTGCTACTATTACTGTTACTTTTACTACTATTACTATTACTTCTATTACTTCTGCTACTATAACTATTACTTCTATGGCTTTTACTACTACTACTTCTTTTCCTTATACTACTGTTACCATTACTGCTATTACTATTACATCTATTACTTTTACTACTATTACTATTGCTTTTACTACTATACTATTACTTCTACTACTATTACTATTTTTAATACTATTACTGCCACGATTGTTTCTATTACTATTACTACGACTACTTTTATCACTATTACTTTTACTATTGCTACTACTATTTCTGTTACTTCTACTTCTATTACTATTACTTGTACTACTATTACTGCTACTATTGTTTCTATTACTATTACTACTACTACTTTTATTACTATTACTGCTACTATTGTTTCTATTACTATTACTACTACTACTTTTATTACTATTACTTTTACTGCTGCTACTACAATTTATGTTACTTCAACTTCTATTACTATTACCTTTACTACTACTATTATATTAATACTATTACTTTAGCTACTATTACCTTTACTACTATTACTACTATTTCTATTACTATTACTACTACTACTTTTACTACTATTACTTTTACTACTACTACTATTACATCACTACTATTACTTTAACTACTACTTCTATTATTCCTATTTTTATTACTATTATTTCACTACTATTACTTTTACTACTATTACTATTACTTCTATTACTTCTGCTACTATAACTATTACTTCTATTGCTTTTACTACTACTACTTCTTTTCCTTATACTACTGTTACCATTACTGCTATTACTATTACTTCTATTACTTTTACTACTATTACTATTGCTTTTACTACTATACTATTACTTCTACTACTATTACTATTTTTAATACTATTACTGCCACTATTGTTTCTATTACTATTACTATGACTACTTTTATCACTATTACTTTTACAACTATTACTTCTATTACTTCTGATACTATTACTTTTACTTTTACTACTATTACTTCTATTACTTCTGCTACTATTACTGTTACTTTTACTACTATTACTATTACTTCTATTACTTCTGCTACTATAACTATTACTTCTATTGCTTTTACTACTACTACTTCTTTTCCTTATACTACTGTTACCATTACTGCTATTACTATTACTTCTATTACTTTTACTACTATTACTATTGCTTTTACTACTATACTATTACTTCTACTAATATTACTATTTTTAATACTATTACTGCCACTATTGTTTCTATTACTATTACTACGACTACTTTTATCACTATTACTTTTACTATTGCTACTACTATTTCTGTTACTTCTACTTCTATTACTATTACTTGTACTACTATTACTGCTACTATTGTTTCTATTACTATTACTACTACTACTTTTATTACTATTACTGCTACTATTGTTTCTATTACTATTACTACTACTACTTTTATTACTATTACTTTTACTCCTGCTACTACAATTTATGTTACTTCAACTTCTATTACTATTACCTTTACTACTACTATTATATTAATACTATTACTTTAGCTACTATTACCTTTACTACTATTACTACTATTTCTATTACTATTACTACTACTACTTTTACTACTATTACTTTTACTACTACTACTATTACATCACTACTATTACTTTAACTACTACTTCTATTATTCCTATTTTTATTACTATTATTTCACTACTATTACTTTTACTACTACTACTACTACTTCTACTACTATTACTATAACTTCTATTACTTTTACTACTACTTTTATTACTTCTACTACTATCAGTATTACTTTTAATTCTATTACTTTTACTTCTACTACTATTACGATTACTACTAGTAGTACTTCTACTACTATTACGATTACTTTTACTACTACTACTATTACTTCTACTACTATTACTTTTACTACTAGTAGTTCTTCTACTACTGATATAAGTAATTACAGTGTATAAAAAATTAGTCGGTTTTTCCACGCTCTGTGTCTTTGACGGCAGAATTTCCGACTGTCCCTGAACGTTCTTTTCTGCAATGAGCATTCCCACTGCATTTTCGCTAGGAAATGCAATTTTTTCTAGTTATTTTTCTACTTCCGTCCCTTTTCTGACACCTTTCAACTCCTTCATACTTTATGCTATTAAAACCGTTCAACTATCAGAACGTTCAGCTCTTTCAGGAGATTGCTGCTATTACTTTTCAGCTTTTTAACTTTTATAGTTTTTACACTGTAAAACTTTTTTTAACAAATTTTTACAATGGAAGTCTATGGGAGAAATCTTCAAACCTACTTCTACTACTTTTATTACTACTTCTACTACTTTTATTGCTACTATTACTACTATTACTATTACTGCTACTATTATTACTATTACTACTATTACTTTTACTACTATTACTATTACTCCTACTTCTATTACTATTACTTTTATTGCTATTACTACTACTTTTAATACTATTACTACTACTATTATTGCTACTACTGTTTCTATTACTACTACTACAACTACTATTACTCCTATTACTCCTATTACTTCTACTGCTATTACTATTACTTTTACTACTACTACTACTTCTATTACTTCTGCTACTATTACTATTACTTTTACTACTATTACTTCTATTACTTCTGCTACTATTACTATTACTTATATTACTTTTACTATTACTACTTCTTTTACTACTATTACTTCTGCTACTATTACTTTTACTACTATTACTTCTATTACTTCTGCTACTATTACTTTTACTACTATTACTATTACTTCTATTACTTCTGCTACTATAACTATTACTTCTATTGCTTTTACTACTACTACTTCTTTTCCTTATACTACTGTTACCATTACTGCTATTACTATTACTACTATTACTTCTATTACTTCTGCTACTATTACTGTTACTTTTACTACTACTATTACTTCTACTTCTATTGCTATTACTGCTATTGCTTTTACTACTGTTATTTTTACTACTATTACTGTAACTACTACTATTATTTCCACTACTCTTACTATTACTTCTGCTACTATTACTATTACTATTACTGCTATTACTTCTCCTACAATTACTATTACTTTTACTACTATTACTATTGCTTTTACTACTATACTATTACTTCTACTACTATTACTATTTTTAATACTATTACTGCCACTATTGTTTCTATTACTATTACTATGACTACTTTTATCACTATTACTTTTACAACTATTACTTCTATTACTTCTGATACTATTACTTTTACTTTTACTACTATTACTTCTATTACTTCTGCTACTATTACTATTACTTTTACTACTATTACTATTACTTCTATTACTTCTGCTACTATAACTATTACTTCTATTGCTTTTACTACTACTACTTCTTTTCCTTATACTACTGTTACCATTACTGCTATTACTATTACTTCTATTACTTTTACTACTATTACTATTGCTTTTACTACTATACTATTACTTCTACTACTATTACTATTTTTAATACTATTACTGCCACTATTGTTTCTATTACTATTACTATGACTACTTTTATCACTATTACTTTTACAACTATTACTTCTATTACTTCTGATACTATTACTTTTACTTTTACTACTATTACTTCTATTACTTCTGCTACTATTACTGTTACTTTTACTACTATTACTATTACTTCTATTACTTCTGCTACTATAACTATTACTTCTAATGCCTTGTATTTTTCAAGCCAGCATTTCAGTGTAGCGTAAGCTTTTCAAACATCCTTCAAGTATTTCTCACATTCATTCATGCATTGTATTATTCAAGGATTCAAGGAGGCATTGCAGTGTAGCGTCAGCTAGCTGTGGCATTCCCACCCGCAATTTCTTCAGAAATTGCATTCTCTAGTTAGTGGGAATGCTCATAGCATTCCCACTATTGTTCTTCTGTTCTTTATTATTTTTCTACTTCCGTCCCTTTTCTGACACCTTTCAACTCCTTCATACTTTATGCTATTAAAACCGTTCAACTATCAGAACGTTCAGCTCTTTCAGGAGATTGCTGCTATTACTTTTCAGTTTTTTAACTTTTATAGTTTTTACACTGTAAAACTTTTTTTAACAAATTTTTACAATGGAAGTCTATGGGAGAAATCTTCAAACCTACTTCTACTACTTTTATTACTACTTCTACTACTTTTATTGCTACTATTACTACTATTACTATTACTGCTACTATTATTACTATTACTACTATTACTTTTACTACTATTACTATTACTCCTACTTCTATTACTATTACTTTTATTGCTATTACTACTACTTTTAATACTATTACTACTACTATTATTGCTACTACTGTTTCTATTACTACTACTACAACTACTATTACTCCTATTACTCCTATTACTTCTACTGCTATTACTATTACTTTTACTACTACTACTTCTATTACTTCTGCTACTATTACTATTACTTTTACTACTATTACTTCTATTACTTCTGCTACTATTACTTTTACTACTATTACTATTACTTCTATTACTTCTGCTACTATAACTATTACTTCTATTGCTTTTACTACTACTACTTCTTTTCCTTATACTACTGTTACCATTACTGCTATTACTATTACTACTATTACTTCTATTACTTCTGCTACTATTACTGTTACTTTTACTACTACTACTATTACTTCTACTTCTATTGCTATTACTGCTATTGCTTTTACTACTGTTATTTTTACTACTATTACTGTAACTACTACTATTATTTCCACTACTCTTACTATTACTTCTGCTACTATTACTATTACTATTACTGCTATTACTTCTCCTACAATTACTATTACTTTTACTACTATTACTATTGCTTCTACTACTATTACTATTTTTAATACTATTACTGCCACTATTGTTTCTATTACTATTACTATGACTACTTTTATCACTATTACTTTTACAACTATTACTTCTATTACTTCTGATACTATTACTTTTACTTTTACTACTATTACTTCTATTACTTCTGCTACTATTACTATTACTTTTACTACTATTACTATTACTTCTATTACTTCTGCTACTATAACTATTACTTCTATTGCTTTTACTACTACTACTTCTTTTCCTTATACTACTGTTACCATTACTGCTATTACTATTACTTCTATTGCTTTTACTACTTTTGGTGTACATATTACTTCTACTACTATCTCATACTTTTACTACTTGTACTACTATTCCTACTACTTGTACTACTATTCCTACTACTTGTACTACTATTCCTACTACTTTTACTACTTTACTAGCTTCCATTTCTGCTAGTTTTACACATTTCAGCGTCCACATTTTTCAGCATTACAGTGTGATGGACTTTTACTTCAGTTTTCAATTTCAGGCATTTTATGTGAGATTTCTGCATTTTCAGCAGTGTTTTTCAAATTCTTTTCTGCAATGAGCATTCCCACTGCATTTTCGCTAGGAAATGCAATTTTTTCTAGTTATATATTATTATTATTTTGCCATTTTTCGTCCTCTAACTAGTCCTACACGATTTGTCGTATCAACTTCATTTCAATGTCACATTGTACATCCCCATAAGGAGATGTGTGCTATTACTTTTCTCATCTCTAACATATTCCAATGATTTTATATAATTTTTTAAAGTATTAAAATTTATAATGGCAAGTCAATGGGAGCAATGTTTGAAAGCTCATATCTCAAAAACTAAAAGTACTGAAGTGTTCAAACTTGATTGACAGATGAGCCATGTGCAACCACTTCACATATTCTAAAACGCAACATATAGCGCCACCACGTGGTCAGTTATTACGTGTTTTATGTTTTAGCTTATAACTCAGGAACCGTGAAGCCTATCCAAACAATGTTTGCAAAGTATATTCCTTGGATAGTATCAAGTAGAATGATATAGGCCACGCCCATTTGCATCTGAAATTTTTTCCGCCATTTTGATTTTTTTCCGAAAATGCATTTTTTGCTGCTTTGGGCACATTTTTCATCCAATCTTCACCAAACTTGATCCATACCATATTTAGATGGTCCCGAACACAGCTCATATCTTTGTTTTTTGGTATCACTCACCGTTTGTCTGTAATTGGTTACCAAACTTTTGAAGGCATGGCCTGATGCATTGAACAAGCCATAACTCTTCAATGCTGATTCGGATTGATACCAAATTTGAGAATCTTGTACATATAATGACAGTGCACCATGTAAAATTTGATACAATTCTACCCACACTGCTACTATAATGTTATAACATGATATTTCTACAGTTCTGTTGTCTTCAGTGAAACGAAACTTGGTACACAAGTTCTCCATGTCAGTGTGCACAACATGGTGAAACATGGTGCCAATAGCCTCACCTTGTGGCCATTGACGGGATGTGACAAATATGCTTTTCATTATATGTGTTATAACATTTGGAAAAAAAGATCATGTTGAAGCAGCAGCTTGCAGTGGTAGTAGCAGTAGCAACAGTAGCTGACAGTTTGCAGCTCCCACATGCAATTTTTTCAGAAATTGCAGAGTTTTCTAGTTTGAATTTAAAATTTCTGTTTTATGTTCCAAAACACAAATGTGACTTAATATCAGGGATTACAATGTGTCTTCTCAGTACATGGTGGTTTATGCTGCTTATTGTTATTTTTGTGTTAGTTCATAGTTTACACCAGTAGTGAACTGGCTGTGACACTCAATGACGTCAGCTGGATTTTTTAAAACTTCTTTTGCACAGGCTCAAACTCAACAGTGTTCTGTCAATTCGGGGATTCAACCCCAGTA
This sequence comes from Cephalopholis sonnerati, assembly GCA_019142605.1. NCBI lineage: Eukaryota > Metazoa > Chordata > Actinopteri > Perciformes > Serranidae > Cephalopholis > Cephalopholis sonnerati. Next base: position 438,751 of record JAGQAX010000005.1, on the reverse strand, counting down.
TTGGGCAACTTACATTCATTTTGACGTAATAACTGACTTTACAATATTACATTCTGTGTAGAGTAATAAGTTACTTATTACACTACTTTTGCATCACTTTGACCAAAATAAACTCAGAAGAACTGATGTTCATTTTAAATGGATGAGGGTCATGTTGTTTCACAGCAGGTGATCGAAGCACAGAAGCTCCAGTTTATTACAGTACATTTCAAATCCAGTGCTGTACAGGTCTGACCCATTCATGCATTCACATACAGTGGTTACCACTCTTTATTAAAATCACCTGCTTACATTAATAATTGACTGATGATATGGAACAGTGAAATAGGGCATAGGGAGGTTCAGGCAGAGGATCAAAGTCTGATAATTATGAGATGTGGATAAATATTTGAGGGCCTATAATTTGAAACACAATATACAAATGTTGAGGACAGCACAACAAATGGAGTGGCATGTGAGTCAGTCACTATGACACAGGCAAATTAATACACCAGAACTCAAACCCTGCTGGTTTCTGGTGTGCTGGTCGGCTACAACAGCACCGGAGAGAGAGTTACGCATAAGAAGGGGATTCCTCTGGTAAAGAAACTAGTGAAACACAAACTTGCAAAAAAAAAAAACCATGGTTAACTAAAGGTATATTAAATGCATGCCAGAATAAAAATGTATTATATAAAGACTTTCTCAAGAAAAGAACAAAAGAAGCAGAAACAAAATACAAGACCTATAAAAATAAACTAACAAGAATTATAAGAAGCAGCAAAAAGGAGCACTACAGTAATTTGCAAGAGGACAATAAAAACAACATAAAAAATACATGTAAGGTATTGAATGACATTATCAAAAAAAGAAAAAAAATGCAGATGGATACCCAAATTACTTCATAACCAAAAATAGCATAACTAGTAATGACATAACCAACTTTGTTAACGATGATTTCTTTGTTGGTGTCGGTCCTGGTCTAGCTGGAGAGATTGCAAACACTAGCAACATGAATGAAGTGGAAAGCAAAGCTTTGGATGTAAGTGAATCTATGTTTTTAAAGGGAACCAATGAAAAAGAAATTATTGACATTGTTAATAAGCTCAAGAGCAAGAAGTCAACAGACTGCAATGATTTAGATATGTTGTTGGTTAAAAATGTCATTGAGTGTGGGCTGAAACCTCTCACATATATTTGTAATCACTAAAAACCGGTGTTTTTCCAAGAAAAATGAAAACTTTTAAAGTCATACCCATATTCAAATCTGGAAATAGACAAATACTCTCAAATTACAGACCTGTTTCCCTACTGTCACAATTCTCTAAAATACTGGAAAAATTATTCTATACAAGGCTAGATGATTTCATCACAAAGCATTATGTCCTGTGTGAACAACAATATGGTTTCAGAACTAAAAGAACAACATCACATCACATCACATCACATCACATTTTTCTGGGGAGTTTTTCCTTATCCGCTGTGAGGGTCCGAAGGACAGAGGAATGTTGTATGCTGTAAAGCCCTCTGAGGCAAATTGTGATTTGTGATATTGGGCTTTATAAATAAAATTGATTGATTGATTGAGTTGACCATGACCTATTATTAATAAAACTACAGAAATGCGGAATCAGAGGTCTAGCACTTTCCTGGATATCCAGCTACTTGAGCAATAGAGATCAATATGTGCAAATCAATAACACTAAATCACAACTAAAGAAAGTGAAGTGTGGGGTGCCTCAGGGCTTGGTGCTGGCACCATTGTTCATTCTTTACATTAATAATATATGTGAGGTTTCAAAAACACTTCAAATCATTTTATTTGCAGATGACACTAACTTGCTTTGCTGTGGAGATAATTTGGAACAACTTTTGGACACAGTGGCAGACGAATGAAAGAAACTGAAGAGTTGGTTTGACTCAAATAAACTCACACTAAACCTAAGCAAAACTGAATTCATAATATTTGGAAATCGGACAAATAACTCACAAAAGAAACTCATGATAAATAACATAGAAATAGAGAGAGTGAATGAAATAAAATTTCTTGGAGTCATAATTGACGGCAAATGATCCTGGAAGTCACATATACAGTACATTACAGCTAAAATAGCAAAGTCAATTGAAATATTACATAAAGTCAAATATCTTCTAAACCAGTCATCACTATACACCTTGTACTGTTCCTTCATTCTCCCATACATTACCTACTGGGTGGAAGTGTGGGGGAACACATATAAAACAAACATGGAAACAATATTCAAACTTCAAAAAAGAGCAATAAAAATTGTAAATAAAAGCACCTTGAGAGAACCATCAAACCCACTCTTCATCAGACTGAAGGCACTAAAATTCAAGGATTTTGTCGACCTCAAAACAATTCAGATCATGCACAAAGCAAATCAGAATCAGTTACCACAGGGCATCCAAAAGTTGTTTCAAATAAGAGAAAACAAATACAATCTCAGGGGAACATGCATTTTCAAAAAACAGCCTGTACATACCAACACAAAAACACACTGTATATCAGTCAAAGGAGTTAATCTGTGGAACAGCTGCAGCGATGAAATGAAAACTTGCAAATCACTAAATAAGTTCAAACGATTTTATATAAACCACATTTTGAATGGATACAAGAGAGAAACAGAAACATGAATTTATAATAATGAGCAATGTGCCTTTTTTTCTGACACACTTTCTTTTCTTCTCTTTTGTTTTCCTACACATGCTCTGACTGATTAAACTATAAAAACACAAGGGGTAGGACTAGATAAGTTTTATTAACTTCATCCTACACCCTTTCGAACAAGGTATGATTAGCTATGTTGTTATAGAGTTGTCTCTTTAACTGTTTTTTTCTGCCTAAGCACATTGTATATTTTATTTATTTTCGTTTTTCTTTTAACCTGTTTGAATAAATAAATAACTTTCAGATGACATTTTTCCTGGTGGTGCACTGATGTAAATGGAGTGCTATGTGGTATGGTATGGTATGGTATGGTATGGTATGATTACGCATTATGTAACATTGTTAATGTAATAATATTGCCAGAAATCCTGTTGGTAATGTGTTATATTACTTTGTTACTGCTTAAACATAATACATTACTGTAACGTGTTACTTTTGTCACATGTTACCCCCAACACTGTTCAATCCTAATAATAATAACAAACCAATACCAACTCAATAAGATTTGGGGAGCTGAACAAAATCAATGTTGAGTGCTAATTGGGCTATGAGAAGACAAACACTAAGGGGAAGACAGTGAATTGCTAGTGACAGAAATACCAAGCTGGGTCATCAGTTATATGCAGTGGGGATGAACCTGGCAATGCTACACATTCCCTTGGTCATGTTTTGGTTCCTTAAAGGATAAGTCCAGTATTTTGCACTTTGAGCCCCATTCCTGGGTTGTTTATGATGAAATAGAGTGGTTAAGACCAAAATATTGATGATTGCTCCTTCTCTGACAACTTGAGAGAATTTGGCTTTCCCCTGCCTGGCTTAACAATGCTATCTATGACCATGTGTAAATCTGTCCTAAAACCACCTTAAACATTCATTTTCAAAGCCATGAAACTTACTGAGTGGTCAGTGGTGTTTGTTGATGTTCCAACATAAAAATCGTAGCAAACTGTGGTTTCCATCCGTGTTTTCACTATTCATCTCAATTGTGGAACAGTTTTTTCAGCTGCCTCACACCCGTGTGTAAACTTCTGCTTGATCGTTATATCTGTGATCGTTATACACTCCAGCCCACTTGATGGTAATAATGCTCCTTTACGTGAATGTCGCCAACCGGCAGGAAACCATTGCAATGTAATCGGACACAGAAAGAAGCAGAAGATGGTTGGCATTGTGTTCAAAGGCATCGTACTGCAAAGGTTGTCTACAAGCGAGTAATAATGGGCAAGTTTTTATGTGGTCAGCGACTGCAGGAGAATTCCTCCGAAGAGAAGGAGCGCACACAGCACTGTCGAGCCGGCACTTTTGCTGAGCTAAAAGACTACAATGACTACAACCTTGTCGTAAACAACCCCCTTTCTGTTTCTGGTGGCGGATTACTACCAACGGACAATGAGGCTTTCTATAGAAAATCAACGCATGGGCAAAATGTCAAATAAATCATCACAGAAACCACAGTTTGCTACGAATTTTATGTCGGAACATCAGCGAACACCACTGACCACTCGATGAGTTTCGTGGCTTTGACAACAAATGTTTAAGGTGGTTTTAGGACAGATTTACACATGGCCATAGACAGCATTGTTAAGCCAGGCAAGGGAAAGCCAAATTCTCTCAAATTGTCAGAGAAGGAGCAATCATCAAGATTTTGGTCTTAACCACTCTATTTCATCATAAACAACCCAGTAATGGGGCTCAAAGTGCAAAATACTGGACTTATCCTTTAAGAATTTAGTCTGTGTGTTTACTGGAAGAACAGCCAAGTGCATGTGTGCTGTGTTGGAGCATTTGAGGAAAATGATGAGATTGAATGGTATAAACGCTATGCACAAGTGCCCGGTGTGGAATAGCAGCTATAATAATTGATTACAATATAATGCTAATGTGGATATGCTATGATGAATCTCATATGGTTTTCTCCTAAATTACATTTTTCTTATTTTCAACTGCTAAGGATCACTAGCTTTCAATTAACTAGTGAAACAATCATAGCATGGGATATCTGTCTCTGTCAGGATTGTTGGCTGGGTGTTTGTCTCCTTTTGTCTGCTTACACACACAAAGACACACCTGTACACTGTGCACTCACACAAACCAAACACACTGCAATAGTAGTCTGCAACCACACGCACACACACACACACACACACACACACATCAGTACTTACGGAGCTGGTGAATGTCTCTCCAGCCCTTGCTGGCAGGACAGGCAGTGATGGTAACCAATGGACATGAGTTTCCAGCCAAACTGCCACAAAGAATCTGCTGCTGGAAAAACAATTTGGTGGGATCCACTGATTTCTTCAGCACCTTCAGATGAGCCTGACAGACACAGTAAATAGATAAGTGAGTGTAGTTAACATGGAGGTCCTGATGCCTTTGCAATGCAATCATGTACAGTGCCATGTTTTCCATTGGAATGCCTCTTTACTCTGGCACATGGCATTTGAAATAAAACAGAGACAGTGAGATTAATTTCATCTTACTCAGGTTGTTTAAAGGTATTAAAATCTTATTGGATGAACAGTGTCACCTGTCTCCTGATGTTCAAATAGTACTCATTTGCTGTATGAAATATATTCTGAAGGAAATAAGATGGTGCCCAAATGATATGTTAATAAATATCCCAGGGAGCATTTGTAGTGACCATTATCTGCAGACAAAATATCATTTGCCAACATATTTACTTTGTCCTTCTACAATCACCATTTCTGAGAACTAAAGCACCATTTATGCTTTCCATTTATGTTCTTGTGTACTAACTAAAAGTCTTTGGTCATCTCACGCTCCATTTTACCCTCACCCATGAACAAGACCCCGGCATACTTGAACTCCCTCATTTGGGGCATCAACTCCACCTCTGCAAGCTACAATAAAAAAAAAATTAGCAGTGTACAATCAAGCAATGCAAATTTTAGCAGATATTTTAGGTTTAGTCTCAGTCATGGGTCACATTTTTGTCATTTTCATCTTATCCTTCATATTCTTAGTCTAGTTTTAGTCAATGAAAAGTCAAAACATTTTAGTCAACAAAAATTCATGACATTTTAGTTAACTTTTAGTCATTATGTTTTCTGTATGTTTTTTAATCTTTAAACTACTCCAGGTAGGTTAATTCATTTATCAGAAAATACAATAAAGGTGACAGGTTGTATAAAATGTATTTTAGACATTTTTTTCTACAACTACAAATAATTTCTACAACCTTACAAACTGCCATTTTTTCAGCAGTGTTTGACAGGTTTAAGGGGGGATTTACAAGCACACACTTACTGATCATCATTTGAAAAGCTCAACATCTCTCTATTTATGCTCTCAAAAACTTTGACACCATAAAAATCCAATATGGGACAACTAGGATTTGTACCCAAATTCATTGTAAACTTTTACTTCTCCATGTTATTGTTAAAAGGCAGTAGCTGCTTGCTCCACTACCATTCAGTAGCTATCAAGTGGAATTAACTGCTTAAAGCCACCGCTGCCTTTCCATGCTGACATTGAGCAAGAGCCAGGGTACACCCTGGACATGTCGCCAGACTATCAGGACACTTCATCTATGAATTGGTTCACTAAATTTTACACTAGTGTGTTCTCCTTGAACTTTAACTGAAGTTAACACAACTGGCTCACTTTTAACTGGGTAGATTGCCATTGTAACCTGTGCTACACAGATTAAAACTATCCTATCACATCACTGAAAAAAAGAGTCATCATCCCTACTGAATCCTGAGAGGGATGAAAGTATTGAGTATATAGTGTGGTTACAGGAATAAAGAGCAATAATATAGGTACATGTGTTACGGCCATGTGTTATTTTTCATTGTATATCTTTTATTGTGTGTGGCCGTCGTGATGTTTCAGGAGAGTGAAAGCTATTGTTTTTTGTGAGGATTTTTGTGTTCCCTCCAGGTGCAGATGCCCAGCGCTGACTGGGGGCCTCTCCATGACATTGCTGGGGTGGATTGACTGAGATTATGGTGCTGAGGATGCTACCAGGTGGTCGCTTTCCTCCTCAGCCTTCCGCTCATTGAAATGCTATTTTTTTTTTTGTTTTTTTTTTTTTTACAGTGAGCCGTTTCTTTAGGGTCAACTGTGTTGCTTAACGCTGGGTGGGCCTTTGTTAGCGTCAGGACGTATTATTTGTTGTTTAGTCTTTAGTGAATGTGTTAGCTTTACGCTAGCTAACCACGCTTCTTTACCTATTATAAATAGCTTTGAACTTTAGATTACTTGGCACAAAGCTTTAGGGGTGAACTGCCATTTTTGTTATAACCTCTTTTTTCCTGTGTTTGTTTAGTTTTGGGAGCTAGGCCCATTATTGTATTTTTATTTGCTTCTTTTGTTTGTAGGGCCTGGGCAGCACTATAGGGAAGATTGGTCGGTTTTGTTTGTTGTTTTGCCCATGGTTCACCCTGAAGTCCTTGCTTCCTATTGTGTGCCAATTTCTTGTATCACCTGCATTTAACAGAAAAATAGAAAATAAATTGTCTTAACAGACTTTTTTTTGAAAAAAAACAAGAGTTTTTTTTTTTTTTTTTGAATGGTTAACTTATATCAGTTAACAAAGTGATCTTTTAAGACACATTGTTTATATATTTTGCATTGTATTTGTCATCAGGACTCAATCTATCATCCATTTCTGAAGAATCTCCAGAAACCAGCATGTTGAAAACTTCAAGATATTAATATTCTGTGTATATAATCAATAGGATGCATTATATGTTGATTGCGTCATGAGAAAATCAAGTCAGAATAATAATAGGCTTTCTCCTTGCCACACTGTCGGTCATGCTTGTTAAAAAAGGGGGTGTGGCTATGATGCTGCCCACTTCATATGATGTGGAACACTGTGATTGGCACATAGACATCACATCAAATAAGTCTGTGCATGTGGTTGGACTCAGATGACAGTGATCACAAATTTAGAAGTCCTAGAAAAGTTATTACCATTGGAGTGGATGGAGGATCTGTTATGACCCATGTCATTATTTGTTGTAGGGCTGGGCGATATGGCCTAAAAAAAAATCTCTGATTCACGATTTAAATCGATTTTTTTCCTCCCTACTTAAAATCAATTTGCAGATGACAAAGAAATTGTTCAAGTGCAATCAGAAACAAGCCAAAAAGAAAAAAAAAAAAACACAAGTTTTTTAAACACAAGTTTTGCTACTCAGTATATTTTGTTTGTTCTGTCTGACGCCACAAAACCAACTAATTCCTAATAACTGAAGACACCCGCTCGCTGCCGTGTTGTTTGTGTATCGACCTGCAATCGACCTAAACTACAAATTCGAATTAATCGATAAAATCGATTTATCGCCCAGTCCTAATTTGTTGGTATTGTTGTCTTTGTGTTGATCTGCAGTAATCTGTCAGATGTTCTCTCTCCTCCTGTCAGCTTTGGAGTAGGTGAGTTGAGTTTTGTTTAGGAGTTTACTGTGTAGAATTACTAATAGGTTTTCTTGTATTATTTTGTTGAGCACTGTACATAGAGCACATTAAGCAGTTTTAGTAAGAGTGAGAAGCATTGTTTGGCATTGCCATGTTCTTTTCTCTTGTTTGGATGGTAGAAGTTTAGGTTAGGGAAATTGTCTTTTGTTTCACTTTTCTTTATTGCTAGGTAAGCTTCGGGACCATTGGTATATTTTTGTTTGTTGTTTTGGGCACTGCTCACTTCTGAGGAAAAATATACTGCTAACTGGCCTTTCTTGGGAGTGGGAAGAGTGGGGGAGTCACATCATGTTATGTCTGGGTTCCCCTAGACTGGGGACATAAAAGATCTAAACAGTTTAAAACACAGCTCCTAACCAACAGAGGGATTATTGTTTACCATACTAACAGCCTGACAAATGTCAGTTGGAGTTGCATGAACCCTGTTTTTTTTTGTTTTGTTTTTCTTTTTGTTTTTTTGTCAAACTGGCTTTACTTACTCATTGTTTGGGTTCCCTTGGACCACACAGTAGTATGTTTAAAAATAATAACAAGTTCATGACAATGACAATGTCTTGAAGTATTAATCATTCAATGTTGATGAAGGTGACAAACTTGACCACAAATTTTTATATTACAATATAATGTACAGTGTGTTGTCTTGTATCATTTTTGGAGGTGCTGCATAAAAAGTCCATAAACAGAGCATATGAAAATCCACTGTATTTAATAGCTAACAGGAGTAATGACTCATAAGTACCTTTAGAGCAGAGTATGTGTAGGGATAATGGTAGGCCAGGTAGCACACATCTTCATTGTGTTCGAAGGTGATGGTAAAGCTCAGAGTATAAAAGGTTGTTCTCCTTCTGCCCTGAGCCGGACAAAAGTGGTTTCTGAAGGAGAAAATAGAGGGAGTAACAAAGTTACATAAATGTTATATTATGTGACGGGATCAAGTTGCCATCTTAACTTTTTACTTCTTATAAAATCATATATTTCCAAGGACTGAGCCCCATCTTTGCGGTCTGATAAAGTCACACTCTATGTTACTGTTTTGCCAGAATCTCTTAAAACATTGCTATATGGTCTGCAACTAAAAAAAAAAAAAAAAAAGTTATATCTGTGCATTTCATTCATACCTGTAATAACAAATTTCAGTCCCAGTCCTGATCCAGTGGGGTCTACCTTCCAGAGCTTCCCTTACTGAGTACAGCACCGGCTGCATTCCTGCAGTGCACACGTACACACAAGCACAAACAAGCACACACACACACACACACACACACACACACATACAGATTGACAATCAACCACATGGAGCAGACTTTGTGTCACGGAACTAAAACTGGTGAAATGGCCTATAATGCCGTTCCTGTGCCAGTTGTGTCTCTATAATATTGTTCATGCTATGCTATGCTATGCTTATTTATGCTACAAAATATCCTCCCTAATTAAGAATTTACAAAAACGAACTTATTTTATAGGGACAAGTATATAGCATGGACCAATGCCATATATCGCAGTACTGCACAGTACAGGATCAGCTGCTTTGCCTGACCCTTGATAGGGCTTATAAAAAAATAAAAATATAATATTTAATATAAAATAATAAATAATGTTAAAACAAAAACACTAGGGGCCAGATCCACAAAGAATGGATTGCTCCTGCTAATAGCACCATTATTTGCGCAGAATTAGCTCACGCAATCTGCCCTGTTTTAGCGCCTTATCCTCAAAAGAATTTGCTCTAATCATATGCCGGGGCTAACACGCCCACAAAGTTTGGCAGCTGAGCGCAAGTGATACTCTCCTCCGATAAATCCTTTCTTGTGCGCACCTGCCATTACGGTGCCTTCGCCTGGCTACAATCACTGCTGCCATGATTACCGGAGAGTCCTGGCATGACAGCCCTTATATAGGCTATGCTCCACAGTTAACACCAACTGAGTGCAATTTGCAATCATTTTGCGTGAGAGAGAGAGTGAGAGAGGGAGAAAGGGAAATTGCGTGGATTTAATACATGGGTCTCACTGGCGTTAAATAGCACCGCTTTACTGCCTGTGGCAATTAGCGCTGGTCTTTGTGGATTAGGTGGTATTTGCAACGAGGCTTATTTGTATAGGAAGGGGGCAATTTTGCGCTGAATTTATGAATATTCCCTAATTTACATGCATGCAAATTGGACCAGCGCAGCTAGGAGTGGCAGTGTAGTTTGTGTTCAGTTTGCATGCATTTCACCCTTTGCGTGTGCTTTGTGGATTGCACGCTATTTTTTTCTCTCATTTGCACAGGTTCAGTGGTCGCAAAAGCAGGGCAATCCTTTTGAGGATCTGGCCCTAGATCTTTAAAAATGGTTGCAAATTAAACTTAAGATGTTTAATTATGAAAGTATAGGAATTCAACATGTAGATCAGAGTCGCAATGTAAAACGCTTCTCTGAGCTTCTAGAGCAGTCACCTACCCATAGTGTCAAACAAACGGTGTCTGTCCCCCGACCTCCTAAATTATTTAAATCTGAAGTCAAACAAAGAGGAGTTGTACATAACAACCTGATAAAAATTAAAATCTCTTCTGTGACAGAAAGACAAAACAGGAGAATTAAATGTGGACTGTTAAATGTCAGATCGTTATCTTCCAAAGCAGTGTTAGTAAATGAATTTATATCAGATAATCATATTGATTTACTCAGGCTCACCGAAACCTGGCTGTGTCAAGATGAATATGTTAGTCTAAATGAATCCACTCCTCCCAGTCATAATAATACCCACGTTCCTCGAGGCAGCAGCCGAGGAGGGTGAATTGCAGCCATTTTTAACTCTAGTCTATTAATCAGCGCTAAACCTAAACTAGATTACGAATCCTTTGAAAGCCTTTTCCTTAGCCTTTTACATCCGACCTGGAAAACCTTGCAGCCTCTTCTATTTGTTATAGTGTACTGTGCTCCTGGCTCGTATTCAGAATTCTTATCTGAATTCTCAGAGTTTTTATCCAGTTTAGTTCTGAAATCAGATAAAGTTATTATTGTAGGCGATTTCAATATCCACGTGGACGTTGATAATGACTCCTTCGCTACTGCATTTATCACATTATTAGACTCCATTGGCTTCACTCAAAGTGTACATAAGCCCACTCACCGTTTTAACCACACCCTCGATCTAGTTCTGGCGTATGGAATTGAGATTAATAACGTAATGGTCTTTCCAGAGAATCCCTCTCTATCAGATCAGTACTTAATAACTTTTGATTTCTGTGTACTTGATTACGCACCACTCAGTAACAGCTACTATACTAGGTGTTTATCTGATGGAAGTGATTCCATCAGCGTTAAATTTAATACGCTCTGTAAGTCAGGTTTCCCGTACTGACTTTAAAGTCTCCCAAATTGATTATCTCGTCGATAGCGCTGCAGGCTCGCTGCAAACAACTCTCGACTCTGTAGCACCTCTTAAAAAGAAGTTTGCAAAGCAAAGAAAGTTTGCTCCCTGGTATAACTCCCAAACCAGAAAATTAAAGCAAATGTCGCAAAAATTTGAAAGGAATTGACGATTAACCAAACTTGAAGATTCTCATTTAATCTGGTTAGATAGTCTAAAAAACATATAGGAGAGCCCTCCGCAATGCCAGAGCAAACTATTACTCATCATTAATAGAAGAAAATAAGAACAACCCCAGGACTCTTTTCAGCACTGTAGCTAGGCTGACAGAGAGTCACAGCTCTATTGAGCCTTGTATTCCTTTAGCCCTCAGCAGTAATGATTTTATGAGCTTTTTTAATGACAAAATCGTAACTATTAGAGACAAAATTCATGAGCTCCTGCCCTCTAACAGTACTAATCTGCCTTCAAACACAGCTATAAGTGCTGATACTTATTTAGATTGCTTCTCCCTGATTTCTATTCAACAATTGACCTCAATGATTTCTTCAACCACGTCATCAACGTGTCTCTTGGACCCCATCCCAACTAGGCTACTTAAGGAAGTCTTACCTTTAGTTAACACTTGCATACTAGATATGATCAATATATCTTTATTAACAGGCTATGTACCACAGTCTTTTAAGGTAGCTGTAATTAAACCTCTGTTAAAAAAGCTCACATTGGATCCAGAGGTGTTAGCAACTACAGACCTATATCCAACCTTCCCTTTCTCCCAAAGATCCTTGAGAAAGTAGTCGCATACCAGCTGTGTGACTTTCTCCATGATAATAATTTATTTGAGGAATTTCAGTCAGGATTTAGGGCCCATCATAGTACCGAGACAGCACTAGTTAAAATTACAAATGATATCCTGATTGCTTCAGACCAAGGACTCGTCTCGACCATCAAATTCTGCTACAGAGACTGGAACATTCAATTAGCCTTAAAGGTTCTGCACTAAGCTGGTTTAAATCTTATTTATCTGATCGTTTTCAGTTTGTTCACGTTCATAATGAATCATCTTCATGTACTAAAGTTTGTTTTGGAGTACCTCAAGGTTCAGTGCTCGGACCAATTCTATTCACGCTGTATATGCTTCCCTTAGGTAACATCATTAGAAATCACTCTATAAATTTCCATTGCTATGCGGATGATACACAGTTGTATTTATCGATAAAACCAGAAGAAACAGATCAATTGACTAAACTTCAGAAATGCCTTAAAGATATAAATACCTGGATGAGCACCAATTTCCTGATGTTAAATTCAGACAAAACTGAAGTTATTGTTCTTGGCCCCAAACAGCTCAGAAACTCTTTATCTGATGATATAGTTTCTCTGGATGGCATTGCTCTGACCTCTAGCACCACCGTAAGAAACCTCGGCATAATATTTGATCAAGATTTGTCTTTTAACTCCCATTTAAAACAAATGTCTCGGACTGCATTTTTTCATCTGCGTAATATTGCGAAAATTAGGCCTATCCTGTCACTAAAAGATGCTGAAAAATTGGTCCACGCGTGTGTTACCTCGAGGCTGGATTACTGTAATTCTCTATTATCAGGTAGCTCTAGTAAGTGCCTGAAAACTCTCCAGCTAATCCAGAGCGCGGCGGCACGTGTACTGACAGGAACTAAGAAACGAGATCATATTTCTCCTGTTTTAGCTTCCCTGCACTGGCTCCCTGTAAAATCCAGAATTGAATTTAAAATCCTTCTCCTGACCTACAAAGCTCTACATAATCAGGCTCCATCATATCTCAGAGAGCTCATAGTGCCCTATTATCCCACCAGAACACTGCGCTCTGAGAATGCAGGGTTACCTGTGGTCCCTAAAGTCTCCAAAAGTAGAACAGGAGCCAGAGCCTTCAGCTATCAGGCTCCTCTTTTGTGGAATCACCTTCCTGTTTCGGTCCAGGAGGCAAACACCGTTTCCACTTTTAAGACTAGACTTAAGACTTTCCTTTTTGATAAAGCTTATAGACCAGCCCCTAGTTAGACTGACATAGGCCTAGTCTGCCGGGGGACCTCCTATTATACACAGAGCCCCTTCTCTCCTTCTCACTCTCTCTCTCCCTTGCTTGTATTCATGTCCTGTTAATGCATCTCCCTAACTCGGCTCTACTGCATGTCACTAACTCGACTTGTTCTCCGGAGCCTTTGTGCTCCACTGTCTCGCAGGTTAACTCGTATCGCAGCTGTGTCTGGATGGTGTGTTGTGGTGGTGCTGCCATGGTCCTGCCTGATGCCTCCCACTGCTGCTGTTACCATTAGTCATCCCTGTACTATTATACACATATCATTATTGTCACATACATATATAATCATATTATTAATATAATATCTGTCTCTCCTTATGTCCTATTGTATCATATGGATTACTGTTAATTCATTATATTGATCTGTTCTGTACAACATCTATTGCTCGTCTGTCCGTCCTGGAAGAGGGATCCCTCCTTCAGTTGCTCTTCCTGAGGTTTCTAACATTTTTTTTCCCTGTTAAAGGGGTTTTTTGGGGGAGTTTTTCCTTATCCGCTGTTAGGGTCCTAAGGACAGAGGGATGTTGTATGCTGTAAAGCCCTCTGAGGCAAATTGTGATTTGTGATATTGGGCTTTATAAATAAAAATTGATTGATTGATTGATTGATTGATTGATTGATAGATCCCATAGAGGAAAGTTTATGACCACTAGCAACATGATCACATGTCTCTTTTGGATACAATGGTAAATGAAAATGGACCTGCACTTTTATAGTGTTCTAGTCATCCGACCACTCAAAGAGCTTTGAACACTACAAATCACATTCACACATATATTCACACGCTGGTGGCTGAGGCTACCATTCAAGTTGCTACCTGTTACTCAGCTTAAATGCATGAAACAGACATCGGGAGCAAGTTGGGGTTCAGTATCTTGCCCAAGGACACTTCGACATGCAGACTGGAGGAGCCGGGGATCAAACTGCTAATCCTCTAATTAGTGGATGACTTGCTGTACCTCCTGAGCCACAGCTACCTGATATAATGCATGCTTGATATTGTTTATAGTTTATTTCTGCACAATTAAAACACAAAATACCCACCTAATAAAATTTTTCACAAAGATATTAAGAACTCAAAAGTACAGAAAGATGTAGAGCAATACATGAAATAATGTGATAAGTGATAACTACTAATAGCAAAATATGTTTGATTGCTACAAAAAACAGCAATAGTATCCATTTAAGAGCAGAAAATGTGAGACTGTGATGTGTAAGTTGATGTTAGTATAATTAGGCGTGTGTGTGTGTGTGTGTGTGTGTGTGTGTGTGTGTGTGTGTGTTGGCATGAGAGAGATAATTGTTTATACTGTGTTGACCCTTGAGCAACAGTAAAATTGCATCACAATGAGTAAAACAAGTTCAAACGCGGACGGAACGCTCTAAAACTAAAGCGAGCACGCACCGCAAGGAGGCAGGGATCATTTCATTGGTCAACAATAAACCTGGCATTCTATTGGTTGGGAGATTTTGACAGGGTTGTTACACAAAAAAAAACCAAGAACAGGGCAGAAATCTGAGAGCAGAAATTCCACAAGCAGACAGAAGCAGCTTGAGCTGACGAGAAGAGCTGAAGCTGGAGCAGGAAATCTGTGCAAGCAAGATTGTATCTGAGTGTGAGCATGCAGTTTGAGCAGAAACAGAGTAGATCTAAGTGCAAGCAGAGGCTATTTGAGTGTGAGGGCAGGGTTTTGAGGGACAATATTACAAAATCTGAACATGGAATCAATAGATAATGCTCTCAAATTGATGTACCACTCTCTTTTTAGAAAGATGAAGATTTGATGATTTACGAGTTAAGCATGAATGCAACCATGAATAAGCTGTAAAATAAGTCATGAACCGCTAATGAATATTCCCTTCATATTAAAAAAAAAAACACAAACATACTGTGGTAATCAGATATTCCTCATTTCAGCTGCAAATGTACTACATGTTTAAATGGTAAACAGGGAATGGACTGCACTTGCATAGTGCCTTTCTGGTCTTCTGACTATTTGCTATGCACTTTTACACAACATGTCACATGCCACACTTATTCACAAACAGGTGTCTCACACTACGTTTACACGTAGCCGGCTATTTTCAGAAACGGACATTTCACCCTCTCCGTTTTCAAAAATAATTGCGTGCACACGTGTCTGTTTTCAGAAAACTTTGCGTTTACACCAACCCGTGTATGTATGCCGTCTCACGCAGTCTACCCTCGTCGGACAGGTAATACAGGGTGCAGGCAACTTTTTTTATGAAACTGACAGGAGACCGCATGACGGTCATCTCACCCTCGATATAGAACTGGAGTCAAGCCAGCCGGAAGTTGCGTTTCCGTGGTCAAGCCAGCCGGCACTCAGTTTGGAGTGCGCAGGTATTTTAATGCTTACAGTAAATGCATTAATACGGCGCTGTAAGGTGACAGGCAGAGCCTCTCATAGAGTGAATATAATAAGGAAATAAAACAACTTTCTTACAAATAATATGAAGTACTTTTACTGTGTACTTTTGCAGTAATCTTGTGTCAAAGTCTCTCATATCGACTAGAAACATGCTTCATTCGTCCGACTTTGATCTTTAATAAAAATAATATTTTCAATAAGTAGTCAAGGGTACTGCAAAGATTAAAGTGGGGTGATATAATAGAGCAGCTGTATTTGCACATGCAAACATACGAAGAGGGCTTGCACCAACATAAATGCGGCTGCTACTCTGAAGGCATCCCTGATCACCATAGCAACATGTAAACATAGGTCGCACTTTTCAGGCGAGTGCAAGTTCTGTCGCACACTGTGACGTCTGCTGCTGGCGTTTTCTCCGTTTTGCTCAGTTTACATGCAAACGTGCAACCGGAGTTTTCCAAGATCTCCACTCTGGCCGGAGTTTTTAAAAAGCATCGTTTTCAGAGGCGAATTCTCCATTTGCGTGTAAACGAAAGGTGCAAACGAAGGTTTATGTCTCCGTTTCTAAAAATACCCGTGTACGTGTAAACGGGGCATGAGGTTACCATACAAGGTGCCACCTGCTACTCTGCTACTCTACGCAATGTGGGGTTCAGGATACTGACATGCAGACCGGGGATCGACCTGCTGATCTTCCAATCAGTGGACAACCCGCTCTACCTCTAAGCCACAGCTGCCCAAGTACCCACATGTGCAGTTAAAGCACTCATAGCGCTCTTCTTCTTTCATTGACTTTCTTGCTAATCACAGTTGTTGTTTACATACTATTAGCCTTTTTAGCTATGTTAGCTTAGCATTTAGAGAGTGCTATGTCCTTCTCCTACTCTCTCTTGCTCAGTGTGTTAGATGTTTGATTATTCCTTTAGCAATAGAAGCGCATGTAATAGATGTAGTTTATTTGCTTTGGAGGCGAGGCTTAGTGAACTGGAAGCGTGGCTTTGCACCATGGAAAATCATTCAATAGCTATGGTAGTTAGCCAGCCACATAGCGTAGGTTCTGCTAGTGGTCCTCCGACAACCCCCGTGCAGCATGGATTTGGTAAGATTGTTATTCACTTCGGCAGTAATGAAACCCGGTTACGCCAACCGGTGTGTGCATATGCAAAACCCATATTGGACTCTGTAGTTTTCCCTGGACCCCTTTCAAATCTGACCAGTGATGAGATGTTTAGCCGCATGCCATCATTTAATTGCTGGCCGTCCAAGTGGTGTGTTGGATTCGTAGATAATTGGCGAATTTTCTGGGGAAAACCTAGTCTGATTAGGAGAGACGGCATTCATCCTGCTTTGAATGGAGCTGCTCTCATCTCTGAAAGCTGGACAAGTTTATTAGTGATTCAAAACCCTGACAACCCAGACTTGAGACTAGGAATCAGAGTCGCAGTCTTAAAGGTTTCTCTGAGCTTCTAGCGCAGTTACCCACCCATAATATTATAAAAATGGTGTTTGTCCCCCGACCACCTGAATTATTTAAATCTAAAATTAAAAAAAAAGAGGAGTTGTGCATAAAAACCTAATAAATTTTAAAACCTCTTCTGTGACAGAAAGACAGAACAGGAGAATTAAATGTGGACTGTTAAATATCAGGTCTCTATCATCTAGAGCAGTGTTAGTGAACAAATTAATATTAGATAATCATATTGATTTACTCTGTCTCACTGAAACCTGACTGTGTCACAATGAATATGTTAGTATAAATGAATCCACTCCTCCTAGTCATAATAGATCAGTCTCCGATGAGTGTTGGCATCTGCATCTGATTTGTAAATGAATCAGCGGCTGCTCTCAGAGTCTTACTTTTGACAGAGACAATGATAGTTGCCTGGCAATTAAGATGTATCTTCCGCGGCGTGATAACTGTGTCAATTTATTGGTGGCAAAATCTGTGCTGTCTTCATGACCGCCTGTGGCCCAAATAGGTAGAAATGATCCCATTTTCAATGCCTTTTGTCCAATTTGCTTAGATGATGTTTTAAATAAAAATAGACATTTTAGGAAAAGTGAGGGCACAGCAACACTGTAACCTTTAATTTAACAAAGTTCTATGACATATAAATATAAAAACGGTCAAAATGACCGTCATGGCTGTTCTAGTGCTAGAGCACATGGAGTAGACTTCATTCCGTATATTACTTTGCAGACTTCTTCGTCTTTGTTGACCATAGCCAAGTATTCAAATATTAAAAAGTTGCCAAAAAAGCAACACTGAGTGCAGGTAAAACATGCTAGAGATAATAGCAGCAATCCTGCCCCCCTTTGTTTGGTCTGCTGGAGTATAGAAAGGTGAAGTTAGGAGGAGAGGACTCTAACAAAGTAGCAGCAGCAGTTGATGTAAGCCAAGCACCAGTTAGAAATAAAAAGCTAAGACCATGTTCAGAAATAAAATCATTGATATAAAATGTCTTGCTAGAGAGAGATCTAATATTTAGTGCTAACTTTATCGGCTCTCATCTGGGCTTCACTGGGGCTATCTGTGTCAGGCCAGTCTTCACCAGGTTGCATGCATTTCTGCCATAATGATTGTGAGGGGCAGTCTGGGGAAAGATCACTTGATGAACATGACAGGGTCATGGGCGCAGATCAGTAATTCTGATGGGGATGTTCATTGGTATAATAGCAGAGGTGGAGACTTGAGGGGTACTGATAGAAGTCCCACCTGGCCACAAGGGGGAGCAAGTGTAGTTTGCAGGGGATGGAGAGGTTTGTTTGCGATTACTAGAATTGACCAGGTGTGGACATGCGCTGTGGGATAGTCAGTGTGAGGGAGAGGTCTAGATTGAGTAGAAAATGCTGTATGTTACAGTACATGAACCAAGGCCATTAGGGTGGATACCATCAGGGCGGAAAAAGGCTGAATATTTTCAGGAGAGATTGAAATTGTCAATAAAAGCGAACTTGCAAGCTGCACAAGTTAATCTGAGCCACGTTTGGAAACTTAACGTGCAGCTAAAGTGTTGTTACAGCCGACATGCACAACAAGTGGTTGTTTGGGTTTGTGCATTTTGTTCTTCTAAGGCAAGTTCAGGGGTTTAGTGTTGCCAGAATCCACAATACCAATGCTCCGCAACTCTTTTTTTCTCAGAGTAAGGATTAGAATACAGTTCATATAAGCTAAGATAAGATAAGATAAACTTTATTGATCCCACACTGGGGAAATTCACATGTCACAGCAGCTCAAAGTACAGACAGAAAGTCAAGAGTGGACAGTGTATTATAAGAAATTAAATAAAGATTAAAATAGAAAATATGTATGTTAAAAATATTCAAAAAATATATTTTAAAAAGTAAGGCACTTTTGAGAATGAATATTAACAAAATTTACAATATATATACATATATACAAAAAATATTTAGATGAGGAATATTGCACAGAATGTGTTGATGCACAGAGTCTAAGCAGTCATGCAGCAGACATGACAATGCTACATTTGGTGTTGTCAGATGTTGCTGTTGAAGAGTCTGACAGCTGACGGGATGAACGACCTGCGGTAGCGCTCCTTCTTGCACTGTGGGTGCAGCAGTCTACTGCTGAATGAGCTGCTCAGTGCACGGAGAGTCTCATGCAGGGGGTGAGAGGTGTTGTCCATGATGGATATCAGCTTTGCTAACATCCTCCTCTCACCCACCTGCTCGATGGTCTCCAGGGGACAGTCAATGACCGAGCTGGCCCTCCTGACCAGCTTGTTTAGTCTTTTTCTGTCCCTCTCCGTGCTTCCACTGCTCCAGCAGACCACTGCATAGAGGATGGCAGACGCTACCACAGTGTCATAAAAGGTCCTTAGCAGTGTCCTGCACACTCTAAAGGACCTCAGTCGCCGCAGCAGGTGGAGACGATTTTGGCCCTTCTTGTACAGGACGTTGATGTTTGTGGACCAGTCCAGTTTATAGTTTAGGTGAACACCCAGGTATTTGTACTCCTACACGACCTCAATGTCCAAACCCTGGATGTTCACTGGAGTTGTCTGGGGTGCTTTCCTACGGAAGTCGATCACTAACTCCTTTGTCTTGTTGGCGTTGATGAAGGTGGTTTATCTCACACCAGTTGACAAAGTCCGTGATGACCCCCCTGTACTCCAGATCATTCCCCTCTGACACACATCCAACAATGGCTGTGTCATCAGAGAACTTCTGGAGGTGGCAGCTGTCCGTGTTGTGTCTGAAGTCGGATGTGTACAGGGTGAAGAGGAATGGGGCAAGAACTGTCCCCTGTGGAGCCCCTGTGCTGCTACATGCCACATCACTACCACATCAGACACACAGTAACCAAGCCTCACATACTGTGGTCTGCTGGTGAGGTAGTCTGTGGTCCATGCAGCCAGGTGACGGTCGACTCCAGCTCCTTCCAGCTTCCCCCTGAGCAGAGATGGCTGTATTGTATTGAAAGCGCTGGAGAAGTCAAAAAACATGACCCTCACAGCACTTCCAGTGTTCTCCAGGTGAGCCAGTGTCCGTTGGAGCAGGTAGATGACAGCGTCATCCACCCCAATGCCTGCCTGATATGCAAACTGCAGGGGGTCCAGTCCTGTTCTCACCAGGGGTCGGAGGTGGTTGAGTATGATCCTCTCCATGGTCTTCATCAGGTGGGAGGTCAGGGCTACAGGTCTGAAGTGGTTGGGCTCCCTGGGGTGTGCAGTCTTTGGTACAGGAACCATGCAGGAAGTCTTCCACAGGACAGGAACCTTCTCCAGACTGAGGCTGAGGTTGAAGATGTGCAGAACCACCTGACAGAGCTGAGCTGCACAGTCCCTCAGCAGTCTGGAGCTGATGCCATCCGGACCAGTAGCCTTTCTTGCCTTGATCTTTGTGAGCTCCCTCCTCACCTGATCAGCTGTTATGGAGAGGCTGCAGCGGGGGGTGGGGGGTGACTGAGTAGAGGAGGGAGGTGTGAATTAGAGGGGGATTAAAAGGTGTGGGGAGGGTGCAGCTGATGTCCTGAAGGAGGGGGAGGAGGTGTGCCAGGGAGGGTGAGAGAGCCCTGGGTCTGTGCTCTGGTGGGTGGGAGAGGGAGCAGAATCAAACCTGTTGAAAAACAGGTTCAGTTCATTCACCCACCCCCGGTCTCCAGACTCTGGGCCCCTCCTGCTATTGTTGTTGTGGCCAGAGATTGTATTCAGGCCTCTCCACACCTCCCGTATGTTGTTTTGTTGAAGGCGCTCCTCCAACTTCCTCCTGTAGCTGTCCTTGCCCCTCCTTATTTCTCTCTTAAGGTCCTTCTGGACCCTCCTCATCCCATCTTTGTCCCATAATCTAAAAGTCCTCTTCTTCTCATTCAGTAGCGCTTTCAGATCAGGGGTCACCCACGGCTTGTTGTTGGAGAAGCACCGTACCTTCCTGGTCGGTACAGTGTTCTCCACGCAGAAGTTTATGTAGTCCGTGATGCAGTCGGTCAAGCTGTCAATGTCCTCCCCATGTGGACTGCACAGCACTTCCCAGTCAGTTACACCAAAACAGTCCCTCAGTGCCATGCTGGTCTCCTCAGACCATTGTCTCACATACCTAGTGGTGGGGGTTTGTCTGCTCACCACAGGTTTGTAAGCAGGGGACAGATGAACCAGGTTGTGATCCGAGCGGCCGAGTGGGGGGAGGGGTGATGAGCTGTATGCATCCTTGATGTTTGCATACAGCAAGTCCAGTGTTTTGTGGTCCCTAGTGTGGCAAACCACATACTATGTGAAAATGGGAAGGGTGGCAGACAGGGAGACATGATTGGAGTCGCCAGAGATGAGGATGAGGGACTGGGGGTGCGATGTTTGGAGCTGAGACACAACAGTGTGTAGGAGCTGACAAGCTGCTGTAGCATCGGCTGACGGCGGGATGTATGCAGTATTCGCGATAATCTGCAAGAACTCCCGCGGGAGGTAGTATGGCCGAATGCTAACAGCTAGCAGCTCGATATCCCTGGTGCAATTTTGCTCTTTAACACTGATGTGCCCCGGGTGACACCATCTCTCATTCACATACATCGCTAGCCCCCCTCCCTTCCTCTTACGGGTCTCCTCTGCTCTCCTGTCTGCTCTGAACAGCTGAAAACCGTTGAGAGCAACGTGCGAGTCTGGAGTGAGTCCATTCAGCCAGGTCTCCGTGAAGCACATCACTCTACACTCCCGGTACTCCCTCTGCAGTCTGGTCAGCGCCGTGAGCTCGTCCATCTTATTAGGGAGAGATCTTACATTCCCCATAATAACGGACGGTATAGATGGTTTGTACCGTCTTTTCCACTCCCGACGCTAACCCAGCCAACATTAAAATATATAACGCTTGAAGATCCACTCATTACTGAAGTGTATTTCATAAAAAAACTAAAGTTGTTAAAGTGAAATTTAGGGTGTTTTGATTGATTTACATTATCAACTCATGCATTGAATGATATTACAAGTTAATGCTCCACTTTCAAAGTTGCCTGCAGTAGGCCAGTGAATTAAATTATTTTTTTACTCTGACTACAGCTGCTGCAAGAGGCAGCAAAACATCCTTTCATTTTATAGTTACAGTGTACTCATAAAACTCTCCACAGAATGAACAGTGGTTCATAAGCCTCAAAACCAGCCACAACTCAGCCCTGAGCAGAGTGACTGTCCACTATTGACCAATCAATGGACCTGCAGTGTTCAGAGCTCCACCTTTTAGTACCAGATCTGTGTGCTAAGTACCCCAACAGAAGAGGTGCCAAAAATAGGGACAGAACAGTTACACTGGTGCCATCCAAAACTTTTCACAGTAAAAACAGAGAAGAAGGTGTACCGAACTGAACTGTACGGTGCTCCTTGGTGGAACAAAGTGTATTACAGTGTAGATGACCTTGCTTAACCTTACAGGAAAGATCCAGTTATGAGCAATAACCCAAGTAAAACTACACCTGCTGCACCTGAGGTACAGCCACTCACACCTCCTCCTGCCCAAGCGCTTCCCGTTAGCAGTGCTTATGCACAACAACCAAAGATACAACAACAAGCCTCAACTGAGAGACGACTACCTGCACAAACACACAGGGGATGCTGAGGAGAGCGACCTTCACAGTGGGGCCCATCAGGAGTTTGTTGGGAGCGTGAGCAGCCTGGACGCACTCCCCAAAACCACCGTAATCAATCAATCGATCAATTTTATTTATAAAGCCCAGTATCACAAATCACAATTTGCCTCAGAGGGCTTTACAGCATACAACATCCCTCTGTCCTTAGGACCCTCACAGCGGATAAGGAAAACTCCCCCAAAAAATCCCTTTAACGGGGAAAAAAAATGGTAGAAACCTCAGGAAGAGCAACTGAAGGAGGGATCCCTCTTCCAGGACGGACAGACGAGCAATAGATGTTGTACAGAACAGATCAATGTAATGAATTAACAGTAATCCATATGACACAATGAGACATAAGGAGAAACAGATATTATATTAATAATATGATTATATATGTATGTGACAATAAGGATATGTGTATAATAGTACAGGGATGACTAATGGTAACAGCAGCAGTGGGAGGCATCAGGCAGGACCATGGCAGCAGCACAACCACGACACACCATCCAGGCACAGCTGCGGTACGAGTTAACCTGCGAGACAGTGGAGCACAAAGGCTCCGGAGAACAAGCCGAGTTAGTGACATGCAGTAGAGCCGAGTTAGGGAGATGCAGTAACAGGACATGAATACTAGCAAGGGAGAGAGAGAGTGAGAAGGAGAGAAGGGGCTCGGTGTATTATAGGAGGTCCCCCGGCAGACTCGGCCTATGTCAGCCTAAATAGGGGCTGGTCCAAGACAAGCCTGAGCCAGCCCTAACTATAAGCTTTATCAAAAAGGAAAGTCTTAAGTCTAGCCATAGCCAAGAAAACTATTTTGGCTAACTGGAAGGATAAGAAAGCCCTCAACATCACCCATTGGCTGAACCTTCTCGCAGAACACATTTCACTTGAGAAAATATCGACTACCAAAAAAAACCAATTGGCATCCTTTACAGAGAAATGGTCTCCATTTATTAGCTTTCTAAATATAAATCTATAGCTTCCTGTTGTCTGTTAGCGTATGCCACCTCCCTCTCGTAGACTTGAGTTGCTCCAGAACATGTGTATTCTGTCTGTGCCTTTGATCTGACTTGGGTGGTGGGTGTGCCCTCCTGCCCCATGCCTCCTGGCGGGTCCGGGGAGCCCTGAGGTCGTCGGTTGCTGCCCCCTCTTGGCCTCTGGGTCTGTGTGTCTGTCCATGGCCCTTGTGGCTCTCTGGGGGATGCCTCCTGGGGCGCCCGCGTCCCGAAGTGGGGCGCTTGGCCAGCCTGGCCCTGCTGGGTCATTGTGGCTGCTCTGGGCTTCGGTGTCCATCACATATGCATGTGTGTTCAGGGCTTGCCAGCTCCTGTCGAGTCCCACTGTTGAGCGATGTGGGAACCCGCCAGAATGCGCTGAGTCACTTTCCCAACTTCTCACTTAAATCACGCCCTCTATGCATTTCTCCTTCACTCATGTCGTCTGGCAGCCTACTCTTTACTATCAGGACTCCCACAATTCTGGTCTTCAATTCCAATTCTTTGTTCGTGGTTTTAGATGGGATATTGGTTGTTGAGTTCAATACAGCGGCCTACACTCTTGCATCCTAATAGCACTGCTTATCTTGCCCCTCTCCTGTTTGTCTTATCTCACCCTGCCTGGCATTTGTTTCCCCCCCTATTCACTGTGGTGCAGCACTGCCCCCTCTGGCACATATTACGACAATCCAATTAAGAATGACAGCTTGGCTTCCAGGGGGGGCCGGTGATGGTAAAATATGACTAAAATATGCATCAATCTCATAAAAAGTTGACACCCCTTTTGTGGTGTTATACAATGAGAATAAATGCAGACAAAAAAAAAAAAAAAAAAAAAGTCTAGTCTTAAAAGTGGAGACGGTGTTTGCCTCCCGGACCGAAACAGGAAGGTGATTCCACAAAAGAGGAGCCTGATAGCTGAAGGCTCTGGCTCCTGTTCTACTTTTGGAGACTTTAGGGACAACGAGTAACCCTGCATTCTCAGAGCGCAGTGTTCTGGTGGGATAATAGGGCACTATGAGCTCTCTGAGATATGATGGAGCCTGATTATTTAGAACTTTGTAGGTTAGGAGAATGATTTCAAATTCAATTCTGGATTTTACAGGGAGCCAGTGCAGAGAAGCTAAAACAGGAGAAATATGATCTCGTTTCTTAGTTCCTGTCAGTACACCGCGTTCTGGATGAGCTGGAGAGTTTTCAGGCACTTATTAGAGCTACCTGATAATAGAGAATTACAGTAATCCAGCCTCGAGGTAACAAACGTGTGGACCAATTTTTTCAGCATCTTTTAGTGACAGGATAGGCCTAATTTTCGCAATATTACGCAGATGAAAAAACGCAGTCTGAGAGATTTGTTTTAAATGGGAGTTAAAAGACAAATCTTGATCAAATATTATGCCGAGGTTTCTTATGGTGGTGCTAGAGCCCAGAGCAATGCCATCCAGAGAAACTATATGATCAGATAAAGAGTTTCTGAGCTGTTTGGGGCCAAGAATAACTTCAGTTTTGTCTGAATTTAACATCAGGAAATTGGTGCTCATCCAGGTTTTTATATCTTTAATGCATTTCTGAAGTTTAGTTAATTGATCTGTTTCTTCTGGTTTTATCGATAAATACAACTGTGTATCATCCGCATAGCAATGGAAATTTATAGAGTGATTTCTAATGATGTTACCTAAGGTAAGCATATATAGCGTGAATAGAATTGGTCCGAGCACTGAACCTTGAGGTACTCCAAAACAAACTTTAGTACATGAAGATGATTCATTATGAACGTGAACAAACTGAAAACGATCGGATAAGTACGATTTAAACCAGCTTAGTGCAGAACCTTTAAGGCCAATTGAATGTTCCAGTCTCTGTAGCAGAATTTGATGGTCAGTTGTGTCAAATGCGGCACTAAGGTCTAGTAAAACAAGTACAGAGAAGTGTCCTTGGTCTGAAGCAATCAGGAGATCATTTGTTATTTTAACTAGTGCTGTCTCGGTACTATGATGGGCCCTAAATCCTGACTGAAATTCCTCAAATAAATTATTATCATGGAGAAAGTCACACAGCTGGTCTGCGACTACTTTCTCAAGGATCTTTGAGAGAAAGGGAAGGTTGGATATAGGTCTGTAGTTGGCCAACACCTCTGGATCCAATGTGGGCTTTTTTAGAAGAGGTTTAATTACAGCTGCCTCAAAAGACTGTGGTACATAGCCTGTTAATAAAGATATATTGATCATGTCTAGTATGTAAGTATTAACTAAAGGTAAGACTTCCTTAAGTAGCCTAGTTGGAATGGGGTCCAAGAGACACGTTGATGACTTGGTTGAAGAAATCATTGAGGTCAATTGTTGAATAGAAATCAGGGAGAAGCAATCTAAATATGTATCAGCACTTATAGCTGTGTTTGAAGGCAGATAAGTACCATTAGAGGGCAGGAGGTCATAAATTTTGCCTCTAATAGTTACGATTTTGTCATTAAAAAAGCTCATAAAATCATTACTGCTAAGGGCTAAAGGAATACAAGGCTCAATAGAGCTGTGACTCTCTGTCAGCCTGGCTACAGTGCTGAAAAGAAACCTGGGGTTGTTCTTATTTTCTTCTATTAATGATGAGTAATCCATGGCTGGACCCCACTTGGACAGAAGGGGGTCTTGGGGGTCAGCCACCTCAATGTATAGAGGCAGGGCCAATGAATCCATGGGACGGCCAGCTGCTAATAATCAGTCCTGGGGTAATTAGAGAATCTATTTGTCCGGTTCAAATAGAATGCAGACCAACACCAATGATGACTGATTCTGGAATATTTTTTACAGTTATAAGCCCAAGGTATGCAGGTCACCTCCAAATTTCTGAAAATTTCAGGAAAACAATAATAACACAAATAATTCCAATAACAGTTCCAGTTTGACTGTCCACATAGGGTGGTAATGTAATGATGCCAATTTTGCAGTCCAACCAGACACCTGTTAACTTGATAGGGCAAGATGCATTATGTAAAGATTCAAAATTTAGTATTCATAGCAAGGTGTATTGATAGTTCTGGAATAAATTTCTAAATGAGCATGCAATCTGATAATGCACAAACTCATTTGATGAGGCCATGATTAATATAATGAGTGGAATGTTTATGTTGGCAAAGACACAAGAAGTGGCAATGGCAGTGCAGGGAAAAACTGGGTGGTTGCACTGTTAACCATGTTGAGTTCTGACTTCTACAGTAATGATAACTTTGGGAGAGGGGGGAGGTGATGAGGGAATGAGAAAAATAGAATATAAATAAAACAAGACTGCGGGTCACCATATTTAAAACAATTCAAACATTTAGTCACAGACTATATTGACATGATAAAATCAGTACATGAAGTGTACGTTAGTGGTGACTGACTGCTTCAGCTGTTGGGTTGAAGCAACACCATCAAAAGATCTAGGTTCTGAAATTGTTGTCAAATTCTTAATACAGGGAGTCATTCCACAGTTTGGCATACCTTCAGAAATAAGCTCAGATAATGGGTTAGCTTTTACACAAAGGGTAACTAAAGTAATCTTACAGTAGTTAAGAATCGAGCAGTGTTTGGGTGCTGTTTATCAACTTTAAAGTCAGGGTATGGCTGGGAGAATCAATGGGGTTGTCAAAGCTAAGCTAAAGAAGACCTGTGTTAGCAGTAAGCTAAATTGGGTAGATGCTTTGCCGCTTGCACTAATGAACTATTGTATGCAAACGCACAGAAGCATGCATCTAACTCCACATGAAATGCTAACAGGCAGATGCATGCCAGCACCTTACTTGAGAAGGCGCTATAAGGGACCCCCACTTGAGCAGTTGCATATGGAATTAAAAGAATAAGAAGAGGGTTTCAGATTCCGGACTTGGCAGAGAGCCCAGTGGTTCCAGGGGACCAGGTCGACATTAAGGTCTTCTAGCGAAAGTGGAACAAGCCAGGGTGAGAAGGTCCCTACAAGGTGGTCTGGACAACACCAACTGCGGTCCAGGTGGAAGGAAGTTCAACATGGTATCATGTGAACCACTACACTGAGGCTCAACCAGCAGGCCAGGATGTTGATGAAACAGAAAAGGGCAAATATCGAAATATCTCTGACTCACATATTGAAATTAATGAGCTTTCTGATCTGGGTGTTGCCAGGAAGTCAAGTACAGGAAAGACAAGCACTGGAGAGGCCTGTGCTGATACTACAGGACCTGAAAGGCATAATTCAGCCACAATGGAGGGAAGCTAAGAGACATAAATCAGATGAGTATGATGCAACTACACATTCGCCAAACATGACTTTAAACCAAATTCCAACACATGACTTAAAAAGGAGAGATTACAGAAGTACTAACCTTGAACTTAGGTAAGGGAAATAATGTGTCTACTGTGATTAAATTTTCACCTGGAGGAAGGTGAAGCAAGAGAGCAAGTGTGGCATTGTACAAATGGGAAGCTGATTTACCAGCCCATCAAGTAAGACTAAGGGATGAACAGTGTATGATGACAGTAATGGTAATGCACGCAATGTTATGTGGGATAACCATAGATACACAGCAGAGAGAAAAGGTATGGGGAATGGATCAGTGTAAAATTACAATATATAAAATGGCTGATAGGTTGAAAATTGAAGTGTTGTTTTGGCGGTCAGTGGAGCCCAGATTATGAGCACTATGTAGAGATCTGTTTGGGAGGAAGAGCACCCAGGATAGTCACATTCAACTTGACACAAATTGACATTACAGTACATGACAAATTCTTACAGAGTTCTCCAAAACCTATAGATGTGTTAAGTCAAGAGCTAGCAATGTTAAACATTTAAACTCTATTAACTCTAAAACCTAATGAATCTGTAATACTATAAATGCACCACACTTTAAAAATGTTAATTCAACATCAGAAAAAAAAACACAATAATTCCACTTCAAAACCTGACAAATAATGTGACTCATAGAATAATTACCTTAAGAGATGATACAATGATTGATTTTTGGGATTCTGTGTTGTGTGACTGGAGGTACCACTATTTGAGGGTTGTTACAACATGGCAGCCAGAGGATGATATGAAATTGTATGTAATATCAGGCATGTGGATTTTAGAAGTAAATACAGCAGTGATTGATCCCAGTAAAGAATATGTTTTTGAATTTATAAGTACAACCTCCGAGAATTGCCATCTTAACGTGGTGGAGGGGTTTGCATGTCCCTGTGAACCTGGGAGCTGTGTTGTCCGGGGCTAAAAGCCCCTGGTAGGGTCTCCCAAGGCAAAGTGGTCCCGGGGGAGGGATCAGACTAAGAGCGATTCAAAGACCCTGATGATGTGGGTCCCCCTCCTGGAGCCAGGGGGCTCACCAGCAAGCGTGTGGTGGCCAGGCCTTAGGCCATGGGGCCCGGTTAGGCTCAGCCCAAAGAGAAGACATGGAGCCATTGCCCTGTGGGCCCACCACCTGCAGGGACAGACATCAGGGTTGGGTGCTATGTGTGCCGGGAGGCAGGCAGGGGCAGGGCCCCGGGCATGCTGATCCCTGGCATCGCAGACTGGCTTTAGGGACGTGGAATGTCACCTCTCTGATAGGGAAGGAGCGGGAGCTGGTGCGGGAGGTGGAGTGGTACCGACTAGATATAGTTGGGCTCACTTCTACGCACAGCACTGGTTCTGGAACCAAACTCCTGGAGAGGGGCTGGACTCTCGCTTTTTCCGGAGTTGCTCAGGGTGAGAGGCACCAGGCGGGTGTGGGGGTACTCACAAGCCCCCGGCTGAGTGCTGCAGACAGGTACCAGTTGGCCAGAAGGGCTGCAGCTGTGGTGGTCGCTGAGGCAAAAACCCGGGTGTGGGAGGAGTTCGGGGAGGCTATGGAGAAGGACTTTTGGTCGGCCTCAAGGAAGTTCTGGCAGACGGTTTGATGCATCAGGAGAGGAAAGCAGGGCTTGTCTCAGGCTGTGCTCAGCAGAGACGGAGAACTGCTGACCCAAACTGGGGACATCATCGAGCGGTGGAAGGAGCACTTTGAGGACCTCCTAAGCCCGGCCATCATGTCCACTGTGAACGAGGCAGAGCGTGAACACTTGGGGGAATTCTTGCCCATATCCCTGGCAGAAGTCACTGAGGTAGTTAAAAAGCTCCCCAGCAGCAAGGCGCCGGGTGTGGATGAGATTCGCCCTGAGATGCTGAAGGCTCTGGACATTGTTGGGCTGTCTTGGCTGACACGCCTTTTCAGTGTCGCGTGGAGGTTGGGTACGGTGCCTGCAGAGTGGCAGACCAGGTTAGTGGCCTCCATTTTTAAAAAAGGGGACCAGAAGGTGTGCTCCAACTATTGGGGTATCACACTGCTCAGCCTCGTGGGTTAAGTTTACTCAAGGGAGCTGGAAAGGAGGCTCCGACCGATTGTCGAACCTTTGATTCAGGAGGATCAATGCGGATTCTGTCCAGGCCGTGGAACAGTAGACCAGCCTTTTACCCTTGCGAGGCTGCTGGAGGGGTCATGGGAGTTTGCCCATCCAGTCTACATGTGCTTTGTGGACTTGGAGAAGGCTAATGACCGCGTCCCCCGGGGGGTCTTGTGGGGGGTCTTGTGGGGGGTACCGTGGGAGTATGGGGTACCGGGCCCACTGCTACGAGTCATCCGCTCCCTGTATGACCACAGTGAGAGCTGTGTCCGCATACTTGGTGTAAAGTCAAACACGTTCTCGGTGGGTGTTGGCTTCTTCCAAGGCTGTCCCTTGTCACCAATCCTGTTTGTGATTTTCATGGACAGGATCTCGAGGCGCAGCACGGGGGGGGGAGAGAGAATCGCATCTCTGCTTTTCGCAGATGATGTGGTTCTGCTGGCTTCATCACACTGTGTCCTCCGGCACGCACTGGAGCGGTTTGCAGCCAAGTGTGAAGCAGTCAGGATGAGAGTCAGCACCTCCAAATCTCAGGCTATAGTTCTCTGCCAGAAACCGGTGGATTGCCCCCTTTGGGTTGGGGGAGACTTACTGCCTCAAGTGAGGGAGTTCAAGTATCTCGGGGTCTTGTTCACGAGTGAGGGTAGAATGGAGCGCGAGATGGATTGGCGGTTTGGGCGGCTTCTGCAGTTATGCGGGTGCTGCGCCGGGCCGTCATGGTGAAGAAGGAGCTGAGCCGGAAGGTGAAGCTTTCGATTTACTAGTCCATCTACGTCCCAACCCTAACCTATGGTCACAAACTCTGGGTGGTGACTGAAAGAATGAGATTGTGGATACAAGCGGCCGAAATGAGTTTCCTCCGTGGGATGGCTGGGCTCAGCCTTAGAGATAGGGTAAGGAGTTTGGACATCCGGAGGGAGCTCGGAGTACAGCCACTGCTCCTTCGCATTGAAAGGGGTCAGTTGAGGTAGTTTGGGCATCTGATCAGGATGCCTCCTGGGCACCTCTCACTGGAGGTGTTCCAGGCATGTCCCTCTGGTAGGAGGCCCTGGGGCAGACCCAGAACACGCTGGAGGGATTACATATCTCATCTGGCCTGGGCACACCTTGGGGTCTTCCAGGAGGAGCTGGAAAGCATTGCTGGGGAGAGGGATGTCTGGGGTGCTTTGCTTGGCCTGCTGCCCCCGAGACCTGGCCTCGGATAAGCGGATGAAAATGGGATGGAAAAATGGAATGGAAAGTACAACCAGGACAGGTAAAAGTGAGAGAGCTGCAATTTTCCGGGAATGCTCTTGAAACAGTGGATGATGTTGATCATTTTAAATTTGGTATTTATGAAACAGCTAGGACAGACATGTACCTAATGAAGGTAAAGTCAAGTCGTTATAAATGACGTCTAATGAGTGCATAGTTTGTGTTGGAGCCCCAACATTTTTTAGAGTAATCCCAGATAAACCTAATTTTGAAGAAAGAGCTAGAGTGCTAAAGAGAGTAAAGAAGGTAATTTCACTCCCATAGCCGGGGCAGTCAGAATTCCAGTGTATTTAATGTAGACTAATCTATGGTTCTCAAAGAAGTAACAATTTGTTTATATTTTGTGTGATATTTTAATGTGGGTTTTTGGGATCTTGTAAGTCTTGCTTAATGACGAAGTTTGATTTGATCATTTAATCATTTAATGTAAAAGTATTAGTATTCGTTTTGAGTATATAATATGAAGTGTACACTAGTGTGGTATTTCATGTATCCAGTCAATAATCAGATTTTTAAATATTTTAAATATATGCTCACATTTATCTGTATACTTAGATTTCATGTGTTGAATTATACATAACTGGACAGCAGGGGCAATCGCTAACTTTGAAGCATGTTTAGTCATGGCTACATTACATTTATAACTTTCTAGTGAATAATCTATGTAAACTATATAATCTGTCACAGTCAGTGCAAACGGAAAAGGTGGTCACCCATAGGTAGGTTTACAACGATCAGTTTCATGAAGGATAGTAAGGGGGCTGTGGAGGAATTTGCCAACAGACAACAAACGCTAAACTGATGCATATACATGTTAAACAAATTTAAACAAGTGTTAAGGTTTTTGCCTTCACTTGCATTGGCTGATGGTTAAACTGTTTAAATGATTAAATGCTTAATTGACGGATGGGAGTCGGATGACCCCCAGAGGGGGGGATATATAGTGTAGATGATGACCTTGCATAAACTGTTTTTGTTATCCTGACATGACTTCAGCTAAATAATCTGACGTTGATTCAGGTCGAATTTGGTTATGTGAAGAGAAACAATTGTTCTCAGAGCTGGTTGTCTGACTAACAGGAAATCAGTGCCTAAGGGACAGGAAACACCTTTTAATGAGTATTTCAAAGCTGTAAGTGTGTCAACTGATACTGCTTATTTGTCAGACACTATAAAGTGTCATGATTTACTAATTCTTTGGCTTTCTTGCGAGTAAACCTGTAAATGTGCAACTCCCTGTCTAAGCCTCTCTTATTTTAAGTCTCGTTTATGCTACAACAACTCAGCTGTCCACTACTGACCAATTAATGAACTTGCAGTGTTCACAACTCCACCTTTTAGTACCAGATCTGTGTGGTAGGTACCCGAACAGCAGGGGTACCAGAAATGGGGATGGCACAGAATGATTCCATTTGTACCATCCAAAACTTGCAACAAACAAAAAACATGCTGAACCTAACTGTACCGTACTGCTCGGTAGAAACAGGGCTTATGTGTCAGCCCTGTGGTAGTCTGGCAACCTGTCCAGTTGTCAGGGTCCAGGGCCTGTCAGCTGGGATAGGCTCCAGACCCCCCATGACCCTAAATAGGATAAGTAGTTACAGCTAATCAATGAATGAATAAGTGAATAATGTGCAAGGTTTTTTTTCATAGTATTTCCTTATTTGATTGGGATAGAATTAAACTCATATCAGATGTGGAAATGGCTTACCTCTGATGGTCTTACTTTGATTATTGATAAGCATGCTTCTTACCAGAAATTCAGAGTTTAAGGCAGAAATAATCCCTGATTTTCATCTGAGCTATCAATGTTGCCTTATGAGCACAATTTGGCCTTGGCAAAGGCCAGAAAGTATCATGTGGAGCCAGACTGGCTGGCTTTTGGGCAGTTATGTAATTAATGCACAGACACAATTAAAAAAAAGTAAAGGCTGCTTATTTTGAAACTGAGACTCTGAACTTTTTAATAACCCCAAAACCTTTTGGAAAACTATTAAATGAGTTGTAGGTAATAGGATTAGGTCTGGGCTTTCACCTAGTATTAAAAAAGAAAGAAATTATTAGTGACAAAACAGCAATGCTCAGTCTTTTTAATGAACACTTCATTGCCTCTTCTGCCATGTTTGAGGCTGCTAGCCTCACCAACTCTAATATGAACTACAGTGCCATTCATTCTAAACCACCTCTGATTATTCAGCAACCTTGTAATTTTACAGTTTACCCGCACTGAAGTCTGTTTAATACAAGTCCTGATATTCTTGAACCCTACTTTTAAATTCTAGCAGATGATTTAATTTTATTTTATCTTTTATTCTATTTTATTTTGCAGCTCTTTTTACATATATTTTAAGTCTTTATGTATCTTCAAATGAAATTCCTCATTTTGAAATCTGCTTTTGTTTTGCCTTTATTAAAAACTGGTCACCCAGCCCAGCTAAACAGTTACCGGTCTATCTCTAAACTCTTATCCCTACCAAAATATTAAAATCTTTAGTGTAGGTGTTCATCTGTATGCTGATGACACAATCATTAATCACTCTGCTTTTACTCAGAATTACCCTTTTCCAGCATCAGCTATCTTCCAATGCTGTTCAGCAATTTCTGTCCAGCTTGAAGCTCATCCTGAATGCTGATAAAACAAAGGATGGATATCTGGATATACACATTTCTACACACACTACATTGGGTATGTGTGTGCATACATAGACATAGCCCACATATGTACAATTGAAATTAAGATGACTACAGTAATTGCTTTACTAGTAGATAAGTAGTTGGCATGCATCTTCAAACAAGTAAGTACACACCGAACATTCATGGACACATGAAAACACTTACACATACATGTATGCACTAGCAGTCAGGTGGCAAGAAAATGCATTGGACTTTGCAGACTGAGCCCTAGCTAGTTGTTACATCAAATGAAAAACAAGCTATTTCCAAGCTGTTTTCAGCAGGGAGAACTGTTGACCTCAACAACAGGGAAAATAATCCGACTGAGAAAGGAGCACTTTGAGGAACTGCTCCTAAATGGCATATCCCAGTCATTAAAGAGGCCCCACAGTGGCAAGGCACCTGACTAAGATAAGATAAACCTAAGATGCTGATGGCTCTGGATATTGTAAGGTTAGGTTGTTTGGTACATTTTTTAATGTCAACCGGAGATCAGGGACAGTACCTAAGCTCGCAGGCAGGTCCCCACTTTTTTTTAAAAAAAGCATGGAGCATGTGGTCAGGTTATCAGGGTACTACTGCTTTGTCTCCCCAGGAAAGCTCATGCCATGCTGCTGAAC
This sequence comes from Cephalopholis sonnerati, assembly GCA_019142605.1. Classification (NCBI taxonomy): domain Eukaryota; kingdom Metazoa; phylum Chordata; class Actinopteri; order Perciformes; family Serranidae; genus Cephalopholis; species Cephalopholis sonnerati. The sequence goes on along the minus strand of JAGQAX010000005.1, from coordinate 403,830 downwards.
AGGGTGCTCTGACTGAGAGCTTTGTACATGTCCACCATTGAGGTCAGTGACGTCTGGACCGTAGTATTGTTTTCCAAGGTGTTATAATTAGAGTTGTGAAACAATTGCAGAAGAATAGTTTGACTTTGGTGTGGTTAGATATTGAACATTACCGACTTGCTCATCTGATCTTGTCTTTTCTACAAAAACTTTACTTAACACAGGGATCTTTTGATTATCCATGCAAAGTGTAATTCAAGTAACTAGAAAATGTTACCAGTGGTGGCTTGTAGTTTATTCATCCCCAGACATCAAGCTGACCAGAAGCGCTTGTGCCATATTGCTGGCTAGTTAGTTTAACTTTCACTTTCACTTTCACTTTCACTGCTTGTATTTTTATATTTTCATTGCAAGGTTAGCCTAGCAGAAGCTAGTAACATTTAAATATCACCTGACTAGTTATGTAAGAAACAGCACCTTATAACGTCACTGAATCCTGTTTAATGCAGTATTTGTATCAATGAATTAATGAACAAGTGTCACCTTGAATAAGATATTTAAAATTTGCAGAACGTTAATGTTATTTACAAGCACACACACACAAGCACCTTCTCACCATAGTTGAATTGACTGTTGCTCTTCTCACAGTTGATGACATTAAAACGGTAGGGGACATCTGGCACCATGTTACTGACTTCAAAATAAAACCATTGGGTGTGCTGGTTACTGTTAGCATCTGCATTGAGAATGAGGTCATATTCATATCTACAGAAGAGAAGAGAAGAAGAAGAAAGAAAGAGAAAAAAAAGACCTCTGTGGTTTTATCTGGATTAGATTTCAGCTTACTGTGTAGAGTAATAATATGACATTACATTTGCTTCTCTTAGAACTTGTGCTAATAGTGTGTGTGTGTGTGTGTGTGTGTGTGTGTGTGTGTGTGTGTGTGTGTGTGTGTGTGTGTGTATCCATACCTGCGGACCTGGACAGCCTTTCTTAGGTTCCCACATTCAAACTTAGAGAAAAACCTCAAGGAATCAGGCGGACAATGAAGACTAACAGACAAAGAGACAAAGATGACAAAGTGGATTTTAGCATGTATTATTTTCTGTTCTGTTTGAGCAAATGACGACAAATAAAGGAAGTGTAATTTTCATGATCTAAATCCAAACCTCTTCTTGTAAATTACATAGTTTGATAAAATGTCTGATTGTACGTATTTATATTGTTCACCTACCTGCTGTCTTCCAGGTCAAATACGACCTGGTTGATGATGTCATCAGTATTCAAGAAACGTTGGACATCTTCAAACACTTTCTGCCTGGTAAAGACAAGCACATGCAGTCACACTATTTGTTCTTGTTATCTGTTTAGATGTTGCATTATGTTTATGTTTTTCATGATAAATGTGTTTGTATACCTGGCTGGTGGAATATAAAGTTTGGCTTGACGTAATACTTTCCTTCAAAACCTCTTAAAAACCTAGATGTGACAGCTGGAGAGGTCACAGTGAGTTCTGATAGAAGTATAGAGTTTCATAGTGTAAACGAGAAGAAATAAAATATGAGGGATTTTGAAGTTAAGAGGCTCTGGTTTAACACACAGCTGCTCTTCAGTAGGGCACAGTTATTCTAACAACATACTGTCACACATGCTTCCACCAGCTAATAACACCACCACTAAAACTAGCGGTCTAAATGTCTAGAAACTATGATGACCCCCAGCAGCTGCAACATTGTAGCTCACACACAACAGTAGATAGTAGAGGTCTCTAGCTCGTTATGAATTAATAATTGACAAATTGAGTAGATGGAATGTTTAATATACATCAAAAGATGCTGAAAATGTGATGAAAATAAACGAATGATTGGCAGCAGTTTGTTAATGCATCAGCAAAGGCAAAAAGATGGTAAAAGGCTTTGGTTTCTGTAAACTAGCATGAAAGTAATCAAGCATTGTTTTCTTGCTATTTGTTCCAAAGTAGCTTTGGTCAGGTTCTTCACTTGAGCACAACTCTGAGGTACTAGAACTTGTGAATTTCATAGTATATGTATAGTATACTATACGACTACTCCTATAACTTTTTAAGTCTAGTGTGTAGGATTCAGTGCCATCTAGTGGTGAGGTTGCAGATTGAAAGCAACTGAAATTTCTGTGTGCCAAGTTTGTGAGAACAACAGTGGCCAATGCAAAAACACAAAAATGCTAATGGCCTTTTCTAGAGTTAGTGTTTGGTTTGTCTTTTCTGGGCTACTGTAAAACAAAGTGGTGAACTCCCTGAACTGTGGTGGGACAGCAAGTTAAAGCGACACTTACCTTTCTGGAAATTTTACGCTTGTCTTTGTTTAGGTTGAAATGCTACCAATAAGCTGATGGCACACTAAAATGTAAGTGAAATCCACCAGAGATACAAACTCATAATTATATCATTCTCATATGGTTCTAAGAAAATTCTGACCAATCTGACCAATTGCCTCTGTAATATGGGTTGTAGGCTATAACGTTACATATGACAACACAGCATCCAGTTGCTAACGGTAAGCCTACTGTAGCCTAACGTAGCCTGAGCCTCTGTATTATCTTCCTTGTTTGTTGCCAGTCACCAGTACTATCTAATGTTTAGCGTTTACATTATATTATAAAACTCATCAGTCATCAGTCAGTGTTTTTTTATCCTTAACCCAACCATGTGCTTTGTTGCATAAACTCAGCCATGTGTGTGTGTTGGCTAAACGTAATCACATACATTTGCTGTTGGAGTAAAAAATCGTCAATTGGCAGTGTTGTACCAACATGGTGCATTCATTTTGAAAGAGACTGTTTGCAAACTATATTGTCAGAATGCCTCACCAAAAATCAGGGACTCCTAAAAGATAATCCATGGTACAGAGAGAACCAGAAAATGAAAGGAGCAGAGAGACAATGTCTGGCAAAAATTTGAAGAAACAGCAGGTATGACAGGCAGAGCTGACAGTGAGAAGTGAAGCAGAATAATGTTTAGTAAGAAAACCTGCTGTATCAGGCTCAGTTTTGAAGCTGGAGTTAAGACACTGGTATCATATTAAACCAGAGGACCTAAGGCATCTATTGACACAAACCCATGTTAAGCTATCTTGTCGGAAAGGAGACCAAATATTGATTCAAAGTTACACTAAATTTTGGTGAGGAAGAAAGGAATATTGTCATTTTTCAAAATTATTTTTGTGGTCCCTGAATTGCATAAATTGAGTTTGACTGGAAACTGAGAACTGGCAGCCATACACTCTTCACACTATTTCAGTTCAGCACATAGCTTGAACAATATTTGATTAAATTAGCCTCAAGACTGAATAAATAAATGAAAACAAAAAAAAATAGATATAAATTGTTCACTCCTGATTTGATCTTATGATTTAATACCTTGCATATGACTTTTCTCTCATCATTCATTGGACTACCTCTGCTTTTCAAAATAAGAACATAAGGTCTTAACACAGAGTTGATACATAATACATGTGGAAATATCATTAATTGGATTTGTGGGAAGTAAAACTGCATAGGGATCCCCCACCCATCCCTGTTGGGTGTAGATAAGTGGCCCACTTTTGAAAATGTTGTCCAAGTGCCTGTATTTCCTAACAGCTGTCCTGGAGACAGGGAGATCAAAAGAAAGGATATAGTGGACAAAAGAGAGGGACGACACATAAAGGAAGAAGTGAAGAAGTAAAAAAAAAACAAAAAAAAAAAAAACAGACTGGCAGAGATCAATTTGAACTAGAAGCAGCTACTGAATAAGGCTATCATGGCTGTCACATCTGCTGGAGAGGGGGAAGATGGTGTAATAAATGAACAGATGGGGAAATAATAGAATGTGATTATAGGGGTGTGGGAAAACAGTAATGAGTGAGAGGAAACTTAAAAAAAAAATAGGTGGTAGGATAAGAAAAAGAGCAGGGGATTAAAGAGGGAAAGAGTATGTGGAGTGAGAGATCAAATGTAGGTATGACAGGGAGACTGATTCTCAGGCTTAGGAGAATAGAGAGGCCTTCACAAAACCAGCGAGTCTGAGAACAAAGGGAGCGTGCCAGGCCTCCATCAGTCCAGTAACTGTTAAAGGTGTAAATCACTGCCAAAATTCAAACTCTTGTTCCCTATTGGGCAGGAGCAGCCAGATCCAGGTGGAGTCAGGCAGGATCCCCACTGATGTCACTGAGACTTTAATTGCTGCTGCGCGCTGATGCCCCCTGCATTCCCTGTATGACAAGCTGCTGGAAGGAAGCCAAGACTTTCTGTGCGCAAGTTACCGCTAGGGAGCACTTCAACCGTTTGAATTTAATTGACCTAAGCCAGCACTTTATCTTGACTCGCTGGATGAGGAAAGACACCTTTTTCTTTTGTTTTAACACTCCACGGAGACCCAGAGGAATGCTGTGCAGCTGCACCATTCCTCAACATCTACAGAGTTTGGAGAAAACGTCAGGGTTCTGGGGAGGCGTTCAAGTCTGTGTCTTCCGCTGCTTGGATCCCCCAAGCAGCGGAAGACACAGACTTGAACGCCTTGTGCTAAGACTGCTACCGAAGCAGGACCCCAGAGGTGCCAGACATCAAGCCAACAGGGTGGGCAGCAGAAACAATGATGAGAAGCAGGGGAGGCAGAAACAACACAACTCTTCCCGACAAAATAGAATGCTGACCAGAACCCAAAGCAAGTAGGTAAATATGACGAGAAGACCCCAAACCAACCTAATGGGGGTGGCATGAGGTTGGAAATATATATGAAGGAACTGATCCAAGCTTGCCTAGTAGAAACAGTTTGACAGCTGGACCTGCCCAGCCGTTCCACCCCACGGCATGATCCCCCAAAAGGCTCAGACACCAAGCCACCGTCAACGTGATTAGACCAGGTACCCTTCCCCTCCACTGCCACAGTTTACTTTGTCAGTTGGGGAAGGGGACTAGGGGAGTTCAAAAGAGTCCTGAAAGTGGACAATCCCAGTTCCACCGACTCCCCTTTCTTGGGCAACCTTGTCCGCAAGGGCAATGCCTGATGTGTATATACCACTGAAGTGGTAGGAGGGGCTGTTAGCCACCTCACCCTGCTTGATTCCGGGTCTGAGATAAGTTTGATGAATTCTGACATGTTGGGAGAGGTTGCTAGAGGAAATGCTCTCCCTCAGCAAACCCCTCCAAATTGAGGCCTGCAGTGTCACCAGCTATATGCAGGATAAGTCACCCATCACAAGATGTGCCTGGGTTGACATAACCTTTCAAGAGATGACACTCGTTCATCCCATCTACATCTGCATCCTAGACACAGAGCCATTGCTTATCAGACAGGACCTACTGGACAGACTGTCCCCCCTCATTGACTGCTACCGTGGGCACATTTGGGCTCAGGTTGACACACGTAAACTGCTCAACCCCACAACTAGTGCACCAGTTTCCGACAGCAACTTCGCTGTCATTGAGTTCAGAGCACCCTTGCCTGTGCCTATGCCTCCTGTGGAGACCAGCTCTAGCTCTGGTCCTTCCACACTGCCGGTGTGCCCACAGCTGCTGCAGACTGACAGTCAAACCTCATTCCAAGAACACAGGTCTTTCATTTGCTCACTGAAAAACATGAGCTCATTGTTGTACAGCCCCTACATCATCGGAGGTGTACATCTTAATGGCACCTTGATCCCTGAAGCAATCCTAATGCTCTACTCTGAGAAGTCTGCCGTTGACAAAGACCTGTTCAAGACTCTGTGCTAGCACAACCCCTACTTGGCTTATGTACAGCGAAACCATTGCTTGTTTTCCCTAGACTCACCAGAGACCCTCCTTAAGGCGACTGGGGTGTGTGCCCTTACCATACAGATCGACAATAAACAGATCATGCACTATATTAGTGTAGTCCCTAAACTTCAGCCTCCTTTCACCATCTGGGTGGACTTACAGGTCAGGCTCGGTGCTCAGCTAGACACAGTCAGTCAGGTCTTGTGGTCCTTTGCAGGCACCAATAGTCAGACCCTGACAACCGACCCAGAGCACATGGCATCAGGCCAGGCCATTCCCCAGGCATGTCAGGTTGCCAGCAAAATAGGCATTGCGGTCCCTGCAAGGACAGTGGGCTTTCCCATCTACCTTGCACTCCCGAAGGGACAGAAAATGCCTGGATTGCAGGGGGTTTTCCAACCCTTGCCTCACTTTCGAGAGCTCGACCTGACAGTCTGGGGCACGCCCCTGCTGTAGTCCAACAATTGCTCATCTTAGCTGCTTATTAGGGATGCTGGTCAATAGCCTATTTCACAACTGGCCAAGATGAAAGGGGCCCATTTCTTCACAACTGTGGATGTGGCAAATGGTTTATGGACCATGAAGGTGGACCCTGCTGACCAGTACAAGCTAGCCTTCTCCTTTGGCAACCGCCAGTACACATGGAACCGCTGCCCATTCAGCTACTCGAATTCTCCCGCAGAATTCAATATCTTCCTCCACAAGGTGATTTGTGATCCCACTGCCTGCAGCAACCTCATCTATGTGGACAACATCCTCATGAGGAGTCAAACCTTTGACAAACACCTGAATGAGATCTGACATGTGCTTAACCAGCTCTCTGTGGCAGGTGCCAAACTGGCTCTCACTAAGGGCCAGTGGTGCCAAATGAAGGTTGAGTACATTGGCCTAACAGTAGGCACAGATGGTATTGAACCACAGGCTGGTAGGATTCGCGCCATTCAGGACATCAAGGCCCCAACCAACGTGTTGGAGCTCAGGAGCTTTCTTGGTGTCTGCAACTATTCTTGCCAGTTCTATGGACTATGCAGAGATTGCGAGACCTCTCACAGAGCTTCTTCAGAAAGACAAGTCCTTCATATGGGGAGAACCCCAAGAACAGTCCTTCCGCCGCATAAAAGAGGAACTCTGCTCAGTGCCCTGTCTGGCCTACTCAGACAAGGACAAAGAGTTTCGACTTGAGGCAAGTATTCCATCTCACTGTCTTAGTGCCACCCTGTTGCAGAGATATGACACTGACAAGCGGGCGGTCGCAAACGTGAGCCGACTGATTGTGAGAAAGCCCTTCTCACCACAGTCCACGCTGTGGAGCACTTCCACAGCTACACTGGTAGCTAGAAGGTAATCATCGAGACATATCACCAACAAGTCACCTTCTTGAACAGCCAGCATCTCCGGGAGGGACGCATCTCAAACAGTCACATTGCCTCCTGGATGATGGTGCTGCAAGACTATGACATTGAGGTCAAGTGTGCCCAGAACCACAAAATGGCCCTGGGCCAGGGATTTGGCTGAGTGCCAGCATTGCAACTGCAAGAGTCAGCCAAGCTCCCAACCTCTCCCTGTCCACTCCGGCCCTTCCATCTAATCATCATTATTATGATGAGAATGTCTGCTGCCAAGGTCTGCCAAAGGTCTATGTAGATGGCTGCTAATTTCACTATGAGAGTCAACTCAGGGCTGGAGTAGATATTATTTGGATCTGCCAAAACCATGACAAGCCGAACCATTAGAAACTGGGCACAAAAATGAGTCAGTATGCTGTGATAGCAGCAGTGCTCATTGCACTCCAGCAGGCTGTCAAACCGACCATGATGCAACTTGTGATCTGCTCTGACTGGAACTATGCTTGTCACAGCTTCATGTCACACTTCCCCATGTGGAAGCAGAATGATATGAAGAATGCCTGAAACAAACAAGTCAAGCATTCAGAACGCATTCGCAAGTCTCAGGTCCTGATAGGATGGCAGGCTGACCGCCTAGCCAAACTTGGGACAGAACAAGGTAGGCCCTGGGAGTTCCAGAATGATCAGCTCCCCACTTCCCAGGTGTGTGCCGTGAATCACCCACCAACAGGTAAAAGAGAGGAGAGAAGACTCTCAAACTGAAATGCAAACATTATACTTAGGTCAAAAACCAGGTGATGCAGACCTAGTTACCATGCAAGAGCAGGAACCTGCTCTTCACACTATCCAACAGCTGGTGGCAAATTCTCCTCTGGATGGAACCCTGCAAACTCCACCGGGCGGATCCAAAGAGCTGCAAGCTCTTCACCGTGCCCTGCCACATTTGAAGCTGGAAGAAGAGTTGTTAGTTTACACCCACAAAGGCCAGGGAACAGCCCGCCGGGTTGTTCCAACTGACCATAGGGGACTGATGTTAGCCCATGCTCACGACTCCCCTGTTGGAGGCCATCGGGGTTACAGGGCCACCCTTGTATACTGGCCAGCAATGGCCCATGAAACAAAGCTGCCAGTTCAAGCCTTCCCAACCACTGAATTGAGCCCTACTTCAGGAAAGGGGGGTTACGTTCCCATGGTACCACCTTCAGGTCGACTGGATTGGACCTGTTCCCAAGTTCTCCCGAGGTAACAAATACCTCCTCACAGTGACCTGTTCATTCACTAAGTGGGTGGAGTGCCTCCCAGCACCCACTGCTGTCACAACCGCAGTCCTTCTTCTGAACCACATGTTCAGCTGGTGAATAATACGGAAGAGACAGAAAATGAGAATTGCGTAGTTGATTGTGTCAAATGCTGCTGTGAGGTCAAGACGGATGAGAATTGAGAGGTGACTAGAGTCTGAGGAGAACAGGAGATCATTGGTGACTTTGAGGAGGGCGGTTTTAGTGCTGTGCTGTGAGCAGAAGCCAGATTGAAATAGTTCAAACAGGTTGATGGAGGAGAGGTGGGCTTTAAGTTGAGAGGCAACACCATGTTCGAGTATTTTTGACAGAAAGGGGAGATTTGAGATGAGTCATAAATGCATCAGGATCCAGTCCAGGTTTTTTGAGAATAGGAGTGACAAAAGCCTGTTTGAGCAGTTGAGGGACTGAACCAGAACTGAAGGATGAGTTGATTATTTCTGTGATGATAGGGGAGGAGATGACAGGGATGCAGTCCTTAACAAGTTTGGATGGGATGGGGTCCAAAGCACAGGTGGAGTTGTTGATTCCAGCCATAAACTTGGGCAGCTCCACTGGGAAGATGGGGGAGAGCTGAGTCAGAGGCTGATTGGTGAAGGAGGGAAAGACAGGTAGAGGGCTGAGGAGAATGGTGGCGTAGGTAGAGGACAGGTTGCTATAGATTGAGTCAATTTTTGTCTGGAAAAATGAGGACACACTTGTCAACTGTGAAGAATATGGAGGTGGGTTCACAGGGTTTGAGAAGTTTGTTTTTTTTTATGGTGGAGAAAAGAGTCTTGAGATTGGTTGAACCAGAGTTTATGAGTTGTGAGTAGTAGGTGGACCGGGCTGTAGTGAGAGCGGTTTTGTATTGTTGGAGATAGTCTGTACAGGCTTGGAGATGTACTGTTAAACCGCTTCTCTTGGAGAGTCTTTCAAGCTGGCGCTTACGGCATTTTATTTGGTGGAATTCCACAGAGGAGAAGAATGGAAGATGAGATGGCACATAGCTGGGTCAGAAAATCAAAAGGAGTAGGACCAGAGAGTTTGAAGGCGATGTGTTCATATGAATTAGCGACAGGAATGGGGACAATGGTTACTTTAATGTCCTTTCCATAAACAGTGGCAACACCACTGCCCCTCTCAAGGTGAGGTTGATCAATGTATGAGTATCCTGTGGGAGTGGTCTGATTGAATGAGAAATAGTCCAGGGGTTTGTGTCAGGTTACAGTAAGACAGAGGAAATCCAGGATGTTATCAGTGATAAATTCATTCAGAGTAGGGCTTTTATAGTTAAGTGGGCAGGTGTTAAGCAGGCCAGTTTCAGGTGACGTTGCTTTGTGATAGGTCTGAGGACTGAGGAGGGGGACAGAGATTGGACAGATTCCCGTGTTGTTGTTTGTTGTGATGACGTAATGAGGAAGTTGGGGTGCGCCAGCACCACAAAGATGGAATGGAGTTAGGGGACATGAAGTTATTTGTAAACACATGGCCAGAACCTCTGTGTGGAGGACGGCTTCTGCATTGTATTCCAGATTTTTTTAGAATGTCTATGCAGTCCGGACACTGATGATTGTTGTAGTGTCGGAGTTCTGTGGTAGAGTTCAGCAGCAGCATGGTCCAGTTGGGGAACACTATCACAAGGCTAGCATTAGCTTGCAGCCAGGAGCTAGGTGTCCAGGAAAGCGATGTGCACCTCAAGACCATCCACGGGATAATCCACAGCATAGCATGGCAGCACACTAACAATGTGGAGAGGAGAAGAGGTAGCCCTGAGGGGCAGCTGGTCTGTTAGCCTTGTGATCCTGCTCAGAAAATGACGGCAGCCTGGTGTGGTGGTAGTGGCTAGCAGAGGAGAGCATCCAGGGCACAGCAGGGCTAGCCACACCGGGATGGAAAGATCCTGGCAGGACAAGCAGGAGTACTCATGCTGGCTAACGATGCAAACAAGCAAAGGCTGGAGAAATGACCACTCCTGTAGCAGGATAATGAAGCCACACTGTGAATATCTCCCTGGTGGGAGCTCATTGGTAGGTAAAACTTTCAGCTGATCTTGAGATGCAAGTCCAGTAAAAGTCTGTCGAGATAGGAGGATGACAGATAGCTTGTAGCCACAGAATCACGGAATCAAGTTATAAAATCAGAGGTGGAGATTAAACGGCAAAAAGAGCAAAACTTTTCAGGTCAGAGACAGAGCAGCAGCCATATTGCACCAGTGTCTGCCATCTTGAATCATCGCTGGGGCCTCCCACTCTCAGTCAACTCAGACCAGTGTACCCACTTCACCTCTAGTGTCATGACCACCCTGTATGACATCTTGGGTGTGGAAGTCAAGTTCCACCTGTCATACCATCCCCAGTCGTCAGGCCAAGTTGAGCGTGCCAACTGTACCATCACCCACATGCTCAAGAAGTATGTCAGCAGCAATGGTAAAGATTGGGACGCGAAGCTTCCGTTGGTGCTGATGGCCATTAGGTCCACACTGGACCTCTCCACAGTGGGCATCTCCTTTAAAATGATGACTGGGACAGAGATGACCTTGCCACTGCATCTCCTGTACCACCCTGATGATGTCAGTGTTGCTGCCGCCTATACAGCACACCAATACATGATTGATTTGGCTAGAGCAGGTGCATGCTCAACTCACCCAGCTAGCATGCACTAACCCCCTTACACATCTCCCTTCCCCATTGTAACCAACTTCTAGTCTGTATTAGGATGAATCTCACTTGGATTTTTGGCATCCTCTTCATCCTATGAGTCACCTCACCATGCAAAGTGGTTCAACCCTGCCCTCCAACCAGTACTGTCCCGGAGGGGATATCTAGACTCCTCATCACCCACTGCAGCCTTTACGTCCAGAGAATCCAGATCCCTGGGATTTGTACCCCAACCACATCCACCTGCCCCTCTAGCTGACAGAAGGAAGGTTAAGTGAAATCCAAACACAAGACACCATTGAATATGCCTGTTACAGCTGTATGTGTTCTGTTCTGCTGTGCCTTTTTCCCTCCCTTGTAGATCTGCCCAGGCATGCTGCATGAGGTAACGAGGTGCTGTGCACCTGGCGTGGAGGAGGGATTTAAGAGCTCCTGGGCCAGCAGCAAAAGGGGAAGAGGCTCAGGTGTGGGGACTGCTGGTCCTGTTGCCTATCATGGGATTTTTTTTGTTGTCTTGTGTGTTTGTTTTAATTCTAATAAATCCCATGGATTTGAGTGTTTTAAAGGTGTTTGTGTAATTGTTTTTGGGTCAGTTTTGGAGTTTTGTTCACCCCATAGGGCCGCCTAAGGGAGGGGTGTAACAATGCCAAGCAGGCAACGGTCCACATTCCTGAAGAACTGGAAAAATTCTTGGTCACAGAGAAAGACCTCAGTGACAAGAAGCGTGCTAAGAGGTTCCTTGGTGTTCTGCTCACTGCGGCAGCCAGTAGTGTTGGTTTCTTGCTCTCCATCAGCCTTTCAGCCACCAACTCTGTCAGCATTAGAGCACTCCAAAGGCACATGGCTGAACTCGATGAAGAGATGCCAGAAATCCAACAGAGACTCCTTTTGCAACAAGGACAATTACAGAACTTGGGGGAAACCTGTCAGCGTACCATAGTTACTGTAAACCTACATTTGGCTTTGCTCAATAATGCCGTGCATGCCTTAGAGACCTTATCAGATGTTGTAAAGAAGGACATAACTTATGTCAGTGTAATTAGGGATCTCATGCAGGATCTCATCAGAGAAATCAGCTCCTCAGTGAACAGCCTTAGTGCCAGTGAATCCAATCCTACCTGGTACCCCTAAGCCTTGTGGAGACTCTTAAAACCGCTTTTGCCACGGTAATGCTAAGTGCTATATCGTAGGCAACTGGACTTGCTTGTGTTTCTTGAAGACGTTTCACCTCTCATCCAAGAAGCTTCTTCAGTTCTAACCGACTGGTACAGAGTTGCAGGCTTTAAACTCTGTGTGGGTGGGAACCTAGGCAGAGTCGTTAGGGTCACATGTGAGCTCTTAGTTTCAGAGTCGTTAGGTTCACAATGTGAGTCGTTAGCTCACCTCACCATCATGTGAGTCGTTAGGGTCAGGTGGGACCAGGTGTGAATGGGTGCGAAGTGGTCTGGGGAGGGATCCCAGGACTGCATTGTAGGTGGGTGATAAGTGGTGTCGGAGGCCACCTCCTCTGTTTAACGATGGTCGTTCCAGTTTGACATAGATGGCTTCTTTTACACCTCTTTCAAACCATCTTTCCTCCCTGGCCAAGATATGCACATTGCTGTCCTCAAAAGAATGTCCCTTCTCCTGTAGGTGTAAGTGGACAGCTAAGTCTTGTCCTGAGGAGCTGGCTCTCCTGTGCTGTGCCATGCGCTTGTGGAGTGGTTGTTTTGTTTCACCAATGTACAAGTCTGTGCATTCCTGGCTGCAGTGAACTGCCATCTGAAGAAGCCATCTATGTCAAACTGGAACGACCATCGTTAAACAGAGGAGGTGGCCTCCGACACCACTTATCACCCACCTACAATGCAGTCCTGGGATCCCTCCCCAGACCACTTCACACCCATTCACACCTGGTCCCACCTGACCCTAACGACTCACATGATGGTGAGGTGAGCTAACGACTCACATTGTGAACCTAATGACTCTGAAACTAAGAGCTCACATGTGACCCTAACGACTCTGCCTGGGTTCCCACCCACACAGAGTTTAAAGCCTGCAACTCTGTACCAGTCGGTTAGAACTGAAGAAGCTTCTTGGATGAGAGGTGAAACGTCTTCAAGAAACACAAGCAAGTCCAGTTGCCTACGATATAGCACTTAGCATTACCATGACCTGGATGACTGAGAACCTTCACCGACATTTTGCCACGGTAGTGCAGCATTCACAGGTACACCTGGCTTACAATCTTGGCAGTGCAATTCCGATTTCTGTAAACCCAGGAGTTGGCTGGGAGTTGGTTTTGAATGGTGTTATCAATTGTGAGATTGGGGGCTTCCGGTTTGGCGATGTAGAGCGGCAGACACGAGGAAGAGGGTCTCCCTTCACCTTATCACCTTTAACTGCTGAAATTGGAAAACTGTGTGGTAATCCCTCAGAGTTAACTTCTTTTTAGCTTAGACAGTACAAAAGAAGTCTGGTGGATGATGACAATATGAGTAACTCAAAGCAGAAGATTTTAACTTCACAAGCGACAACGACCAGAGCTAGCAAGCTAGCAGGTAAAGCTACACCTGCACAGCATGATGACGATGATAATGACAAAGAGGGTCCTGACGATAGCATTTCTGAAAACTTTTCCATGAGCCTGTTAATGTCGGAACTGGCCAAACATCAAGCTAATCTTAAGGAAGATATGGCGACACTCATCCAAAACTCTATTAAACCCCTCCAGTCCTCAGTGGATGCGCTACACGAAACTGTTAATGCATTTCAGAGCCGCTTAACATCAACACAGGTACTGGCTGGAGAGAACTTTGAACTGCTGGTTTGCGCCAAGGCTACAATCAAAACTTTGCAGATTCAAAACGCCTCCCTGCTGGACGGACTGGAGGATTTAGAAAACAGGTCGCGCAGGTCTACTCTACGTATATTAAATATACCAGAAGTGTGTGAAGAAGGCAAAGACCCGACTACTTTTGTATCTGAGTTACTCAGTGACATTATGGGCCCGGACATCTTGACATCTGCCCCTCAGCTGGACAGAGCGCATCGCACTCTCGGACCTAAACCCGCAGTGGATAAGCCTGCCAGGCCATTCGTAGTGTGCTTTCACCGGTACCATGACAGAGAGCTGATATTGAGATGGGCCAGACAACATCAGATGAAGTACCAATGACACGACCTGCGAGTCTACCCAGACCTGAATACCGCCCTCGCCAAAAGACGAGCTGCGTTCAAGCCTGTTCAGGGAGCCCTCTACCAGAAAGGTGTGCAGTTTCGTCTATTCTATCCAGCTCGTCTGAGGATTATGTTTAAAGGAGAGAGCCACATGTTCAATTCACCGGAGGACGCCATGGTTTTCTACGAGCAACAAGTGGCTACCTGATGCCGCCAGCTGCATTGCAGGTCAGGTGTATGCCATGCATGTTAGTCGCCACTACAACGCCTTCACGCTGGCTTAACATACTACATGAAATTGAAAAACATTGCTGAGAATATTTGGTTACTGTAACTCCTCCGCCCTTAGTAATGTTTATCACATGGCCATATTGGCCTGTACGAGGAGGAGAGGAATATGTAAAAATATAATTTATATCACTTTTAGCCTTCAGGTTTGAACAAAGACCATGGACATTAAGAATTGTCATTTCAGTGGTATCATGTTCATTATTTATTTGTTTTTGCTGAGTAGAACATTATAGAAATTTGAGGAATTACATTGTGTAAATGACAGAGTGGATACTAAATGATGGATGACAAAAGGGAAAATAATTATAATATATACTTTAGGTTGCTAAATGTTTAGACAAAATTTGTGTGGACTGCACTAAATCTTTGCCTCAGTTTCAGAAGCCCTGTGCTGCACTCTAACCAACAATTAAAGACTCTTACATTCTTTCTCTTCTCGACAATTTCCTCGTTATCACTACACCATCCTTACCCCCTCACCATTGGCTCACTACTCTTACACAAGCTTCCTCAGAACTTGGTGTCTCTCTCTCCATCACTTCGATTGAGTTCCTAGGCATCAACCTGGACAGGCATCTTTGCCCACAGAGAAAGTACAGCACATCACTTTGCTTCTGTCAAACTCTCTTCTGGCAGACAGATGCACAAAATGCAAGCTACTGGCCCTTCTCGGCCACCTCAATTATGCCATTCACATAATTCCACTATTCAAATCATTCCTGTCCAAGTTCGAGTTCTTCCAAACGCTGACAGGTCGATGAGGAATCTGCCCATGATCAGTTGTTGACTGTCAGCCGAGTGTGTTGTTTGTTTTGTGGCAGAGAGACGCTCTCTGATGACGTCATCTCATGGCACGCTCTCCTCTCAATAATCGCAAAATAATAACAAATTGAAACGGGCATAAAGTCGCATTTTCTTTTTGCGCATTTTCACTAAATTCGCTCAAAAATTTCGAGAGCCTCTGTGTCCAATCCAGTGTTCGCAACCTAGGAGTGGTTTTTGATAAGGACATGTCCTTAGACCACCACTGCAAACAACTGGTAAAAAACTGCTTTTATCACCTGTGGAGTATTGCAAAATTGAGGTCCATGATTTCAAAATCGGAAATGGATGATAATCCATGCCTTTGTGTCATCCCGCATTGACTATTGTAATGCGTTTTTTATGTGTTTTAAGAAAAAGGCTGTAAATCGCCTTCAGGCTGTGCAAAACACAGCAGCAAGGCTCTTAACGGGATCTAGGAAAAGAGATCATATCACCCCGATTTTATACTTTTTACATTGGTTACCAGTTAATTTTAGGATTCATTTTAAGATCTTAGTACTTACTTTCAGGGAGAATAGGGTCTCTACTGAGACGTTCGCTAAGATCATCAGATCAGAAACTCTTGATGGTCCCCCGCACCCATTTTAAAACACAAGGTGATTGCTCTTTCCAGGTCAGTGCACCACGCCTCTGGAATGCACTACCCCTGACAGGCTTTTACTGATGCTAATGTTCTGGGGCCTCTGTGAAGCTACTTGTTTTTTGTGTTGTTGTGTGCTTTTATTTGTGTTGTCTCTGTATTTTATTGCATTTTATCCTGCTGTAAAGCACTTTGTGATTTTATCGTGAAAAGTGCTATATAAATAAATTTTACTTTTACTTACTGTTCCACATTCACCCCCACTTACATCCATTTACCATTCCTCAACAGCTAACACCTCCTGAATTACAATTAGACAGTTAAAAGACATATTGTTGTGGCGTGGATCTTGCTAGTGAATTAGCAACTGTGATGTGTAATTGTGTTCCTCAGCGTAGCCTCATTAGAGTGAACTAGAAAAGATGACAAAATGTAGACAAACAAAAATTAAGAACAAGAAATAAAGAGATCTATGATTGTAACAAGCCTTATTAAGCCGAATAAAAATCTATAAGTACAACCAATGTTAAACTTATCAGTCGCTTACAACCAGCCAATATGTATTCAGCATTATGGTAAATGATAGTGAACTAGCCATTTGTATAGCGCCCTCTAGCCTTCTGACCACTCAAAGCACTTTTACACTATATCACATTCACCTATTCACACACATATTCATACACTGGTGGTCGAGGCTGCCACACAAGGTGTCACCTGCTACTCAGTTAGCCATTCATTCACAGTCACTTGCACAGCCTACTGATCTCTCAATCCCATCTCTATGTTCATGGTACATAAACAACATTACTCCTACACAGCCATCAGTTAAGCATGAAGTACCTCTGTATGCTGGGTTTGCGTGGGGCCATGGGTTCATGTCCTGGTGGTGAGAGGTGACCCCAGAAATCAGGAAAAGCCAGGATGCTGAACCCTGGAATAGATTTGGTTTTGGCAGCTTCAGCACGATACAGCTTGGGGTCATGGTGGGGGATACAGGCTCCATGTCTCTCCAATACCCTGTCTATCATGGTACGATGATGGGATTGTTCTGCATCCTCTTCATCATCCTGCTCATCCCCTCTCTGACCTGGGAGGGCTTCTCCCCTAGGCATAAAACACAATAACAAGTTCAATCAAAGACAGATAGCAAGTTGCAAAGACAGGGAGGTGACACTGAGTTGATTTGGGTTAGCCAGTGGGGGAAGTGGGGGGATGGACCTTACATCAGCAAAACAAGCAATGGTCAGACATCAGGCATTTATCCTATTTTGTTGCGTTACAATCTGTAATTTAAATTGATTTTTATTTTGACTTTTTTTTGTAATGGACCTAAACAAAACAGTTAAAATTCATGAAGTGAAAAAAAAAAAACCTGAAATTTCACAAAAATAAAAAAAAACTGAAATGTGAAACCTATTCAGTCCCTTTGCTATGACACTCCTAAGTAAGACCAGAGGCCTGTACTAGGAAGCAGGATTTGCAGTTGGCAACATAACTCAAAGTTGGTTCTCTTTTTACTGGTATAAATCACCGTGGCAATGTATGCAGCTCCAGAGCAATTTAACTGTTAACTTCAGGGTATTGGATCCCAGGCTGTCAACGTCCCGACCTCTGAACAATCAGATAACTGAAGAAAAAGCATCCATGAATGAAAGGCTAGAGTGACAGGTAAAAAAGAGGAGGCTATATGCTGTTATAGGTCAGTAGAATCATTTAATTGTTCCAGGGCTCTATTTACACTGGTTTTAAAACAGAGAAACAGAGCTTGAAAGAGATTGTTTACAACACTCAACACATGATTTAAGCATTATTTGAAATTATGAAAAGTTTATTTTAGTCTGCAGTGATCACTGACAGTACTGCTACTTGTACACTCTGATTCCATCACTTCAGCTAAAAATAATGGGATACCTGCGTGAAGAGCGCTAGGATAAAACAGATAATATTTTATTAGTAAAATAATCCACACTGTAAAAAAAAATCCTAATTTTACAGGATATGACTCTAAATGTATACAGTACTTTTATTTTCTTTAAAAATAGTATACAAAAAAATACCATAATAATTATACATTATTTTTTCTGTTTTTTTAATTATATACAAATTTATGTAAAATGACAGTAATAATCTGTAAATAAATATGTAGCTTGTTATATAAAGGTTTATGTCCATACTAACAATCTAATATTTTTCTCAGTGATTTTAACGTAAATCTTATTAGTTCACTTGTACTTAAATGGTATGTATACAAGTACTAGTATAGACTTATATTGTTAGTACTTTAATATACAAACTGTACAGATACTTAAACATAGCTCTGCCTTAGGGCCAATCTATGCAAACCTTGCCTTTGCTTCCATCAATAAGTAAAATGCATTAAAGACCATCACTACAAAAGAAGTTCTACATTTTCAGTTTACATTGTCCAACATCGGGGATGGCCAACCACTGCAGTCAAAAGCTCCTGGCTGGCCCAGGGCAGGCAGAACAACAAAGACAAGATGCGGGAGAAAGGGCTTTGCTATGGACTGACTCACTCCATGCAGTCAAAGTTATAATCTTGAACATTTTCATTTAAATACATGTCTGTTCAGTAACTATCTTTTACCAAATGAGTTAATGTAATGGTGATTGAGCCTATGATCCACTGATGAAATCCCTTGCATTTGCAGTATTGCAGCATTTATGAACAGGGTGTTTAGTAGACTTTCCTAGAAAAAAATCACAAGCGGCGCACAGTTACTAAGTTGTGTAGCTATTTGCACAGCTAATGCTACCTGCTGACATATCAAGAATATGTAGCCATCATTCATATCAGGTAGCTGCTGAAAGAAAAAGATACCATGCTGAAACAATTGCTATTGGCCGTCTCACCACATTGCTTTGAGCATGATTGGTTAATGTGGCTGTCATCAAGGAAACTGGCCAGTGACAACTGTGCGCATCTTCTTTTTTGAAAATATGTCAGTCCACTTAATATTCCAACAAGGTTCATTATGTCTCTATGAATGATATCTTGTACTTTTTTCTTCTAGTCAGACAAGGGTATTTTTATTCATACCTGACATGTTTTGACGGAGCCTTCCATCTTCTTCAGAGGTGTCACCCGATGTTAGTGTGACGTGTCCTTATATCAGCTGATCTTACGGAGGCGTGATTGCCCTGTAAGGTTTGACAGGTCGACCACTGCAAGAGGGAGAACCACGTCATGGACTGGGACAAGGCCAGAATCATGTGCACGGAAAGCAACAAACACCAACGCTGGATTATGGAAGCGACTGAGATCAGGAAACAGGCGGACAGGACGATGAACCGGGACGAGGGGGCATACATGCTGTCACGCACCTGGAGCGCCGTCCTGGAGGAGCGACCGGACAGCAGGCGTGGTCGACCTGTTAAACCTGACAGGGCAATCACGCCTCTGTAAGATCAGCTGATATAAGGACACGTCACACTAACATCGGATGTTTACCGCCGTGTATTAATGGCATTTGTTGGTGTTAATTGGTATTAATTTTTCTTTGTTGTGGTCTTAAAAAGGTCTTAAAATGTCTTAAATTCGACTTTAAAAAAAAGTCTGCAGGAATGCTGATTTAAGCTAAGTTTGAAAGAATACTTCACTTGAAATTAAAATTCAGTCATCTACTCAGACTCATGCCAATAGAAGGTCAAGTGAATTTTTTCGATTCACAAAACACTGGAGTTTCACACAAAAATGGCTTACTGTCACAGCGCCATTCTCCCTGTTGCCCTTAGTATTTTTCCACTCTCCCTGCCTCTGCTCCACTCCACCTGTCAGCCACTCCCACCTCATCAGCCCAGCTCTGCTCACCTGTCAGCACAGCTGCAGCTCGTTGTAATCAGCCCAGTGAATATAAGACTCTCCAGCACACTCACTCTTTGCCAGATCGTTCTACAGCGTCATGCGAGACTTTCTAGCATTCCTCACCCGTCTGATCACCCGGTACCGACTCTGCCTGTCCCCGACCTGCTCTCCTCGTCTGCCTGCTGGTAAACCCACCTGCCTTCTGTCCCTGACCACGTTCTCTGCCTCAGCGTCTCTGTCTGTCTGCTCTCCCGGCTTCGACTCGTCCGCCTGGCCCCGGCTCTCCTTCTGCCTGTCCCCCATCGGTAGCTCAGCACGCTCGGCTGGTTCTCCTGGCTTTGGACACCATGCTTCAGCCTTCCCACCCACCGTAAGCTCATTCGCTTTACTCCCGGCTATCCATGAACTGTATTATTCGGGTCCGAGGGCTCCCATCCCCCTCTTCGGTTCCGCGGCCGGGTTCGGCTAAATCCGGTCATCAATCCGGAAACCCAGAGACTGCCTGTGGGCTCTAGGCCAGAAGATAGAACTGTGTATTGAGCTTAATCATCTGTCCAAGTTCCTGTTTTGCTGCCGAACAATTAAAGGTCTCACTTACAACTGTTCCAGATTCTGAGTGCTGCTTTTGGGCTCCTCACACACCCGTCACACTTACAGCATTCTCCCAAACAACTGAAGTCAACAATGGCTTCAATGCAAACATTTAAATAAACAACAACAAAAAAATACATAAAATGTCTCCGTACTGCTCATCTGGCATCATCCAAGTCTCCTAAAGCACCAACATGCCAAGCTGACTTGAAAAGTTATAATTTAGACCATGTTTTTAGCCTAAATCCTCACTGTAGCTTTTTTACCGGGGAGCTGTGTTCACATGCGCTCCATCAGAGCTAAGAACCTGAGAATTTCAGCTTAAAAAAATTGTGTACAAGTTGTCTTTTCAAGTCAATGTGGCATGTTAGAGACTTGGATTACACCAGGCAAACAGTATGGAGGCATTTTATGTTTTTTTTTTTAAGTTATTTTTTATGTTTGAAACTTCACCGTTTACAGCAGTTGCTTGGAAAAATGCTACAACACTGGTTTCCAATGAAACTCCAGGAGTGTTTTGTGGACTGAAAAACTTCACCTGACCTTTCATCGGCATGAGGGTGAGTATATAATAATTGAATTTTCATTTAAAGTAAACTATTCCTTTAAAGGAAGTAAGAGGAGTTTGGTGTTTCTGGGTGTGACTGTTTTTGTAATCTTACTACTAGCTAGACAGTTTGGAGGTTATGTTAATTGACTCCCTTGTGGGAATTATGGGTTTGAATCTTACTCCTGACATGTCTTTTCACTGATAATCAATCAGCCTTATTCAGTTTGAAAGACACAAAATCCATTGTTCATTTTGTGTTTTTAAGAAACAAGCTAAGTTTGTTGTTCACTTGCCGTTTTAAACAAACTAAATGTGTTTCAGATTGAAAGAAAAGAAGTTTATTTGGAAGTGAAAATGTCCTGCCAGAGGGGGGATTCTATGCTGAAAATAACAGCAACAGTCAGTGATTTTTTTGGATAGTGTTTTAGATGTTTCTGGATTTTCAATTTTAAGTTGTGGTAGGATGCGATTAAAAAAGTTAATCTGATTTATTAGAGGCTTTGTAATTAAATAATCTTGATTTTCAATTCAAATAAATTTTGGTTGGTGACTGAATCAATGAACAGTAGGGCTGTCAATAGATTTAAAAAGAATTAATTAATTAATCTCATATTTTAAAATCCATTAATCTAGATTAATTGCAATTAATTTCTTTCTAAAGTTAAGTACTGTTTAAAAGTAAAAAAATAAAATAAAATAAAAAATCCTGTCCTTAATCACAAATAATTTCATCTTTATATCACCCATTTGCAATAACATGTTTTAATGTGACATCATGGAATTTTTATATAAAATCAAAAAGGTATTCAAATGCTCTTGTTGACTGTCAATAGTTAATAAAAGTCAATGAATCCAGTAAACTATTGTCATTGGCTAAGCCAACGTAATGTATTTGTTATCAATTGTGAGGGAAATTCTCCTCTCTGAAGAAGTGACGGGCTCGGTGTGAAGAATCAAGTCTCTTTTAATACATGCGGCATGGAGAGAAGACTCACAGCGTTCTCTGACAATCTTTAAAATGTGCAGACCTTTATACTAAATCTCAACTTTGATCCTAGGTCGCACCCACCCGCTATATTTGTAATTCAAAATTGCCTCCCCTCCCAACAAAAGGTAAGGACAGACAGGAATCTGCCCCCCTACGAAGTGGTCATCACCACCAGATACAAAGAATTGCCTAACAAAGATTTCTTAATTCCCACGCAATGTAGGCTAAAAAAAAAAAAAAAAACTAAAGGCTGCAACCAGGGCTTCACTGCAGTAGTCCATATGAAGAAGACACTGTGGGAGAGAAGCAGAGAGACAGCACTCATGTGGAAAAGGGGAAGCAAGGATAGACTGAAAGTGAGAGAGAGAGAAAGAGAGACAGAGAGATTTTGAAATGGACTATGCCAGGTATGTTTGTCCAAAAAATGCTAGTACTACGCCTGTTTGAAGCATATTTTCGTCACATTCCCGTCATGTTATGATGTTAGACACCAACGTGTGTGTTAGATGTTCTATCAATCAATCAATCAATCAATTTTATTTATAAAGCCCAATATCACAAATCACAATTTGCCTCAGAGGGCTTTACAGCATACAACATCCCTCTGTCCTTAGGACCCTCACAGCGGCTAAGGAAAATCTCCCCAAAAAAAACCCTTTAACAGGGAGAAAAAAATGGTAGAAACCTCAGGAAGAGCAACTGAAGGAGGGATCCCTCTTCCAGGATGGACAGACGAGCAATAGATGTTGTACAGAATAGATCAATATAATGAATTAACAGTAATACATATGACACAATGAGACATAAGGAGAAACAGATATTATATTAATAATATGATTATATATGTGTGTGACAATAATGATATGTGTATAATAGTCCAGGTATGACTAATAGTAACAGCAGCAGTGGGTGGCATCAGGCAGGACCATGGCAGCAGCACAACCACGACACACCATCCAGGCACAGCTGCGGTACGAGTTAACCTG
Organism: Cephalopholis sonnerati; assembly: GCA_019142605.1. Taxonomy (NCBI): domain Eukaryota; kingdom Metazoa; phylum Chordata; class Actinopteri; order Perciformes; family Serranidae; genus Cephalopholis; species Cephalopholis sonnerati. The sequence continues at coordinate 381,018 of JAGQAX010000005.1, read as the reverse complement.
CGAGACAGTGGAGCACAAAGGCTCCGGAGAACAAGCCGAGTTAGTAACATGCAGTAGGCCCGGGTTAGAGAGATGCATTAACAAGACATAAATACTAGCAAGGGAGACAGAGAGAGTGAGTGAGAAGGAGAGAAGGGGCTCGGTGTATTATAGGAGGTCCCCCGGCAGACGAGGCCTATGTCAGCCTAACTAGGGGCTGGTCCAAGACAAGCCTGAGCCAGCCCTAACTATAAGCTTTATCAAATAGGAAAGTCTTAAGTCTAGTCTTGAAAGTGGAGACGGTGTCTGCCTCCCGGACCGAAACAGGAAGCTGATTCCACAAAAGAGGAGCCTGATAGCTGAAGGCTCTGGCTCCTGTTCTACTTTTGGGGACTTTAGGGACCACGAGTAACCCTGCATTCTCAGAGTGCAGTGTTCTGGTGGGATAATAGGGCACTATGAGCTCTCTGAGATATGATGGAGCCTGATCATTTAGAGCTTTGTAAGTTAAGAGAAGGATTTTAAATTCAATTCTGGATTTTACAGGGAGCCAGTGCAGAGAAGCTAAAACAGGAGAAATATGATCTTGTTTATTTTGATACCCTGGCCATTGTTCTAGCTTAATAATCGACCTCCATACCATTACTAAAAGTGCATGGAACATAATGTTGGAGCACCTGCATTAATTGCGTTAAATTTCTTTAACGCGTTAATCGTGTTGATATTAGTCATGGAGATTAACGCGTTAACTTTGACAGCACTAATGAATAGACATATATTTAAACTTAAACAACAAAAATGTTTATTTTTCATTTCGCCAGAGAGTTTGTTTGTTAATTTGTCAGACATAGACTTACTTATTTTAGCTCTGAACACTGTCATTTGGTCTATTGTGGGCTGGCTACACTGTTTGCCTGTACCGGGACTGTCATAGCTATCGTTAGTTCTGGTGTCCGTGCTCGCAGCAACATGTTTTGCATTGAGGTGATTCTGCAGTAAAGTGCTGCACACAATTTGCACACAGCCATGCTCTTTTCCAAGCTGCCATTGATTGAGGTTTTGTTTTTTTTGTTTTTTTAAAAACTGTCCGCCCAACAAGCCAGGCAATGCGGTCTCGTCTTCCAGTACTGTTCACCAAACTTTCTTGTGCACTGACATCACTCAATGCATCCTGTGCATCTTCTTCGTGGCTGGCAAACAAACTTTAGGTGCATTACTGCCACCCACCAGGCTGGAGTGTGTGCATCAGTGTTACCAGTGTGCCAGAAATTAGGGAACTGTCAAAGATGCTATTAAATGTATTTTTTTATGTGTCACCACCATTAAACACGCGTGAACATTTATGGGACCTCAACAAAGGGTTCACACCCACACAGAGTTTAAAGCCTGTAACTCCACACCAGTCCATGAGAACTGAAGAAGCCTCTTGAGTGAGAGGTGAAACAGCTTCAAGAAACTTAAGCAAGTCCAGTTGTATACAATACACCACTTATGCAAACCCAACTGTTATTTTCAGTATTATGCCAATAAGGGCAAAGTATATGTATTTCTCCATTTTTTGGACAGAAAAAAAAAAAAATTATTTACCCAGTATTTTTCTGCTTTCATGAATTGCAGGCAAATTTATGTAAAATTACAATAACAATTTACAATTAAATACGTAGCTCATTATTTAAATATTTGGAATACCATGTATTCAATGCAATGTAGTCAATCTGTCAGAATTTACTGTAATTCAGGTGCCTCTTTTTCTACTTTTTAATGAATCACAGTGCTGTTTAATTTCATCCTCCATTCCAGACAACAATGGAGAACCCTGTGTACAGCATTTAATGGGCCATTTGGCTATTATTATTCAGCAGATTAAATTTCAGTGAGTGCAAAGAAGAAATAGACTTGTTACTCAGTGACAAGTGTGGTAAGCAGACTGCATCAAAGGGTTCATTGTTAAGCTACTGGCTTCAAATTTTTACGGGAAAACCAGCCCTGCCTTTCAGAGCAAAGCAACCCCAGAAAAGGAGGCAAAATTCTTATGAGTGCAAAATGCTTGTCTCCTCTATGAAGTTCAGACAGCTACTACGAAAGCCATGTGCAACCGAAAAGAACTGCACTCAACAGAGTTTGATCTCTTTTCACATAAGGAGGAATTTTTGAGGCTTAAACCAGAACATCTTGCCACACCACATTCAGTTTCCAGTTACTCCAAATTACACTCCTCCCTGAATGAAACGTTAACTCCTTCCCTACTCAGAAGATGGGAACAATTTCCAACTGATTCTAAGACTTCGGGAATTAAGTCAGCTCCTTAACCTTCACTTACAGACAGAGGTAGCAGTGACCTTACATCTCATCTCTCTGGCATAAATGTTGAGGAGATTTGCAATGTATCTTCAAGGAGATATTCTGACCCATGTCCTACGGAGTATGAGCATTTTGATCCAGACAACTGCAATTACTGTACCATATTGACAACTACCTTAGAGAACTGCACCACAATGTAGTTGACTTGCCCAATGAAACTCAAAGACAGAAAGTTAAACTTGTGTTCAAGACGAGTTCTAAAGCTATAAATATTTTTTTTACAGCCACAGCCTCCCAACGTCAGAGATAACTACACACAGCTCCATGAAGCACTAACAGAAGAATGCTCTTCTACTGCTGAGAATCCCAAACCTAATTATGAACATTTAAGGCATGAGTACTTGCAGGGCAAGAATGAGCCAGGCCTAGAAGAGAACCCCATCTTCAAGTCTTTGTTCTTGCAGAACCTTCCTCCTTGTGTACACACTCATGTTGTACTGATGATGTGTAAAGGTAATCCCTCTGTGCACGAGTTAATGAAGTTGACACAGATAGTTTGGGAAAGCAGTGTCAATTGCATAGCAAAGGGGAAGCCAAATGAACCTGCCACCTCAAGTACTGCAGTGTCACGAAGATTTCTTGGTCTAAAACAGCACCCTCATAACTAACACATTCTCACTCTGTCATATCTTGACATGGAAACCCCATGACCAAACGTGGATAAGTGAGAAGGTCAAAGATATGACATGTATGGTACCTTGAGTGCATTGGGTTGTCCAAGTTCATTCTGTTATATGCATTGTCTAATTTTGTTTGCATACAGTCTCTTTCAAAATAAACGCACTACATTGTACAACTCTGTGAGCTGACATTTTTTTTCCTTCAACAACAAATGCACACAGTTGCATTTAGTCAACACATGCATGTGGTTGGGTGTAGGAAAAAAAAAAAAAAAACAGGGTTTGGCTTTACCATCTTACAGGAAGTGAATAATGGCCTTCCGGGTACAAGTCAGTGGTTGTTGGACCTACCCAGTTCCCCTCCCTTCCACCCCCTGAACTTACACTGTTGTCCCCCTGACACTGCTGGGCGCCATTAAACAATAACAACGACTGGCCATGCATCATGTCAATGTGAAAGGATGGCTTTTTTTGTTGTTGTCACTGACCAAGTGCTGCTATTCCACAACTTTGGAGTGAGACCGAGTTGTCATAACAGCTGGAAGGGGAATAACAAAAGACAGCAGGGAGACACTAAGTGTAACTGCCATTTCCACTAACTATGTCAAAACGGGCATTCACAGAATAGAAGCTTTAGAAAGCCCTACTCAGAGATTCTGGCTCAGAATTTTGACCTGCCAGTAAACCAATGGGATGATGAGTGCAGCATCTCTGACATCCATGACCACAGTTTTGACCATGGTCAGAATCTTTCAGGCGGTGACAATACCTCTGACTGCTTTTCTGCATGTAGCTACCTGCAGCACAACAGCCAAAAGCCACAAGTAATTGCTCCAGAGTTTGATTTTTAAAGTCATAGCTAAAACATAGTTCGCCTCTGTTGTCCACCTCTGTACTGACAGTAAGACAGATGCAATTCCAAAGTGCCTTGCTTTCCATGCAGTTACATAGGCAAACTGAAGTTGTCAGCATCAGCAGCAAACTCAATATTCTGAACTTTAATAGAAGAAGAAGCTTTATTGTCACTGTAATAAATACAGTGAAATTTCGTATGGTGCTCTCTTATAGCAGCTACAATGTCCTTGTCATAAAATAAACTGGGGGCGGGGGGTCATGGTTCCTGTAGCAGTCTCTTCACAGCCATGGGAAAGAAGCTGTGTTTCAGTCTGTTGGCGCGGGCTCTCATGACTCTGAGTCTGCCAGAGGGAAGGCTAGTGAATAGAGAGTGTCCTGGGTGGGCGGGGTCATTCCGAATCTTTGTGGCCCGTCGGAGGAGACGGCTGTAATAGATCTCCTCTAGGCGTGGAAGTGGGGAGCCGATGATCCCCTCAGCCGTCTTGATGACCCGCTGCAGTTGTTTCTTTTCAGATGCAGTGCAGCTGGCGTACCACACCGTACAGCCATAGGTGAAGACACTCTCTATTGTGCAGTGGTAGATGTTTCTCAGCAGAGGTGGAGGGAGTTTGTTCCTCCTCAGTGTTCTCAGAAAGAGAACACTGAGAGAGACGCTGCTGGGCCTTTTTGATGATGTGGGTGGTGTCCACAGTCCAGCCCAGGTCCTCCGAGATGTGCAGGCCAAGAAACTTAAAGCTGGTGACCTGTTCCACTTCCTCCCCATTAATGCTTAGGCCTGAGTGCAGTGTGGTCCTCGACTTCCGGAAGTCGATAATGACTTCTTTTGTCTTCTTGGTGTTGAGGTTGAGGTGGTTGTCACTGCACCAGGCCGCCAGCGCTTGGACCTCCTCCCTGTATGGTGTCTCATAACCATTGTTGATAAGCCCCACAACGGTTGTATCATCCGCAAATTTGATGAGGGTGTTGGAGCCGTGAGTAGTGACACAGTCATAAGTGTACAGTGTGTACAAGACTGGACTCAGCACACATCCCTGAGGAACACCAGTATTGAGGACGATGGTGGAGGATGTGGAGGTACCCATTCTGACATGCTGGGGTCTGTTAGTCAGGAAGTCCTTGATCCACAGACAGAGGGAGGTTCCAAGTTGTAGTGTCTGCAGTTTGTTGATGAGTCTGCTGGGGCTGATGGAGTTAAATGCCGAGCTGAAGTCAACAAACAGCATCCTGATATATGTGTTGGGGCTTTCAATGTGGCTGAGAGCGATGTGGAGGGCGATGGAGATGGCGTCGTCTGTGGATCTGTTGGACCAGTAGGCGAACTGATGTTGATCAAAGCCAGGTGGGATGTGGTCCTTGACATGCTGTAACACCAGTCTCTCCATACATTTCATGATCACTGGTGTCAGGGCCACAGGCTGATAATCATTCAACCCTGTGATGGCAGAGGATTTGGGCACAGGGATTATGGTGGCAGTTTTCAGGCAGGTGGGGACTGTGGCTTGCTGCAGTGAACGGTTGAAGATGTTAGTGAATACTGCAGCAAGCTGGTGAGCACATGATTTCAGCACTGGTACTCCATCCGGTCGTGGTGCTTTCTTGGTGTCGATGCCACGCAGGACTCGCAGTACCTGATGTTGTTGGATGGTGGGGGGCTGGTCGTGCTCTGATAATGTCAGCTGTGTGTCTCTGCCTGTCTGTTGTCCTCTTCAAAGCGGGAGAAAAAGGTGTTAAGCTGGTCTGGGAGAGAAGTATCGGTGGAGGGGAGGGTGTTGTGGCATTGTTTGTAGTCAGTTATATTCTGTATGGAATGGAGCGGGGGTTGTTCTCCCTGAAGTTGGACTCTATCTGCTCTCTGTACTTTGTTTTAGCAGCCTTGATGCCTCTGTTCAGGTCCGCTCTAGCCCTCCTGTAGGCTTCCCTGTCCCTTGACCTCAGTGCTGAATACCTGGCCTGGAGTAGTGCTCTGATACTGGCGTTAAACCAGGGTTTTTGGTTGGGAAGTGTTTTCACCTGTTTCCTTGATGTTACATTATCCATGCAGAAACTGATGTATGATAGTACAGAGGAGGTGTGGAGTTCAATGTCTGGGTCTTCAAAGAGCTCCCATATGGTGTCCTCAAAACAGTCCTGCAAGGATAGTGTGGCCTCCTCAGTCCAGCACTGCACTGACTTGTACTGTACCTTGGAATAGTCAGACACCCTGCTATAAGTTGAAAATGCTAATTCTGATTAGACTTAGACACCACTGTCCCACTTTACAAGTACACTTAGATTAAATTCTTTGTTTCAATAAGACCCTCAATGCAAAACACTGGCTTAGGACACCATATTAGGACTTTACAAAGCTAGTTCTTTAACACTGTAGGTGCCACTCTCTCTGCATATCACCTAAAATGTTTACATAACTAACATTCCTGTTCTCTGTTTGGTCTGTGACATAATAGGTCGACTAGAAAAAGGTCCAATACTAACAAGCTGAGAGGGAGCATATAGCCACTGTCTCAGTGGAGTTGGACATACTTCGGTCAATAAGTGGATACAGGGACAAGGACAGTAGTCCAGTTAAAAAGCCTAGTTGAGCTATAAATGCAGCTCCACCGATCTGTTCATGTACATGCACTGAATGTCAACAAATGCCTAGTTTTTAACAAACTGCCCAGATTTCACAACTTAAATGAACTGTCAAATGAACTTTCAACTATGGATTAAACATGTTTGTGCTCTCAGGATCACATATCAGGTGCAATTCAGAGACCAAAGGAGGAATTTAGGGATGACTGGACTCCACGGACCATATTTGTTTATTTGTTTAACTGTAAGCTGGATATGTTAGACATGTTCTTTAAGTTCAGCCCTTTTAGAAAATGGCTGCCATGGCCTCATTTCATTAACAGTTGTTTGAACTCAATTACCCAAGTTACTTCAAGTTTCATACCTCAGTGTGATGTTCTGTCCATTGAGCCAGTTTTCAACTACCATTGATCAAGTGTGGCATGTGACCCCCTAGAGTTTCACCAAGCTGAGAAAAAAAAATCCCTCTGTTCTTCTGGCTCTTTTCTCCTGGGATCCACAGTAAGGTAGGGTCGAGCACCTGGAGCTGCTATGCCCTTCCCCAACTTCTTCACACGTCTGCTGCAGACAATAGATCTATGAATGTGGCCTGCCCAAGCAGTCACACATCTCCTAAATAATAGAAGACACCAGACATGTTGGCACCTTTAGCAGACACAAAGTTTGCAAGCTACCTTTCCAAACAAATGAGAACAAAGCCACGTAAGCGCCAAGCTACTAATTCTGTAGGGACTATGAGACCAGATTCCTCATCCACTAACCCAGCACCTCCACATTGCACACATATACACCAATTTGGCTTTTCCACCCAGTTACACATGCAGAGAGGAAACTTGAAGCTACCATTCATGTGCTGTTTTGTTCTGACTGACCACACTTGGTGAAGCAAAACCTCCCCCACTGTGATCTGGCCATTGCTTATAGTCTCTGGTCAGCAATTCTGCCCTACAGGCCTTGTGACCCAGTGTTAATTTTACAGCTATTTTAGATTTAGTCTCTGTCTTCAGACAAAAAATGCTAGTTTAGTTTAGTTTAGTTTAGTTTAGTTTAGTTTAGTAAATTTCTCATCCTTCATGGTTTTAAGTCTTGCTTTAGAAAATTCAAAATTATGAAAATTCAAATGTTCTATTTGATAAAAATTCAAGACATTTTAGTCAACTTTTAGTCATTATGTTTTCAATATGTTGTTTTTTATTTTTTTATCTTTAAAGTAATCCAGTGAGGTTAATTCATGTATCAGAAATTAGAATCAAGGTGATGGGTTGTATAAAAATTTCATTTAGACAATTTTTTTTGTACACCTACAAATAACTTCTGCACACTTACGGACTGTTAATTCTCCAGCAGTGTTTGACAGGTGTAAGGGGTGATTTACAGACATACACTTACTGATCATCTCTCCATTTATGCTCTCAAAAACTTTGATACCACAAATAACTAATCTGAGACAACTAGAATTTGTACCCAGGTTCATTGTAAACTCCGACTAATCCATCTCACTGTAAAAAGGAAGAAAAAAAATAACTTCATTAAAGCCTGAATATTTCTTAATCTGCAACATGGTAGTCTAGAGGTTTAAACTTGTGTCCTCTCACAGAGTCTGTTAGTAAAACTAAACTTTGATCTCTGTCAGAGAAAACTCAGCTGAGATCAGACTGTTTTCTTACAGCACCGCTAGACTCACAGATAACTGAGCCTCCTACATGTAGATCTAACAGCAATTAAACCATAAACCTTCTATAGACAGTCAGGATCTGAGTGGAGTCCTGCAGGATTCAGCTGTGAACTCTCTCAGCCATTGGCTGTTTGCTCCACTGCCATTCAGCGGCTAACAAGCGGAGCTAACTGGTAACAGCCACTGCAGCTACTAACAAACCCCACAAATCCATTAAGCAGCTTCACCATCCACACTCAGACACACACGGCTGATTATTTACTGCTGAATTACAGCCCACAACTCGCATCAACAGCGGACGCTGCTAGGGTGTGTGTGTTTTTGCTGGCTAGTAAAACAGCCTGGCACAGGCTATTTACTGGAGTCTGCCAGCCTGTCACTAATGTGGCATCTTAAGATTATTGTAAGCATGACTGTTCTTAGCTTTCGGTGTCTGATAGTCCACCATGAACATTTTTATCACATCTCATCAATGAAAATGCAACAGAAATTATCTTAGTTTTTATTAGCAAGATCGATTTTAGCTCCTTGATGTCATGTTTACCTCATGGGAAAAAGGTTGTTGTGAAAAGATTTTCGTCACAGTTTTTATCAACAAAATTAACACTGGTGTAACCTTAGAAATTGTGAACTCTGGCATCAGAACTCTGTCAGTGTATATTAACACTTACACCTATACACACACTTCCCCACCACCTTCACAAATTTACATACACAAACATTTACACATCCACATTTGTGTACAATACACTTACTAGTTAGGATTTGTGTGTGTTGTTTTGCTTGCTTGCTTTGTGAATAAATACCTCTGGAATCACATTTGCCAACTGTTTAATATAGCACAACAGTGATTGAATCACCAACTACTCTGTCAAGAAATCCAAAATCCTTCAATCTTTACTATTGATACGGTAATGGTAAAATTGATAGTATAGTGTATTTCATGAGACTAAATTCACTATATGACTCAAATTATTTATATAACTTTCACTAATTTGGCTAGCATTTTTCCCTTTTTGGGAATAGTGCCTAACAAGGTGATTTAATGTCAATTAAATTTAACTTAATTAATCATCATTTCAAATAATTATTAATTATTTCTGATAGCCATTTTAATGCAATGAACCACAAGTTACCAACATCTGTAATTCTGAATACAAATTTCAAATATTATACATAGTCGTTTTTTTAAGGGTACAAAGCTGAACTGTTCAGGTGGTTGAAACTTTAAGGCATGTTGCACCTCTGGCCACACCCATTCATGATGTTACAGTGAGTAAAAGCACATACATGCCAATGGATCTGACAAAAGTTAAATGAGTGATGGCAAAGTCAGGAAAACAATGCATTGCAATAGTCAAGGCAGGAAGTATTAGAAGAATGACAAGCTTTGAAGGTATACTACACAGGATTGTCAGTTGCTATTGTAAATACGCTTGCCAGTGAAAGTATAAAATAATAGCCAACCCATGATTCACTGTTGTTGTTTTGTTTTTGTTGTTTGTTTGTTTTTTTTTTGTTGATTTTGATTTGTTCTGCAGTCGCAGGAGAGGGCATTTAACATTACATACAGACATTAAAAACATAGGGCACATTGTTGGATTATTGTAAAAAAGTTATATATTGATCACTGTACCCATTCTCTAAGCAGGTGAAAAGCAGAACATATGAAGCTATTACAGACTGGAAATTGACTGTGTGTTATAAGAGCTTAGGGGAAAATTACTAGGTGGAGGACAGACAGGGCCTTGGAAGCAGGAGGCCGCAGGCGCCATCACCCAGAGATAAGAAAGAACACCAAGACAATAACTGATACCTTATAAGCACAGAATGTCCTAGGATAGTGAGCTTTCTTGTACATCACTGACAACAAGTTCGTATACACAGCTGATGCTGAAGTCATGCTTTGGTAGCGTGCATCTTCTCGTTTAACCTTGTTTTGCAGGAGCAGCTGCACGTGAAAGCAGTAAGGCGTGGTGGAGTCAGAAGGAGGGAGCGGAACTGCAGCGGAGAAACAGCCAATCATCTTGCGTGCACATTTCATAACTGTAACGCTTTAAAGGACTGGGTCAGGGAAACAGAGGGTGTCAGACTTCGTGCCCTGGCTCGCTGTTGTTGTTGGTTAAGGCAAGAGGATCGGACCCAGAGCTCTGTATCTCGTAATCTTTTTGATTTTGGAATAAATAGAAGTTAAGTGAGACCATCTACTCTCCTGTTATTCTTCATCAAACGAACATGCGGAGTTGTCTAATGTTATTTGTGATTGTTTTAAGGAAAAAGAAAAAGAGACACCTCCAACAACATACAGGGGACAGTTAAAACAGCACAAAACACAGACATGGACAGGTACTCAGAGGCTCACTGATCAGGATTAATAGCAGAATAAATAAGAACCACTTAAAATGCCAATTTAAAAACCTATTAAGAGCATGATACAAAGGGACAATAAATAAGTAAAACCAGGTTGGGCTTCCGTTTAATAGAGATGAATAATGAGATAGACCTAAGAGTAAAGTGCACTAAGACTTATTTAAAAGAGAAACAGCAGCAGGAACAAAGCTGTTCCTATAGCGTGTGGTCTTAGCTCTTGGGACTTTAAATCTCAGTCCAGATGGCAGGAGCTGGAACTCACTCGCTATGAGATGGGAGTCATCATTAGAAATTGAGCTGGCCAGCCACTGCAACTGCCTGGTATATGACTGTAGGCACAGCTGTGACTCTCCAATCAGCCGACTAGCCCATTTAGTTATCTGGTTGAGAGAGTTCATTTCTTTTAAGGGAAGCTTTCCAAACCATGACACAAGTGATAAAGATAAAACAGATTCGATAAAAGCATGATAAAAAAGTGTCATCATGGTTCTGTCAATGTGGAAACAGGACATCTTCTGCAGACAAAACAAATGCCGGTGTCCTTTCCTGCTCACCGCTTCACAGTTTTCTTTAAAATTTAGTGAGGAGTCAATGATAGTCCCGAGATGTTTATAAGATTGCACTTGTTCAATAGTTTTTCCCTTGATAATAATGGACTCAGGTGTATTGGCATTCTTTCTAGAATCAACGGCCATGTCTTTGGTCTTAGATATGTTGAATTGTAGGTGTGAGTCCTCACACCATTTGACAAAGTTGTCAATGACAGGGCCGTGACTATTTTCATTTCCCTGAAGCAGGCTAACAATCACAGAATCATCAGCATACTTTAAAATGAACCGATCTTTAAAAGTGCTCTGACACATATTGGTTTAAAGAATAAATAACAAGGGTGAGAGCACGCACCCTTGTGGTGAGCCAGTGGAGGAGCACACTTTGTCAGATAAAAACCCATTAACTCTGACCCTCTGTGTCCTGTTTGTTAAGAAATCTAAAATCCAGCCCACAAGATTATTACTCAGATTAAAATGTGATAAAAGTCTCTGGGTTAAAATGTGCGGTTGAATTGTGTTAAAAGCAGAGGAAAAATCAATGAATAGAAGCCGAGCGTGAGACCTACTCCCTTCCTGGTGTTTAAAAAGCAAGTCAAGCAGAGTGAGTGTAGCATCCTCCACTCCTCTTTGGGGCCTGTAGGCAAACTGCAATTGATCAATTGCACTCTCTGCATTTTTCAAAATTTCCAAACATACCAGTTTTTCAAAGATTTTCATAACAATTGAAGTCAAAGCCACCGGTCTGAAATCATTCAGTGAGCAAATATTTAAAAAATTGTGGAAAACTGGACTTAATTCTTGTGCACAGGTTTTCAGTAGCTGACCACATATGTTATCTGGTTCATGACCTCTATTAACCTTTGTGCAGTAAAAAGCTTTTTCAACTTCCTCCTGTTTCACCGAGAAATGCTGGCTGTCACACAATTCAAGACTTAGTTCCTGTATCTCTTTGCTAAAATCAAACATGTTTAAACAATTATAAAAGCAATTAAGAACATTGGCAAAATCAATATCTGAGCTGAAGCCATTTAAATAGATGCTAGTGCTATCTCTTGTGTTCTGGAGGCCAGCGATAATTTTCATACTGGACCAGGCTGAGCCAAGGCTGTTAGAGGCCATTTTGTTCTCAAGCGTGGCATTAAGCTCTGTTTTGCCTTTAAAATTTCTACTTTAAGGTCTTTGGTGGCTGTATGTAGGTCCAATGCTCCTCCTTGTTGAAATGCTAATTTCATTTTCTTTATAAAAGACTTAACAGATTTTTTGACCCATGGCTTATTGTTGGGGTATATTTTAACTCTCTTACTGGGTATAAGCATATCTCTACAGAAAGCTGAATATGAACAGACAACATCAGTTAATTCATCCAAGTCCTCACATGATTCCTCAAACATTTCCCAGTCTGTACAGTCAAAGCATCCCTGCAGAGAGTGCGCAGTGTCATTTGTCCAGACTTTCACATCCTTAGTTTGGACTTTCTCCCTATTTAAAACAGCCTTATAAGTGGGGAGAAGATGCATGCAGTTGTGGTCTGCAGAGCCCGGGGGGAGTTTTCCCTGTCACTTTGGCATTGCGGTCGAGTCGGAAGGGGGTCCCAAAGCCGGCAAGGAAGAGATCGGGGTCATGGTCTTGCTAACCGAGCCATGTTTCAGTAAAAGCCAAGACATAACAGTCCTTAAAATCCATTTGGAGGCGGATGTTCCCCTGGAGCTCGTCCCCTTTGTTCCTAAGGGACTGGACATTTGCCATAATCACCAACGGCAGAGGAATCCTGCTGAACTGCTGCTTCTTTAGGCGCAGAATGAACACCTCCTCTTTTCCCCACTTCCTTTTCTTCCTTGTACCGTATGGAGAAATCCTCACAATATCATAAAGAAAATCTCTGCACACCTGAATGTGTGACAGGTGCGTCGGGGGAAAATTCAACTTGAAAAACAATTAAAGGGGCTCCCGCACACTGTCTCGCTTTCTGCTGGTTTATTTCATATACAACGTTTCGGTCTGGACGACCTTCATCAGGTATACTTGCAGCCTGCAAACATTTCTATACATATATAAAACAACAAGGCTGCCTGCATTGTGAACGTCCAATCAGAGGACTAATGAAAATGATCAACACCTGACAAGAATTCAGGTGTCAACAGCCGGACTAACCAGGCCGAAGACACTTATTAATTCACAGTATACATTTCATAATAATGTAGACCCCACTGGGAATCCGATACACAGTTGTGACACTAAGATGTCAACATGTCCCACAACTGGGACGAGAGAATGGGCATCTATTAGTTAACGTCTTGTGTATTATGTTACAGAAAAAAATCTATCTCAATAAAGTATATCGAAAAAATGTTTTAAACATATATAAATTGTCAGCAATGTAAACATGCAGTAATGTTGTTTAAGTAACTGTACAAATAGGTTATTTTTTAAAAATTACCTTTTTAAAGTTTTTTTAGGATAATGTCTGATGACTTGATATAAATCAAACATTATTAAATGTACTTTCTAACAGTTACACTGAAAACTTTTAGTAGAAATACGTTTCAAAAGTTTCTATAGAAAAACTAAATACTGATTAATCAAGGCCATTATAGGAAGAAGAAAATCTTAAATCGAATTTTTTTATATAAAGGCCCACCTCCAGAATGCCCCAACTGGAGTGGGTATGTGTAATGAATCGAGTCTTCTAAACAACTGGCCATTTATAAACAAATGCATATTTCATAACATTACATTGAGTAAAAGTTCCTCATTGAGTCCCTTTGGAGTCAGGGTCTGTAACGTGAATATCCAGAAGGCTTCCCTTCTTTTCAACAACATGTCATGATCTCCACCCCTAGGTGGCATCGGAACATGTTCAATGCCACAAAAGCGGGGGGAAGCCACGTCATGGTTCATGTCATTGAAATGGGCTGCCACCGGATATTCTCTGTCCTGGCGGCGGATTGCACTCTTGTGCTCACTTATTCTTTGTTTTAGTTTCCTGGTAGTTTTACCAATATATGCGAGGCCGCATGGGCAGCGTATCATATATATAACATAAGTAGATGCACAAGAAATTATACTTCTTATCGGAAACTTTTTTCCAGTCAAGGGATGATAGAAGTGCGTAGACTTGACGGTGTTATGACATTGAGCGCAATTCCCACAACGATAATTTCCGTTGGCAAGAGGACTTAAGAGAGTTTGTTGCAACGGAGTCTCCTCAGTATTTTTATGGGAGAAATTCGCATGGACTAGGTGGTCTTTTAAATTTCGTCCACGTTTGTATACAAATAAAGGTGGATACTTGAACATTGTGGATAACTCTGGATCAGATGTCAGAATATGCCAGTGTTTCATAAACATAGATCTAATGACGTGACTCTCAGGAGAATAGGATGTTACACAGGTCACAGAAAATTGTTTGTCTTTCTTTTGACTCTTGTTTAGCAGATCTGAACGTGATTTCTCTAATGCGGACTGATACCCTTGTTCCACCCAGTCCGGAGGGTATCCCCGTGAGATAAATTTAAGTTTCATATCTGCAGATTTTTTAACAAAGTGTTCTGTAGTCTGGCATATTCTCCTCAGTCGGAAAAACTGGCTTTTTGGCAGACCCTTTTTGAGTGGAGTGGGATGTGCGCTCGATGCCAACAACAAGGTATTTCTATCAGTCTCCTTGCAAAATAGCGAGGTAGACAATTTTCCATTGCTTTTCATAACCCACATATCCAGAAAATGTACCTTTTCATTGCTAAATTCACATGTGAACTGTAGATTGTTTTTGAATGCATTTAATAAATGGATGAAGTCATTGAGCTCCTCTGGATCCCCTTGAAAAATGCCAAAGATATCGTCAGTGTATCTGTAATATGTTAACAGTTTAGGGTAATATTTATTTTTTTCGGTTGTCAAAATGAAGTTTTTTTCAATGAAACCCATATATAAATTAGCATAATTCGGAGCACAGATTGACCCCATGCTTGTTCCTGAAATCTGTTGGTAAAATTCATTATTGAAGCTGAAGTAATTGTACTTCATAACAAAAGTGGCGCAGTCTATAAGAAACTGGTTAGGGGGATTTTTTTGGGGATCTCGGTTCTGCAAGTAGGAGCTCAATGACTCTAAGCCCTCTTCATGTGGTATATTGGTGTAAAGACTAGCAACATCCAATGTGAATAAAACAGTATTTTCAGGGAGATCCGTAATAGGTGAAATTTTTTTAATGAAGTCCGTGGAGTCTTTTATATAAGATGGCAATGTCTGTACAAATTGTTTAATAAAAGAATCCACATATTCTGACAAAGGAGCTAGTAGTGAATTTATTTGCGCCACTATGGGGCGACCAGGAGGATTGGTTAATGATTTATGTAGTTTTGGAAGTGTATAAAATACAGGTCTTATCGGGTGTTGACAAAAGAGAAAATCAAATTCAGATTTGGAAATCCAGTCACATTCTTTAGCGTCTTCTAGGAAGGCATGGATTTCCTTCTGAAGTGAAAATGTAGGGTCTGCAGGAAGTTTTTTATAGTAGGTGTCATTAGACAATTGAGAAATAATTTCTTGTTTATACTTCTCTGCATCTTGTATACAGATCGCGCCACCTTTGTCGGCAGGTTTTATCACAATTTCTTTGTCATTTGTTAACTCTTTTAATGCTGTTTTTTCGCCATTGGACAGATTACTAGAGACACGATAAGGCTTCTCATGTATTTTCATTATGTCTTGCTCCACAATTCTACAAAATGTATTAATTGAGGCGTTTGTAACATTAGGGCAGGAAGTACTCTTCGGTTTAAAAGAAGTATATGATGCACTTTTTGTAGTGAGGTCATACCAATGTATTTGGCTTAAAGGTAGACTTGTTTAGATGCTTTAGACAAATGAAACTGAAGTATTTTTTCAGAAATAAGAATGACCTCACTACAAAAAGTGCATCATATAGACATAATGAAAATACATGAGAAGCCTTATCGTGTCTCTAGTAATCTGTCCAATGGCGAAAAAACAGCATTAAAAGAGTTAACAAATGACAAAGAAATTGTGATAAAACCTGCCGACAAAGGTGGCGCGATCTGTATACAAGATGCAGAGAAGTATAAACAAGAAATTATTTCTCAATTGTCTAATGACACCTACTATAAAAAACTTCCTGCAGACCCTACATTTTCACTTCAGAAGGAAATCCATGCCTTCCTAGAAGACGCTAAAGAACGTGGCTGGATTTCCAAATCTGAATTTGATTTTCTCTTTTGTCAACACCCGATAAGACCTGTATTTTATACACTTCCAAAACTACATAAATCATTAACCAATCCTCCTGGTCGCCCCATAGTGGCGCAAATAAATTCACTACTAGCTCCTTTGTCAGAATATGTGGATTCTTTTATTAAACAATTTGTACAGACATTGCCATCTTATATAAAAGACTCCACGGACTTCATTAAAAAAATTTCACCTATTACGGATCTCCCTGAAAATACTGTTTTATTCACATTGGATGTTGCTAGTCTTTACACCAATATACCACATGAAGAGGGCTTAGAGTCATTGAGCTCCTACTTGCAGAACCGAGATCCCCAAAAAAATCCCCCTAACCAGTTTCTTATAGACTGCGCCGCTTTTGTTATGAAGTACAATTACTTCAGCTTCAATAATGAATTTTACCAACAGATTTCAGGAACAAGCATGGGGTCAATCTGTGCTCCGAATTATGCTAATTTATATATGGGTTTCATTGAAAAAAACTTCATTTTGACAACCGAAAAAAATAAATATTACCCTAAACTGTTAACATATTACAGATACACTGACGATATCTTTGGCATTTTTCAAGGGGATCCAGAGGAGCTCAATGACTTCGTCCATTTATTAAATGCATTCAAAAACAATCTACAGTTCACATGTGAATTTAGCAATGAAAAGGTACATTTTCTGGATATGTGGGTTATGAAAAGCAATGGAAAATTGTCTACCTCGCTATTTTGCAAGGAGACTGATAGAAATACCTTGTTGTTGGCATCGAGCGCACATCCCACTCCACTCAAAAAGGGTCTGCCAAAAAGCCAGTTTTTCCGACTGAGGAGAATATGCCAGACTACAGAACACTTTGTTAAAAAATCTGCAGATATGAAACTTAAATTTATCTCACGGGGATACCCTCCGGACTGGGTGGAACAAGGGTATCAGTCCGCATTAGAGAAATCACGTTCAGATCTGCTAAACAAGAGTCAAAAGAAAGACAAACAATTTTCTGTGACCTGTGTAACATCCTATTCTCCTGAGAGTCACGTCATTAGATCTATGTTTATGAAACACTGGCATATTCTGACATCTGATCCAGAGTTATCCACAATGTTCAAGTATCCACCTTTATTTGTATACAAACGTGGACGAAATTTAAAAGACCACCTAGTCCATGCGAATTTCTCCCATAAAAATACTGAGGAGACTCCGTTGCAACAAACTCTCTTAAGTCCTCTTGCCAACGGAAATTATCGTTGTGGGAATTGCGCTCAATGTCATAACACCGTCAAGTCTACGCACTTCTATCATCCCTTGACTGGAAAAAAGTTTCCGATAAGAAGTATAATTTCTTGTGCATCTACTTATGTTATATATATGATACGCTGCCCATGCGGCCTCGCATATATTGGTAAAACTACCAGGAAACTAAAACAAAGAATAAGTGAGCACAAGAGTGCAATCCGCCGCCAGGACAGAGAATATCCGGTGGCAGCCCATTTCAATGACATGAACCATGACGTGGCTTCCCCCCGCTTTTGTGGCATTGAACATGTTCCGATGCCACCTAGGGGTGGAGATCATGACATGTTGTTGAAAAGAAGGGAAGCCTTCTGGATATTCACGTTACAGACCCTGACTCCAAAGGGACTCAATGAGGAACTTTTACTCAATGTAATGTTATGAAATATGCATTTGTTTATAAATGGCCAGTTGTTTAGAAGACTCGATTCATTACACATACCCACTCCGGTTGGGGCATTCTGGAGGTGGGCCTTTATATAAAAAAATTCGATTTAAGATTTTCTTCTTCCTATAATGGCCTTGATTAATCAGTATTTAGTTTTTCTATAGAAACTTTTAAAACGTATTTCTACTAAAAGTTTTCAGTGTAATTGTTAGAAAGTACGTTTAATAATGTTTGATTTATATCAAGTCATCAGACATTATCCTAAAAAAACTTTAAAAAGGTAATTTTTAAAAAATAACCTATTTGTACAGTTACTTAAACAACATTACTGCATGTTTACATTGCTGACAATTTATATATGTTTAAAACATTTTTTCGATATACTTTATTGAGATAGATTTTTTTCTGTAACATAATCAACAAGACGTTAACTAATAGATGCCCATTCTCTCGTCCCAGTTGTGGGACATGTTGACATCTTAGTGTCACAACTGTGTATCGGATTCCCAGTGGGGTCTATATTATTATGAAATGTATACTGTGAATTAATAAGTGTCTTCGGCC
Organism: Cephalopholis sonnerati; assembly: GCA_019142605.1. Taxonomy (NCBI): domain Eukaryota; kingdom Metazoa; phylum Chordata; class Actinopteri; order Perciformes; family Serranidae; genus Cephalopholis; species Cephalopholis sonnerati. The sequence goes on along the minus strand of JAGQAX010000005.1, from coordinate 362,556 downwards.
TGGTTAGTCCGGCTGTTGACACCTGAATTGTTGTCAGGTGTTGATCATTTTCATTAGTCCTCTGATTGGACGTTCACAATGCAGGCAGCCTTGTTGTTTTATATATGTACCGTATGGAGAAATACCATGGTCCTTCTGAATGAACGCTGGCAGTCGTAGTATGACATCCGTCACTTGAGTGCTTGCACAGTTCATCTGTCACAAGAGTAGACAAGATGTGTATTTTCTGGGATGACAGCTCTGCTGACATCGCTTGCAAGCATAAAGTACAATAGAACCCACAACAGGACAAGACATTTTTTCATCTGCGTAATATTGTGAAAATTAGGCCTATCCTGTCACTAAAAGATGCTGAAAAATTGGTCCACGCGTTTGTTACCTCGAGGCTGGATTACTGTAATTCTCTATTATCAGGTAGCTCTAATAAGTGCCTGAAAATTCTCCAGCTAATCCAGAACGCGACGCCACGTGTACTGACAGCAACTAAGAAACGAGATCATATTTCTCCTGTTTTAGCTTCTCTGCATTGGCTCCCTGTAAAATCCAGAATTGAATTTAAAATCCCTCTCCTAACCTACAAAGCTTTAAATAATCAGGCTCCATCATATCTCAGAGAGCTCATAGTGCCCTATTATCCCACCAGAACACTGTGCTCTGAGAATGCAGGGTTACTCGTGGTCCCTAAAGTCTCCAAAAGTAGAACAGGAGCCAGAGCCTTCAGCTATCAGGCTCCTCTTTTGTGGAATCAGCTTCCTGTTTCGGTCCGGGAGGCAGACACCGTCTCCACTTTTAAGACTAGACTTAAAACTTTCCTTTTTGATAAAGCTTATAGTTAGGGCTGGCTCAGGCTTGTCTTGGACCAGCCCCTAGTTAGGCTGACATAGGCCTCGTCTGCCGGGGGACCTCCTATAATACACAGAGCCCCTTCTCTCCTTCTCACTCTCTCTCTCCCTTGCTAGTATTCATGTCCTGTTAATGCATCTCTCTAACCCGGGGTTACTGCATGTCACTAACTCGGCTTGTTGTCCGGAGCCTTTGTGCTCCACTGTCTCGCAGGTTAACTCGTACCGTAGCTGTGCCTAGATGATGTGTCGTGGTTGTGCTGCTGCCATGGTCCTGCCTGATGCCTCCCACTGCTGCTGTTACTATTAGTCATACCTGTACTATTATACACATATCATTATTGTCACACACATATATAATCATATTATTAATATAATATCTGTTTCTCCTTATGTCTCATTGTGTCATATGGATTACTGTTAATTCATTATATTGATCTATTCTGTACAACATCTATTGCTCGTCTGTCCATCCTGGAAGAGGGATCCCTCCTTCAGTTGCTCTTCCTGAGGTTTCTACCATTTTTTTTCCCCGTTAAAGGGTTTTTCCTTTTCCTTATCCGCCGTGAGGCTCCTAAGGACAGAGGGATGTTGTATGCTGTAAAGCCCTCTGAGGCAAATTGTGATTTGTGATATTGGGTTTTATAAATAAAAATTGATTGATTGAAGAAATCCACGTCAGATCGGCGTTAGTTGAGTACTCACATCCACAGGACACTCACTGGATTTACATGAAAACATTTAGAACATTTATACACAAACATAAAAAACTCGAACAGAGATGCCAAACTCCATACTTTCGGTCACTGCATGCGCATGCGCATGTGCCCTGTTGACTCCCCAATCCAACTCTCAACTCAACTCAACTCAATATTTGTGCACTTGATTTTGTTTTAAGAACTGGGCCTATACTTGTGTGTGCTTGTGTTGAGGCTAACTGAGGAAACAACAATATTAATACTTATCAGTAATAATAATAATAATAATCCTCCATGTTTATATTGTAATAATGTTTTATTATGGCAAATGTTGGTACAGGCAATTTGAATAAAGTTTGTTTGGTATTGTAGGGAATCTACATTTATAGGCTTCACACGGCGGCATCATAAATGTAGGGAATCTACATTTTTAGGCTTCACACGGCGGCACTATAAATAAAAATGATAGCCAGTTAATGATATTGGTCTGATAAAGTTCATTAAACTATTATTTTGGGGTTTTGATTAATAATTAAATTAATAACCATAACCAAACTTAATAATAAAGCCTGAAGGATTTCAGAGTTCTTGACGTAGCAGAGGTTGACTATTCATTCACTCTTGTACAACATTGAACAGACAGCAGGTACGATTCCAAAATTATATTTATTCATAAAGCAAAGCAAAGCAAAACCAAAACACACAAATCCTATATACAACTGTATACAAGCATGTGTGTATGTGTATACGTGTGTAGATGTGTGTCTGTGTGTGTGTGCGAGAGCGAGAGAAAGACAAAGGTGGGTGTGGTAATTGAAAGGCCATTTTGCCTACAAAACAAAATGGCTGACAACAGAAAACTACAAGATGGCCGAATCGAAGCTAGCTTCAGATCAGGGGAGGTGTTTGTCTGACCTTGTGGTCTATGTGAATGTCTATGTGAATGCAAGTCTATGTGAATTTGTGTTGTAAAGGGTCTGGATTAGTGCAGAAGATGTTTAGTTGTATGCAAGACATTGTCTGTGAACAGCATTAGAAAAGTGAACATGACTTTGTTTTGGTAAAACCAAGTAATCAATAACCTAATTGCAGAAAATCACAACAATAACTCAATAAACAGCATTAAATCGCATACAACAAGTTAAATAGTCTTGCTTAGCCTGTACAGCTGTGGTAAAGCTATGCCCAGTTGTTACATTACCAAATCCTGAATGGTAGGAGGGAAGAGTTGGTTTGAGACATGCTGTTGTTGTTAGCCGGCAAAGACGGCTGGAAAGAGCTGTGGCTCTAGAAGCAGTCTTTGTTGTGTCCTTGTTCTAAACGTGCAGATCCGAGGAAGCTGGTTGCTCGGGGTCCTTGCAGAGTTAGACGTTGGGGTGCTAACTCAACTTGATTCTCCTTATTGCTGGGAGGTTAGTTGAAAACCTTGTTTTTGCCTTTTTAACTTCTCTGGTTTCAGTTATGCTCCTGCTTTGAGTGAGGGCACGAGAGTCTTAGGAGAAAAGGAACAAAAGTCTGTAGAGCAATTGTTCCCCCACTTGATGGTTCGGGGGCAGCAGCCTCTGAGCTGGTCCACAGCTCAGAACGAAGAGCACATCTGGGCTGGTCCAGGGCCCAGAAGGAAAGAGGTATGAGTGGCTTGGCCGCCCAAGACCTAGAGAGAGACTGTAGTGAAGGGAGAAGAACTTCTACAGTGTGCCTGGTGACATCACAGAGTCACATGACACTGTAAAAGTACTGACCAATCACGTTTTGGGACTTGTTTCTCAAAGAGGTGTGAGGTGGGCATCCTGCTGAGATGGGTGTCAGATAACTGTTTTTGTTCAAGAACAAAGAACATGAGGTCTCTCCATCTCAGGAGGAAAAGTCTTCACATGTCCAGTTTAGATTTTAACAAATGACAAATCATCTATGGTCCAGTGAATCCCAACAGTATACATGTGTAAGGTATACATGCTATTTTGACCACCTCCCTCACCCAGTTATGTAAAATTGCAACACAAACATAACAAGTTCAAAATCAAATTTGATACATGTATTCCACAATAACTAAACACATAAAGTTATCTATATGATACCTCCTCATTTTACAAAAAAAAAAAAACCCTAAATAAATTAGCATCTGGGTGAAGGGAGATTGCAAGGGAGCTGAACGTTTCTGGTAAGTATTGTGTGGGCTGTTCAGTAGAGCTTGCTAGTAATCTAGCTTCCTATTCAAGAGCCTCGTCAGTTTCCCTCAGCGCAGTCCAAGCAGAGAGCAGTGTTCAACAGCCACCAGTCTGCAAGGTATGTGAGGATGACCTCATCATCATGGCCAAGTCCAAGGAACTGGCTATGCTCCACACAGCTCAGTTGGCCTTACACCTAACCAAGCTGGGGTTTGCAAACCACTAGAAGAAGAGCAGTGCCCTATCAAACTAGTGGGTGGAGTATCTGGGGGTGTGCTCCTTGCACAGAGCCTGCAGGCCACTCTGTCAAAACACAGATGGACAACACAGTTCATTAACTACAGCTTGGTGCAACAGTGATGGTGTTAAACATCATGCAGGCGCTTGGGTTCATGGCAGCAGCCCACTTGATGGTACCGTTGGGACTACTGCACATTCTGCACCTGCAGAGATGGTTTGCCAGCCTTCGCTTGCCAAGAAGCACAAGCAGTGCTTGGCTACCATTCACTCCCTTAGTGTAGGACAACCTACAGGAAGGCATAAGTGGATCTGTTTGCCAGCCAACCTAACACCCACTGTCCGCTATGGTTCTCCCTGGTGCCACAAGACAATCTCCCCCAGGGGACGGATGTGTTTGCACACGCACCATGACCAAGATATCTGCTCTATGCCTTTCTACCTCTCCGTCTCATCCCTCCCTTTTTGGGGAGAATGAGTCAAATGATGGTGGCCCAGCCAGGGACCACCCCCCAGTTCTGGGGAGCTGTTTCAGGAGACGGGTTGGATAGGTGCATTGCCCACTCTGCATCAACCTCTCCAGGCTTGGCTCCTGAGAGGTACAGGCTGAGGATGGCAGAAATTGTCCGTGCAGGTTGTACAGACCATACAGGCAGTGAAAGTGGGATCCACCACTGCCTATTACAAGGCAAAGTGCTTAAGGTTTTAACGCCGGAGTGAGGAAAGGAGTTAAGATCCCCTGTCTTGTGCAGTTGGTTTTATTCTTTCCTTTTTGCAATATCTGATGGATAGAGGGCTGTCACATGCCACTACTAAAGTGTATGCAGCAGCCATCTCTTCCTGCCATGAGGGTTTTGACAGCAGGCCACTCTTTGCCCAACTTCTTATGAAGCAGTTCTTGCAGTGGGTCAGTAAACAACACCCTGTGATGCATGCCTCCTCCCCAAAATGGGACCTGTCATTGGTGTTCGAGGCCTTGGTTGAGATTCCCTTCAAGCCTCTGGAGCGCTTCTCTCTGAAGGCGTTGTCACCCAACACGGCTTTGCCGCTTGTGTTGACCTCAGCTAAAAGAGTGTGTGATTTAACCACCCTACCTATGCACTCCAATTGCCTACTGGTTTGTGATGACCACAGTGGGGCTTCTCTCAGACTAAACACCTTGGGGGGATGGCTTTGTAAGTGCCTCGCCCAAACCTAGAAGCAGGCGGGCAAGGACCCTTCAACTGTGGTACACATGCACTCCACACATTGTGTGGTAATGTCTGTGACCTTGTCCAGTGGGGTGAATGCTGGGCACATATATAAAGCAGGTTTAGGGTCTATGCCCTGCCCATATGGTTCTATCTCATGGACACGTTGGGTTGTTGGTCTATATATACATAAAAAAAATTCACCCTCTCACCCTCTTAGGGTGGTATCTGTATCATCCTTAAGCTCGGGACCTCTACCAGAGGACTGCACATTTCTGGACTGAGGCTTCAGATGTTGTTACTGGAATCTACCAGAGCCACTCTCCCAGTTCGGGGTCACTACCCTGAGTGCTCCTACTACCACAGGGACCACGTTAACTTAGACCTCCTACATCTGTTCCAGCTGTTCTTTCAACCTTTGATACTTATCCACCTTTTCCTGTTCCTTCTTTCTGATGTTGCAGTTGGCTGGTATAGCCACATCTACCACCACTGCCCTCTCCTGGTGTTTGTCAACCACCACTATGTCCAGTTGGTTAACCAGCAGCTGTTTGTCAGTCTGAAAGCTGAAGTCCACAGGATCTTAGCCCTGTTGATCTCAACCACCTTTGGTGGTGTGTCCCATCAGGATTTGGGTACTTCGAGTCCATACTAGTGTTGGATTATTATAAAAAGGTTATATATTGATCACTGTACCTATCTTCTAAGCAGATGAAAAGTAAAAGATATGAGGTTATTGTAGACTGGAAATTTACTGTATGTGAAAAGTAGATTAGAAATTACTGTATTGAAAATATGCTAAGAATAACATTGTTATGTATGATCTATGATAATTAACCTGCTGAAGTCACACTATGTGGCAGGCATCTCTCTGTCTGACTCTGTTTTGCAGATGTAGGTGTAAGGTGAAGTGGAAACATAGCAGAGGAAGTCTAACCGCAGCAGGAAGTCTGCTATTCTACTTGCGCGCACATTTAATTGAACTGTAACGCTTAAAAGACTGGGTCAGGGAGAGACAGGTTGTCAGACTTCATGCCCTGACTCGCTGTTGTTGTTGGTTAGGGCAAGAGGACCGGACCCAGAGCTCTATATCTCGTAATCTTTTTGATTTTTGGAATAAATAGGAGTTAACTGAGACCATCTACTCTCCTGTTATTTCTTCATCAAACGAACATGCGGAGTTTGTCTTAATGCTGATTTGTTACTGTTTTAAACAAGAGGAAAAAGAACAGACATCTCCAACAATTTGGTGACCCCGACGTGATGAAGAAGGAGGGTATTGGTCGATCGTCGGATTAGACGACAACACAAGGCAACTGAAAACGCGGTGACAAACGAGGCGCCTCATTGAAAAAGGTAAAGCAGACGCCTGTTTTCATACAAAGTACTGCTATTTGGCCTATAATCCAAAACTGTTTGTCACTGAGTTGGCAAGGCGCCATTTTTAGTAGATTACGAGATAATTGGGGGGTTGATTAAAGAGTAAAAGAGAATAAGAGAAAAGGAAAAAGGGTGGAAGGCCCTGGACAGGACCTTAAGTCCTGTGCCTAAACACAAACATAGTCGGGTGAAAGGCCCTGGACAGGACCTAAAGTCTTGTTTCTAAAGACAAACATAGTCGGGTGAAAGGCCCTGGACAGGACCTTAAGTCCTGTTTCTAAAGACAAACATAGTCGGGTGAAAGGCCCGGAGGTTATTTGGGTGTTGGATGGTTCAGGTAATTATCTAACTTAAACTCAAAGCCCCGAAGAAAAGTAAAGGCGGGTGAAAGGCCCTTATCTTCCTGTAGAAGGCATAAATATTAGGAGAGTACATCGCCAGGGGAGCGATTAGGTTGTGATCCTCAACACAGGCACTATCTTTTAAGTTAAAAGTTGCCTCGTGGATCGGTGTACCACAGGTATTGCACCTGATGTTTTATTGTGGGTGGCTTGCCGATTGTCAGCTACGTTTACGGGGTGACAGAGTTGTGTAGAGTCTAGTAGAGGTGACTCGAATTCCTGCTCTCTCAGCGCCCAAGCGGCAGTCGTGCTCTGTGGGGAATAAAGGGAGGAAGCTGTGTAATTTCGCCTTAAGATAAACGCCAGTTGCCGCCGGGCCATAGGCACCCCGCACCACTCCAGGAAGTTGGTGTAGAAGCTTGGGTGTGCCGGCTTGCAACGGGTGAGACTTGAGAAGCGAAATCACAGTGGAACGGGAAAATTGTAAGTCCGTGAGAATTAGTATAATACTCTCACGGCACTATTGTTGTTTGATTGTTGAAAGAATTTGTGTTTTGTTGTATTGCGTTTTTGTAATTGTTGAAAGAGCTTGTGCTTCGGTTGTATTGCGTTTTGGTAACTGTTGAAAGAGCTTGTGCTTTGGTCGTCTTGCGTTTTTGTAATTGTTGAAAAAAGAATAGAATAAAATAGAATACCCTTTATTGTCATTATACAGTAGTACAATGAGATTGGAGAGCTTCTCCCGTTTCAGTGTACAGTAAACATACAATCTAAAATCTAAGAATATATTACAAAATAAGTATAATATAAAATAGTAAAAATAGAAAATAAAGATAAATCTCAATGTGTATTTGGAATAAATACTGTGAATATAAACAGAATATAAACAGGATGTTGGCTATGTACAGGATAGAAAGAGCTGGCGTTTTGGTTGTATTGTGTTTTTGTTATGGTTGAAAGAGTTGGTGGTTTGTTGTATCATTGTGTATTGGACAAGGAGGGCGTGTGGAGCCCGGTTGGATAGTGTGTGTTGAGATAAAGAGGTGTTAAAGTTACAAACATGGAAGGTGAATTTGACAGGGAATGTAGTGAGCAGGGTTATTGTCCACCAGTGACAGTAAAGGATCAGTATGGGAAGATAAGGCTTACATGGGGTAGAAGTATATCAATCCTTCTTCTTTACTGACATGAACTACATCCTGGATAAAATGCCCCCTCCCACGGAGGGTGGCGGACCATGGATGGAACATTTTTGTAAACAGACTGGGATTTAAATTGGCATTGGGAGACTGGAGAGCATTGTTGGGAAAACAGCTCTCTAGCTGGGAAGTGCTGGAAGTGGAAACGCTGGCTAAAACGGGTTATGAACCAAGGAACACATAGAAAACAATCCAGATATCCCAGGCTGTTCTACTGAACAATGGGAGAAGCACGTTACACACCACATAAAAAAAAAAAAAAAAAAAAACACAGAGCTAAACAGGCAGACAGGGACAGTACGGAATCGGCTCGGGTACAACTCCCAAAACTGCAACTGGATGAAGCTCACCGTAAGGTTAATGAGGCCAAAAAAAAATCAGCCAATCAAATGGTACAACAGCCCCCGCCTGGACCACCCTCAGGAACTTCGGATCTTTACCCAATCCCTGAGTGGGTAGATCCCCGCCCCCCTCATTGGGGCGGTCCCATGGGCCCAGCGGGAGGCTTTAGGGGGAGAAGTGGGGGTCGTGGATGACCCAGACGAACCCACAGAACACTGGGTGTTTTTTGTGTGGCGACCCTACTCACTGGCAGAAGAAATGTCCTCAGCAAAGCTGTTCCTGCAATGCAGAGTTTGGACAAGGTCCACTAAGGGGAGGATACAGAGGTGCACACAGGGGAGGATGGCGAGGCCCACCCCGGGGCAGCTATCAAGGCCCGCTCAGAGGCTGAACAGACTTTCAAACATCAATATATCTCCTCACTCTCGTGCCCAGTTGATCTGATGGGACGCGATGTGTTGCTGAAATGTGGAGCTTCAGTCTGATGCAGTCCAGATGGACTAATTGTGATTTTTCCCAATGGGTACACGGTGAACTGTTCGCTGTCCATGGTATACTCCTCCTCTCAGATGTTGCTGTCAGCAGACACCTCCCCCACGGCTGAAGGACATTGGGCTGATATCTATTGGGGTCTCCTCGAACCAGACACCAAAGACAAACCAGGCATCATCACCCTCCATCAGTTGTGGCATCCTTGGGTCCAAACACTTCACCCCTACACACCTCCCCCTGATCCCCTCCACGTAACGCTCTATTATGATAGGGACAGGGACGAAATTCACCAACAAGCTTTTATGATGAACTAGAAGGGAGAATGTGGGATGTTAATTTGACTTGTATCTTAGTAGGGAACGAGGGTGTGGCTGCGGCTGTTGACCTTCCACGTGACCAGATGCGGTGTTAAAAAACATCAAGCTAAAGATTTGGGTCACATATATAAAAATTGGTTTCACTCAGCCATTGGATTCGCACACAGATTCCAAATGTTGATTTCTCTCTCTTAGAACACCGAGGCAGAAAACTCATTCATTACCTTTAAGCAGGCGCTATCCAGCGCCACTGAGTTGGTCATCTCAGACCACAAGCTACTGTTCTTCCTAGATGTTTCTGAAAAGACACACACCATTGCTGGCGTGCTTTTTCAGAAAAAAGGGGGAGGACGATAGGACGATAATGTATGCAAGCGTCATATTAGACCTAACAGAGGACAGACACCCATCATGCACCCGACACATGGCAGGGGTAGAAAAATTTTGCAGAAAGTGACACACATAGTAATGGGACACGCACTGACAGTATTAACAACACACAGCATAGTGGCATATGTAAATTCAGCAGCATTTACCATGACTTCCCTTAGACAAAATAGACTGGACAGTATTTTGAGCGCACCACACATCACATACACACACGAAGGTATGGGGATCAATAAAGTATTGCTGATTCTGATTCTGATTCTGATAAACATGTGCAGAAAGGGTTAAAGAAGACACCACAGCAAGAGAAGGATTGCACACTGAGCCGCTGTCATATGCACAGGAAACGCTGTTCACTGACGGTTGCTGTTTCAGACACCCACAGGAAGGACTGAAAGCAGCATACGCGGTGGTTCGCAGACAGGGTGAGAGGTTTCAGGAGGTGAAAATAGGGTCAATAACAGGAAAGAGTCATCACAGTTAGCAGAACTGCAGGCGATGATTGAAGCAATAGAATGGGCAGAGAACGAAGTTGTAAATATTTATACTGATTCAGTCTATGTGGTGGGAGCAATTCATGTAGAGATGATGCAATGGATACGGTCTGGATTTTTGACTGCGGCAAAGACCCCTATCAAACATGAAAAAGAGATGAAAAAATTGGTTAAAGCACTAATGAAACCCACTAAAGTGGCAGTAATGAAATGTAAAGGACACAACCACATGGGTCGTCTCTTAAGGTAATGAAGCAGCGGATGAAGCAGCAAAGAAAATGCTGGGGACAAACCACAGTATATGATGGTTCGGACAGAAAAAAAACAGTATATGATTTGTTGCCAGCTTGTGATGTAAATATGTTAATAATCGAGTAGCAAGAAGCCTCTCAAATTATCATTGGCTACGGGTACAGGTATCTTCTGGTAGCAGTGGATGCATACACTGGCTGGCCAGAAGCCATACCTGCAAAATCAGAGGATGCAAAACGGTGGTCAAATTTCTGATTAATCAGTACATTCCAGTGCATGGGTTCCTTAAGAGAATTAGGTCAGATAACGGAACCCATTTCAAAAAACAAAGATTTACAGGAGGTGGAGAAGGCATTGGGGTTGAAACAGAGGAAGGAGAAAGCCCTCTGAGATACAAACCATGCTATGATCAACTAACAGCATCGGTGTCAGCTTTCTCAAAACAGGTGGGACATCGAGAAGGAGAGGAGAACAGGGACCTTGAGGCACCGACATCGGAGTGGGTGCTGCTGAAGGTCTTTAAGAGGAAGTGGTCCGAACCAAGGTGGGCAGGGCCCTACAAAGTGTTGGAGAGGACCTCACATGCTGTAAGGTTTAAAGGGAAAGGTGATACGTGGTATCATTGGAGTCAGTGTGCAGCAGCAGAGTCCCCAGTGGTAAGCAGGGGACAGGTACAGGAAGAAGGACTGTAAGACATTTAATTATTACTTTTAGCTCGCGGTGTTGCAGAACCAGGACTGGTAAGAAGGTTTTAAGCTCCTCTGAATCAACGCTTTGACCAGAGCACAAGGAACAAATATTGCCTGGGACTGATAGAAAGATTTGCTTATGCTATGGGGTGGTACGGGGAACATAAGTGGAAATATCTCTGTGTGAAAGAATAATAGTTTCAGCTATAGAAAAGAAACAACCAGCACCTCCTCTGTATCAGTTGTGTCAATCTGAAACTACTGCATTACTGAGAGGACAACTCCCACCAGATAATGAAGATGAAGATGGTGCGATCTCAAGTGTTTGACATCGAATGAGGGAGTTTAAACTTACAATTACGCATTTGGCGTTATACATCTGACATTACATATTTGGCATTTCAAATATTGCATAATTGACATGTAAAACCACATCTGGCATTTGAATTGACCTCGTAAACGAGGTCAAAAGGGGGACTGTTGGATTATTATAAAAAGGTTATATATTGATCACTGTACCTATCTTCTAAGCAGATGAAAAGTAGAAGATATGAGGTTATTGTAGACTGGAAATTTACTGTATGTGAAAAGTAGATTAGAAATTACTGTATTGAAAATATGCTAAGAATAACATTGTTAGGTATGATCTATGATAATTAACCTGCTGAAGTCACACTATGTGGCAGGCATCTCTCTGTCTGACTCTGTTTTGCAGATGTAGGTGTAAGGTGAAGTGGAAACATAGCAGAGGAAGTCTAACCGCAGCAGGAAGTCTGCTATTCTACTTGCGCGCACATTTAATTGAACTGTAACGCTTAAAAGACTGGGTCAGGGAGAGACAGGTTGTCAGACTTCATGCCCTGACTCGCTGTTGTTGTTGGTTAGGGCAAGAGGACCGGACCCAGAGCTCTGTATCTCGTAATCTTTTTGATTTTTGGAATAAATAGGAGTTAACTGAGACCATCTACTCTCCTGTTATTTCTTCATCAAACGAACATGCGGAGTTTGCCTTAATGCTGATTTGTTACTGTTTTAAACAAGAGGAAAAAGAACAGACATCTCAAACACTAGGTATAGATGTTCATGTACACTATCCCAGCCACTTGGTTGTGCCTCTCCATGTATGCTGATCCTGCTTCCATCTTAAACCCTGATACTATGTGCTGGATCATATCAGGGCCATCTTTGCACAGCCTGCACCTTAGGTCTGATCTGCTGTGGTAGACCTTGGCCACTATGGCCCATGTGCTTAGGGCCTGTTCTTGTGCTGCAGTGATTAATGCCTCAGTGCTGTCTGTCGGTCCAGCATTCTCCAGCCACTGGAAGGTCTATTTAATATCAGCCACTTCCTTTACCTGACGGTGGTATGCACCATGTTGTTTGCTCCTCCACCTCTTTGGTCTCATCAGGTTTTTGTTGTCTGAGGCATTCACTTAGCAGCTCATCCTTAGGGGTCATCTTCTTGATGTACTCCTGGATTTTGGATATTTCATCCTGGATAGTGGCTCTGATGCTCACTAGTCCTCGGCCCCCTGTTTCCGCTTAGTGTGTACCCTCAGGGTGCTAGACTTGGTGAGGAGCTTTTTTGTCTTGATAGCTGTGGCTACTATCTCCTCCTTTGGCCAGCTTATGATCCCAGCTGGGTATCTGATGACTGGCAGTGCATACATGTTGATGACTCAGACCTTGGTCTGACCATTCAGGTAACTTCACAGGACTTGCCTTACTCTCTGGAGGTATTTGGTTGTGGTCGACTTCCTTGCGGCCTCCTCATGATTTCCATTAGCCTGCGGGATCCTAAGGTACTTGTCCTGGATATCTCCTACGTTGCCCTCTGGTAGGTCAGCTCCTTCAATTCTGGTCATCTTGCCTCTCTTTGATGCTATCCAACCACACTTGTCTAATTTGAATGACATCCCTATGTATTTACTGTAGATCCTGGTGGTGTGGATCAGTAAGTTGAGTACCTCTGGCGTTACTGCCAATTCCTTTCTGTGCCTCGCTGATGTATTGGACCACATACTTAGTTATCTTAACCTCTATGATGCCTGACAAGAGCTTCTATGTTGTGCAGAGACAGGTTATCGGTCTGCAGTTGGATGGGATGTTCCCTTCGGGAGGGTCTTTCAAAATCAGGACTGTCCTGCCCTGTGTCAACCATTCTGAGTGGGTCCTATCCCTTAGCAGCTGGTCCATCTGTGCTGCTAGGCATTCATGGAGTGAAGTTAGCTTCTTCAGCCAGTTTGTATGGATCATATCAGGGCCTGGTGCTGTCCAGCTCTTTATCTTTGCCACTCTTTCCTGGATGTCTGCCATTGAGATGGTTACTGGTTTTTGTTCAGGGACGTTGCTGTGGCCAGCTCTTAGGTCCACTAGCCATTGGGCATCGCTGTTGTGTGATGCTTCTCTCTCCCATACCATTCCAGTATGTTTCCATCTCAGCTTTTGGTGGGTCTGGCCTGCTGTTATTTCCCTGCCACTGAGAAAACACCTTGTCCGGTTCAATGGAGAAAATTCTGTTAATTCTCCTGGGGCCTCATTTATAAAGCTTGCTTACGCACAAAACGGGGCTTGAAAGTGGCGTACGCCACTTCCCACGCAAAGGTTGTGATTTATAATAATAAATTTGGCCCTGAATTGAAGCCAGATTCATCTCAAACATTTAATGTCATCACATATTAGACTTATAGACGCGCGTAATCATAAACACCCAAGTCTGCGATGTTATAGATGTGTTCCTTAAGTGAGCCATTAGGCCTACTACTGTATGCAATGTTCATATATCATACTTCCATCTTCAAATGATATAGAGTAGTGGATAGCACTGATTGATTAGTATTAATTGTGACAAGGTGTGTAACAGTCAGTGATAGACTGTTACTGTCACTGTAATAGTGCAGTGACACTCGTGCGTAATGCTGCACAATGGATGCGCAGGCACTGCTGGAAGATCACGCAAATGGTAGGATCAGAATGGAGAGAGTCTTTAGGGACCACGAAGATTTCCTGGCCTATGATGAAGACTGGCTAATAAGACGATTTAAATTCCCTAGAGCAGTGCTCTTGGCTCTATGCACTGAACTGGGCCCAGTGTTAGACAAAACCACCCGCCGGAACTGCCCCATCCCGGTGCATATATCGGTGCTGACAACTCTGGGGTTTCTGGCAACCGGCTCCTTCCAGCGGGAATTAGCCGACAGGTATGTGTTTGATATGATTAACAATATATGATGTTACATTTTCTGTCTAAAGCCCCTTTTGGGTACAGTACAATAATGCCAGCCGTTTTGGATGGCATTATATACATGACCAGTTGATACATCAGGTTTCCTTACACTGTGGGTGAACAGGCCAACATTAAAAGGCAATTTGCAGCAATGTCCGATTTCCCAAATGTAATCGGCGCAATTGATTGCACTCACGTTGCTGTAAGGGCTCCAAGTGAAAATGAATTTGTCTATGTGAACCGAAAAAATGTGCATACAATCAATGTACAAATTATTCGTACCTCAAACATGGTTTTGACAAATTTAGTGGCACAGTGGCCTTGGTGAAATTCCTTTTCCTTGACTTCTCTACCATGATTAAGTGTATAACGCCACTGATCAGCAGGCTTATTTATATGCAAAAACATTCATGAGGTACTTTGCAACGACCATTCATGGTAAAATGTGGGTGTGTAGAGGGCGGGATGTGAGTTGAATCCACCTGCGCAACCTTCCAGGGGGACTGTGATTTATAAAGGGAAAAGTGCTTGCAGGTGTGCGCACGTACGGTTTTCTAAATCAGATTATTTTTTGGCGCACGCCATTTTCAGCTTTTGGGCTTAGGTACACTTTAAGTATGGATCCTACGCAATGTTTTATAAATGAGGCCCCTGGCTTCTACGTCTTTGGTGTATCTCTTCAGCTGGGTGGCCAGGGCTGCTAGTCCTTGTTTGGCAGTTTTGAGTGCCTCAGGAATGGAGAGCTTGTTGTATTTCCTTGGTACCCCTTTTTTTCACCATGTTCCCTCTGTGTAGCTCTGCTAGTTGGCTAACTTCTCTCCGTGTTGCCTTTATCTTGGCCTCCAGCCGTCTCTTCCATAGAAGGTACTAGTTCTTATGTACCATATCTATCTTGTATCCATGCATCTCCAGGATTACTGTTGCTGTAGTGGGAATGAGTTTCTTGGACTCAGTGATTGTCCTTGTAGGGATGGTATTTAGGGCAGCATTCACATCTTCTAGCGGATCATCTGAAGGTTTCCAGTCTGCTCACAATCTTCCTGCTCTTACGTTGAGGCAGTTTGTATCTACTGGGGCTTGGTATCCAATCTTGGATTGTGACCTTTCATCCTGGCTCCCCTATGCCATAGCATTGTTAAAGTATTTCATTGATCTCCAGTTGTGACAGTAGTTGACAGTTGCAGATGTTGCAACACTGTTCAGGCCAAAAGTTTGGACACGCCTTCTCATTCAATGCGTTTTCTTTATTTTCATGACTATTTACATTGTAGATTCTCACTGAAGGCATCGAAACTATGAATGAACACATGTGGAGTTATGTACTTAACAAAAAAAGGTGAAATAACTTTGTGGAATCAGCTTCCTGTTTCGGTCCGGGAGGCAGACACCGTCTCCACTTTTAAGACTAGACTTAAGACTTTCCTTTTTGATAAAGCTTATAGTTAGGGCTGGCTCAGGCCTGTCTTGGACCAGCCCCTAGTTAGGCCGACATAGGCCTAGTCTGCCAGGGGACCTCCTATAATACACCGAGCCCCTTCTCTCCTTCTCACTCTCTCTCTCTCTCTCTCTCTCTCCCTTGCTAGTATTCATGTCCTGTTAATGCATCTCTCTAACCCGGGCCTACTGCATGTCACTAACTCGGCTTGTTCTCCGGAGCCTTTGTGCTCCACTGTCTCTCAGGTTAACTCGTACCGCAGCTGTGCCTGGATGATGTGTCATGGTTGTGCTGCTGCCATGGTCCTGCCTGATGCCTCCCACTGCTGCTGTTACTATTAGTCATACCTGGACTATTATACACATATCATTATTGTCACATACATATATAATCATATTATTAATATAATATCTGTATCTCCTTATGTCTCATTGTGTCATATGGATTACTATTAATTCATTATATTGATCTGTTCTGTACAACATCTATTGCTCGTCTGTCCGTCCTGGAAGAGGGATCCCTCCTTCAGTCGCTCTTCCTGAGGTTTCTACCATTTTTTTCTCCCCGTTAAAGGGGTTTTTTGGGGAGTTTTTCCTTAGCCGCTCTGAGGGTCCTAAGGACAGAGGGATGCTGCAAAGCCCTCTGAGGCAAATTGTGATTTGTGATATTGGGCTTTATAAATAAAATTGATTGATTGATTAAAAACATGTTTTATATTCTAGTTTCTTCAAAATAGCCACCCTTTGCTCTGATTACTGCTTTGCGCACTCTTGGTATTCTCTTGATGAGCTTCAAGAGGTAGTAGAGTAGTAAATGGTTTTCCAACAGTCTTGAAGGAGTTCCCAGAAGTGTTTAGCACTTGTTGGCCCCTTTGCCTTCACTCTGCGGTCCAGCTCACCCCAAACCATCTTGATTGGGTTCAGGTCCGGTGACTGTGGAGGCCAGGTCATCTGCCACAGCACTCCATCACTCTCCTTCTTGGTCAAATAGCCCTTACACAGCCTGGAGGTGTGTTTGGGGTCATTGACCTGTTGAAAAATAAATGATCGTCCAACTAAACGCAAACCGGATGGGATGGCATGTCGCTGCAGGATGCTGTGGTAGCCATGCTGGTTCAGTGTGCCTTCAATTTTGAATAAATCTCCAACAGTGTCACCAGCAAAACACCCCCACACCATCACACCTCCTCCTCCATGCTTCACAGTGGGAACCAGGCATGTGGAATCCATCCGTTCACCTTTTCTGCGTCTCACAAAGACACAGCAGCTGGAACTAAAGATCTCAAATTTGGACTCATCAGACCAAAGCACAGATTTCCACTGGTCTAATGTCCATTCCTTGTGTTTCTTGGCCCAAACAAATCTCTTCTGCTTGTTGCCTCTCCTTAGCAGTGGTTTCCTACCAGCTATTTGACCATGAAGGCCTGATTCACGCAGTCTCCTCTTAACAGTTGTTCTAGAGATGAGTCTGCTGCTAGAACTCTGTGTGGCATTCATCTGGTCTCTGATCTGAGCTGCTGTTAACTTGCGATTTCTGAGCCTGGTGACTCGGAGGAACTTATCCTCAGAAGCAGAGGTGACTCTTGGTCTTCCTTTCCTGGGTCGGTCCACATGTGTGCCAGTTTCGTTGTAGCGCTTGATGGTTTTTGCGACTCCACTTGGGGACACATTTAAAGTTTTTGCAATTTTCCGGACTGACTGACCTTCATTTGTTAAAGTAATGATGGCCACTTGTTTTTCTTTAGTTAGCTGATTGGTTCTTGCCATAATATGAATTCAAACAGTTGTCCAATAGGGCTGTCGGCTGTGTATTAACCTGACTTCTGCACAACACAACTGATGGTCCCAACCCCATTGATAAAGCAAGAAATTCCACTAATTAACCCTGATAAGGCACACCTGTGAAGTGAAAACCATTTCAGGTGACTACCTCTTGAAGCTCATCGAGAGAATGCCAAGAGTGTGCAAAGCAGTAAACAGAGCAAAGGGTGGCTATTTTGAAGAAACTAGAATATAAAACATGTTTTCAGTTATTTCACCTTTTTTTGTTCAGTACATAACTCCACGTGTTCATTCATAGTTTTGATGCCTTCAGTGAGAATCTATAATGTAAATAGTCATGAAAATAAAGAAAACCCATTGAATGAGAAGGTGTGTCCAAACTTTTGGCCTGTACTGTACATAAATCCACGTGTTCATTCATAGTTTTGATGCCTTCGGTGAGAATCTACAATGTAAATAGTCATGAAAATAAAGAAAACGCATTGAATGAGAAGGTGTGTCCAAACTTTTGGCCTGTACTGTATATCCGCAATGCCAGAGAAAACTATTACTCATCATTAATAGAAGAAAATAAGAACAACCCCAGGTTTCTTTTCAGCAATGTAGCCAGACTGACAGAGAGTCACAGCTCTATTGAACCTTGTATTCCTTTAGCCCTTAGCAGTAATGATTGAATCTGCCAACAAACACAGCTGTAAGACCTGATACATATTAAGATTGCTTCTCCCTGATTTCTCTGACCTCAATGATTTCTTCATCCACGTCATCAACATGTCTCTTAGACTCCATCCTGACTAGGCTACTTAAGGAAGTCTTACCTTTAGTTAACACTTACATATTAGACATGATCAATATATCTTTATTAGCAGGCTATGTGTTACAGTCTTTTAAGGTAGATGTAATTAAACCTCTTCTAAAAAAAGCCCACCCTGGATCTAGAGGTATTAGTCAACTATAGACCAATATCTCATCCTCCTTTTCTTTGAAAAATCCTTGATTTGATCCTTGCAGACCAGCTGCACGACTTTCTCCATGATAATAATTCATTTGAGGAATTTCAGTCAGGATTTAGACTGCATCATAACACTGAGACAGCACTAGTTAAAACTTCAAATGATCTTCTGATTGCTTCAGACAAAGGACTCGTCTCTGTACCTGTTTTACTAGATCTCAGTGCTGCATTTGACACAATTGACCATCAAGTTCTGCTACAGAGACTGGAACATTCAATTGGCCTTAAAGGTTCTGCATTAAGCTGATTTAAATGTAGTTTTATAAACTGAGTTCGGGAACAAATACCATGCCTTGAACACATCCCATTTCCTCCCAATAGTATTTAAGCACACCTGATGCAGTCTCTTTTTCTTCGACACATTTCTCACACTGACCGACCGTGCGCTTCACATGTAACCACAAGCTTAACTCAATCTAAAAGACAAACACTAGTTTTTATTGTAGCAAATAATCAACTCACCACGAATCCAGAACTGCAAAACAATCCTTCTGATCCAGACAAAATCCACCGGAAAGCGAATATCCTCGAGTCATATTATTCCCGCAGCAGTCAGACTACAGACAGACTTCCAGGCAGAGCTGCAAGCGTTCCGTGGCTTCCATACCTCGGCCTCACCAGCTCCTCCATCCCATTTGCCCCACAAACTCTCTCCAACTCCGGATCGATCCTCATCTCCATCCACGAGGGCCAAGAATTGCGGTCGCCATCGCCGCGCACTCACGGCGCAACCTCCTCCATGCAACAGCATTCTCCACATCACATTCCAAACCAGACATCAGAGACGAGACGGTGGGCAGTCTTCAATGCTTCCCAAAAGGAAAAGTAATTCCCTTCAATTGCAGCCACAAGCCAGGTTCCAACTCTGCGCCGCTCCACTAAACGCTATGCATGCGTAACTTTCAGCACCTAGGGATCCTCGTCAGAGGCATCCATGCTAGGATTGCTGTCTGTAACGTCAGAGACTCCATCCCCTGAAGCACAGCAGCCAGTACCATAAGCTCCCACTAGTAGGGAGCCAGGTTGTATCGTTTCAAGTTTTAAGTTACTCATCATCATATGCAATTAGAGGAAACAATTGTTTGTTTTGTTTGGCAAACAGTAATCTCAAATCTTAGGTTCCTTCTCCCAGTGCTTATTCAATACGTATCAAGGGAAATCTCTCAAGTAGCCATTGCTTATTTAATTTGTACAACAGAAACACACAAGTAAAAAAACAAACAAACAAAAAAAAAACTAATAAACAAACAATAACCCTATGTCAGTGCGCATACGCCAACCATGCATGCAGCCTGTTGCAGTTGCTCCTGCTTGTTTTCTTAATTTCTTACTTTTTTTGCTTTATACCTTACTACTTATTTTTTGTATTTTATGACCGATATTCTGAAGCTGCGCCCTCTTCAAACATGTTGATTGAGAGATTTCTGGTCTGTCTCTTAACTCTTAATTTACTACTTTCATTTGGACCCGGCACCATTGTGCAACAACTCCATGGCCGCATTGTTTACTCCAGAGATCAGCTGATTGCGCTGAGGCCGGCCGGCCTGGCGGCCGGAACATCAGCGATCCCAGCTGAAATGTGGAGGAAAACACACAGAGGATGCAGGGGAGGATCGAAACAACAGAGGAAAAATGTGAGGGTGAGACAACGGAGGCTTATGGAGAAGAGGATATATAAGCCGGGTCTCCGCTCTCTCATCATGGGCAATGTCAGGTCGCTGGCAAATAAGATGGATGAGCTGACAGCAGTCGCCAGGAGTCAGAGGGAGTACTGGGAGTGTAGCCTGATGTGTTTTACAGAGACATGGCTACACAAGGACATTCCCAATGACAACGTCTCCATCAGCGGCTTTCAGACTGTTCGGGCCGACTGGGACTGCACCAAGAGCGGTAAGTGCAAAGGAGGGGGGCTTGCCGCGCTTGTCAACAACCGATGGTGCAGTCCTGTCCACATTACCATCAAGGAACAAATCTGTCGCCCGGATATTGAACTGTTTGCTGTTGGACTCAGGCCATATTTTTTGCCCAGGGAGTTTTCACACGTGATTATGGTGACCGTCCACACACCCCCCTCTGCCAACCCGACGTCGGCATGTGACGTCATTCACTCCGCCGTAGCCCATCTGCAGACTCAACACCCGAGTGCTTTCATAGCTATCTCGGGTGACTTCAACCACGTCACCATGGCAACAACTCTATCTAACTTCACACAGTATGTGAGCTGTCCTACTGGAGGAGGGAGAACCCTGGACTTGCTGTATGCAAACACCAAGGACGCATACAGCTGCTCCCCCCTCCCCCCTCTGGGTAGGTCAGACCACAACCTGGTGCACCTCAACCCTTGCTATGTGCCTGTAGTAAGGAGCCAGCCTGTGACCATGATGACAGTGAGGAGATGGTCAGAGAAGGCTTGTGAGACACTGCAGGTCTGTTTTGAGGTGACAGACTGGCATGCACTCTGTGAGCCACATGGGGAGGACATTGATGGGCTCACAGAGTGCATCACGGACTATATCACTTTCTGTGTGGACACCACTGTCCCAGCCAGGACCGTCCATTGTTACCTAAATAACAAACCATGGGTAACAAAGGACATCAAAGCCATCCTCAACGCCAAGAAGAGTGCCTTCAGAGCTGGTGACAGGGAGGAGGTGAGAACAATACAGGGGGAACTGAAGGTGAAGATCAAGGAGGCTAAGGAGAGGTACAGAAGAAAGCTGGAGTGGAAACTCCAGCAGAACAACATGAGGGAGGTCTGGAGTGGAATGAGGACCATCACTGGCTTCAGGACCAACTACAATAGAGGAGTTGAAGGCAGCGTGGACAGGGCAAATGAATCTGTTTTTTAACAGATTTGACACTGCTGGTCCCGCCCATCCCCCCCCCCCCCCGACTCTTCTGCTGTCTGTCTTGGACAACCAACAGCCACTCCACCCTCCCCCACCCCTCCTTCTTACACCTCCCCACCTTCCAGTGTGAGCCCCCCTCACACCTCCTCCCCCAGTAGCCAGACTGACCACACTCTTCATCATGAGGACTACACCCCTCCTCCGCCTGACACCTCCACAATGTGTTTCACTGCGGATCATGTGACAAGACAGTTGATGAGACTCCACTCAAGCAAGGCTGCAGGCCCTGATGGTGTCAGCCCCAGGGTGCTCAAAGCCTGTGCCCCCCAGCTATGTGGAGTACTTCAGCATGTCTTCATCATGAGCCTGAGTCTCCAGAGGGTCCCCATGCTGTGGAAGACATCCTGCCTTGTTCCTGTGCCAAAGACGTGTTGCGTCCCAGTGGCTCCAAGGACTACAGACCCGTGGCATTGACCTCCCACATCATGAAGACCCTGGAGAGACTCGTCCTGGAGCAGCTCTGGCCCATGGTCAAGCCACTCTTGGACCCCCCCCAGTTCGCCTACCAGCCCCGACTTGGAGTGGAGGATGCCATCATCTACCTGCTCAACTGTGTCTACACCCAACTGGACAAGCCGGTGAGCACTATGAGAGTCATGTTTTTTTACTTCTCCAGTGCGTTCAACACCATCCGTCCAGCTCTACTGGGTGACAGGCTGACATCTATGCAGGTGAATGCCTCTCTGGTGTCCTGGATTGTAGACTACTTGACTGGCAGACCACAGTACGTGCGCTTGCAACACTGTGTGTCAGACAGAGTGGTCAGCAATACCGGGGCCCCACAGGGGACTGTTCTCTCTCCCTTCCTCTTCACCCTCTACACCACGGACTTCAGCTATTGCACTGAGACCTGCCATCTTCAGAAGTTTTCTGATGACTCTGCCATAGTTGGATGTATCAGCAAGGGTGATGAGGATGAGTACAGGGCTGCTGTGGATAACTTTGTCACATGGTGTGAGCAGAACCATCTGCAGCTCAACGTGGCAAAGACTAAGGAACTGGTTGTGGATCTTAGGAGGACCAAGACACTGGTGACCCCGATTTCCATCCAGGGGGTCAGTGTTGACATTGTGGAGGACTATAAGTACCTGGGGGTCCACATTGACAATAAACTGGACTGGGCTAAGAACACCGAGGCTCTCTACAGGAAGGGCCAGAGCCGTCTCTATTTTCTGAGGCGACTGAGATCCTTCAACATCTGCCGGACTATGCTCAAGATTTTTTATGAGTCTGTGGTGGCCAGTGCTATCCTCTATGCTGTTGTGTGCTGGGGCAGCAGGCTAAGGGTGGCGGATGCCAACAGACTCAACAAACTGATCTGCAAGGCCAGTGACGTTGTGGGAATGGCGTGTGACTCTCTGATGGTGGTGTCAGAGAGGAGGATGCTGTCTAAGCTGCATACTATCTTGGACAATGTCTCACACCCACTCCACCATGTGCTGGTCGGGCACAAGAGTACTTTCAGTGGGAGACTCAGACCACCGAAATGCACCACTGAGCGCCACAGGAAATCATTCCTACCTGTGGCCATCAAACTGTACAACTCCTCCCTCTGAGTTGCCTTTGGACTGTTTTACCACTGTCACCAACTCAAAATAAATGATTACATATTTATTCTTCAATAATCCGTGCAATAACTGTCTGTATCCATATGTATATATTTGTAAATTATGTTGTAAGGTCACTACATATATATTTTGTAAATTATCTTCTTATACTTTTTTATATTTTTACTTATTTTTGCACTACATGTTCTTTCTACACTTGTTTGCACTATATCTTCTTTCTTTCTACACTTGTAAGGAGCACCTGTAACACAACAATTTCCCCTTGGGGATCAATAAAGTATTTCTGATTCTGATTATGTGTTTGTCCTTTCTCAGGTCATTCCATCATTCTTGTCATCTCTGCATTCAAAGGCTTCATCACATCATCACAGTCGTCTAAGCAGTTCCACATCCGGAACACCCTCCACCAGCTTCACAGAAAGCTATCCGTAACGATCTCTTCCAAAGGATACCCTCAGCCCATCTTTTTAGCCAGCGTCAGCTCCCCTTTTCGTCACGTTCACGTTTATTCGCAGTTTTACCATCCATTGCATCCACAATACAATGATAATAATAATAATAACAATAATAATAATAATAATAATAATAATGATGCTAATAGTAAATAAAATTTCCTTTTCTAAAAATAACTAGTTATTTGGAACCAGATTTCCATTAATCTAGCCACTGGCAGTTGTGAACCGACACGTACATTCTCATGTTAACCAAAACTTGCAAAAAGGGACCTGCTCTTGCGGCAAATGCCTGCCACCCACTTCCCATGTTCTTAGCCATGCATCCATTCTCAGGCTACTCATCCCCCCAGTCAACCCCTCTGTAGCACCCATGGTCCGCGTCTCAAATTCACCCTAATGCATCTACCACCCTTCAATTTGTCCCAGCTTTTCTAACGTAACTTCATACTTCCAACTTCTGACCATCTCCCTCGTTCTCAGTCCCGAGAAGTAAATCAATACAGCCTCCGTGGCTGGCCACTTCTTGCAATGCGCCAAATTCGCCCCAATGCATCTACGACCCTTCACTTCGTCCCAGTTTTTCTAACGCAACCTTATACCTCCGACTCTCTCATTCTCATTCCTGAAAAGTAATAAACGCAGCCTCCACCACTGGTCACTCCCTGCAGTGCTCTGAATCCACTCAAATGCATCTACCACACTCCACTTCATCCTAGTTTTTCGAATGCAGCTTCATACTTCCGATTCTCTTGTTCTTACTCCTGAGAAGTAAATAAACGCAGTCTGTGGCTGACCACTTCCCCCAGTGTTTCAAATTCTCCCCAGTGAATCTACGACCCTCCACATTGTCCCAGTTTTTCTAACGCAACTGCATACTTCTGACTCTCTCGTTGTCACTCCTGAGAAGAAAATCAACGCAGCCTCTGCAGCTGGTCACTTCCTGCAGTGCTCTGAAACTATTCGAATTCATCTTCGACCCTCCATTTTGTCCCAGTTCTTCTAACGCAACTTCATACTTCCGACTGTCTCTGTTCTCTTTCCTGAGAAGTAAATCACGCAGCCTCCATGGCTGGTCACTTCCGGCATTGCTCCGAATCGCCCCAGTGCATCTTCAACCCTCCACTTCATCACAGTTTTTCTGACACAACTGCATACTTCTGACTTTCTCTCGTTCTCACTCCTGAAAAGTAAATCAACGCAGCTTCCTCCACTGGCCACCACATTCACTCCCACATCTTCAACAGTTGTAACCATCCAGACCCTCATATATTCATCCCAGACAAGCATTAATGGACAACTTCCTGCCCCACGTTCATTCCCTTCTTTTATTCGTTTATCCTGCCACAACATTTCATATTTCCCCGTCTTATTAAAGCTTTACAAATCACTTGGTCATGGTACAGTCCTCCCTAGTAAACCAGTTTACTAGTTGGCTTATGTCTGGAAGCAGGACCACACCTCACTACATATACCTCGGTGTTCCTCCCCACACAATTTGTTTGTTTTCTTTCTCGTAATCAAATTTTTCGTTACATGACTCCATCTCAATCCAAGTATCCCTGCCTTCCAAGAAAATCCGCCAAAATTCTGTTGAGCATTTCCATATCAGGTATGAGTGATTCATGCTGTCCCCAAATATGATAATATGATTGCCTAGCAGTCAAATTCCATGTTTTTGGCGCAGTTGATTTTCACACTCCACACATTTTGTGCTGAAACCGTACTGCATACAGTAAACTGCTGAGATTAACCTTTCAAGCAGACTTGAACAGGGGTCAGTGTATACTGTTCCCTGATGTGGTGCTAACTCACAACTTATCCAAAGAACCAGACTGAAGTCAAGCATGCACGGATCTGGGCCCAGCTCCCCGACGCGACAGTCCCCTCAGTCTTTTCAAATGTCCTTCTGGCCCAACTTCTTCACTGCTAGGACTCATTAATTACTTCATCTCTATCATCACCCAAGCTTGACTAACCATGCAAGACAGAGATAAAACCGTAGCACCAGTCCCAAAATTCTCCCGGAGCAACATCTTTTGTAATCACACTAAGCCAGGAGTCATCCAACTGTACCCAAACTCAGTCACCCCCACACCTTCGTCTACAACCCACGAAACGTACCCAGTCTCTATAGAAGCCATCCTTTTGGGGTCACGATTGCATCCGCTTAACAACATGTTATTCATGCAGACACTCGCCCTGGCCTCAGACCTGCATCAATTCATCAATCTGAGAGTCCCATATCCTCAATCGCCGACTCTTTCCTGTTATTAATTCTAGAAATTCTTACAATTGGCACCAGCCTCTGACCTTCTTTTGACTGTTTTACTTGGGTTGTCTCTTCGTGCGGAGCCACTTTAACAGTTTATAGGCAGAAAATTCTTGACCTCATTAAAATTCCAGGGTGCTGTTGTCCTCAGTAAACATCACACACATGAGCTATGATCCAAAACTCCCATGTGCTCTTGAAATTCTCTTGGGGGTTCTATTTGAAGCCAAGCTCACAGAAGAGACAACCCCCCCATTCAGTCTCACTCCCAGGATCCCTCCTGCGTTACTGCCTTTGACCCAACACATTCATAGCACTCGCCTGCTACCCGGAAAGTCAGCCTTCATGCCTCAACCCTCAATCTTCCATCCCTTCATCCTTCAACCCTCATCCCTACGTTCCTCATCCATTTGACCCTCATCCCTCAACCCTTCATCCCTTCATCCCTCATCCATTTGACCCTCATCCCTCAACCCTTCATCCTTCAACCTTTCATCCCTCAACCCTTCATCCCTCATCCATTTGACCCTTCATCCCCCATCCTCATCCTTTCATTTTCTAATCCCTCGATCCTCACCCCCTTCACACTTTGCTCCGAACCCATAATCCATCATATCATTCAAAATCTTTAATCTTATTGGTGTAGTCTTCGTTAGTGAAATCTTATTTATCCGATCGTTGTCAGTTTATTCACGTTCATAATCATAATCATCTTTACGTACTTGAGTTTGTTTTGGAGTTCCACAAGGTTCTGTGCTCTGACCAATTCTATTCACTCTATATAAGCTTCCCTTAGGTAACATCATTAGAAATCACCCTGTAAATTTCAATTTAGTATGCAGATGATACACAATTGTATTTATTGATAAAGCCAGAAGAAACGAATCAATTAACCTTAAAAATAAAAAAAAGCCTTAAAAATATAAAAACCTGGATGAGCTCCAATTTCCTTATGTTGAGTTCAGACAAAACTGAAGTTATTGTTCTTGGCTCCAAACACATCAGAAACTCTTTATCTGATGATATAGTTTCTCTGGATGGCATTGCTCTGGCCTCTAGCACTACTGTAAAAACCTCAGAGTAATATTTGATCAGGATTTGTCTTTTAACTCTCATTTAAAACAAACCTTATGGACTGCGTAATATTGCAAAAATTAGGCCTATCCTGTCACTAAAAGATGCTGAAAAATTGGTCCACGCTTTCATTACCTCTAGGCTGCATTACTGTAATTCCCTATCATCAGGTAGCTCTAATAAATCTGTAAAAACTCTCCAGCTAATCCAGAACACAGCGACACGTGTACCAACAGGAACTAAGAAATTAGATCCCATTTCTCCTGTTTTAGCTTCTCTGCACGGGCTTCCTGTAAAATCCAGAATTGAATTTAAAGTCCTTCTCCTAATTTACAAAGTTCTGAATGGTCTAATGGTGCTACCATCTTATCTTAAACAGCTCATAGTACCATATTATCCCACCAGATCATTCTCCAAAAGTAGAACAGGAGCCAGAGGGTTCAACTATCAGGCTCCTCTTTTGTTGAATCATCTTTCTGTTTCGGTCCGGGAGGCAGACACCATCTTCACATTTAAGACTAGACTTAAGACTTTCCTTTTTGATTAAGCTTATAGTTAGGGCTGGCTCAGACTTGCCTTGGACTAGCCCCTAGTTAGGCTGACATAGGCCTAGTGTGACCTCCTATAATACACCGAGCCTCTTCTCTCCTTCTCTCTCTCTCTCTCATTTGCTAACATTCATGTCCTGTTACAGCATCTCACTAAGTCGGCTCTACTGCATATAACTAACTCTGCTTCTTTTCCAGGGCCTTTGTGCTCCATTGTCTCGCAGGTTAACTCGTATCGCAGCTGTGCCTGGATGGTGTCGTGTTTGTGCTGTTGCCATGCTCCTGCCTCATGCCTCCTACTGCAGCTGTTATTATTAGTCATACTTGTGCTGTTATTATACACATATGATTATTGTCACATACATCAAACATATATCATCATATATTAATGTATACCTACAACATATTGTACCACAATTACTGTAATTATTACTATAATATTGTTACTCAAATTAATGTTGTTGTAAGCTATTATCATTACTGTCTGCACTGCATCTCTCTCTGGCTCTGGCTCTGTCTCAATTTCTCTCTCTTGCTCTGTCTGTCTCTGTCTCTGTCTCTCTTTATGTATCAATTTGTCAAATGGGTAACTGTTAATTTCTTGTGTTGGTCTGTTCTGTACGACATCTATTGCATATCTGTCCATCCTGGAAGAGGGATCCCTCCTCAGTTGCTCTTCCTGGGGTTTCTACCATTTTTTTCCCAATTAAAAAGGGTTTTTTGGCAGTTTTTCCTCATCCGCTGTGAGGGTCCAAAGGACAGAGGGATGCCGTATGCTGTATGATTATTCTATGATGGTGGCGCGTGTAGATGCAGTGGCCCGGTGCTCTTCTTCAGTTAGCAGCTACACACTGAGAAGGACTTACACCCGAACTGAACTTTTAAGCCTAAAACAACACTGGACCGGCTGTACCCCCCCAGAAGGGTTCGATTCGTTCCCGGAGAGGATACGCCGGCGAGAGCGGACAGAAAGGAGGCGACGGCGGCGCTGCGAAAGACGCCAGAAACGAGGCAAAGAGCCGGCATCAGAGCTAGGCTAACTGCCGCTCCGCAAAAACCAGCGGTTCCAAGCGTCAATGTCCGCTCCCTGGTTAACAAGATGGACAAGATGAAACTACGGAATGTTAACAACCGGATAGACAGCTGTATCATGGTGATAACAGAGACCTGGCTGCATGAAAACATCCCGGACCTAGCCATGGAGCGAGCAGGACGTACGATCTTCTGGGCGGATCGCGCATCGGACTCCGGTAAGAGGAGGGGAGGAGGTGTGTACGTCTATATTAACAACAGTTGGTGCACGGACACTGCCGTCATTGAGAGACACTGCTGTCCAGACCTGGAGTTTCTAATGTTGAAGTGCACACCTTTTTATTTGCCCAGGGAAATAACCCCAGAGTTTGTAACTGCCGTGTATATCCACCTGCGAGCTAATGCTAACGTAGCTATGAGCAGGCTGCATGATAGCATCACCAGGCAACAAAACAACACCCAGAGGGCTTCTTCATCGTGGCTGGAGACTTTAATCACACCAACTTAAAGGCTGTGCTCCCCAGATTTTACAAGAATGTTGACATTCAAACAAGGAAGGGCAGAACACTAGACCAGGTCTACACCAACATCTCTGGAGCCTACAGAGCCCGCCACTTCCCCCACCTCGGACACTCAGACCATCTTTCCCTGTTCCTGACACCAGCTTACAAGCCCCTCATCTGCAGGTCTAAGCCACAGTACAAGTCAGTGCAGTGCTGGACTGAGGAGGCCACACTATCCTTGCAGGACTGTTTTGAGGACACCATATGGGAGCTCTTTGAAGACCCAGACATTGAACTCCACACCTCCTCTGTACTATCATACATCAGTTTCTGCATGGATAATGTAACATCAAGGAAACAGGTGAAAACATTTCCCAACCAAAAACCCTGGTTTAACGCTAGTATCAGAGCAGTACTCCAGGCCAGGGATTCAGCACTGAGGTCAAGGGACAGGAAAGCCTACAGGAGGGCTAGAGCGGACCTGAACAGAGGCATCAAGGCTGCTAAAACAAAGTACAGAGAGCAGATAGAGGCCAACTTCAGGGAGAACAACCCCGCTCCATGTGGAAAGGCTTACAGAATATAACTGACTACAAACAATGCTACAACACCCTCCCCTCCACCGACACTTCTCTCTCAGACCAGCTTAACACCTTTTTATCCTGCTTTGAAGAGGACAACAGACAGGCAGAGGACACACAGCTGACATTATCAGAGCACGACCAGCCCCCACCATCCAACAACATCAGGTACTGCGAGTCCTGCGTGGCATCGACACCAAGAAAGCACCAGGACCGGATGGAGTACCAGGGAGAATGCTGAAATCATGTGCTCACCAGCTTGCTGCAGTATTCACTAACATCTTCAACCGTTCACTGCAGCAAGCCACAGTCCCCACCTGCCTGAAAACTGCCACCATAATCCTCTGCCATCACAGGGTTGAATGATTACCAGCCTGTGGCCCTGACACCGGTGATAATGAAATGTATGGAGAGACTGGTGTTACAGCATGTCAAGGCCCACATCCCACCTGGCTTTGATCAACATCAGTTCGCCTACAGGTCCAACAGATCCACAGTCGACACCATCTCCATCGCTTTCCACACCGCTCTCAGTCACATTGAAAGCCCCAATACATATATCAGGATGCTGTTTGTTGACTTCAGCTCGGCATTTAACTCCATCAGCCCCAGCAGACTCATCAACAAACTGCAGACACTACAACTTGGAACCTCCCTCTGTCTGTGGATCAAGGACTTCCTGAATAACAGACCCCAGCATGTCAGAATGGGTACCTCCACATCCTCCACCATTGTCCTCAATACTGTTGCTCCTCAGGGCTGTGTGCTGAGTCCAGTCTTGTACACACTGTACACTTATGACTGTGTCGCTACTCACGGCTCCAACACCCTCATCAAATTTGCGGATGATACAACCATTGTGGGGCTCATCAACAATGGTTATGAGACACCATACAGGGAGGAGGTCCAAGCACTGGCGGCCTGGTGCAGTGACAACTACCTCAACCTCAACACCAAGAAGACAAAAGAAGTCATTATCGACTTCCGGAAGTCGAGGACCACACTGCACTCAGGCCTGAGCATCAATGGGGAGGAAGTGGAACGGGTCATCAGCTTTAAGTTTCTTGGCCTGCACATCTCGGAGGACCTGGGCTGGATTGTGAACACCACCCACATCATCAAAAAGGCCCAGCAGCGTCTCTTCTTTCTGAGAACACTGAGGAGGAACAAACTCCCTCCACCTCTGCTGAGAAACTTCTACCACTGCACAATAGAGAGTGTCCTCACCTATGGCTGTACGGTGTGGTACGCCAGCTGCACTGCATCTGAAAAGAAACAACTGCAGCGGGTCATCAAGATGGCTGAGTGAATCATCGGCTCCCCACTTCCACGCCTAGAGGAGATCTATTCTAGCCGTCTCCTCCGACGGGCCACAAAGATTCGGAATGACCCCGCCCACCCAGGACACTCTCTATTCACCAGCCTTCCCTCTGGCAGACTCAGAGTCATGAGAGCCCGCACCAACAGACTGAAACACAGCTTCTTCCCCATGGCTGTGAAGAGACTGCTACAGGAACCATGACCCCCCCCCCCAGTTTATTTTATGACAAGGACATTGTAGCTGCTATAAGAGAGCACCATACGAAATTTCACTGTATTTATTACAGTGACAATAAAGCTTCTTCTTCTAAAGCCCTGTGAGGCAAACTGTGATTTGTGATATTGGGCTTTATAAATAAAATTGACATTAAATTGAATTGATGCTCTGACTAGTATGATGATTTTTACAGTTTGCAAGGGTTATGTGAAGATGATGTTGTCAGTTTAAAAGAAACTGACTGATGTTGTTCCTCAATGAATTCTTTCCTTTGTAATTTCAGATTACATGTCTTTTCATTACAGCAAGATAAATGCTTGTCCAAACATCCATGCAGAGAAAATAAAGAGTTTCAGCGTACCTTGCCTCTCTAACCATGGTCCTGTTTCTGGTGCTGGTGCTGAGGATGCTGCTGTGACTGTGGAAATCACGGGCCTCTAACTGGGCAGCAGCTGGAGAGAGAGTGCATTTGAATTTCCACTTTTTCAGAATTAGACAAAAATACATTGCTGCACTTTTTAAAACAAAAGAAGACTTGTGCTGAAATTACACTGGTCACAATGAAAACAATGTTTTCATAGGAGAGTGAACATGTAAGCAGAGAAAGAGAAAAGTGAAAGCACCACTAGATCTTTTACATTAAAACATATAAAATGCTTTTAAGTAAGTAAATAATGTCTTACAAGTATTACACACATTTAAACTCCACTGAACTACAGGCTGCTGTAATGTTTATAAGTGTGAATCTATGGTTTAATGGTTAGTAGGAATGAGATGGATAGCAAGGGTTTCAAAATCAAAATCAAAATAAAAATTACTAGTCTACACTGTGCATCATTGTTGACAAAACTTCATCAGTGGTTTTAGCATGGTGCAGTAATAACACAGTGGCAATGCATCTACAGCAAATATGCAGCAAGGGGGGCACTGTGGGCAGACAAGACACGGGAAATGGTCTGCTGGTCTTGGGGAGCTGCAGCATTTGTTAGTGCATAAACTGCAAACTCATATCTTCACTGCTAAAGTTAAACTCTCCTCCACTCCAGCTGCTCTCTCCTCTGCTTTCATCGCATTCAGTCACTCTCTTTCTTTGTTCTACCACTCACTCTTTGTGTACACACACACACACACACACACACACACACACACACACACACACACACACACACTATACTGGCTCTGCTGTTCTCCAAATGACCTACGCCACTCTCGCATTTGTTCAACAGTAATTTTCCACGTTATGCCATATTTAAGTATTTGAGGAAGACACCTGCTACTCCTGCAAGGAAGCAGTCATGTTTCAGATTGTGGCTCATTTGTACACAGCCTCTTAAAATCAATCGAGGACCTGGCTATTTCACCCACCGCCAGGTGAGTCCCACTCGGTTTAGTACCCCTTTACAGGTTGGATTTGAGACATTTTTGGTGAGAACTGATCATTGTAATAAGGTGAAAAATATTTATCTACTGGCATTAACAGACTGGTCAACTAATTTTTGAGAGCAGTCAATGAGTACTAAAATGCTGTTGTCGTGAGTGCTCCATTAGATGGTTGTGCATGGTTGACCAACGTCCAATTAGCAGGGTCCATCACTCATTAGTAATTACCATTACTCACAGCATGATCATTATTATTCTGTGACCCTAGCTGAATTACAATTTATGCTTCACTTTTTCATTTTGAAAAGGTTTTTTTTTTTTTTTTACCCAGCTTACTCAGTGTTCATCTGACAATGTGTCATAACTACCAATATATTAACGAAATATTTTAACATGCAATACAACATAACTAACTGATGTGGGAGCAATTTTATGATTTAAAAAAATATATACATTTATAACAAACATTTGCAGTTTTAATAAATAGTATAAAACAGATTAATGGATTAAAGTTTACACTGAATTACATTAAAGTATTGTATGAATATAGAATATAATGTGTAAATGTGTGCCTAGCAGCATGAGGTAGTACAAAAATTGATACCATCACATTAGGATTATTTGACTTAAATTTTTAAGTGCATTCTTTTTAAACAGACATTGTTATTTTACCTATTTGTCATCTGAAAGCAATTTCTTTTTAGTTGCTCTCCATGTTGAATTAGTTTAAAGCTGGACTAATACATACTTATTATAAATGACTTCAATAACTCTGTGCATTTGTCACAAGTACCAACTCCCTATGCATTTCATAGAGAATGATAACCCACTCTTCAGTTCCCCTTAAATCTTCAGAGCTTTTTAAGCTTCTTTTTGCTCATTCATTTTATTTTCCAAAATTTCCTTTCTCATCACCCTCAAAAGTTTAAGATCCCATTCATAACAATGACCTTGGTGGAAATCTAATCACATAAGTGAACACCACCCCAGATCAAAAACAAACCACTAGCATTTAGTTCACGGAAAATAGTAGGAATTAGACTTCTGGGGCTGGTTGCACCAACTGGTCTTAACTAAGCCTGGTCTTAACTGCTAAGTCGGTCTTTGATAAGACCAGTCTTTAGAATGAACTTTACCTCCATTGCAGTAAACAAATTTGAGCCTAGTCTAAACCTCATCTGTTCTATGCGATGGGCATTAATGTGAATGACCAGCAACTGCAGCTATTACCTAGCAGTGCATGTAATGCTAGGATAGATGGTTAAATTCTCCTGCTGCCTTGTTTTTGTGTCACTAATCATTTATCATTTGCAGCGATGTTATTATGGTGCATCGAAAAAAAAAAAAAAAAAATCATGGACTTTGAGATACTAAGATTTATAGAGCTGCACAGGAGAGGTGTGTCTCTGTTTGGTTGACAACAGCTGATTGGTGATGCTCCATGTAAAAAGAGAGAAAAGGAAACAAACCTGACTGCAGCTTACAACTCATGGGCTGAGTGCATTGTTAGCAGTGGTATTTAAGAGTGAAGACCACATCAGCATCTGAACAAACTGAACATTTGTTTGTCAGTTCATATTCTGCTGCTTGATGTGCTGCCGCTGATTAGCTAATTAGCTTGCTGTCTTGCTTGATAAGGAACACTGGAATTCCCCTTTTTAAGAAGAAGAAGAAGAAGCTTCATTGTCACTGTAATAAATACAGTGAAATGTCGTATGGTGCTCTCTTATAGCAGCTACAATGTCCTTGTCATAAAATAAACTGGGGGTGGGGGGGGGGGGGGGTCATGGTTCCTGTAGTAGTCTCTTCACAGCCATGGGGAAGAAGCTGTGTTTCAGTCTGTTGGTGCGGGCTCTCATGACTCTGAGTCTGCCAGAGGGAAGGCTGGTGAATACAGAGTGTCCTGGGTGGGCGGGGTCATTCTGAATCTTTGTGGCCCGTCGGAGGAGACGGCTGGAATAGATCTCCTCTAGGCGTGGAAGTGGGGAGCCGATGATCCACTCAGCCATCTTGATGACCCGCTGCAGTTGTTTCTTTTCAGATGCAGTGCAGCTGGCGTACCACACCGTACAGCCATAGGTGAGGACACTCTCTATTGTGCAGTGGTAGAAGTTTCTCAGCAGAGGTGGAGGGAGTTTGTTCCTCCTCAGTGTTCTCAGAAAGAAGAGACGCTGCTGGGCCTTTTTGATGATGTGGGTGGTGTTCACAATCCAGCCCAGGTCCTCCGAGATGTGCAGGCCAAGAAACTTAAAGCTGAAGACCCGTTCCACTTCCTCCCCATTGATGCTCAGGCCTGAGCGCAGTGTGGCACAGGGATTATGGTGGCAGTTTTCAGGCAGGTGGGGACTGTGGCTTGCTGCAGTGAACGGTTGAAGATGTTAGTGAATACTGCAGCAAGCTGGTGAGCACATGATTTCAGCACTCTCCCTGGTACTCCATCCGGTCCTGGTGCTTTCTTGGTGTCGATGCCACGCAGGACTCGCAGTACCTGATGTTGTTGGATGGTGGGGGGCTGGTCGTGCTCTGATAATGTCAGCTGTGTGTCCTCTGCCTGTCTGTTGTCCTCTTCAAAGCGGGAGAAAAAGGTGTTAAGCTGGTCTCGGAGAGAAGTGTCGGTGGAGGGGAGGGTGTTGTGGCATTGTTTGTAGTCAGTTATATTCTGTATGCCTTTCCACATGGAGTGGGGGTTGTTCTCCCTGAAGTTGGCCTCTATCTGCTCTCTGTACTTTGTTTTAGCAGCCTTGATGCCTCTGTTCAGGTCCGCTCTAGCCCTCCTGTAGGCTTCCCTGTCCCTTGACCTCAGTGCTGAATCCCTGGCCTGGAGTAGTGCTCTGATACTGGCGTTAAACCAGGGTTTTTGGTTGTTTCCTTCATGTTACATTATCCATGCAGAAACTGATGTATGATAGTACAGAGGAGGTGTGGAGTTCAATGTCTGGGTCTTCAAAGAGCTCCCATATGGTGTCCTCAAAACAGTCCTGCAGGGATAGTGTGGCCTCCTCAGTCCAGCACTGCACTGACTTGTACTGTGGCTTAGACCTGCAGATGAGGGGCTTGTAAGCTGGTGTCAGGAACAGGGAAAGATGGTCTGAGTGTCCGAGGTGGGGGGAGTGGCGGGCTCTGTAGGCTCCAGAGATGTTGGTGTAGACCTGGTCTAGTGTTCTGCCCTTCCTTGTTTGAATGTCAACATTCTTGTAAAATCTGGGGAGCACAGCCTTTAAGTTGGTGTGATTAAAGTCTCCAGCCACGATGAAGAAGCCCTCTGGGTGTTTGTTTTGTTGCCTGGTGATGTTATCATGCAGCCTGCTCATAGCTACGTTAGCATTAGCTCGTGGTGGATATACACGGCAGTTACAAACACTTGGGTTATTTCCCTGGGCA
Organism: Cephalopholis sonnerati; assembly: GCA_019142605.1. Classification (NCBI taxonomy): domain Eukaryota; kingdom Metazoa; phylum Chordata; class Actinopteri; order Perciformes; family Serranidae; genus Cephalopholis; species Cephalopholis sonnerati. The sequence continues at coordinate 326,837 of JAGQAX010000005.1, read as the reverse complement.
AATAAAAAGGTGTGCACTTCAACATTAGAAACTCCAGGTCTGGACAGCAGTGTTTCTCAATGACGGCAGTGTCCGTGCACCAACTGTTGTTAATATAGACGCACACACCTCCTCCCCTCCTCTTACCGGAGTCCGATGTGCGATCCGCCCAGAAGATCGTACGTCCTGCTAGCTCCACGGCTAGGTCCGGGATGTTTTCATGCAGCCAGGTCTCTGTTATCACCATGATACAGCTGTCTATCCGGTTGTTAACATTCCGTAGTTTCATCTCGTCCATCTCTTTAACCAGGGAGTGGACATTGGCTAGAAAGACGCTTGGAACCGGTGGTTTGTGCGGAGCGGCAGTTAGCCTAGCTCATTGGCCTCGTTTCCGGCGTCTTTCGCAGCGCCGCCGTCGCCTCCTTTCTGTCCGCTCTCGCCGGCGTATCCTCTCCGGGAACGAGTCGAACCCTTCTGGGGGGGTATAGCTGGTTCAGTGTTGTTTTAGGCTTAAAAGTTCAGTTCGGGTGTAAGTCCTTCTCAGTCGCTACACGCGCAGCCATCACACACCCTATTTTGCCAGTGATAGTTTGTTTGGTTGCTTGTTCAACAAGCTAAGGTGTGGTCAAGATGTATTTATGTTTGTTTGTTAGTTAGATAAAAAAAAACTGTAGCAGGAAAGCTAATGCTGGTCAACTCGGTCTTACTCCGAAGTCGTCGAATACCAGTGCTTGGTCAGTGACTGCTAGCATCAGACACTGACGAAAAATCAGCAGGATGTACAGTTGGTCGTTGTTGTTTAACAGCACCCGTCAGTGTCAGGGGGAAACGCTGCAGGATAACAACGTAAAGTCCAACCAGGGTGGGCACAAGGGGGGGTTAATGTGTCCAACAACCAATGACTTTCACCCTGAAAGCTGGTGTTCACTCCCCATATGATTGTGAAGCCAGACCCTTTCCTTTTTTCCTAAACACAACTATGTGCATGTGTTGGCTGAACGTAACCAAGTGCATTTGTTGCCAAAAGGAAAAAAAAAAGTCAATTTGCAGTGTTGTTCAGAAGTATTACATTTATTTTGAAAGAGACTGTATGCAAACTGCACATTTCCTGTGAAAACGGAAGTGTATTTAGAAAGCAGACAATGCATGTAACAGACTGAGGTTGACACAGTGTCTCAGAATGTCAACAACCAATGCACCCAGGGTACCTTACACATCATATCATTGAGATTTTGACTTCATGTCTTCACCTAGATGGTGAAACCAGCGTAACTATGAAGTCTGACTTAGAACACCAAGTTATGACTGACTTATCTTAAGACAAGGTGTATGTCCTGTTGATGCAACAGGCCAACTGGAAGACTTAAGGCCACCACACTGGTACTGTTCACCCTGACAATTAATATAAACACAACTTATCCAAACCTCTCAACATCCCAGTGGCATGATTTATTATCAAAGTACATTTCATTACAAAGACAAACAGCTTAAAAAAAAAAACAACCATATTGATTAATTTCACAGATGTCGGGATTCATTCTTTAACACCATCCATCTATGGACATATCCTCACTTGGGTGACAAGTTCCCCCTACTGCCAGTGACATCAATGCCCCCACCTCAACATAACTCAATTATAGAATAGCCTGGCCTCAAACCCTGCTGGAGCCACCCCACCCATAGTACAATAGCTGAATATTTATATATTAATTAATTAGTTTATGTATTTTTATCACTCCTGTATTATCACCTACTTACAACTTTTTAATAGATGTTTTATGTATTTACCTATTTGTGTATTTTTCCTTTTTCATCTCCCTCTTCCATGTTTAACAAATTTACCCAGTGACACATTAAATGTATTTGAGTGACAGTAAGGGAACTAAGTTACAATATTGTAACACTAATTCGAGTAGGACAAACAGAGCCCACTACAAGACTCAATAGGTAATACTCCTCCAATCACAACCATGTATTCGCCCATTGAGATTTGCATAAACATACTGGGCCAATGAGGACATGCCTACCTATGTATGTTTGGACCCCAGAGTATAAATAGACGATGCCCCACAGTCTCAGCATCATACACCCTCTTCTGTGAAAGAAGACCCTCATGCTACCGTCACAAAGCAACTGAAGCACCACATCTGCACATCTGAAGGTGCAGGGTACCAGGCAGTGGTGAACCAATCACCTGGCTGTACTAGTTCCAGTAACTGCTTGATGGTTAGCATACAGAGGGCCAGATCCACAAAGAATGGATTGCTCCTGCTAATAGCGCCATTATTTGCGTAGAATTAGCTCACGCAATCTGCCCTGTTTTAGCGCCTTATCCTCAAAAGAACTTGCTCTAATCATATGCCGGCGCTAACACGCCCACAAAGTTTGGCAGCTGAGCGCAAGTGATACTCTCCTCCGATAAATCCTTTCTTGTGCACGCCTGCCATTATGGTGCCTTCGCCTGGCTACAATCACTGCTGCCATGATTACTGGACAGTCCTGGCATGACAGCCCTTATATAGGCTATGCTCCACAGTTACCACCAACTGAGTGCAATTTGCAATCATTTTGCATGAGAGAGAAAGCGAGAGAGGGAGAAAGGGAAATTGCGCGGATTTAATACACAGGTCTCACTGGCGTTAAATAGCACCGCTTTACTGCCCATGGCAATTAGCACTGGTCTTTGTGGATTAGGTGGTATTTGCAGTGAGGCTTATTTGCATAGGAAGGGGGCAATTTTGCGCTGAATTTATGAATATTCCCTAATTTACATGCATGCAAATTGGACCGGCGCAGCTAGGAGTGGCAGTGCAGTTTGTGCTCAGTTTGCGTGCATTTTTCGCGTGTGGATTGCACACTATTTTTTCTCTCATTTGCACAGGTTTAGTGGTCGCAAAAGCAGTGCAATCCTTTTGAGGATCTGGCCCAGAGTCTGTTTCAACAGGTCCTGGATCTCTGCTGAGAGGTAATCTTTCTCCTCCTGAGAGGATAGATTTGTGTGTCTTCCGAAAACATTGTCATCAGAGTACAGCCCACTACCCTGGACACAGCGCCTTGAATTGGCAAGACATCACACAGCCTACTGTAGCAGCATCTTAATTCAGATTACGAATTTGGCCATGCTGTGGTCCAAAATGGTCATGAATAGCCTGACACAGCCCACTGTAGATGGTCATCACTAGTGGGAGGTCCCGACGATGTTGGCGGTGGACTCCCGTGGGATGCTAATATATAAAAAACACAGATGAGATGTTGTCATTATCTGCTAATAAAGCCATTGTCTTAGCTGGGATGACCGGAGGCTGCAGCCGAGAGTGGCAGTTGCAACGAGGGTCTTAACGTAATTGATCTTCAGCTCCTGTTGCTCTCATGGCAGCGAAGCATCACAGCAAAGCGTCTAAGTCAAAGCTCTAATGAAGCCACTGTACACTAGCCAATCAGCAGCAAACTGCAGACAGACATAGTTAGAGACTTGCTGGTGAACAAAGTGTAGCCTTTAGCAGCTAAAGAGACAGATATTTCCCTCAGCAGTTGGTAGACACCAAAAACAGAGCTAAGATAGAATGAATATTGAACTTTTATTTGAATGACAACTGCTGGATGTGTAAAATAAAGAAAAAAAGTTTCAGATGTGCTTTCAGATTGTTCTGCTGTCTCCCAAAAATCTGTGAATGTATCTTGCAGGAGGTGGAGTAGTACCAACGATGTGGCACCGTGGACATGTTATTGGTGGTGATTATGTCCGGAATTGTTTCTTTGTTAGTCTGTGTAAATAATTTGGCCCCCCATCATTATTTTTCTCATTAATATGGTAAAACGCTTTGTTCCACTATTAAAAACACTCACCTGCTTCACCTAAAGTAATTATAGGGCGATACCTGTTTCCACCACAAGGTGTCAGTATCGGCTTTAAGTGTAAGTGACTGATGTTGTCATCTTGACGTATGACGCTGTCATCTTGATGCAGCGGGAAGTAAACACAGTGATACATGTACGATGGTCAAGAGAACAGCACAGGGGCCTGAAACTAACACTCAAACTGTTTATTTTTCTATTAAGTGAGCAAAGTGCACAGGCACCCTTATACATTTATATTAAGATCATCCTTAAGTTTTGGTGCCATATCTTTTTAAGTTTACAGTGTTACCAGCCCCTAGTTAGGCTGACATAGGCTTAGTCTGCCGGGGGACCTCCTATAATACACCGAGCCCCTTCTCTCCTTCTCTCTCTCTCTCCTTTGCTAACATTCATGTCCTGTGACTGCATCTCACTAACTCGGCTCTACTGCTTATCACTAACACGGCTTGTTCTCCAGAGCCTTTGTGCTCCACTGTCTCGCAGGTTAACTCGTATTGCAGCTGTGCCTGGATGATGTGTCGTGGTTGTGTTGCTGCCGTGGCCCTGCCTGATGCCTCCCATTACTGCTGTTACTATTAGTCATACTAGTACTGTTATTATACACATATGATTATTGTCACATATCTATACTATATTAACATATACCTACAACATATTGTACCACAATTACCATAATTATGACTATTGTTACCTAAATTAATGTTGTTGTAAGCTATTAGCATTGCTGTCTGCTCTGCATCTCTTTCTGGCTCTGTCTCTGTCTCTCTTTATGTCTCATTGTGTCATATGGATTACTCTTGCTCTTCCTGAGGTTTCTACCTTTTTTTCCCTGTTAAAGGGTTTTTTCTTGGGAGTTTTTCCTTATGAGGGTCCAAACGACAGAGGGATGTCGTATGCTATAAAGCCCTCCGAGGCAAATTGTAATTTGTGATATTGGGCTTTATGAATAAAATTGAATTGAATTGAATTATTAATATCCATAAATAAGGCAACTATTAACTACTAATACAGGCATGTTGAGTCTGCCGTAGCTGTCGGGGAAGGCCTAATGCGAGCACAGACAATAGTGAATGGCATCGCACAGTAATGTTAGTCTTATCTTGTACAGATATTGTTTATGGTGAATGAATGAATGAATGTTATGTTCAAAAGTTTGTCAACATGAAGCAGCTAAAAATATTAAGTTTATTAGTTTGTTGGCTGCACATGTAACGTGTGTTAAGTATTGATTTAGCTGTAAGACAGTAATCCTTATGCTGTTTGTTACTGTTTGTTTTGGTTGTAATCTGGAAGTAAACACACTGATACATGTACGACGGTCAAGACTCACACTCAAACTGTTTATTTTTCTATTGGCAGTGTCTGCTGTAAAAGAAAGTCACTGCAACCTGAATGAAAGTTTCCATCACTGAAAAAGTGAAACAACTACATTAAGTGAGGTTAACTTCTATGCAGAGCACTGGTTCTGGAACCAAATTACAGAGCGTCTGGATTCTCGCCTTTTCCGGAGTTGTCAAGGGTAAGGGGCACCAGGTGGGTGTGAGGATACTCATGAGCCCCAGGCTGAGTGTGGCTGTGTTGGAGTTCTCATCAGGAAATGAGAGGGTCACTTTGATGCAACTGAGAGTTCCTTAGAGGGGGTCTCTAACTGTTGTTTGTGCTTATGCACTAAATGGCAGTTTGATGTCACTGACCTTCTTGGAGTCTCTGGGGTTGTTCTCAGAAGACTCTATAATTGCTCTGAGAGACCCTAACACGTCAATCTGGGGATTGGGAGGAATGGCCAGCCTACCTGATCTGAACTCGAACAATGTTATATGTTGTTGGACTTCTGTGCTAGTCATGGATTGGCAAAAAATAAACATATGCGCAAGCATAGGGAGGCTCATGAGTGTACTTGGTACCAGAACTCCCTAGGCCAAAGAACAATGATCAACTTTGTGGTCGTATCATCAGATCTACGGCCATATATCTTGGACATTTGGATGAAGGGAAGAGAAAGAGAAGAGAAGAGAAAAGTGTCATGAAGGTGAACTGGGAATATCTGACTGAGGCCTCTGTCTGTAAGGTCTTCAACTCTCACCTCCAAAATAATTTTTTGTGTATTTTGGTAGTGGCTGGGGACATGGGATCCAAGAGGGACATTGCACTTAACCTGTGCAATGTGAATGCAAGACGCTCCGGGTCTGCTTTGCCTTTTGCTACTATATTGTAACCCTCCAGGCTTACTGTAGACAGATCACACACTATTTCATTGGGAGGCATAATAAACACAACAGAACCATGGCCACAAGTAATGACAATACGACCAGTGGACAAGGAGTACTTTGGTCTGACGATAAAACAATTACACTTCTTCAGATATGGAATGAGGAACACATCAAATGGCAACTGTCCACAACGCACAGAAACACTAAAGTTTTCCTCCAATTTTAAGTTCACAAACGCACGGCAGTGCCACATCAAAGTAAAACCAAAACTACATCAATATGTATTATATATGGGCTATAGTATGAACAAGAGGAGGACTGAGGCCCAATCAGAGCTGAAGTGTACTAGAGAAAGAACTGAGTCCTCCTTCAAATGAACTGACAGTGTGAACGCAAGAAGACCTGAGTCCCGCTTCTATCGGTCCACTTTTTGGTGCACTTTCAAAGGACTAAGTTAGATGCATTTAAAAAGGACCAAGTGTGAAAACACCCTTACTGATTTTCAAGTCTCAGATTTAAGAGGAGCAAAGCGACTGTTCTTAGCTGTGGAACAGCGGAACAGCCCTTTACCCTTGTCATGGGAGTTTGCCCATCTTGTCTACATGAGTTTTGTGGATTTGCGGAACATTTACTACTGCTCCCCTGGGAGTCCTGTGGGGCGCGCTGTGAGAATATGGGCTACGAGGGCTGTTGCTATGAGACATCCAGTCCTTGTACAACTAAAGTGAGAGCTGTGTCTGCATACTTGGCACAGTGTCAAACACATTTTCAGCAGATGCTGGCCCTTGCCAGGGTTGTCCCTTGTCACCAATTCTGTTTGTGAAATTCATGGAAAGGTTCTCATGGTGCAGCCGGGAAGAGAGAGGTAATTGCTTTGGGGGTCTCAGAATTGCATACCTGCTCTTCGCAGATGATGTGGTTCTGTTGGCTTCCTCACACTGTGACCTCCAGCATGCACTGGGGTGGTTTGCAGCAAGTGCGAAGTGGTTGGGATGATTTAGTACCTCCAAGTCTGAGGCCATTGTTCTCAAACAGAAAATGGTGGATTGACCCATCTGGGTTGGGTGAGAGATACTGTTCCAAGCAAAGGAGTTCAGGTCGTGGGTTCATGTTCAAGAGTGAGGGTAAAATGGAGCATAAAATGGATAGATGGTTTTGGGCAGCATCAGCAATAGTCTGTCATGTTAAAGAGGGACATGAACTAGAGGGCAAAGCTTCTGCTTTACCAGTCCATCTATGTCTCAACCCACACTTATGGTAATGAAGTGTTCTGGACACATCCAACTGGTAGTGGGCCCCTAGGCAGACTCAGAACACACTGGGGGGGGATTAATATGAATTCTGGCCAGGGAACACCTTGGGAACCCCCCCACAACCTGGACTCTGATAAGTGGATGGAAATTAATAGATGTATGGATGGATATATGGATATATGGATGGATGGATGGATGGATGGATGGTGTCTTTCAATACAGTGCAGTAAAATGTCATTACCAGGTGAAAGTAATTAAACACAGCTTAATACAGTAGCTGTTTTACTCTTCACATGTGATATTGATGGAGGAAGCTATTCAAGTCATTTGTATGTGGGACTGAGAAATCTTTTTGAGTTAAAGTAAGTTATTATGTTTTTGTGTCACTGTTACTATGCTTGATATTCAGTGTGCCATCTTATTACCTAGCCATCTTATCTTATTAAGTATTACAGATCTATTTGACCTGTCTCTGACCTGGTGGGTATCCTTCTGGTTCCCTCTCTGAGTGAGATCTTGAAGAGTAGGTGAGTAAATCACTGTTAGCTTTACTCCTCCTTCTGTCCCTCCTGAAGGAATGGAGAGGGCAACTGTTGAGCAGCACAGCTTCCTCAACTGATGAAGATGCTGATGATGATGATGCTGTTGTGTGCTCGTCTGGCTCAGAACTTAAATCCAGCTCCTGTAAGACACAGATGTTGGTATACAGCCTTGTGACTTCTTCAAAGGCCTACAAGTCTTCAAGGGCTGCTAAAACACCAGCAACATGTGGATAGTCCAAACAAATGTATCATTGTATCTGAAGAAGCAGCAGGTAAAGAAATATCAACTCATAGCACATAGGAAACAAGACACTTAAATTTTAGTTAAAAAAAAAAGAAAATAACAATAATGATGATGATGATGATGATGATGATAATAATAATAATAATAATAATAATATATTGTTGACATTTTAGGAGAAAACAAGTATTGGATTCAGTAGGGTGCAACTCTCTTGTGTTACTATTTTGTTTTTTTTTTGTTTTTTTTGTTTGGATGTTGTCATGCTTCCATAAAGCTTTAAATAATCTTTATATGTGTTGTTACTTATGTGCTTACTAGGACTGTAACAATACATGTATTTGTATTGAATTGTTTGGTATGAGGCTTTCAGTTTGGTATGCATTACAAACCAAAAAATATATCAAACTATCCTATTACATTTGGAAAATAATATATACAGCTTAAACTGTGCTTGATATAATGTACTTATTGCCACTGCACTTAACAAGGCAGCCCACAGGACGGAACAGGCAATATGCTGTTTTCCCCTCCAACCCCCAAACCAGAAAATTCTACTCTAGTGAGACACATTGGGAGGCAGCTACTCTATGCTACCTTGTTGTAAGATGGTTAGTAACGCCATTACCAGACCAGAAATGGAAGATCCTCCAATTACCCACTTGTCTGGTGGTTGAAGCACTCCTGGTTTTGCTGTGAATCTTAAGAGCGATGGCAAGGAAGTGGTGGACAAAAAAGCCACAGTACACACCTAGCCAAAGAATGACCCACTGCACAGCTTAAGACACTCCTTAGCAGCTAACTCAGTAGCACAGTAACATACACAACACACAAGCCGAAGCACAAGCTGCTGCACAGCGACAGATTTTTGTTAGCAGCCAAGCCAGTAGCATGTCTGTGGGTGGACAATACAAACCCTGTAAAGCAGGGAACGAGAGCTGCTGCATGGCTATAGCCTCTTGTTCACTGGCTAACATTAATACAAAGCACACACCCACATCAGTATGCAGTAACTGTCAGCAGGTCGGGTAGTCCATTTGGTTAGAGAGACTGAAAGGTTTGTCGGTGACGGCTATTTATCTTGTGTTTATATGAGGCATTTAACAGAGATGATTATTTGTGTGTTTATTAGACTGAAAGAGCTCAGAGAGCTCGTGGGACATAATGCACTTACCACCTGCACACAGTGGGCAAAAGAAACCACACTGATACTAAGCACTCTTATGTCAAATCCTGGACACAGAAATAGTGAAAACCAGGCTATCAGTCTAACTGCACAGTTCATTCTCATTGACTGATTAATTGGCACTGGTTATGTATATAATTGTGGTGTATTTATTATGAATACAGTCCATCTGCTGCTCGTTTTGTATGTTTTTTACTGTTTTTCGCTGTCACTACTGCAAATGCAACTGTAGCCAGAATCTCACTGTTACTATCCTCATTCATATTTTAAGAAGGTACAAATCATATTCAGCCACTAAATAAGCCTGAAAAGCTGGAAATCAGAATGGAAGTACAGAGAGTTGTTACAGAGAGATGGTACACTGTCTCATCTAGTTGCATTGGTGTGAACCAGCAGGTTTTTAGAACGTTGCAGAACAGCGCATTGCAAGTGGTTGCCTGTTTCAACTCATCTCGTCATGAATCTTTGTTCTGAACTGGGCATTACACTTCCCCCCAGCACAATCCATGACTACCTCAAAATCCAGAAATCCAGCCTGAAAATAAAGAAAATCTGAAACGATTGCATAAGAGTCTATGGAGCCCAGCTTTAAAGTTGGCAGACCTTGCAACTGTTCCTATGCTATGATTGGCCGGTCTGCGTTCAAGAGTGGTACTTCGGGCGTACTTAAGTTCACAAAGATTAATAATGTAATAGCCACATGCAGTTACAGTAAAATTTGTGAAAATTAGTCACCAATTGCCAGTACAAACATGTGTACCTGGAAGTCATATGAGAGTTCAGGACAGAGGCGGCTATACTGTGGCAGCAGCTCTTTGGGTCTGTCTGGCTCAGGAGGAAGACGAAGTTTGTTCAGGTCAGTCTCCAAATCATCATCCTGGACAGAGAAACACACATGAGCATCAGGGCGGATAGAGGGAAACTTAGAGAACAAGCTGTTGAAAAGGGGAGCAGACCTTTGAAATACAGAGAAAATTGGCTGGAACCAGGTAAGGTCAGAGATTATAGATTGTTCTGTCATCCACGAGAAAATGGGCTCAGTTGAGGCTGACTTGGTTTTTCCCCCTAACTCTCCCCTGTTAGCTCCTCTCATTGTGCTCAGTTCACCTCCTCCTGACCACTTCATCCTGTCTCTCACCTCTTCCACCATCATTCTTTTTCCTTCCTAATCACCTCATTATTTTTACCTCTCTGCAAATAACAACAATAATTAAAGCTGCAAGCAGCATTGAACGGGCCCTAGCACCATCACGCAACTCAAGGGCGCTGGCAGGACACCGGCTGATGCCGTCGTTTATTCCTGTCGACGGCAGACCCCTCACGCAGGACTTACACGTCATATCCCTCAAATCATACAAAGACATGTAATTTTGCCAGTAGGTGGCGTCGTACTAATAACCAAGTATTGGCGTATAGATGTGTTCAGGGCAGGACTGTCATCAATCCTGTGAAGTTTGGGGAAGATTGGAACATGTATGGTGAAGTTGCGAACCAGTTACAAGCAAATTCAAAATGGCGGACTTTCTGTTGGGTTTGGCACATGGCTGCATGAGGCTTTTTTGTATGTCTTTCAGTGATGCATGTGCCTACCAAGTTTCATAGATGTAGGTCAAACCAGCTTCGGGGGCTGCTTCGTAGAAAATTTGTAGGGGGCACTGTTGAGCCATGTTGGCACATCAGAGCACACAAATCACATCAGACAACACAAATCGGAGCCTACCATATGTGTGCCAAGTTTCATGACTTTACAAGAATGTTTTATCCCTCAAAAACAACTTCGTCTTTTATGGCGAATTAGGCATTGCCACGGTGACGAAACATCACTAAGCTTGATGGGTGGTCTCGGGAGTGACTCCACATCACGCTCCCCAAATTTCGTGCGAATCGATCAATTTTCATGTCACTTGATTTTTCTCTGTTTATAGCGCCCCCTATTGGCCAATTTCTGCCACATGTGGCACAGACCCTCTGGTTGACTTTTGAAACAAGTGATTCGAGTTTGAAGTTGATAGCTTTTACTGTGACAAAAATATGCAACAGTATGTGTTTTTTAGCTAGCAGAAAAAAATGTTTATTTTTAGCTAGCGCATTTTTTGGAGTAGCAAAATTCTTTTGATAACTTTTAGTCAGGCCAGTCTGGAGATTGTATGTGCAAAGTTTCATGAAGATGGAGCTTAAACGCTAGGAGGAGTTCGAAAAAGTAGATTTTTGATGTTTTGTGACGTACAAAGAGAAATATGCAGTAGGAGTGGGCGTGGCCTATGTCAGAAGATGCAACTCTATCTAGGGAAAACGTGGATGTAAAGTTATGAAGATGTGACTGAAAATGTGGAAGTTACAGGCCAAAATGCGTTTGCGTCCGTTATAGCGCCACCTAGTGGAGAAGACACACAATTTTTCCTATGGGTGGTCTGTATCCTATTCTATATATACCTTGTGAATTTCACAGCCCTCAGCATAATACTTGAGCTGAAATAAATGTTTGTTGTTTATCTTGTAATAAGCCACGCCCACTTTGACCAGTTATGACTAACTTCAAGTTCTGGTGTCAGGAGTGACTCAGCATCATACTCACCAAATTTCGTATAAATCGGTGCAGCCATTTACAAGATAGAAGTTTCCCATATTTGCAAGCGCCCCCTAGTGGCCAAAATTAGCTAAATTTGGTTCACCCCCTCACAGGCACATGTTAAGCAAGGATCTCAGATTTGGTTTTGTTAGCATGTATTTTGACTGAAATATGCCACCGTTCGCCTTGTTAAAGCTAGCTAGAAAAATTTATTCGTTAATAGTTTGAGCATATTTCGACCAATCAAAATTCTTTTGATAACTTTTGATCAGGTCCAGCTGTAGACTGTACGTGCCAAGTTTCACGCTGAACGAACAAAACCCCAAGGAGGAGTTCGAAAAAGTAGGTTTTCCAGTTTTCGCGATTTTGCTCAAAAAATGTATAGGCGGAAATGGGCGTGGCGCTGCCCAGGTGATTCAGCACCATTCAGGGAATCTGATGATATGAGGTTTGTGAATGTGCGACGTATGGTCTGGTAATTATAGCCCAAAACATGTTGAAAATTAGTAGGGGGCGCTACTGAGCCATATTTGTGCACATTGTCATGAAACCCCTACCATACTCAAAATTTCACCACTTCTGACGAGTCAGTGAAGTTTCATGAGTTTTCGAGTATGTTACGGCCCCCCAAAAGGCAGTTGATTTTGTTTAAGAATAATAATAAATATAGCCGCAAGCGGCAATTCCGGGGTTCAAGCCAGCATAGCCATTTAAATTTTGAAAGGTGGGTAAGATCAAGACCTTTGATACTCTGAGTTTGTTGATGTTTGAAAAAAACCCTCATTGATTTATGGCCGGATTTTGTGAAATTTCATTTCCCTTGATGTTTCTCTGTTTATAGCCCCCCCTATTGGCCAAATTACGCCAAATTTGGCACAGATCCTCTGGTTGACGTCTAAAACAAGTGACTTGAGTTTGACGTCGATAGCTTTTACTTTGACAAAAATATGCAACGGTATGTGTTTTTTAGCTAGCAGAAAAAAATTGTTCCTTTATATCTACCACATTTTTTGGAGTAGCAAAATTCTTTTGATAACTTTTTATCAGGCACATCTGGAGATTGTATGTGCAAAGTTTCGTGCAGATGGAGCCTAAACGCTAGGAGGAGATAGAAAAAGTAGGTTTTTGATATGTAGTGACTTAAAAAGAGAAATATGCAGTGGAAGTGGGCGTGACCTATGTCAGAAGATGCGACTCTATTGTGGGAGAAAGTGGATATAAAGTTTATGAAAATGTGATTTAAAATGTGGAAGTTACAGGCCAAAATGCGTTTTCACCCGTTATAGCGCCACCTAGTGGAGTAGACACACAATTTTTGGTATGGTTGGTCTGTGTCCTATTCTATATATACTCTGTGAATTTCATAGCTCTCAACATAATACTTGAGCTAAAATAAATGTTTGTTTTTATCTTGTAATAAGCCACGCCCACTTTGACCAATCGTGATGAACTTCAAGATATGGCTTCAGGAGTTACCCAGCATCATACCCACCAAATTTGGTAAAAATCGGTGCAGCCATTTAAGAGATACAAATTTCCAATATTTGCAGCGCCCCCTAGTGGCCAACATTCTCCAAATTTGGCTCATACCCTCACAGTCACATGCCAACCAAGGATCTCCGATTTGGTGTTGTTAGCATTTACTTTGACCGAGATATGTAACAGTTCGCATTTTTATAGCTAGCTAGAAAAATTTATTCATTAATCATTTGCGCATTTTTTGACTGAACAAAATTCTTTTTGATAACTTTAGATCAGGTCCAAGAGAAGACTGTCCGTGCCAAGTTTCACGCTGATTGGACAAAAATCCAAGGAGGAGATAGAAAAAGAAGGTTTTTCAGTTTTCGCGATTTTGTGAAAAAAATTTTTAGGCGGAAATGGGCGTGGCCTAGCCCAGGTGATTCAGCACTATTCAGTGAATCTGTGGATATGATGTTTTTGAATGTGCGACATATGGTGTGGGAGTTATAGCCCAAAACGCATTTACCTTGGTTATAGCGCCACCATCTGGCCAATTGGTATTTCTATATTATGAGCACCATTTGCACACAACTTCCAGTTATTGGTGAAAATTTCATGTCTCTACGATGTAACATCTCACGGGAATTTGCGAAAACATTTCTGAAGAAGAAGAAGAAGAAGAAGAAGAAGAAGAAGAAGAAGAAGAAGAATAATAAAACAGTAGGAAAACAATAGGGTTTCAGCCCTTCGGGCTTGAACCCCTAATTAAAGCTGCAAGCAGCGTTGAACGGGCCCTCGCACCCCACGCAACTCGGTGCCTGGCGTGGCCGCCACCGTCTCGCCAGAGGTCGACCGGCAGACGCCTCCTTCGGACAGTGTAGGAACCAATGCGTTGCGACTTCCCATCTCCACTGGGTGGCGCTATGACTCTGATTCCTGAGCGTCATGTGGGTGTGTTCATGCCAGGACTATTATCATACATGTGAAGTTTGGAGCAGATTCGACCATTAGATCCCATGTTATAGCAATATCGTGTTTCATGGTGAGACATCAAGTGTCGACGCCATGTCACAGCCACACCGTTCCATGCTGAGCAATTCTCTTAATCTGTTTTGATCACACACTTGTGTAGATGGTACACACCAGTTTTGGAGTTAATTGATTCATTTCTGGAGGAGGAGATCATTAAAATACAACACGTGGAAAACGCCAAAAATGACTGTAAATTTCAAAATGGCCGACTTCCTGTCGGGTGTGGCCTACATGAGCAAGAGGCTTTTTTGTGCATCTGGACACCTATACATGTGCATACTGATTTTCGTGTACGTCTGTGAAAGTTGTTATGGGGGACGCTGCACTTTAAGGGGCGTGGCCAAGCCATACGGCCACGCTTATTGATGAAACTCATACTATACATTCAGGTCTGGACTGTTAACAAACATGTGAAGTTTGGTGAAGAATGGACAATGTATGCCAAAGTTATACTAATTTCGTGTTTTATGGCGAGACATCAAACTTCGCCGCCACCTAACGGCCAAACCGTTTCACGATGCAAAAATCTGCTTATAAGTTTTGATTACACATTTGTCTAGATGGCACACAATGATTTTGAAGTTGTTCTGATGCATCCTGTAGGTGGAGTTCATTAAAATACAACACGTGGAAAACGCCAAAAATGACCATTAAATTCAAAATGGCCGACTTCCTGTTGGGTTTGGCCAACGGGTCCAAGAGACTTTTTTGTGCGTCTGGATGTGATACATATGTGTACCAATTTTCATGCATGTCAGTGAAACGTGTGGGTGTGGCCAAGCCATTTGGCCACGCCCATCATATCACATGTTCAGGGCTGGACTGTTAACACACATGTGAAGTTTCAGGCAGATATGACCAAGGACACTGAAGTTAAGGCCACTTAACTGCGTTTTGGCGAACCGTTGACTTCGCCGCCCTGTGGGCGGAACGCCGTTCGGCGATACGTCACAAATCTTCATCATGTAGCATTACCAACGTGTTAAGGCCTTTCTGACCAATTTTGAGTTGGACATACTGAACGTGCTGAGAGTAGCACCTCAAAGTCTAAAACATGGCTTTTCCTGTCGCCAGCAGGGGGCGCTTTGAGAACGGGGGAATTTTTTGATGTTGGCGTGATGACGGCCGGACTACGATCATACCCAGCAAGTTTTGTGCCGATCGGACTTATCATGCCCAAGTAATAGCACTTTTGTTTTGGGGGTTTTTTTTTGGCGAGACGTCAAACTTCGCCGCCACCTGACGGCCAAACCGTTTAACGTAGGGAAAATCGTATGATAACTTTTGATCATCAAGTGGTCTAGTTCCAGCACGCCAAATTTGAAGCCGATCCAATGAACCGTGTAGGAGGAGATAGCTCTGAGAGAATTCTTGGAAATCGCCAAAATCGGTTAAAAAAATGAATATTTAAATCAAAAGAGCCGGCTTCCTGTTGGTTTTAGAAAAAAGTCCAAGCGTGCATTTTCGTGCATCTTGGGATGATACACGACCTCCCCGAATTTCGTGGAATTTGGTCAAACGGGCTGCCGGTGGGAGCCGATTGAAATTTTCTAGGGGGCGCCATTTCGCCATTTTGCAACAGGCATCGTTTAAATTTTGCGTACACATAAATTTTCACCAAGACGAATGTGCATGCCAAATTTGGTGAGTTTTCGAATATGTTAAAGCCCCCAAAAATGCGTTTAAAGTCGCGGAGAAAAAAAAAAAAAAATAATTAAAGCTGCAAGCAGTGATGAACGGGCCCTCGCCCCCCTTGCGCGTCGGAGGTACGGGCGGCCGCAGCGCAGCTGACCTCTGACCTGAACGCAGACCGCACGCTGTAAATTTTATGTCAATATGTGGTTTTCATGAACAATGGACGTTGCATGTAGGAGATAGGGACCGCTTTCTGTGTCCTCTATGTGGCGCTAGAGAATACCCAGCAGTTATACATAATATGGCTGTATATCACGTGTGGAACACACCGTGTAAATTTCATGTCAATGGGATGAAATTTGTCACATAAGGCTGACTTCCTGTTGTCAGTCGGTGGCGCTGTGCTTCTGATTCAATATGCATGGCGATCAGGGGCGGAGTGTCATCACACACGTGAAGTTTCGAGAAAACTGGTCAATGCACCGAGGAGTTATGACAAGTTGACGGTTCGCCCACCAGGGGGCCCTCAAAGTGTAACCAGACGTGGGCTGATACATTCAGGGTCGGACCCTTATCACACTATTGAAGTTTCATGCAAATCGGATAAAGCATGAAGGAGTTATCATGACTTGATGTTCAATGGCGAGACATCGAAAGTCTGCAACATGACATCAAATGTGTGTCACTGTGGAGTTTCATCAACTTGATGGTCACATGGCTCCAAAATAGAACTGATTAGGTCAGGAGTCTGGAGTTGGTGTTTGTCAATGTAAAGTATGGCACTTCCTGTTTCCACAAGGGGACGCCATGAGCGAGACTGTCGTCAAGAATATGGCAGCGCTGAGGGCAGGGCTCTTATCATCTACAGACATTTTGAACCAGTTTGGATGAATAACATGCGAGAGAGAGCTGCTGGAATGTGCATGGTGGTGCATCCAATATGACAGCGCGTAGCAGCCATGCCCCTTGACCACTAACCTCTAAACCAAACGCAGACCACACACTGTAAATTTCATGTTAATATGTACATTTTCATGAATATTGAACTTTGCATTTAGGAGATAGGGACCACTTCCTGTGTCCACTATGTGGCACTAGAGAATACCCAGTAGTTACGCATAATACGGCTGTATATCATGTGTAGACCACACCGTGTAAATTTCATGTCAATCGGATGAAATTTGTCACATAAGGCTGACTTCCTGTTGTCAGTAGGTGGCGCTGTGCTTCTGACTCAATAAGCATGCGATCAGGGGCGAAGTGTCATCACACACGTGAAGTTTGGAGAAAATCGGACAACGCACCGAGGATTTATGACAAGTTGATGGTTCGCCCACCAGGGGGTGCTCAAAGTGTAACCAGACGTGGGCTGATACATGCAAGGGTTGAGCCATATCACACTATTCAAGTTTCATGCAAATCAAATAATGCGTGATGGAGTTATCATGACTTGATGTTAAACGGCGAAACATCGAAAGTCGCCGCCGCCGCCACGGACAGTCCGCAACATGACATGACATATGTGTCACTGTGGAGATTCATCAACTTGATTGTCACATGGCTCCAAAATAGAACCGATTAGGTCAGGAGTCTGGAGTTGGTGTTTGTCAATGTAAAGTATGGCACTTCCTGTTTCCACAAGGGGACGCCGTGAGCCAGACTGTCTTCAAGCATATGGCAGCGCTGAGAGCAGGGCTCTTATCATCTATAGACATTTTGAAGCAGTTTGGATGAATAACGTGTGAGAGAGAGCTGCTCGAATGTGCATGGCGGTGCATTTAGCCCCGCCCATGGGCGGCGCCCCTATCAGATCAAAGAGCTTGCCACCCTTGACCTGTGTATCAATTTTCATGAAGATATGAGGTCATTAAAGCCATCAAAGAACCAAACCTATTTTGGCGAGTGATGGATAGTCGCCGCGTCGCCAGACGGACGCCATTCGTTGTAACCTCACAGCATTCATAATATATCTTCACCAACTTGTTAGGCATGTTGTAGAAGTGGAATGAAGTTGATGGAGTCAACCATGTGTCATCAGTACATGTTAAAGTAAAAACAAATCACTTCCTGTTACCACCGGGGGGCGCCATGAGTCAAGTGGGAAGTTAATATATCGGCGCGTTCAGGGCGCAGCCATCGTCATGCCCAGCAAGTTTGAAGCTGATAGGATCAAGTATGTGGGCGTGACAGTCGGTCAAAGTTAGACGGCGAGCTCCAACACAGTTGGCAAAGTTCATGGAGCCCTATCAGCCACGCCCTATGACCTACATACCTGCAGAGCACAACTTTAGATCACCATGTTGTCTTGATGAGCTGTGAAAAATTTCAAGCCGATTGGTTGAATCCCCTAGGACGAGTTCGTTCAAATACGAGGTGTGGAAATGGCCAAAATCACACTTTTCTCGAAAGTTCAAATCAAAATGGCCGACTTCCTGTTGGGATTTTACCATGACATTTAGAGACTTTTTTGTGCGTCTGGGCATGATGAATGTGTGTACCAAATTTCTTGTGCCGACGACAAACTAACCCCTATGGGGAGGGTATTTTGAAAATTTCAAGGGGGCGCTATAGAGACATTTAGCCCCGCAAATGGGCGTCGCCCCTATCAGATCAAAGAGCTTGCCACCCTTGACCTGTGCACCAATTTTCATGATGATATGAGGTCATTAAAGCCATCAAAAAGCCAAACGTATTTTCTTGGCGAGTGATCGATAGTCGCCGCATCGCCAGATGGACGCCATTGGTTGTAACCTCACAGCGTTGATAGACTAGTTTCACCAACTTGTTAGGTATGTTTTAGAAGTGGAATGAAGTTGATGGAGTCAACCATGTGTCATCAGTACATGTTAAAGTAAAAACAAATCACTTCCTGTTACCACCGGGGGGCGCCATGACTAAAGTGGGAAGTTAATATATCGGGACGTTCAGGGCGGAGACATTGTCATGCCCAGCAAGTTTGAAGCTGATAGGATCAAGTATGTGGGCGTGACAGTCGGTCAAAGTTAGACGGCGAGCGAAAAAATAGTCGCCGAAGTTCATCGAGCCCTATCAGCCACGACCTATGACCTACACACCTGCAGAGCACAACTTTAGATCACCATGTTGTCTTGATGAGCTGTGAAAAATTTGAAGCCGATTGGTTGAATCCCCTAGGACGAGTTCGTTCAAATACGAGGTGTGGAAATGGCCAAAATCGCCCTTTTAGCCAAAGTTCAAATCAAAATGGCCGCCTTCCTGTTGGGATTTGACCATGACTGCAATTCATTTTTTTGTGCGTCTGGGCATGATGAATGGGTGTACCAAATTTCGTGTGGCTACGACAAACTAACCCCAATGGCCAGGGGGGGTTTGAAAGTTTCTAGGGGGCGCTATTTCGCAATTTGGCCGTGTCCATGTGCGGCGCCCCCAAAATATCGAATTTCGGATCCGGCCGCAGGGATGTGCAAAAATTGACAACTTTTCCAATTGGGGAAATGGGCGAAATTGGGGCACGAAAAGCGGAAAGAATAATAACGAACAATAATAAACAGCAAGAAAACAATAGGGCCTTCGCAGGCGACGCTGTCGCCGCTGCTCGGGCCCTAAATATAGCCGCAAGCGGCAATTCCGGGGTTCAAGCCAGCATAGCCATTTAAATTTTGAAAGGTGGGTAAGATTAAGACCTTTGATACACTGAGTTTGTTGATGTTTGAAAAAACCCTCATTGATTTATGGCCGGATTTTGTGAAATTTCATTTCACTTGGTGTTTCTCTGTTTATAGCGCCCCCTATTGGCCAATTTCCGCCAAATTTGGCACAGATCCTCTGGTTGACGTCTAAAACAAGTGACTTGAGTTTGACATCGATAGCTTTTACGTTGACAAAAATATGCAGCGGCATGTGTTTTTTAGCTAGCAGAAAAAAATTGTTCCTTTGTATCTACCATATTTTTTGGATTAGCAAAATTCTTTTGATAACTTTTCATCAGGCACATCTGGAGATTGTATGTGCAAAGTTTCGTGCAGATGGAGCGTAAACGCTAGGAGGAGATAGAAAAAGTAGGTTTTTGATGTGTAGTGACTTACAAAGAGAAATATGCAGTGGAAGTGGGCGTGGCCTATGTCAGAAGATGAGACGCTATGTAGGGAACACGTGGATATAAAGTTTATGAAAATGTGATTTAAAATGTGGAAGTTACAGGCCAAAATGCATTTTCACCTGTTATAGCGCCACCTAGTAGAGTAGACACAAAATATTTGGTATGGATGGTCTGTGTCCTATCCTTTATATACCCTGTGAATTTCATAGGTCTCAACATAATACTTGAGCTAAAATAAATGTTTGTTTTTTATCTTGTAATAAGCCACGCCCACTTTGAACAATCGTGATGAACTTCAAGATATGGCCTCAGGAGTGACCCAGCATCATACCCACCAAATTTGGTAAAAATCGGTGCAGCCATTTAAGAGATACAAATTTCCCATATTTGCAGCGCCCCCTAGTGGCCAACATTCGCCAAATTTGGCTCATACCCTCACAGTCACATGCCAATTAAGGATCTCCGATTTGGTGTTGTTAGCATTTATTTTGACCGAGATATGCAACAGTTTGCGTTTTTATAGCTAGCTAGAAAAATGTATTCATTAATAATTTGCGCATCTTTTGACCAAACAAAATTCTATGAGTAACTTTAGATCAGATCCAGCTAAAGACTGTACGTGCCAAGTTTCACGCTGATTGGACAAAATCCCAAGGAGGAGATAGAAAAAGAAGGTTTTCAAGTTTTTGCGATTTTGTGAAAAAAATTTCTAGGCGGAAATGGGCGTGGCCTATCCCAGGTGATTCAAGACTATCCAGGGAATCTGTGGATATAACGTTTTTGAATGTGCGACATATGGTGTGGGAGTTATAGCCCAAAACGCATTGACCTTGGTTATAGCGCCACCATCTGGCCAATTGGTATTTCTATATTATGAGCACCATTTGCACACAACTTCCAGTTATTGGTGAAAATTTCATGTCTCTATGATGTACCATCTCAAGGGAATTTGCGAAAACATTTCTGAAGAACAAGAAGAAGAAGAATAATAATAATAATAAAACAGCAGGAAAACAATAGGGTTTCAGCCCTTCGGGCTTGAACCCCTAATTAAAGCTGCAAGCAGCATTGAACGGGCCCTCGCACCTTCACGCAACTCGAGCGCATTGGCAGGACGCCGGCTCACGCCACCGTTCATTGCTGTCGAAGGCAGACCCCTCACGCAGATATGTCATTTTGCCAGTAGGTGGCGCCGTACTAATAACCAAGTATTGGCATAAAGATGTGTTCAGGGCAGGACTGTCATCAAGCCTGTGAAGTTTGGGAAGAATTGAACATGTATGGTGAAGTTGCGAACCAGTTATAAGCAAATTCAAAATGGCGGACTTGTTGTTGGGTTTGGCACATGGCTGCAAGAGGCTTTTTTATACGTCTTTCAGTGATGCAAGTGTGTACCAAGTTTCATAGATGTAGGTCAAACCAGCATCGGGGGATGCTTCTTAGAAAATTTGTAGGGGGCGCTGTTGAGCCATGTTGGCACATCAGAGGCGAAAAATCACATCAGACAACTCACATCGGATACTGTCATATGTTTGTCAAGTTTCATGACGTTACAAGCATCCCTTACCCCTCAAAAACAACTTCGTCTTTTATGGCGAATAAGGCGTTGCCACGGTGACCAAACATCACTAAGCTTTACAGCTGGCCTCGGGAGGGACTCCACATCACGCTCGCCAAATTTTGTGCGAATCGATGAATTTTCATTTCACTTGATTTTTCTCTGATTTTAGCGCCCCCTATTGGCTAATTTCTGCCAAATTTGGCACAGTGCGTCTGGATGACGTCTGTAAGGAGTGAATTGAGTTTGACATTGATAGCTTTTCGTGAAACAAAAATATGCAATGGTATGTGTTTTTTAGCTAGCAGAAAAAAACTGTTTATTTTTAGCTAGCGCATTTTTTGGAGGAGCAAAATTCTTTTGATAACTTTTGGTCACGCACGTCTGGAGATTGTATGTGCAAAGTTTCGTGAAGATGGACCTTAAACGCTAGGAGGAGTTCGAAAAAGTAGGTTTTTGATGTATACTGACTTACAAAGACAAATATCCAGTGGAAGTGGGCGTGGTCTCTGTCAGAAGATGCAAGTCTATTTAGGGAACACGTGGATATAAAGTTTATGAAGATGTGATTTAAAATGTGGAAGTTACAGGCCAAAATGCATTTGCATGCGTTATAGCGCCACCTAGTGAAGTACACACATAATTTTTTTTAGGGTTGGTCTGTGTGCTATTCTTTATATACCCTGTAAATTTCACAGTCCTCAGCGTAATACTTGAGCTGAAATAAATGTTTGTTGTTTATCTTGTAATAAGCCACGCCCACTTTTACCAGTCATCACTTACTTCAAGTTATGGGCTCAGGAGTGACCCAGCATCATACCCACCAAATTGCGTAAAAATCAGTGCAGCCATTTACGAGTTATAACTTTCCCATATTTGCAGCGCCCCCTAGTGGCCAACATTAGCCAAATTTGGCTCAGCCTTTCACAGCCACATGGCAAGCAAGGATTTGCGATTTGGTGTTGTTAGCATGTTTTATGACCGAAATATGCCACAGTTCGCCTTTTTATAGCTAGCTAGAAAAATTTATTCGTTAATAATTTGCGCAAATTTTGACCAATCAAAATTCCTTTGATAACTTTTGATCACGTCCAGCCGCAGACTCTACCTGCCAAGTTTCATGCTGAACGAACAAAACCCCAAGGAGGAGTTCGAAAAAGTAGGTTTTCCAGTTTTCGCGATTTTGCTCAAAACTTTATAGGCGGAAATGGGCGTGGCCGTGCCCAGGTGATTCAGTACTATGCAGGGAATCTGGAGATATGAGGTTTGTGAATGTGCGACGAATGGTCTGGGAGTTATAGCCCAAAACATTTTGAAAATTAGTAGGGGGCGCTAATGAGCCATTTTTGTGCATATTGTCATGAATCCCCTACCATACGTAAATTTTCACCACTTTTGACGAGTCTGTGAAGTTTCATGAGTTTTCGAGCAAGTTACGGCCCCCAAAAAGGCAGTTGATTTCGGTTAAGAATAATAATAATAATAATAATAATAATAATAATAATAATAATAATAATAATAATTCCTTGCATTTCAATAGGGTCCTCGCACCGCTTGGTGCTCGGGCCCTAATAATAAAACAGTAGGAAAACAATAGGGTTTCAGCCCTTCGGGCTTGAACCCCTAATTAAAGCTGCAAGCAGCGTTGAGCGGGCCCTCGCACCCCACGCAACTCGGGGCCTGGCGCGGCTGCCACCGTGTCACCAGAGGTCGACCGGCAGACGAGGCGCTGAATGTTCGCCTCCTTCGGACAGTGTAGGAACCAATGCGTTGCGACTTCCCGTCTCCACTGGGTGGCGCTATGACTCTGACTCCTGAGCGTCATGTGGGTGTGTTCATGCCAGGACTATTATCATACATGTGAAGTTTGGAGCAGATTCGACCATTAGATCCCATGTTATAGCAATATCGTGTTTCATGGTGAGACATCAAGTGTCGACGCCATGTCACAGCCACACCGTTCCATGCTGAGCAATTCTCTTAATCTGTTTTGATCACACACTTGTGTAGATGGTACACACCAGTTTTGGAGTTAATTGATTTATTTCTGGAGGAGGAGATCATTAAAATACAACACGTGGAAAACGCCAAAAATGACTGTAAATTTCAAAATGGCCGACTTCCTGTCGGGTGTGGCCTATATGTGCAAGAGGCTTTTTTGTGCGTCTGGACACGATACATGTGCATACTGATTTTCGTGCACGTCGATGAAAGTTGTTATGGGGGACGCTGCACTTTGAGGGGCGTGGTCAAGCCATACGGCCACGCTTATTGATGAAACTCATACTATACATTCAGGTCTGGACAGTTAACAAACATGTGAAGTTTGGTGAAGAATGGACAATGTATGCCAAAGTTATACTAATTTCGTGTTTTATGGCGAGACATCAAACTTCGCCGCCACCTGACGGCCAAACCGTTTCACGATGCAAAAATCTGCTTCTAAGTTTTGATTACACCTTTGTCTAGATGGCACACAATGATTTTGAAGTTGTTCTGATGCATCCTGTAGGTGGAGTTCATTAAAATACAACACGTGGAAAACGCCAAAAATGACCATTAAATTCAAAATGGAGGACTTCCTGTTGGGTGTGGCCTATCCGTGCAAGAGGCTTTTTTGTGCGTGTGGATGTTATACATGTGTCTACCAAGTTTCGGGCATATCAGTGAGACGTCCTATGGTGATTATTTGTGTGAATGGGCGTGGCCAATCCATTTAGCCACGCCTATTAACGAAATTCATAACATATGTTCTGGGTTGGACTGTCAATATACCTGTGAAGTTTCACACAGATCTGACCAAGTACAGTGAAGTTATTGCCACTTCCTGTTTCATGGCGAGACGTCAAAATTCAACCTCCCACAACTGGCGTGCCCTTTAGATTCTGCGAGACCTTTTAATAACTTTTGATCAGGAAGTGTTCTAGATGGTAATCGGTAATTTTGAAGCCGTTCTGATGAATTCTGTAGGAGGAGTTCGTTAAAATACGATGCGTGCGCGACACCAAAAATGACCATGACATTCAAAATGGCCGACGTCCTGTTGAATTTAGCCTAGAGGTCCAAGAGACTTTTTTGTTTGTCTGGGGGTGATGGAGATGTATACCAATTTTTGTGCATATCGGTGAGACGTCCTATGGAAGTAATTCATATGAATGGGCGTGGCCAAGCCATATGGCCACGCCCATTGACGAAATTCATATCACATATTCAGGGCTGGACTGTTGACACACATATGAAGTTTCAGGTGGATATCATCAAAAACACCAACGTTAAGGCCATTTTTATGCATTTTGGCGAAGGGTCGACTTCGCCGCCCTCCGGATGGAACGCCGTTTGACGACAGTCAAAATTCTTCATCATGGAGCATTACCAACATGTTGAGGCCTTTCTGACCAAATTTGAGCTGGATTTGCTGAACGTGCTCAGAGCTGGACCTCAAAGTCTAAAACATCGCTTTTTCTGTCACCAGCAGGGGGCGCTATGCAAATTTCAATATTTCTGCATGTAGACGTCTTCAGGGCGGGACTATTATGAATCCTGGGGAGTTTGGTACTGTTCGGACTATTGATGCCAAAGTTATAGCAATCTCATTTTTCATGGCGAGACATCAAACTTCGCCGCCACGCCCAGGTCAGGTTGTTTGGAGTTTACGTAATCCGTTAATAGCTTTTGATCACAAACTAGTCTAGTTGGTGCACAGCAATTTTGAAGCCGTTCTGATTATTCCTGTAGGAGGAGTTCGTTAAAATACAACACGTGGAAAACGCCAAAAATGGCCGTTCAACGCCAAATATCTCACTTCCTGTTGGGTTTAGCCTATGTGTCCCTATGACCTTTTTTGTGCGTCTCAGCATGATCTACATGCGTACCGATTTTCGTGCAGATCCGTGAAACCTGCCGAGTAGAGTGCTCTTTAAGGGGCGTGGCCTAGCCATTTTGACCCACCCACCTCCACAAACCCTAAAATACCTAAATTTACACCGCGACTGATGCGCATGCCAAAATTGGCGTGTTTTGGAATATGTTCAGGCCTCCAAATAAGCGATTTACTTTTGTCGTAATAATAATAATAATAATTCCTGCAATTTCAATAGGGTCCTCGCACCGCTTGGTGCTCGGGCCCTAAATATAGCCGCAAGCGGCAATTCCGGGGTTCAAGCCAGCATAGCCATTTAAATTTTGAAAGGTGGGTAAGATCAAGACCTTTGATACATTGAGGTTGTTGATGTTTGAAAAAACCCTTTATTGATTTATGGCCGGATTTTGTGAAATTTCACTTCACTTGATGTTTCTCTGTTTGTAGTGCCCCCTATTGGCCAATTTCCGCCAAATTTGGCATAGAGCCTCTGGTTGACATCTAAAACAAGTGACTTGAGTTTGACGTCGATAGCTTTTACTTTGACAAAAATATGCAACGGTATGTGTTTTTTAGCTAGCAGAAAAAAATTGTTCCTTTATATCTACCACATTTTTTGGAGTAGCAAAATTCTTTTGATAACTTTAGATCAGGCAAGTCTGGAGATTGTATGTGCAAAGTTTCGCGCAGATGAAGCTTAAACGCTAGGAGGAGATAGAAAAAGTAGGTTTTTGATGTGTAGTGACCTACAAAGAGAAATATGCAGTGGAAGTGGGCGTGGCCTATGTCAGATGATGGGACTCTATTGTGGGAACACGTGGATATTAAGTTTATGAAAATGTGATTTAAAATGTGGAAGTTACAGGCTAAAATGCGTTTTTACCCGTTATAGCGCCACCTAGTGGAGTAGACACACAATTTTTGCTGTGGGTGGTCTGTGTCCTATTCTATATATACCCTGTGAATTTCACAGCCCTCAGCATAATACTCGAGCTGAAATAAATGTTTGTTATTTAACTTGTAATAAGCCACGCCCACTTTGACCAGTCGTGATGAACTTCAAGGCATGGCCTCAGGAGTGACCCAGCATCATACCCACCAAGTTTTGTAAAAATCGGTGCAGCCATTTAAGAGATATAAATTTCCCATATTTGCAGCGCCCCCTAGTGGCCAACATTAGCCAAATTTGGCTCATAACCTCACAGTCACATGCCAATCAAGGGTCTCCGATTTGGTGTTGTTTGCATTTATTTTGACCGAGATATGCAACACTTTGCCTTTTTATAGCTAGCTAGAAAAATGTATTCGTTAATCATTTGCGCATTTTTTGACTGAACAAAATTCTTTTGATAACTTTAGATCAGGTCCAAGAGAAAACTGTCCGTGCCAAGTTTCACGCCGATTGGACAAAAACCCAAGGAGGAGATAGAAAAAGAAGGTTTTACAGTTTTCGCGATTTTGTGAAAAAAATTTCTAGGCGGAAATGGGCGTGGCCTAGCCCAGGTGATTCAGCACTATTCAGGGAATCTGTGGATATGATGTTTTTGAATGTGCGACATATGGTGTGGGAGTTATAGCCCAAAACGCATTGACCTTGGTTATAGCGCCACCATCTGGCCAATTGGTATTTCTATATTATGAGCACCATTTGCACACAACTTCCAGTTATTGGTGAAAATGTCATATCTCTACTATGTAACATCTCACGGGAATTTGCGAAAAAATTTCTGAAGAAGAAGAAGAAGAAGAAGAAGAAGAATAATAAAACAGTAGGAAAACAATAGGGTTTAAGCCCTTCGGGCTTGAACCCCTAATAATAATAAATATAGCCGCAAGCGGCAATTCCGGGGTTCAAGCCAGCATAGCCATTTAAATTTTGAAAGGTGGGTAAGATCAAGACCTTTGATACATTGAGTTTGTTGATGTTTGAAAAAATCCTCAATGATTTATGGCCGGATTTTGTGAAATTTCACTTCACTTGATGTTTCTCTGTTTATAGCGCCCCCTATCGGCCAATTTCTGCCAAATTTGGCACAGATCCTCTGGTTGACGTCTAAAACAAGTGACTTGAGTTTGACGTCGATAGCTTTTACTTTGACAAAAATATGCAACGGTATGTGTTTTTTAGCTAGCAGAAAAAAATTGTTCCTTTATATCTACCACATTTTTTGGAGTAGCAAAATTCTTTTGATAACTTTTCATCAGGCACATCTGGAGATTGTATGTGCAAAGTTTCGTGCAGATGGAGCTCAAACGCTAGGAGGAGATAGAAAAAGTAGGTTTTTGATGTGTAGTGACTTACAAACAGAAATATGCAGTGGAAGTGGGCGTGGCCTATGTCAAAAGATGAGACTCTATTTAGGGAAGACGTGGATATAAAGTTTATGAAAATGTGATTTAAAATGTGGAAGTTACAGGCCAAAATGCGTTTTCACTCGTTATAGCGCCATCTAGTGGAGTAGACACACAATATTTGCTATGGGTGGTCTGTGTCCTATTCTATATATACCCTGTGAATTTCATAGCTCTCAACATAATAGTTGAGCTAAAATAAATGTTTGTTTTTTATCTTGTAATAAGCCACGCCCACTTTGACCAGTCGTGACGAACTTCAAGATATGGCCTCAGGAGTGACCCAGCATCATACCCACCAAATTTGGTAAAAATCGGTGCAGCCATTTAAGAGATATAAATTTCCCATATTTGCAGCGTCCCCTACTGACCAAAATTAGCCAAATTTGGCTCCTACCCTCACAGTCACATGCCAACAAAGCATCTCCGATTTGGTGTTGTTAGCATTTATTTTGACCAAGATATGCAACACTTTGCCTTTTTATAGCTAGCTAGAAAAATGTATTTGTTCATCCTTTGCGCATTTTTTGACTGAACAAAATTCTTTTGATAACTTTAGATCAGGGCCAGCTGAAGACTGTATTTGCCAAGTTTCACACTGATCGGACAAAATCCCAAGGAGGAGATAGAAAAAGAAGGTTTTCCAGTTTTTGCGATTTTGTGAAAAAAAATCCTAGGCGGAAATGGGCCTGGCCTAGTCCAGGTGATTCAAACCTATCCAAGGAATCTGTGGATATGACGTTTCTGAATGTGCGACATATGGTGTGGGAGTTATAGCCCAAAACGCATTGACCTTGGTTATAGCGCCACCATCTGGCCAATTGTTATTTCTATATTATGAGCACCATTTGCACACAACTTCCAGTTATTGGTGAAAATTTCATGTCTCTACGATGTGACATCTCACGGGAATTTGCGAAAACATTTCTGAAGAAGAAGAAGAAGAAGAAGAAGAAGAAGAAGAAGAAGAAGAAGAATAAAACAGTAGGAAAACAATAGGGTTTCAGCCCTTCGGGCTTGAACCCCTAATTAAAGCTGCAAGCAGCGTTGAACGGGCCCTCGCACCCCACGCAACTCGGGGCCTGGCGCGGCCGCCACCGTCTCGCCAGAGGTCGACCGGCAGACGAGGCGCTGAATGTTCGCCTCCTTCGGACAGTGTAGGAACCAATGCGTTGCGACTTCCCGTCTCTACTGGGTGGCGCTATGACTCTGACTCCTGAGCGTCACGTGAGTGTGTTCATGCCAGGACTATTATCATACATGTGAAGTTTGGAGCAGATTCGACCATTAGATCCCATGTTATAGCAATATCGTGTTTCATGGTGAGACATCAAGTGTCGACGCCATGTCACAGCCACACCGTTCCATGCTGAGCAATTCTCTTAATATGTTTTGATCACACACTTGTGTAGATGGTACACACCAGTTTTGGAGTTAATTGATTCATTTCTGGAGGAGGAGATCATTAAAATACAACACGTGGAAAACGCCAAAAATGACTGTAAATTTCAAAATGGCCGACTTCCTGTCGGGTGTGGCCTACATGTGCAAGAGGCTTTTTTGTGCGTCTGGACACGATACATGTGCATACTGATTTTCGTGTACGTCTGTGAAAGTTGTTATGGGGGACGCTGCACTTTAAGGGGCGTGGCCAAGCCATACGGCCACGCTTATTGATGAACCTCATACTATACATTCAGGTCTGGACTGTTAACAAACATGTGAAGTTTGGTGAAGAATGGACAATGTATGCCAAAGTTATACTAATTTCGTGTTTTATGGCGAGACATCAAACTTCGCCGCCACCTGACGGCCAAACCGTTTCACGATGCAAAAATCTGCTTCTAAGTTTTGATTACACCTTTGTCTAGATGGCACACAATGATTTTGAAGTTGTTCTGATGCATCCTGTAGGTGGAGTTCATTAAAATACAACACGTGGAAAACGCCAAAAATGACCATTAAATTCAAAATGGCCGACTTCCTGTTGGGTTTGGCCAATGGGTCCAAGAGACTTTTTTGTGTGTCTGGATGTGATACATATGTGTACCAATTTTCATGCATGTCAGTGAAACGTGCCGCAGGGGCTGATGTTTAAAGGGTGTGGCCAAGCCATTTGGCCACGCCCATCAACAAAATTCATATCACATGTCCAGGGCTGGACTGTTAACACACATGTAAAGTTTCAGGCAGATATGACCAAGGACACTGAAGTTAAGGCCACTTAACTGCGTTTTGGCGAACCGTTGACTTCGCCGCCCTGTGGGCTGAATGCCGTTCGGCGATACGTCACAACTCTTCATCATGTAGCATTACCAACGTGTTGAGGCCTTTCTGACCGATTTTGAGTTGGATATACTGAAGGTGCTGAGAGTAGCACCTCAAAGTCTACAACATCGCTTTTCCTGTCGCCAGCAGGGGGCGCTTTGAGAACGGGGGAATTTTTTGATGTTGGCGTGATGAAGGCCGGACTATGATCATACCCAGCAAGTTTTGTGCCGATCGGACTTATCATGCCCAAGTAATAGCACTTTTGTTTTTTGGGTTTTTTTTGGCGAGATGTCAAACTTCGCCGCCACCTGACAGCCAAACCGTTTAACATAGGGAAAATCGTATGATAACTTTTGATCATCAAGTGGTCTAGTTGATGCACGCCAAATTTGAAGCCGATCCGATGAATCATGTAGGAGGAGATAGAAAAAGTACGAGGAGTGCGAATCGCCCAATCTGGCGTCAAATTCAAAATGGCTGACTTCCTGTTGGGTGTAGCCAATGGGTCCAAGAGGCTTTTTTGTGCGTCTGGATGTGATACATATGTGTACCAATTTTCATGCATGTCGGTGAAACGTGCCGTAGGGGCTGATGTTTAAAGGGTGTGGCCAAGCCATTTGGCCACGCCCATCAACGAAATTCATATCACATGTTCAGGGCTGGACTGTTAACACACATGTGAAGTTTCAGGCAGATATGACCAAGGACACTGAAGTTAAGGCCACTTAACTGCGTTTTGGCGAACCGTTGACTTCGCCGCCCTGTGGGCGGAACGCCGTTCGGCGATACGTCACAAATGTTCATCATGTGGCATTACCAACGTGTTAAGGCCTTTCTGACCGATTTTGAGTTGGATATACTGAAGGTGCCGAGAGTAGCACCTCAAAGTCTAAAACATCGCTTTTCCTGTCGCCAGCAGGGGGCGCTTTGAGAACGGGGGAATTTTTTGATGTTGGCGTGATGAAGGCCGGACTACGATCATACCCAGTAAGTTTTGTGCCGATCGGACTTATCATGCCCAAGTAATAGCACTTTTGTTTTTTGGGGGTTTTTTTGGCGAGACGTCAAATTTCGCCGCCACCTGACGGCCAAACCGTTTAACATAGGGAAAATCGTATGATAACTTTTGATCATCAAGTGGTCTAGTTCCAGCACGCCAAATTTGAAGCCGATCCGATGAATCATGTAGGAGGAGATAGAAAAAGTACGAGGAGTGCGAATCGCCCAATCTGGCGTCAAATTCAAAATGGCTGACTTCCTGTTGGGTGTAGCCAATGGGTCCAAGAGGCTTTTTTGTGCATCTGGATGTGATACATATGTGTACCAATTTTCATGCATGTCGGTGAAACGTGCCGTAGGAGCTGATGTTTAAAGGGTGTGGCCAAGCCATTTGGCCACGCCCATCAACGAAATTCATATCACATGTTCAGGGCTGGACTGTTAACACACATGTGAAGTTTCAGGCAGATATGACCAAGGACACTGAAGTTAATGTCATTAAAGCCATTTTCAACGCGTTTTGGCGAATTTTCGACTTCGCCGCCCTCTGGGCGGAACACCGTTTGACGCCTAGTCACAATCTTCATAATGTAGCATTACCAACATCTTGAGGTCTGTCTGACCAAATTTGAGTTGCATATGGTGAACGTGGTCAGAGCTGCACGTCAAAGTCTAAAAACATCGCTTTTCCTGTCGCCAGCAGGGGGCGCTAGGGTAATTACAAAATTTCTGCATGTAGACGTGTTCAGGGCGGGAATATTATGAATCATGTGAAGTTTGGTGCAGATCGGACGATTAATGCCAAAGTTATAGCAATTTCTTTTTTCATGGCGAGACAAACTTCAAACTTCGCCGCCAAAAAGCCGATTCCGTGTTCGACGGGTAGCGGATCTTTGAATAACTTTTGATCACAAACTTATCTAGTTGGTACACGGCGATTTTGAAGCCGTTTTGATTAATCGTGTAGGAGGAGTTCGTCAAAATATGACACGTGGTAAAACGCCAAAAATGGCCGCTAAATTTAAAATAGCCAACTTCCTGTTGGGCGTGGCCTATGGCTCCAAGAGACTTTTTTGTGCGGCTCGGCATGATCTACATGTGTACCGATTTTGGTGCAGATCCGTGAAAATTGATGAGGAGGGCGCTGTTTATAAGGAGATTGCTCTTTAATGGGCGTGGCCTAGCCATTTTGACCCGTCCATTGCCGCGAACCCTAAAATACGTAAATTTACACCGCGACTGATGCGACCGCCAAATTTCAGGAGTTTTTGAGCATGTTAAAACCTCCAAATAAGCGATTTACTTTTGTCGTAATAATAATAATAATAATTCCTTCAATTTCAATAGGGTCCTCGCACGGTACGTGCTCGGGCCCTAATAATAATTCCTTCAATTTCAATAGGGTCCTCGCACGGTACGTGCTCGGGCCCTAATTAAAGCTGCAAGCAGCATTGAACGGGCCCTCGCACCTTCACGCAACTCGAGGGCGCTGGCAGGACGCCGGCTCACGCCGCCGTTCATTACTGTCGAAGGCAGACCCCTCACGCAGGACTTACACGTCATATCCCTCAAATCATAGAACACGTGTAATTTTGCCAGTAGGTGGCGCCATACTAATAACCAAGTATTGGCGTATAGATGTGTGCAGGGCAGGACTGTCAGCAATCCTGTGAAGTTTGGGGAAGATTGGAACATGTATGGTGAAGTTGCGAACCAGTTACAAGCAAATTCAAAATGGCGGACTTCCTGTTGGTTTTGGCACATGGCTGCAAGAGGCTTTTTTATACGTCTTTCAGTGATGCATGTGCGTACCAAGTTTCATAGATGTAGGTCAAACCAGCTTCGGGGGCTGCTTCGTAGAAAATTTGTAGGGGGCGCTGTTGAGCCATGTTGGCACATCAGAGCCAAAAAATCACATCAGACAACCCACATCGGATCCTTTCATGTGTGTGTCAAGTTTCATGACTTTACAAGCATCCCTTACCCCTCAAAAACAACTTCGTCTTTTATGGCGAATAAGGCGTCGCCACGGTGACCAAACATCACTAAGCTTTACAGCTGGCGTCAGGAGTGACTCCACATCATGCTCACCAAATTTCGTGCAAATATATGAATTTTCATGTCACTTGATTTTTCTCTGATTATAGCGCCCCCTATTTGCCAATTTCTGCCAAATTTAGCACAGAGTGTCTGGATGATGTCTGAAAGAAGTGAATTGAGTTTGACATGGATAGCTTTTACTTTGACAAAAATATGCAATGGTATGTGTTTTTTAGCTAGCAGAAAAAAAATGTTTATTTTTAGCTAGCGCAGTTTTTGGAGTAGCAAAATTCTTTTGATAACTTCTGGTCAGGCAAGTCTGGAGATTGTATGTGCAAACTTTCGTGAAGATGGACCTTAAACGCTAGGAGGAGTTCGAAAAAGTAGGTTTTTGATGTATAGTGACTTACAAAGAGAAATGTGCAGTGGGAGTGGGCGTGGCCTATGTCAGAAGATGCGACGCTATTTAGGGAACACGTGGATATGAAGTTTATGAAGATGTGATTTAAAATGTGGAAGTTACAGGCCAAAATGCGTTTGCAGCTGTTATAGCGCCACCTAGTGTAGTAGACACACAATTGTTTCTATGGGTGGTCTGTATGCTGTTCTATATATAGCCTATCAATTTCATAGCCCTCAGCATAATACTTGAGCTGAAATAAATGTTTGTTGTTTATCTTGTAATAAGCCACGCCCACTTTGACCAGTCGTGATGAACCTCAAGACATGGCCTCAGGAGTGGCCCAGCATCATACCCACCAAATTTCGTAAAACTCGGTGAAGCCATTTACATGATATTAATTTTCCATATTTGCAGCGCCCCCTAGTGGCCAACATTAGCCACATTTGGCTCACATGCTCACAGGCACAGGTCAAGCAAGGATCTGAGATTTCGTGTTGGTAGCATGTATTTTGACCGAGATATACCACAGTTCGCCTTTTTGTAGCTAGCTAGAAAAATTTGTTCGTTAATAATTTGCGCATATTTTGACCAATCAAAATTCCTGTGATAACTTTAGATCAGGTCCAGTCAAAGACTGTACCTGCCAAGTTTCACGCTGAACGGACAAAACCCTAAGGAGGAGTTCGAAAAAGTACGTTTTCCAGGTTTTGCGCATTTGCAAAAAAAATTTTAGGCGGAAATGGGCGTGGCCCCTTCCAGGTGATTCAGCGCTATTCAGGGAATGTGGTGATATGAGGTTTTTGAATGTGCGACACATGATCTGGGAGTTATAGCCCAAAATACATTGAAAATGAGTAGGGGGCGCTACTGAGCCATTTTTTTTCACGTTGTCATGAAACCCCTACCATATGTAAATTTTCACCACTTCTGACGAGTCTGTGAAGTTTCATGAGTTTTCGAGTATGTTACGGCCCCCAAAAAGGCAGTTGATTTCGGATAAGAAGAAGAAGACTAATAACTAGGGGGCGTTATGACTATCACAGAACTTTGTCATGTAGACGTGTTCAGTGTGGGACTATTATGAATCATGTGAAGTTTGGTGAAGATTGGACAATGTGTCCCAAAATTATAGCAATTTCGTGTTTCATGGCGAGACATCAAACTTCGCCGCCACCTGACGGCCAAACCGTTTAACTGTGGAAAAATCTTTTAATAACTTTTGATCACAACCTTGTCTAGATCACACACAGTGATTTTGAAGTCATTCTGATTAATCCTGTAGGAGGAGTTCGTTAAAATACAACATGTGGAAAACGCCAAAAATAGCATCAAAATTCAAAATGGCCGACTTCCTGTTGGGTATGGCCAGTGGGTCCAAGAGACTTTTTTGTGCGTCTCGGTGTGATACATGCGTGTACCAATTTTCGTGCATGTCGGTGACACGTGCGGCAGGGGCTGATGTTTAAAGGGCGTGGTCAAGTCATTTGGCCACGCCCATCAACGAAACTCATATCACATGTTCAAGCCTGGACTGTTAACACACATGTGAAGTTTCAGGCAGATATGACCAAGGACACTGAAGTTAATGTCATTAAAGCCATTTTCAACGCGTTTTGGCGAATTTTCGACTTCGCCGCCCTCTGGGCGGAACACCGTTTGACGCCTAGTCACAATCTTCATAATGTAGCATTACCAACATCTTGAGGTCTGTCTGACCAAATTTGAGTTGCATATGGTGAACGTGGTCAGAGCTGCACGTCAAAGTCTAAAAACATCGCTTTTCCTGTCGCCAGCAGGGGGCGCTAGGGTAATTACAAAATTTCTGCATGTAGACGTGTTCAGGGCGGGAATATTATGAATCATGTGAAGTTTGGTGCAGATCGGACGATTAATGCCAAAGTTATAGCAATTTCGTTTTTCATGGCGAGACAAACTTCAAACTTCAAACTTCGCCGCCAAAAAGCCGATTCCGTGTTCGACCGGTAGCGGATCTTTGAATAACTTTTGATCACAAACTTATCTAGTTGGTACACGGCGATTTTGAAGCCGTTTTGATTAATCGTGTAGGAGGAGTTCGTCAAAATATGACACGTGGTAAAACGCCAAAAATGGCCGCTAAATTTAAAATAGCCAACTTCCTGTTGGGCGTGGCCTATGGCTCCAAGAGACTTTTTTGTGCGGCTCGGCATGATCTACATGTGTACCGATTTTCGTGCAGATCCGTGAAAATTGATGAGGAGGGCGCTGTTTATAAGGAGATTGCTCTTTAATGGGCGTGGCCTAGCCATTTTGACCCGTCCATTGCCGCGAACCCTAAAATACGTAAATTTACACCGCGACTGATGCGACCGCCAAATTTCAGGAGTTTTTGAGCATGTTAAAACCTCCAAATAAGCGATTTACTTTTGTCGTAATAATAATAATAATAATTCCTTCAATTTCAATAGGGTCCTCGCACGGTACGTGCTCGGGCCCTAATAATAATTCCTTCAATTTCAATAGGGTCCTCGCACGGTACGTGCTCGGGCCCTAATTAAAGCTGCAAGCAGCATTGAACGGGCCCTCGCACCTTCACGCAACTCGAGGGCGCTGGCAGGACGCCGGCTCACGCCGCCGTTCATTACTGTCGAAGGCAGACCCCTCACGCAGGACTTACACGTCATATCCCTCAAATCATAGAACACGTGTAATTTTGCCAGTAGGTGGCGCCATACTAATAACCAAGTATTGGCGTATAGATGTGTGCAGGGCAGGACTGTCAGCAATCCTGTGAAGTTTGGGGAAGATTGGAACATGTATGGTGAAGTTGCGAACCAGTTACAAGCAAATTCAAAATGGCGGACTTCCTGTTGGTTTTGGCACATGGCTGCAAGAGGCTTTTTTATACGTCTTTCAGTGATGCATGTGCGTACCAAGTTTCATAGATGTAGGTCAAACCAGCTTCGGGGGCTGCTTCGTAGAAAATTTGTAGGGGGCGCTGTTGAGCCATGTTGGCACATCAGAGCCAAAAAATCACATCAGACAACCCACATCGGATCCTTTCATGTGTGTGTCAAGTTTCATGACTTTACAAGCATCCCTTACCCCTCAAAAACAACTTCGTCTTTTATGGCGAATAAGGCGTCGCCACGGTGACCAAACATCACTAAGCTTTACAGCTGGCGTCAGGAGTGACTCCACATCATGCTCACCAAATTTCGTGCAAATATATGAATTTTCATGTCACTTGATTTTTCTCTGATTATAGCGCCCCCTATTTGCCAATTTCTGCCAAATTTAGCACAGAGTGTCTGGATGATGTCTGAAAGAAGTGAATTGAGTTTGACATGGATAGCTTTTACTTTGACAAAAATATGCAATGGTATGTGTTTTTTAGCTAGCAGAAAAAAAATGTTTATTTTTAGCTAGCGCAGTTTTTGGAGTAGCAAAATTCTTTTGATAACTTCTGGTCAGGCAAGTCTGGAGATTGTATGTGCAAACTTTCGTGAAGATGGACCTTAAACGCTAGGAGGAGTTCGAAAAAGTAGGTTTTTGATGTATAGTGACTTACAAAGAGAAATGTGCAGTGGGAGTGGGCGTGGCCTATGTCAGAAGATGCGACGCTATTTAGGGAACACGTGGATATGAAGTTTATGAAGATGTGATTTAAAATGTGGAAGTTACAGGCCAAAATGCGTTTGCAGCTGTTATAGCGCCACCTAGTGTAGTAGACACACAATTGTTTCTATGGGTGGTCTGTATGCTGTTCTATATATAGCCTATCAATTTCATAGCCCTCAGCATAATACTTGAGCTGAAATAAATGTTTGTTGTTTATCTTGTAATAAGCCACGCCCACTTTGACCAGTCGTGATGAACCTCAAGACATGGCCTCAGGAGTGGCCCAGCATCATACCCACCAAATTTCGTAAAACTCGGTGAAGCCATTTACATGATATTAATTTTCCATATTTGCAGCGCCCCCTAGTGGCCAACATTAGCCACATTTGGCTCACATGCTCACAGGCACAGGTCAAGCAAGGATCTGAGATTTCGTGTTGGTAGCATGTATTTTGACCGAGATATACCACAGTTCGCCTTTTTGTAGCTAGCTAGAAAAATTTGTTCGTTAATAATTTGCGCATATTTTGACCAATCAAAATTCCTGTGATAACTTTAGATCAGGTCCAGTCAAAGACTGTACCTGCCAAGTTTCACGCTGAACGGACAAAACCCTAAGGAGGAGTTCGAAAAAGTACGTTTTCCAGGTTTTGCGCATTTGCAAAAAAAATTTTAGGCGGAAATGGGCGTGGCCCCTTCCAGGTGATTCAGCGCTATTCAGGGAATGTGGTGATATGAGGTTTTTGAATGTGCGACACATGATCTGGGAGTTATAGCCCAAAATACATTGAAAATGAGTAGGGGGCGCTACTGAGCCATTTTTTTTCACGTTGTCATGAAACCCCTACCATATGTAAATTTTCACCACTTCTGACGAGTCTGTGAAGTTTCATGAGTTTTCGAGTATGTTACGGCCCCCAAAAAGGCAGTTGATTTCGGATAAGAAGAAGAAGACTAATAACTAGGGGGCGTTATGACTATCACAGAACTTTGTCATGTAGACGTGTTCAGTGTGGGACTATTATGAATCATGTGAAGTTTGGTGAAGATTGGACAATGTGTCCCAAAATTATAGCAATTTCGTGTTTCATGGCGAGACATCAAACTTCGCCGCCACCTGACGGCCAAACCGTTTAACTGTGGAAAAATCTTTTAATAACTTTTGATCACAACCTTGTCTAGATCACACACAGTGATTTTGAAGTCATTCTGATTAATCCTGTAGGAGGAGTTCGTTAAAATACAACATGTGGAAAACGCCAAAAATAGCATCAAAATTCAAAATGGCCGACTTCCTGTTGGGTATGGCCAGTGGGTCCAAGAGACTTTTTTGTGCGTCTCGGTGTGATACATGCGTGTACCAATTTTCGTGCATGTCGGTGACACGTGCGGCAGGGGCTGATGTTTAAAGGGCGTGGTCAAGTCATTTGGCCACGCCCATCAACGAAACTCATATCACATGTTCAAGCCTGGACTGTTAACACACATGTGAAGTTTCAGGCAGATATGACCAAGGACACAGAAGTTAATGTCATTAAAGCCATTTTCAACGCGTTTTGGCGAATTTTCGACTTCGCCGCCCTCTGGGCGGAACACCGTTTGACGCCTAGTCACAATCTTCATAATGTAGCATTACCAACGTCTTGAGGTCTGTCTGACCAAATTTGAGTTGCATATGGTGAACGTGGTCAGAGCTGCACGTCAAAGTCTAAAAACATCGCTTTTCCTGTCGCCAGAGCAGGGGGCGCTAGGGTAATTACAAAATTTCTGCATGTAGACGTGTTCAGGGCGGGAATATTATGAATCATGTGAAGTTTGGTGCAGATCGGACGATTAATGCCAAAGTTATAGCAATTTCGTTTTTCATGGCGAGACAAACTTCAAACTTCAAACTTCGCCGCCAAAAAGCCGATTCCGTGTTCGACCGGTAGCGGATCTTTGAATAACTTTTGATCACAAACTTATCTAGTTGGTACACGGCGATTTTGCAGCCGTTTTGATTAATCGTGTAGGAGGAGTTCGTCAAACTATGACACGTGGTAAAACGCCAAAAATGGCCGCTAAATTCAAAATAGCCAACTTCCTGTTGGGCGTGGCCTATGGCTCCAAGAGACTTTTTTGTGCGGCTCGGCATGTTCTACATGTGTACCGATTTTCGTGCAGATCCGTGAAAATTGATGAGGAGGGCGCTGTTTATAAGGAGATTGCTCTTTAATGGGCGTGGCCTAGCCATTTTGACCCGTCCATTGCCGCGAACCCTAAAATACGTAAATTTACACCGCGACTGATGCGACCGCCAAATTTCAGGAGTTTTTGAGCATGTTAAAACCTCCAAATAAGCGATTTACTTTTGTCGTAATAATAATAATAATAATAATAATAATAATAATTCCTTCAATTTCAATAGGGTCCTCGCACGGTACGTGCTCGGGCCCTAATTA
The DNA here is from genome assembly GCA_019142605.1 of Cephalopholis sonnerati. Classification (NCBI taxonomy): domain Eukaryota; kingdom Metazoa; phylum Chordata; class Actinopteri; order Perciformes; family Serranidae; genus Cephalopholis; species Cephalopholis sonnerati. Next base: position 287,270 of record JAGQAX010000005.1, on the reverse strand, counting down.
AAGCTGCAAGCAGCATTGAACGGGCCCTCGCACCTTCACGCAACTCGAGGGCGCTGGCAGGACGCCGGCTCACGCCGCCGTTCATCACTGTCGAAGGCAGACCCCTCACGCAGGACTTACACGTCATATCCCTCAAATCATAGAACACGTGTAATTTTGCCAGTAGGTGGCGCCATACTAATAACCAAGTATTGGCGTATAGATGTGTGCAGGGCAGGACTGTCAGCAATCCTGTGAAGTTTGGGGAAGATTGGAACATGTATGGTGAAGTTGCGAACCAGTTACAAGCAAATTCAAAATGGCGGACTTCCTGTTGGTTTTGGCACATGGCTGCAAGAGGCTTTTTTATACGTCTTTCAGTGATGCATGTGCGTACCAAGTTTCATAGATGTAGGTCAAACCAGCTTTGGGGGCTGCTTCGTAGAAAATTTGTAGGGGGCGCTGTTGAGCCATGTTGGCACATCAGAGCCAAAAAAATCACATCAGACAACCCACATCGGATCCTTTCATGTGTGTGTCAAGTTTCATGACTTTACAAGCATCCCTTACCCCTCAAAAACAACTTCGTCTTTTATGGCGAATAAGGCGTCGCCACGGTGACCAAACATCACTAAGCTTTACAGCTGGCGTCAGGAATGACTCCACATCATGCTCACCAAATTTCGTGCAAATATATGTATTTTCATGTCACTTGATTTTTCTCTGATTATAGCGCCCCCTATTTGCCAACTTCTGCCAAATTTAGCACAGAGTGTCTGGATGATGTCTGAAAGAAGTGAATTGAGTTTGACATGGATAGCTTTTACTTTGACAAAAATATGCAATGGTATGTGTTTTTTAGCTAGCAGAAAAAAAATGTTTATTTTTAGCTAGCGCAGTTTTTGGAGTAGCAAAATTCTTTTGATAACTTCTGGTCAGGCAAGTCTGGAGATTGTATGTGCAAACTTTCGTGAAGATGGACCTTAAACGCTAGGAGGAGTTCGAAAAAGTAGGTTTTTGATGTATAGTGACTTACAAAGAGAAATGTGCAGTGGGAGTGGGCGTGGCCTATGTCAGAAGATGCGACGCTATTTAGGGAACACGTGGATATGAAGTTTATGAAGATGTGATTTAAAATGTGGAAGTTACAGGCCAAAATGCGTTTGCAGCTGTTATAGCGCCACCTAGTGTAGTAGACACACAATTGTTTCTATGGGTGGTCTGTATGCTGTTCTATATATAGCCTATCAATTTCATAGCCCTCAGCATAATACTTGAGCTGAAATAAATGTTTGTTGTTTATCTTGTAATAAGCCACGCCCACTTTGACCAGTCGTGATGAACCTCAAGACATGGCCTCAGGAGTGGCCCAGCATCATACCCACCAAATTTCGTAAAACTCGGTGAAGCCATTTACATGATATTAATTTTCCATATTTGCAGCGCCCCCTAGTGGCCAACATTAGCCACATTTGGCTCACATGCTCACAGGCACAGGTCAAGCAAGGATCTGAGATTTGGTGTTGTTAGCATGTATTTTGACCGAGATATACCACAGTTCGCCTTTTTGTAGCTAGCTAGAAAAATTTGTTCGTTAATAATTTGCGCATATTTTGACCAATCAAAATTCCTGTGATAACTTTAGATCAGGTCCAGTCAAAGACTGTACCTGCCAAGTTTCACGCTGAACGGACAAAACCCTAAGGAGGAGTTCGAAAAAGTACGTTTTCCAGGTTTTGCGCATTTGCAAAAAAAATTTTAGGCGGAAATGGGCGTGGCCCCTTCCAGGTGATTCAGCGCTATTCAGGGAATGTGGTGATATGAGGTTTTTGAATGTGCGACACATGATCTGGGAGTTATAGCCCAAAATACATTGAAAATGAGTAGGGGGCGCTACTGAGCCATTTTTTTTCACGTTGTCATGAAACCCCTACCATATGTAAATTTTCACCACTTCTGACGAGTCTGTGAAGTTTCATGAGTTTTCGAGTATGTTACGGCCCCCAAAAAGGCAGTTGATTTCGGATAAGAAGAAGAAGACTAATAACTAGGGGGCGTTATGACTATCACAGAACTTTGTCATGTAGACGTGTTCAGTGTGGGACTATTATGAATCATGTGAAGTTTGGTGAAGATTGGACAATGTGTCCCAAAATTATAGCAATTTCGTGTTTCATGGCGAGACATCAAACTTCGCCGCCACCTGACGGCCAAACCGTTTAACTGTGGAAAAATCTTTTAATAACTTTTGATCACAACCTTGTCTAGATCACACACAGTGATTTTGAAGTCATTCTGATTAATCCTGTAGGAGGAGTTCGTTAAAATACAACATGTGGAAAACGCCAAAAATAGCATCAAAATTCAAAATGGCCGACTTCCTGTTGGGTATGGCCAGTGGGTCCAAGAGACTTTTTTGTGCGTCTCGGTGTGATACATGCGTGTACCAATTTTCGTGCATGTCGGTGACACGTGCGGCAGGGGCTGATGTTTAAAGGGCGTGGTCAAGTCATTTGGCCACGCCCATCAACGAAACTCATATCACATGTTCAAGCCTGGACTGTTAACACACATGTGAAGTTTCAGGCAGATATGACCAAGGACACAGAAGTTAATGTCATTAAAGCCATTTTCAACGCGTTTTGGCGAATTTTCGACTTCGCCGCCCTCTGGGCGGAACACCGTTTGACGCCTAGTCACAATCTTCATAATGTAGCATTACCAACGTCTTGAGGTCTGTCTGACCAAATTTGAGTTGCATATGGTGAACGTGGTCAGAGCTGCACGTCAAAGTCTAAAAACATCGCTTTTCCTGTCGCCAGAGCAGGGGGCGCTAGGGTAATTACAAAATTTCTGCATGTAGACGTGTTCAGGGCGGGAATATTATGAATCATGTGAAGTTTGGTGCAGATCGGACGATTAATGCCAAAGTTATAGCAATTTCGTTTTTCATGGCGAGACAAACTTCAAACTTCAAACTTCGCCGCCAAAAAGCCGATTCCGTGTTCGACGGGTAGCGGATCTTTGAATAACTTTTGATCACAAACTTATCTAGTTGGTACACGGCGATTTTGAAGCCGTTTTGATTAATCGTGTAGGAGGAGTTCGTCAAAATATGACACGTGGTAAAACGCCAAAAATGGCCGCTAAATTTAAAATAGCCAACTTCCTGTTGGGCGTGGCCTATGGCTCCAAGAGACTTTTTTGTGCGGCTCGGCATGATCTACATGTGTACCGATTTTGGTGCAGATCCGTGAAAATTGATGAGGAGGGCGCTGTTTATAAGGAGATTGCTCTTTAATGGGCGTGGCCTAGCCATTTTGACCCGTCCATTGCCGCGAACCCTAAAATACGTAAATTTACACCGCGACTGATGCGACCGCCAAATTTCAGGAGTTTTTGAGCATGTTAAAACCTCCAAATAAGCGATTTACTTTTGTCGTAATAATAATAATAATAATAATAATAATAATAATAATTCCTTCAATTTCAATAGGGTCCTCGCACGGTACGTGCTCGGGCCCTAATAATTAAAGCTGCAAGCAGCGTTGAACGGGCCCTCGCACCCCACGCAACTCGGGGCCTGGCGCGGCCGCCACCGTGTCGCCAGAGGTCGACCGGCAGACGAGTCGCTGAATGTTCGCCTCCTTCGGACAGTGTAAGAACCAATGCGTTGCGACTTCCCGTCTCCACTGGGTGGCGCTATGACTCTGACTCCTGAGCGTCATGTGGGTGTGTTCATGCCAGGACTATTATCATACATGTGAAGTTTGGAGCAGATTCGACCATTAGATCCCATGTTATAGCAATATCGTGTTTCATGGTGAGACATCAAGTGTCGACGCCATGTCACAGCCACACCGTTCCATGCTGAGCAATTCTCTTAATATGTTTTGATCACACACTTGTGTAGATGGTACACACCAGTTTTGGAGTTAATTGATTCATTTCTGGAGGAGGAGATCATTAAAATACAACACGTGGAAAACGCCAAAAATGACTGTAAATTTCAAAATGGCCGACTTCCTGTCGGGTGTGGCCTATATGTGCAAGAGGCTTTTTTGTGCGTCTGGACACGATACATGTGCATACTGATTTTCGTGCACGTCGGTGAAAGTTGTTATGGGGGACGCTGCACTTTAAGGGGCGTGGCCAAGCCATACGGCCACGCTTATTGATGAAAGTCATACTATACATTCAGGTCTGGACTGTTAACAAACATGTGAAGTTTGGTGAAGAATGGACAATGTATGCCAAAGTTATACTAATTTCGTGTTTTATGGCGAGACATCAAACTTCGCCGCCACCTGACAGCCAAAGCGTTTAACATAGGGAAAATCGTATGATAACTTTTGATCATCAAGTGGTCTAGTTGATGCACGCCAAATTTGAAGCCGATCCGATGAATCATGTAGGAGGAGATAGAAAAAGTATGAGGAGTGCAAATCGCCCAATCTGGCGTCAAATTCAAAATGGCTGACTTCCTGTTGGGTGTAGCCAATGGGTCCAAGAGGGTTTTTCGTGCGTGTGGATGTGATACATATGTGTACCAATTTTCATGCATGTCGGTGAAACGTGCCGCAGGGGCTGATGTTTAAAGGGTGTGGCCAAGCCATTTGGCCACGCCCATCAACGAAATTCACATGACATTGTCAGGGCTGGACTCTTAAAACACATGTGAAGTTTCAGGCAGATATGCCCAAGGACACTGAAGTTAAGGCCACTTTCCTACGTTTTGGCGAAGCATCGACTTCGCCGCCCTCTGGGCGCAACGCCGTTTGACGATACGTCACAATCTTCATCATGTAGCATTAACAACGTGTTGAGGCCTTTCTGACCAAATTTGAGTTGGATATGCTGAACGTGCTCAGAGCTGCACCTCAAAGTGTAAAAAATCACTTTTCCTGTCGCCAGCAGGGGGCGCTTTGAGAACAGGGGAATTTTTTGATGTAGACGTGTTCAGGGCGGGACTACGATCATACCCAGCAAGTTTTGTGCCGATTGGACCTTTCACGCCCAAGTAATAGCAATTCTGGGTTTTTGGGTTTTTTTTTTTGAGACATCAAACTTCGCCGCCACCTGACGGCCAAATCGTTTAACGAGGGAAAGATCTTTTAATAACTTTTGATCATCATGTGGTCTAGTTGCAGCACGGCAAATTTGAAGCCGATCCAATGAACCGTCTAGGAGGAGATAGCTCTGAGAGCACACTAGCAAATCGCCAAAATCGGTAAAAAATGGAATATTCAAATCAAAATAGCCGGCTTCCTGTTGGTTTTAGAAAAAAGTCCAAGTGCGCATTTTCGTGCGTCTTGGGATGATACACGACCTCCCCGAATTTCGTGGAATTTGGTCATACGGGCTGCCGGTGGGAGCCGATTGAAATTTTCTAGGGCGCGCCATTTCGCCATTTTGCAATGGGCATCGTTTAAATTTTGCGTACACATAAATGTCCCCTAGACGAATGTGCACGTCAAATTTGGTGAGTTTTTGAATATGTTAAAGCCCCCAAAAATGCGATCAAGCGAAAAAAAAAAAAAATAAATAATAATAATTAAAGCTGCAAGCAGCATTGAACGGGCCCTCGCACCTTCACGCAACTCGAGGGTGCTGGCAGGACGCCGGCTCATGCCGCCCTTCATTCCTGTCCACGGCAGATCCCTTACGCAGGACGTCATATCCCTCAAATCATATGAAGACATGTAATTTTGCCAGTAGGTGGCGCTGTACTAATAACCAAGTATTGGCATATAGATGTATTCAGGGCAGGATTGTCATCAATCCTGTGAAGTTTGCGGAAGATTGGAACATGTATGGTGAAGTTGCAAACCAGTTACAAGCAAATTCAAATTGGCCGACTTCCTGTTGGGTTTGGCACATGGCTGCAAGAGGCTTTTTTATACGTCTTTCAGTGATGCATGTGCGTACCAAGTTTCATAGATGTAGGTCAAACCAGCTTCGGGGGCTGTTTCGTAGAAAATTTGTAGGGGGCGCTGTTGAGCCATGTTGGCATATCAGAGCCGAAAAATCACATCAGAAAATGCATATTGGATCCTGTCATATGTGTGTCAAGTTTCATGACATTACAAGCATCCCTTACCCGTCAAAAACAACTTCGTGTTTTATGGCGAATAAGGCGTTGCCACGGTGACCAAACCAGGAGTGACTCCACATCATGCTCGCCAAATTTCATGCGAATCGATGAATTTTATGTCACTTGATTTTTCTCTGATTATAGCGCCCCCTATTGGCTAATTTCTGCCAAATTGGGCTAGGATCGTCTGGATGACGTCTGAAAGAAGTGAATTGAGTATGACATTGATATCTTTTACTTTGACAAAAATATGCAAAGGTATGTGTTTTTTAGCTAGCAGAAAAAAACTGTTTATTTTTAGCTAGCCTAATTTTTGGAGTAGCAAAATTCTTTTGATAACTTTTGGTCAGGCCAGTCTGGAGATTGCATGTGCAAAGTTTTGTGAAGATGGAGATTAAACGCTAGGAGGAGTTCGAAAAAGTAGGTTTTTGATGTATAGTAAATTACAAAGAGAAATTTGCAGTGGGAGTGGGCGTGGCCTATGTCAGAAGATGCGACACTATTTAGGGAACACGTGGATATAAAATTTATGAAGATGTGATTTAAAATGTGGAAGTTACAGGCCAAAATGCGTTTGTATCTCTTATAGCGCCACCTAGTGGAGAAGACGCACAATTTTTGCTTTGGTTGGTCTGTATGCTATTCTCTATATACCCTGTGAATTTCACAGCCCTCAGCATAATACTTGGGCTGAAATAAATGTTTGTTTTTTATCTTGTAATAAGCCACGCCCACTTTTACCAGTCGTGACTACCTTCAAGATATGGCGTCAGGACAGGCCCAGCATAATACTCACCAAATTTCATAAATATCGGTGCAGCCATTTACCAGATATAAATTTTCCATATTTGCAGCGCACCCTAGTGGCCAAAATTAGCTAAATTTGGTTCATTCTCTCACAGGCACATATCAAGCAAGGATCTCAGATTTGGTGTTGTTAGCATTTATTTTGACCGAAATATGCCACCGTTCGCCTTTTTATAGCTAGCTAGAAAAATTTATTCATTAATAATTTGAGCATATTATGACCAATCAAAATTCCTTTGATAACTTTAGATCAGGTCGAGCCGAAGACTGTACTTGCCAAGTTTCACGCTGAACGGACAAAACCCTAAGGAGGAGTTCGAAAAAGTAGGTTGTCCAGTTTTTGCGATGTTGTGAAAAACATGATAGGCAGAAATGGGAGTGGCCCTGCCCAGGTGATTCAGCACTATTCAGGGAATCTGTGGATATGAGGTTTTTGAATGTGTGACATATGGTCTGGGAGTTATAGCCCAAAACACGTTGAAAATGAGTAGGGGGCGCTGTTGAGCCATCTTGGCACATGAAAACACAAAAATCACATCAGACAACACAATTTGGGATGTCTGATGTGTGTGCCAAGTTGCGTGAGTTTTCGAGTGTCCCTTGCCCCTCAAAAACAACCTCGTGTTTTATGGCGAATAAGGTGGCGCCACAGTGACAGCGTTGGACGAAACCTCAAAGGCTTCTGCTTTGACCATCAACAAGGTCTTGGGAGTATGTATTTGCAAAATTGAGGTGGTTCGGGGGAACCTGGTAGAAGAGGGACATGAAAGAATGAAAAAAGTAACCTTCTGCCGCCAGTAGGTGGCGCTATGATGCTGATTCAAAATTTCTGTATAGATGTTTTCAGGGCTGGACAGTTATCATATGTGTGAAGTTTTGGAAAGATATGTCCACGTAGAGTCAAGTTACAGCTACTTTGGTCATCATGGCGAAACATCAAAGTTGGCCGCCACGCCAAGGTCACGCCCTTTGACGAAAATTCACAGTTTTCCATAGAAAGCATCATCAAGGCCTTATGGATAATTTCACCAAGTATGAGGTTGATGTGTTCAACTTTGGAGGAGATGTGCTTCAAAGTGTAAAACATGACATTTTCTACTGCCAGTAGGGGGCGCTATATTAATCACAAATTATTGACATGTAGATCTCTTCAGAGCAGGACTGTCATCAATCCTGTGAAGTTTGGGGAAGATTGGAGCATGTATGTTGGAGTAATAAACTACTTCCTGCGTTATAATACTACTTCCTGTTTGTAACGAAGTTTGAGGTCCCGGCACGGTCACACGGTGTGACGAAAACACAAGCTTTTGATAACTTTTCGTCTTCAGTTTATGTTGGTGGGACAGACCGAGTTTGAAGGCGATCGGACAAAATCTCTAGGAGGAGTTCGTTCATTTATGACCCCTGCAAATGGCCAAAAATACATGAAACTTCCACATTCAATTCAAAATGGCCGACTTCCTGTTGAGTTTAGGGCATGGGCCCAAGAGGCTTTTTTGTCCGTCTCGGCGTGCTACATATGTGTACCAAAATTCGTACGCTTCGGACAAAGTTAAAGCAGGGGGCTTTGATTTTGAAAACTGTTAGGGGGCGCCGTTGAGCCATTTTGTCACGCCCCTTTGTAATGACCATAAAATATCGAATTTTTCACCAGACGTGACGAGTGTGCAAAATTCTGGGACTTTTTGAGTACGTTCAGGCCCTCAAAAATGCGATCATAGGATAAAAAAATAATAATAATAATAATAAGAATAAGAATTCCTTCGGTTTCAATAGGGCTCTCGCACGGTACGTGCTCGGGCCCTAATTAAAGCTGCAAGCAGCATTGAACGGGCCCTCGCACCTTCACGTAACTCGAGGGGGCTGGCAGGATGCCGGATGACACCGCCATTCATTCCTGTTAAGGCAGACCCCTCACGCAGGAATTACACGTCATATCCCTCAAATCATACAAAGACATGTCATTTTGGCAGTAGGTGGCGGCGTACTAATAACCAAGTATTGGCGTATAGATGTGTTGAGGGCAGGACTGTCATCAATCCTGTGAAATTTGGGGAAGAGTGGAACATGTATGGTGAAGTTCTGAACCAGTTACAAGCAAATTCAAAATGGCAGACTTTCTGTTGGGTTTGGCACATGGCTGCAACAGGCATGTTTTATACGTCTTTCAGTGATGCAGGTGCGTATCAAGTTTCATAGATGTAGGTCAAACCAGCGTCGGGGGCTGCTTCGTAGAAAATTTGTAGGGGGCGCTGTTGAGCCATGTAGGCACATCAGAGCCGAAAAATCACATCAGACAGCACAAATCGAACCCTTTCATATGTATGCCAAGTTTCATGACTTTACAAACATCCCTTTCCCATCAAAACCAACTTTGTGTTTGATGGCGAATAAGGCATTGTCAGGGTGACCAAACATCATTAAGCTTCACAGCTGGTCTCGGGAGTGACTCCACAACACGCTCGCCAAATTTCGTCCGAATCGATCAATTTTCATGTCACTTGATTTTTCTCTGTTTATAGCGCCCCCTATTGGCCAATTTACGCCAAATTTGGCACAGAGCCTCTGGTTCACGTCTGAAACAAGTGAATTGAGTTTGACGTTGATAGCTTTTAGTTTGACAAAAATATTTCATGGTATGTGATTTTAGGTAGCAGAAAAAAAATGTTTATTTTTAGCTAGCGCATTTTTTGGAGTAGCAAAATTCTGTTGATAACTTTTGGTCAGGCACATCTGGTGTTTGTATGTGCAAAGTTTCGTGAAGATGGATCTTAATCGCTAGGAGGAGTTCGAAAATGTAGGTTTTTGATGTGTAGTGACTTACAAAGAGAAATCTACAGTGGGAGCGGCCGTGGCCTATGTCAGAAGATGCGACTCTATTTAGGGAACACGTGGTTATAAAGTTATGAAGATGTGAATTAAAATGTGGAAGTTACAGGTCAAAATGCGTTTGCATCCATTATAGCGCCACCTAGTGGAGCAGACATACAATTTTTGCTGTGGCTCATCTGTGTGCTGTCCTATATATACCCTGTTAATTTCACAGCCCTCAGCATAATGCTTGAGCTGAAATAAATGTTTGTTGTTTATCTCGTAATAAGCCACGCCCACTTTGACCAGTCATGATTAACTTCAAGATATGGCCTCAGGAATGACCCAGCAAAATACCCACCAAATTTCGTAAAAATCGGTTCAGCCATTTAAGAGATATAAATGTGTCACATTTGCAGCGCCCCCTAGTGGTCAACATTAGCCACATTTGGCTGACACCCTCACAGTCACATGTCAATCACGGATGTCAGATTTGGTGTTTTTAGCATTTATTTTGACGGAAATATGCCATAGTTTGTCTTTTTATAGCTAGCTAGAAAATTGTATTTGTTAATAATTTTCATTTTTTTTGACTGAACAAAATTCTTTTGATAACTTTAGATCAGGTCCAGGTGAAGACTGTACATGCCAAGTTTCACGCTGATCGGACAATACCCTAAGGAGGAGTTCGAAAAAGTAGGTTTTCCAGTTTTCGCGATGTTGCGAAAAACATGATAGGCAGAAATGGGAGTGGCCCTGCCCAGGTGATTCAGCACTATTCAGGGAATCTGTGGATATGAGGTTTTTGAATGTGTGACATAGGGTTTGGGAGTTATAGCCCAAAACACGTTGAAAATGAGTAGGGGGCGCTATTGAGCCATCTTGGCACATGAAAACACAAAAATCACATCAGACAACACAATTTCGGCCGTCTGATGTGTGTGCCAAGTTGCGTGAGTTTTCGAGTGTCCCTTGCCCCTCAAAAACAACCTCGTGTTTTATGGCGAATAAGGTGGCGCCACAGTGACAGCGTTGGACGAAACCTCAAAGGCTTCTGGTTTGATCATCATCAAGGTCTTGGGAGTATGTATTTGCAAAATTGAGGTGGTTCGGGGGAACCTGGTAGAAGAGGGACATGAAAGAATGAAAAAAGTAACTTTCTGCCGCCAGTAGGTGGCGCTATGACGCTGATTCAAAGTTTCTATATAGATGTTTTCAGGGCTGGACAGTTATCATATGTGTGACGTTTTGGAAAGATATGTCCACGTAGAGTCAAGTTACAGCTACTTTTGTCATCATGGCGAAACATCAAAGTTGGCCGCCACGCCAAGGTCACGCCCTTTGACGAAAACTCACAGTTTTCCATAGAAAGCATCATCAAGGCCTTATGGATAATTTCACCAAGTATGAGGTTGATGTGTTCAACTTTGGAGGAGATGTGCTTCAAAGTGTAAAACATGACATTTTCTACTGCCAGTAGGGGGCGCTATATTATTCACAAATTATTGACATGTAGATCTCTTCAGAGCGGGACTGTCATCAATCCTGTGAAGTTAGGGGAAGATTGGAGCATGTATGTTAGAGTAATAAACTACTTCCTGCGTTATAATACTACTTCCTGTTTGTAACGAAGTTTGAGGTCCCGGCACGGTCACACGGTGTGACGAAAACACAAGCTTTTGATAACTTTTCGTCTTCAGTTTATGTAGGTGGGACAGACCGAGTTTGAAGGCGATCGGACAAAATCTCTAGGAGGAGTTCGTTCATTTATGACCCCTGCAAATGGCCAAAAATGCATGAAACTTGCACATTCAATTCAAAATGGCCGACTTCCTGTTGAGTTTAGGGCATGGGCCCAAGAGGCTTTTTTGTACGTCTTGGTGTGTTACATATGCCTACCAAGTTTCATACACGTAGGTTAAACCAACTTGGGGGGCTGCTTCGTTGAAAATGAGTAGGGGGCGCTGTTGAGCCATTTTTTTGCACATTATCACGAAACCCCAAAAATATCAAATTTTTCACCACTTCTGATGAGTCTGTGAAGTTTGGTGAGTTTTTGAATATGATAAAGCCCTCAAAAAGCCAATTCATCAGGCAGAAAAATAATAATAATAACTCCTTCAGTTTCAATAGGGTCCTCGCACCGCTAGGTGCTCGGGCCCTAATAATTCCTTGCATTTCAATAGGGTCCTCGCACCGCTAGGTGCTCGGGCCCTAATAATTCCTTGCATTTCAATTGGGTCCTCGCACCGCTTGGTGCTCGGGCCCTAACTAGAACTGCAAGCAGTTATGATAGGGGGCCAAGCCTTTCCGCGCGACTCGGCCCCCGGGTCTCGCGGAGCCCACGGAACTTGACACCGAAAGAAGGGTTCGGGTCGAGCGTCGGGACACAGGCCGACATTTCACTCGCAGTATGATAATTGTAATGGGATCAGCACTGGAAGTGCGAAAGGCTGAATGTTTGTGTTGTGACAAGTAACGCCCACTTTGACCCAACATCACAAAAATTTGACTCTGGCCTCAGGAGTGACACCACAACAACCTCACCAAATTTCAGGTGAATCTGATCAATTTTCATGTCACTTCATGTTTCTGTGTTTGTAGCGCCCCCTATTGGCCAATTTTCACCAAATTTGGTACAGACCCTCTGGCTGACCTCGGAAACTACTGACTTGCGTTTGACGTTGATAGCTTTTACTTCGACAAAAATATGCAAAGGTATGTGTTTTTTAGCTAGCCAAAAAAAATTGTTTATTGGTAACTACTGCATTTTTTGGAGCAGCAAAATTCTTTTGATAACTTTTCATCAGGCAAGCCTGGAGATTGTATGTGCAGAGTTTCGTGAAGATGGAGCTTAAACGCTAAGAGGAGTTCGAAAAAGTAGGTTTTTGATGTGTAGTGACTTACAAAAAGAAATATGCTGTGGGAGTGGGCGTGTCCTATGTCAGAAGATGCAAATCTATTTAGGGAACACGTGGATATGAACTTTATTAAGATGTGATTTAAAATGTGGAAGTTACAGGCCAAAATGCGTTTGCGTCCGTTATAGCGCCACCTAGTGGAGCAGATACACAATTTTTGCTATGGGTGGTCGGTATGCTGTTCTATATATACCCTGTGAATTTCACAGCCGTCAGCATAATACTTGAGCTTAAATAAATGTTTGCTGTTTATCTCGTAATAAGCCACGCCCACTTTCACCTGTCGTGATTAACTTCAAGATATGGCCTCAGGAGTGACGCAGCATCCTACCCACCAAATTTCGTAAAAATCGGTGCAGCCATTGAAGAGATATAAATGTCTCAGCTTTGCAGCGCCCCCTAGTGGCCAACATTAGCCAAATTTGGCTCACACCCTCACAGTCACATGTCAATCAAGGATCTCAGATTTGGTGGTGTTAGCATTTATTTTGACAGAGATATGCAGCAGTTCGCCTTTTTATAGCTAGCTAGAAAATTTTATTCGTTAATAACTTGCGCATATTTTAACCGAACAAAATTCTTTTGATAACTTTAGATCAGGTCTAGTGGAAGACTTTATGTGCCAAGTTTCACGCTGATCGGGCAAAACCCCAAGGAGGAATTCGAAAAAGTTGGTTTTCCAGTTTTCGCGATTTTGCGAAAAAAAATTATAGGCGGAAATGGGCGTGGCCCAGGCCATGTGATTCAGTGCTTTACAGGGAATCTGTGGATATGAGGTTTTTGAATGTGCGACATCCGGTGTGGGAGTTATAGCCCAGAACGCATTGACCTTGGTTATAGCGCCCCCTGCTGGCTGACATATGTCATTTTTTGCGCCTGAGGTACGTGCAGGGGTCTGGACCAACCCTCCAAATTGCACCACCCTCCCTTGCACGGTTTAGCCTGCAGCACTACTTTTACCGAGAGAAGAATAAAAATAGAGAATAATAATAATAACTAGAACTGCAAGCAGTTATAATAGGGGGCCAAGCCTCCCCGCGCGACTCGGCCCCCGGGTCTCGCGGAGCCCACGGAACTTGACACCGAAAGAAGGGTTCGGGTCGAGCGTCGGGACGCAGGCCGACGTTTCACTCGCAGTATGATAATTGTAATGGGATCAGCACTGGAAGTGCGAAAGGCTGAATTTTTGTGTTGTGACAAGTAACGCCCACTTTGACCCAACATCACAAAAATTTGACTCTGGCCTCAGGAGTGACACCACAACAACCTCACCAAATTTCAGGCGAATCTGATCAATTTTCATGTCACTTCATATTTCTGTGTTTGTAGCGCCCCCTATTGGCCAATTTCCACCAAATTTGGCACAGACCCTCTGGCTGACCTCGGAAACTAGTGACTTGAGTTTGACGTTGATAGCTTTTACTTTGACAAAAATATTCAAAGGTATGTGTTTTTTACCTAGCCAAAAAAAATTGTTTATTTGTAACTACCGCATTTTTTGGAGCAGCAAAATTCTTTTGATAACTTTTCATCAGGCAAGCCTGGAGATTGTATGTGCAGAGCTTCGTGCAGATGGAGCTTAAACGCTAAGAGGAGTTCGAAAAAGTAGGTTTTTGATGTGTAGTGACTTACAAAAAGAAATATGCTGTGGGAGTGGGCGTGGCCTATGTCAGAAGATGCGAAACTATTTAGGGAACACGTGGATATAAACTTTATGAAGATGTGATTTAAAATGTGGAAGTTACAGGCCAAAATGCGTTTGCGTCCGTTAGAGCGCCACCTAGTGGAGCAGACACACAATTTTTGCTATGGGTGGCCGGTATGCTGTTATATATATACCCTGTGAATTTCACAGCCCTCAGCATAATACTTGAGCTGAAATAAATGTTTGCTGTTTATCTCGTAATAAGCCACGCCCACTTTCACCTGTCGTGATTAACTTCAAGATATGGCCTCAGGAGTGACGCAGCATCATACCCACCAAATTTCGTAAAAATAGGTGCAGCCATTGAAGAGATATAAATGTCTCAGCTTTGCAGCGCCCCCTAGTGGCCAACATTAGCCAAATTTGGCTCACGCCCTCACAGTCACATGTCAATCAAGGATCTCAGATTTGGTGTTGTTAGCATTTATTTTGACAGAGATATGCAGCAGTTCGCCTTTTTATAGCTAGCTAGAAAATTTTATTCGTTAATAACTTGTGCATATTTCAACCAAACAAAATTCTTTTGATAACTTTAGATCAGGTCCAGAGGAAGACTTTACGTGCCAAGTTTCACGCTGATCGGGCAAAACCCCAAGGAGGAGTTCGAAAAAGTTGGTTTTCCAGTTTTCGCGATTTTGCCAAAAAAAATTAGGGTGGAAATGGGCGAGGCCCAGGCCATGTGATTCAGTTCTTTTCAGGGAATCTGGGGATATGAGGTTTTTGAATGTGCGACGTCCGGTGTGGGAGTTATAGCCCAAAACGCATTGACCTTGGTTATAGCGCCCCCTGCTGGCTGACATATGTCATTTTTTGCGCCTGAGGTACGTGCAGGGGTCTGGACCAACCCTCCAAATTGCACCACCCTCCCTTGCACGGTTTAGCCTGCAGCACTACTTTTACCGGGAGAAGAATAAAAATAGAGAATAATAATAATAATAATAATAATAATAATAATAATAATAATAATAATAATAAAAATCCGAACAAAAACAATAGGGTTCCCAGCACCGCTGGTCCTGGGAAACGCGTATGCTTTGCATTCGCGTTCCCCAGGCCCCGCGGGCTTGGCCCCCTAATAAATATAGCCGCAAGCGGCAATTCCGGGGTTCAAGCCAGCATAGCCATTTAAATTTTGAAAGGTGGGTAAGATCAAGACCTTTGATACACTGAGTTTGTTGATGTTTGCAAAAAACCCTCATTGATTTATGGCCGGATTTTGTGAAATTTCATTTCACTTGATGTTTCTCTGTTTATAGCGCCCTCTATTGGCCAAATTCCGCCAAATTTGGCACAGATCCTCTGGTTGACGTCTAAAACAAGTGACTTGAGTTTGACATCGATAGCTTTTACTTTGACAAAAATATGCAACGGTATGTGTTTTTTAGCTAGCAGAAAAAAATTGTTCCTTTATATCTACCATATTTTTTGGAGTAGCAAAATTCTTTTGATAACTTTTCATCAGGCACATCTGGAGATTGTATGTGCAAAGTTTCGTGCAGAAGGAGCCTAAACGCTAGGAGGAGATAGAAAAAGTAGGTTTTTGATATGTAGTGACTTAAAAAGAGAAATATGCAGTGGAAGTGGGCGTGGCCTATGTCAGAAGATGCGACTCTATTGTGGGAGCACGTGGATATAAAGTTTATGAAAATGTGATTTAAAATGTGGAAGTTACAGGCCAAAATGTGTTTTCACCCGTTATAGCGCCACCTAGTGGAGTAGACACACAATTTTTGGTATGGTTGGTCTGTGTCCTATTCTATATATACTCTGTGAATTTCATAGCTCTCAACATAATACTTGAGCTAAAATAAATGTTTGTTTTTTATCTTGTAATAAGCCACGCCCACTTTGACCAGTCGTGATGAACTTCAAGATATGGCCTCATGAGTGACCCAGCATCATACCCACCAAATTTGGTAAAAATCGGTGCAGCCATTTAAGAGATACAAATTTCCCATATTTGCAGCGCCCCCTTGTGGCCAACATTGGCCAAATTTGGCTCATACCCTCACAGTCACATGCCAACCAAGGATCTCCGATTTGGTGTTGTTAGCATTTATTTTGACCGAGATATGCAACAGTTCGCGTTTTTCTAGCTAGCTAGAAAAATTTATTCATTAATAATTTGCGCATCTTTTGACCAAACAAAATTCTGTGAATAACTTTAGATCAGGTCCAGCTGAAGACTGTACGTGCCAAGTTTCACGCTAATCGGATGGAACCCCAAGGAGGAGATAGAAAAAGAAGGTTTTCAAGTTTTTGCGATTTTGTGAAAAAAATTTCTAGGCGGAAATGGGCGTGGCCTAGCCCAGGTGATTCAGGACTATCCAGGGAATCTGTGGATATAACGTTTTTGAATGTGCGACATATGGTGTGGGAGTTATAGCCCAAAACGCATTGACCTTGGTTATAGCGCCACCATGTGGCCAATTGGTATTTCTATATTATGAGCACCATTTGCACACAACTTCCAGTTATTGGTGAAAATTTCATGTCTCTATGATGTACCATCTCACGGGAATTTGCGAAAACATTTCTGAAGAAACGGAAGAATAATAATAAATATAGCCGCAAGCGGCAATTCCGGGGTTCAAGCCAGCATAGCCATTTAAATTTTGAAAGGTGGGTAAGATCAAGACCTTTGATACATTGAGGTTGTTGATGTTTGAAAAAACCCTCATTGATTTATGGCCGGAGTTTGTGAAATTTCACTTCACTTGATGTTTCTCTGTTTATAGCGCCCCCTATTGGCCAATTTCCGCCAAATTTGGCACAGATCCTCTGGTTGACGTCTAAAACAAGTGACTTGAGTTTGACGTCGATAGCTTTTACGTTGACAAAAATATGCAGCGGCATGTGTTTTTTAGCTAGCAGAAAAAAATTGTTCCTTTATATCTACCATATCTTTTGGATTAGCAAAATTCTTTTGATAACTTTTCATCAGGCACATCTGGAGATTGTATGTGCAAAGTTTCGTGCAGATGGAGCTTAAACGCTAGGAGGAGATAGAAAAAGTAGGTTTTTGATGTGTAGTGACTTACAAAGAGAAATATGCAGTGGAAGTGGGCGTGGCCTATGTCAGAAGATGAGACTCTATTAAGGGAATACGTGGATATAAAGTTTATGAAAATGTGATTTAAAATGTGGAAGTTACAGGCCAAAATGCGTTTTTACCTGTTATAGCGCCACCTAGTGGAGTAGACACACAATTTTTGGTATGGATGGTCTGTGTCCTATCCTATATATACCCTGTGAATTTCATAGCTCTCAACATAATACTTGAGCTAAAATAAATGTTTGTTTTTTATCTTGTAATAAGCCACGCCCACTTTGACCAGTCGTGATGAACTTCAAGGTATGGCCTCAGGAGTGACCCAGCATCATACCCACCAAATTTGGTAAAAATCGGTGCAGCCATTTAAGAGATACAAATTTCCCATATTTGCAGCGCCCTCTAGTGGCCAACATTCGCCAAATTTGGCTCATACCCTCACAGTCACATGCCAACCAATGATCTCCGATTTGGTGTTGTTAGCATTTATTTTGACCGAGATATGCAACAGTTCGCGTTTTTATAGCTAGCTAGAAAAATATATTCGTTTATCATTTGCGCATTTTTTGACTGAACAAAATTCTTTTGATAACTTTAGATCAGGTCCAAGAGAAGACTGTCCGTGCCAAGTTTCACGCTGATTGGACAAAAACCCAAGGAGGAGATAGAAAAAGAAGGTTATTCATTTTTCGCGATTTTGTGAAAAAATTTTCTAGGCGGAAATGGGCGTGGCCTAGCCCAGGTGATTCAGCACTATTCAGGGAATCTGTGGATATGATGTTTTTGAATGTGCGACATATGGTGTGGGAGTTATAGCCCAAAACGCATTGACCTTGGTTATAGCGCCACCATCTGGCCAATTGGTATTTCTATATTATGAGCACCATTTGCACACAACTTCCAGTTATTGGTGAAAATTTCATGTCTCTACGATGTAACATCTCACGGGAATTTGCGAAAACATTTCTGAAGAAGAAGAAGAAGAAGAAGAAGAAGAAGAAGAAGAAGAAGAAGAAGAAGAAGAAGAATAAAACAGTAGGAAAACAATAGGGTTTCAGCCCTTCGGGCTTGAACCCCTAATAATAAAAATCCGAACAAAAACAATAGGGTTCCCAGCACCGCTGGTCCTGGGAAACGCGTATGCTTTGCATTCGCGTTCCCCAGGCCCCGCGGGCTTGGCCCCCTAAATATAGCCGCAAGCGGCAATTCCGGGGTTCAAGCCAGCATAGCCATTTAAATTTTGAAAGGTGGGTAAGATCAAGACCTTTGATACATTGAGTTTGTTGATGTTTGAAAAAACCCTCATTGATTTATGGCGGGATTTTGTGAAATTTCACTTCACTTGATGTTTCTCTGTTTATAGCGCCCCCTATTGGCCAATTTCCGCCAAATTTGGCACAGATCCTCTGGTTGACGTCTAAAACAAGTGACTTGAGTTTGACGTCGATAGCTTTTACTTTGACAAAAATATGCAGCGGCATGTGTTTTTTAGCTAGCAGAAAAAAATTGTTCCTTTATATCTACCAAATCTTTTGGATTAGCAAAATTCTTTTGATAACTTTTCATCAGGCACATCTGGAGATTGTATGTGCAAAGTTTCGTGCAGATGGAGCTTAAACGCTAGGAGGAGATAGAAAAAGTAGGTTTTTGATATGTAGTGACTTACAAAGAGAAATATGCAGTGGAAGTGGGCGTGGCCTATGTCAGAAGATGAGACTCTATTAAGGGAATACGTGGATATAAAGTTTATGAAAATGTGATTTAAAATGTGGAAGTTACAGGCCAAAATGCGTTTTTACCTGTTATAGCGCCACCTAGTGGAGTAGACACACAATTTTTGGTATGGATGGTCTGTGTCCTATCCTATATATACCCTGTGAATTTCATAGCTCTCAACATAATACTTGAGCTAAAATAAATGTTTGTTTTTTATCTTGTAATAAGCCACGCCCACTTTGACCAGTCGTGATGAACTTCAAGGTATCGCCTCAGGATTGACCCAGCATCATACCCACCAAATTTGGTAAAAATCGGTGCAGCCATTTAAGATATACAAATTTCCCATATTTGCAGCGCCCTCTAGTAGCCAACATTCCCCAAATTTGGCTCATACCCTCACAGTCACATGCCAACCAAAGATCTCCGATTTGGTGTTGTTAGCATTTATTTTGACCGAGATATGCAACAGTTCGCATTTTTATAGCTAGCTAGAAAAATGTATTCGTTTATCATTGGCGCATTTTTTGACTGAACAAAATTCTTTTGATAACTTTACATCAGGTCCAAGAGAAGACTGTCCGTGCCAAGTTTCACGCTGATTGGACAAAAACCCAAGGAGGAGATAGAAAAAGAAGGTTTTTCATTTTTCGCGATTTAGTGAAAACATTTTCTAGGCGGAAATGGGCGTGGCCTAGCCCAGGTGATTCAGCACTATTCAGGGAATCTGTGGATATGATGTTTTTGAATGTCCGACATATGGTGTGGGAGTTATAGCCCAAAACGCATTTACCTTGGTTATAGCGCCACCATCTGGCCAATTGGTATTTCTATATTATGAGCACCATTTGCACACAACTTCCAGTTATTGGTGAAAATTTCATGTCTCTACGATGTAACATCTCACGGGAATTTGCGAAAACATTTCTCAAGAAGAAGAAGAAGAAGAAGAATTAAAGCTGCAAGCAGCGTTGAGCGGGCCCTCGCACCCCACGCAACTCGGGGCCTGGCGCGGCCGCCACCGTGTCGCCAGAGGTCGACCGGCAGACGAGGTGCTGAATGTTCGCCTCCTTCGGACAGTGTAGGAACCAATGCGTTGCGACTTCCCGTCTCCACTGGGTGGCGCTATGACTCTGACTCCTGAGCGTCATGTGGGTGTGTTCATGCCAGGACTATTATCATACATGTGAAGTTTGGAGCAGATTCGACCATTAGATCCCATGTTATAGCAATATCGCGTTTCATGGTGAGACATCAAGTGTCGACGCCATGTCACAGCCACACCGTTCCATGCTGAGCAATTCTCTTAATCTGTTTTGATCACACACTTGTGTAGATGGTACACACCAGTTTTGGAGTTAATTGATTCATTTCTGGAGGAGGAGATCATTAAAATACAACACGTGGAAAACGCCAAAAATGACTGTAAATTTCAAAATGGCCGACTTCCTGTCGGGTGTGGCCTATATGTGCAAGAGGCTTTTTTGTGCGTCTGGACACGATACATGTGCATACTGATTTTCGTGCACGTCGGTGAAAGTTGTTATGGGGGACGCTGCACTTTAAGGGGCGTGGCCAAGCCATACGGCCACGCTTATTGATGAAACTCATACTATACATTCAGGTCTGGACTGTTAACAAACGTGAAGTTTGGTGAAGAATGGACAATGTATGCCAAAGTTATACTAATTTCGTGTTTTATGGCGAGACATCAAACTTCGCCGCCACCTGACGGCCAAACCGTTTCACGATGCAAAAATCTGCTTCTAAGTTTTGATTACACCTTTGTCTAGATGGCACACAATGATTTTGAAGTTGTTCTGATGCATCCTGTAGGTGGAGTTCATTAAAATACAACACGTGGAAAACGCCAAAAATGACCATTAAATTCAAAATGGCCGACTTCCTGTTGGGTTTGGCCAACGGGTCCAAGAGACTTTTTTGTGCGTCTGGATGTGATACATATGTGTACCAATTTTCATGCATGTCAGTGAAACGTGTGGGTGTGGCCAAGCCATTTGGCCACGCCCATCATATCACATGTTCAGGGCTGGACTGTTAACACCCATGTAAAGTTTCAGGCAGATATGACCAAGGACACTGAAGTTAAGGCCACTTAACTGCGTTTTGGCGAACCGTTGACTTCGCCGCCCTGTGGGCGGAACGCCGTTCGGCGATACGTCACAAATCTTCATCATGTAGCATTACCAACGTGTTGAGGCCTTTCTGACCAATTTTGAGTTGGATATACTGAACGTGCTGAGAGTAGCACCTCAAAGTCTAAAACATCGCTTTTCCTGTCGCCAGCAGGGGGCACTTTGAGAACGGGGGAATTTTTTGATGTTGGCGTGATGAAGGCCGGACTACGATCATACCCAGCAAGTTTTGTGCCGATCGGACTTATCATGCCCAAGTAATAGCACTTTTGTTTTTTGGGGTTTTTTTGGCGAGACGTCAAACTTCGCCGCCACCTGACAGCCAAACCGTTTAACATAGGGAAAATCGTATGATAACTTTTGATCATCAAGTGGTCTAGTTGATGCACGCCAAATTTGAAGCCGATCCGATGAATCATGTAGGAGGAGATAGAAAAAGTACGAGGAGTGCGAATCGCCCAATCTGGCGTCAAATTCAAAATGGCTGACTTCCTGTTGGGTGTAGCCAATGGGTCCAAGAGGCTTTTTTGTGCGTCTGGATGTGATACATATGTGTACCAATTTTCATGCATGTCGGTGAAACGTGCTGTAGGGGCTGATGTTTAAAGGGTGTGGCCAAGCCATTTGGCCACGCCCATCAACGAAATTCATATCACATGTTCAGGGCTGGACTGTTAACACACATGTGAAGTTTCAGGCAGATATGACCAAGGACACTGAAGTTAAGGCCACTTAACTGCGTTTTGGCGAACCGTTGACTTCGCCGCCCTGTGGGCGGAACGCCGTTCGGCGAAACTTCACAAATCTTCATCATGTAGCATTACCAATGTGTTGAGGCCTTTCTGACCAATTTTGAGTTGGATATACTGAACGTGCTGAGAGTAGCACCTCAAAGTCTAAAACATCGCTTTTCCTGTCGCCAGCAGGGGGCGCTTTGAGAACGGGGGAATTTTTTGATGTTGGCGTGATGAAGGCCGGACTACGATCATACCCAGCAAGTTTTGTGCCGATCGGACTTTTCATGCCCAAGTAATAGCACTTTTGTTTTTTGGGGGTTTTTTTTGGCGAGACGTCAAACTTCGCCGCCACCTGACGGCCAAACCGTTTAACGTAGGGAAAATCGTATGATAACTTTTGATCATCAAGTGGTCTAGTTCCAGCACGCCAAATTTGAAGCCGATCCAATGAACCGTGTAGGAGGAGATAGCTCTGAGAGATTTCTTGGAAATCGCCAAAATCGGTAAAAAAATGAATATTCAAATCAAAATAGCCGGCTTCCTGTTGGTTTTAGAAAAAAGTCCAACTGCGCATTTTCGTGCGTCTTGGGATGATACACGACCTCCCCGAATTTCGTGGAATTTGGTCAAACGGGCTGCCGGTGGGAGCCGATTGAAATTTTCTAGGGGGCGCCATTTCGCCATTTTGCAACGGGCATCTTTTAAATTTTGCGTACACATAAATTTTCGCCAAGACGAATGTGCATGCCAAATTTGGTGAGTTTTTGAATATGTTAAAGCCCCCAAAAATGCGTTTAAAGTCGCGGAAAAAAATAATAATAATAATAATAATAATAATAATAATAATCCTAAGGAAAACAATAGGGTCCTCGCACGGTACGTGCTCGGGCCCTAATTAAACAATAGGAAAACAATAGGGCTTCAGCCCTTCGGGCTTGAACCCCACGGTACGTGCTCGGGCCCTAATTAAAGCTGCAAGCAGCGTTGAACGGGCCCTCGCACCTTCATGCAACTCGAGGGTGCTGGCAGGACGCCGGCTGACGCCGCCGTTCATTCCAGGCAGACCACTCACGCAGGAGTTACACGTCATATCCCTCAAATCATACAAAGACATGTCATTTTGCCAGTAGGTGGCGCCGTACTAATAACCAAGTATTGGCGTATAGATGTGTTGTGGGCAGGACTGTCATCAATTCTGTGAAGTTTGGGGAACATTGGAACACGTATGGTGAAGTTGTGAACCAGTTACAAGCAAATTCAAAATGGCGGACTTCCTGCTGGGTTTGTTCCTACCAAGTTTCACAGATGTAGGTCAAACCACCTTCTGGGTCTGCTTTCTAGAATATTTATAGGGGGCGCTGATGAGCCATGATGGTACATCAAAGATCAAAAATCACATCACACAACACCAATCAGATCCTGTTATATGTGTGCCAAGTTTCATGACTTTACAAGCATCCCTTACCCCTCAAATACAAGCTTGTGGTTTATGGCGAATAAGGCCTTGCCACGGTGACAGCATTTGACAAGACATCATGGTTTTCACAATATAGCATTACCAACATCTTAAGGCCTTTCTGACCAAATGTGAGTTGGATAAGGTCAACGTCCTGAGAGCCGCACCTCAAATTCTAAAACATGGCATTTCCTTTCAACAGCAGGGGGCGTTGTGACAATCACAGAACTTTGTCATGTAGATGTGTTCAGGGTAGGACTATTATGAATCATGTGGAGTTTGGTGAAGATTGGACAATGTATCCCAAAATTATAGCAATTTCATGTTTCATGGCGAGACATCAAACTTCGCCGCCATCTGACGGCCAAACCGTGTAACGATCTAGTAATCTTTTGATAACGTTTGATAACAACGTTGACTAGATGGCACACAGTGATTTTGAAGTCGTTCTGATGAATCCTATAGGAGGTGTTCGTTAAAATTCAACACGTGCAAAAAGCCAAAAATGTTCGCAAAATTTAAAATGGCCAACTTCCTATTGGGTTTGGTCTATGGGTGCAAGAGGCTTTTTTGTGTGTTTGGGTGTGATCCATGTGTGTACTGATTTTCGTGCATATCGGTGAAACGTCCAATGGGGGTTACTTTTATGAATGGGCGTGACCAAGTCATTTAGCCACGCCCATAAACGCAACTCACATCACATGTTTAGGCCTGGACCGTTAACACACATGAAGTTTCAGGCAGATATGCCCAGGGACACTGAAGTTAAAGCCACTTTTATGCGTTTTGGTGAAACATCAACTTTGCCGCGATCTGGGTGCAACGCCGTTTGACGATACGTCACAATCTTTGTCATGTAGCATTACCAAGGTCTTGAGGCCTCTCTGACCAAATTTGAGTTGGATATGCTGAATGTGCTAAGAGTTGCAGCACAAAGTCTAAAACATGGCTTTGTCTGTTTCCAGCAAGGGGCGCTATGACAAATACGAAATTTCTGCATGTAGATGTGTTCAACGCGGGACTATTATATATCCAGTGAAGTTTGGTGCAGATCGGAACATTTACCCCAAAGTTATAGCAATTTTGTTTTTCATGGCAAGACATCAAACTTCGCCGCCATCTGACAGCCAAACCGTTTAACGATCTACTAATCTTTTGATAGCTTTTGATCACAACGTTGTCTAGATGGCACATAGTGATTTTGAAGTCGTTCTGATTAATCCTATAGGAGGAGTTCGTTAAAATACAACACGTGCAAAAAGCCAAAAATGGCTTTCAAAATGGCCGACTTCCTGTTGGGTTTGGTCTATGGGTGAAAGAGGCTTTTTTGTTCGTCTGGGTGTGTTACATATGTGTATTGATTTTCATGCATATCAGTGAACGTCCTAGGGGTGTTACTTTTATGAATGGGCGTGACCAAGTCATTTAGCCACGCCCATCAACAAAACTCATAGCTCTTGTTCAGGCCAGGACCGTTAACACACATATGGAGTTTCAGGCAGATATGACCAAGGACACTGAAGTTAAGGTCACTTTTATGCGTTTTGGCCAAACATTGACTTTGCCGCGCTCTGGGCGCAACGCCGTTTGACGATACGTCACAATCTTCATAATGTAGCATTACCAAGGTCTTGAGGCCTCTCTGACCAAATTTGAGTTGGATATGCTGAACGTGCTCAGAGCTGCATCTCAAAGTCTAAAACATGGCATTTTCTGTTTCTAGCAGGGGGCGCTATGACAAATACAAAATTTCTGCATGTAGATGTGTTCAGGGCGGGACTATTATATATCCAGTGAAGTTTGGTGCAGATCGGACCATTTACCCCAAAGTTATAGCAATTTTGTTTTTCATGGCGAGACGTCAAACTTCGCCGCCAAAAAGCGGATTCCCCCCTCAACGGGTAACTGATCTTTTGATAACTTTTGATCACAAAGTAGTGTAGATGATACACAGCGGTTTTGAAGCCGTTCTGATTAATCCTGTAGGAGGAGTTCGTTAAAATACAAAACGTGGAAAACGCCAAAAATGGCCGCTAAATTCAAAATGGCCGACTTCCTGTTGGGTTTGACCTATGGCTCCAAAAGACTTTTTTGTGCGTCTGGGTGGGATACATCTGTGTACCGATCTTCATGCATGTCAGTGAAACGTGCCGCAGGGGCTGCTGTTTAAAGGGTGTGGCCAAGCCATTTGGCCACGCCCATCAACGAAATTCATATCACATGTTCAGGGCTGGACTGTTAACACACATGTGAAGTTTCAGGCAGATATGACCAAGGACACTGAAGTTAAGGCCACTTAACTGTGTTTTGGCGAACCGTTGACTTCGCCGCCCTGTGGGCGGAACGCCGTTCGGCGATACGTCACAAATCTTCATCATGTAGCATTACCAATGTCTTAAGGCCTTTCTGACCAATTTTGAGTTGGATATACTGAAGGTGCTGAGAGTAGCACCTCAAAGTCTAAAACATCGCTTTTCCTGTCGCCAGCAGGGGGCGCGTTGAGAACGGGGGAATTTTTTGATGTTGGCGTGATGAAGGCCGGACTACGATCATACCCAGCAAGTTTGGTGCCGATCGGACTTATCATGCCCAAGTAATAGCACTTTTGTTTTTTGGGGTTTTTTTTGGCGAGACGTCAAACTTCGCCGCCACCTGACGGCCAAACCGTTTAACGTAGGGAAAATCGTATGATAACTTTTGATCATCAAGTGGTCTAGTTCCAGCACACCAAATTTGAAGCCGAGATAGAAAAAGTACGAGGAGTGCGAATCGCCCAATCTGGCGTCAAATTCAAAATGGCTGACTTCCTGTTGGGTGTAGCCAATGGGTCCAAGAGGCTTTTTTGTGTGTCTGGGTGTGATCCATGTGTGTACTGATTTTCGTGCATATTGGTGAAACGTCCAATGGGGGTTACTTTTATGAATGGGCGTGACCAAGTCATTTAGCCACGCCCATCAACGCAACTCACATCACATGTTTAGGCCTGGACCGTTAACACACATATGAAGTTTCAGGCAGATATGCCCAGGGACACTGAAGTTAAGGCCACTTTTATGCGTTTTGGTGAAACATCGACTTTGCCGCGATCTGGGTGCAACGCCATTTGACGATACATGACAATCTTCATAATGTAGCATTCCCAAGGTCTTGAGGCCTCTCTGAACAAATTTGAGGTGGATAATAATAACCTTTGATCACAACGTAGTGTAGATGATACACAGCGATTTTGAAGCCGTTCTGATTAATCCTGTAGGAGGAGTTCGTTAAAATACAAAACGTGGAAAACGCCAAAAATGGCAGCTAAATTCAAAATGGCCAACTTCCTGTTGGGTTTGGCCTATGGCTCCAAAAGACTTTTTTGTGCGTCTGGGGTGGGATACATATGTGTACTGATTTTCATGCATGTCGGTGAAACGTGCCGCAGGGGCTGCTGTTTAGGGAGCCTGGCCACGCCCATCACCAAAACCCATATCACATGTAAATTTCCACCACGACTGACACGTGTGCCAAATTTGGTGAGTTTTTAAGTATGTTAAAGTTCCCAAAAATGCGATTCATTTCAAGGAAGAAAAATAATAATAATTCCTTCAATTTCAATAGGGTCCTCGCACGGTACCTGCTCGGGCCCTAATAATTCCTTGTATTTCAAGAGGATCCTGGCACCACGTGGTGCTCGGGCCCCAATAATAATAATTCCTTGCATTTCAATAGGGTCCTCGCACCGCGTGGTGCTCTGGTCCTAATAACTCCTTCAGTTTCAATAGGGTCCTCGCACCACTAGGTGCTCGGGCCCTAACTATCTTGTTCTCAGTCTTAGTCAAGCTCATTTTAACTTTGACTTGGTATATCTTTAAATTATAGAAGTGCACTGGAACATGATTCTGCCGTTGTTACATGATTAAGAAAGAATGAGAGCTGGTGTCTACACAGGAGGTTAAGCATGAGCAGCATGTTAGCAGAGCAGACGCTTCAGTGCTCCCTTTGTGTCACACAAGATGTGTTTAGGCATGGTACCAATGTTTCAAACTGTATCATACATGTAACATGCTCTTTGTTGTCTGAAATATACTACTCACATTCAAACTCTACTATGAGAAGAATTGACTGCAGTCACTTGCTTTGAGGTGTTGAATAAAGTCTGTCTTTGGTTCTGAAAAATATACCACAAGAATGCTTGGTTCTGATTGGCCAGGGAGATCATGTATTATTTTTAGATGCATACCTCTGATACAGTGTTTTTATCAATGCTCCCAATGAATGTAACATATATGTTAACATAGATTTCAGTCTTTACAGAGAAAACCAAACTAATGACTACTAGCTGAAATCAGTTAGTTTGGACTAGATTAGATCCATCCATTTTCAACCACTTATTCGGGCCAGGTCGCAGGGGCAGTAGGCTACCCCAGTACCCCAGACATCCCTCTCCCCAGCAACACTTTTCAGCTCCTCCTGGGGGATCCAAAGGTGTTCCCAGGCCAAACGAGATATATAATCCCTCCAGCGTGTTCTGGGTCTACCTCAGGGCGTCCCACCAGTTGGGCGTCTCCGGAACATCTCTAACAGGGAAGCATCCAGGAGGATCCTGATGCCTTAACCACCTCAACAGACCCCTTCTGACACAGCATAAATATACATAAATATATAATCAGTGTTGGGGGTAATACATTACATAAGTAACGCATTACAAAAGTAATGCATTACAGTAATATATATAAAATGTTACCAACAGGGTTTGGAGTACTATTATAACATTTACAATGTCATGAATTGTGTTACCATCCAAAATAAATGGTTTATTCTTTTTGCATTGTTCCACACTGATTCACATCGCTCCACTTCCACCAGTGTACCACCAGAAAAAATATCATCAGGTTGTTGTGTCTTGTCATATCATGACAGACTACATTATAGAGGGGTGCTGGTGACCAGCTCATCTGGGTCATGCCATACTGTGCATTATCATGTTCAACGTATTTTCATTAATATACCTGCAACATCTGAAACATGTCCCATTCTGCTTCTACATCCTAGGGCTACTAGACAGTAGCAGGGATAAAGTGCTGGCCTCTGGTTTGTTTTTTCCTTGTCCCAGTGATCAGCACATCTGAGTGATGTAGCCTATATGTGGGATATGTTTCCATTCACATCCCCTACAACCTCAGAGCAAGGCCAGCACACCCTCCCTTTCTTATGCATGACTCTCTCTCTAGTGCTGTTGGAGATGACCTGGTCATGGACTTTCCACGTCGAGATATGACGTGCAAGGTACCTTAGGTGTGTTGGTTGTTGACATACTGGGATGCTGTGTCAACTTCAGCCTGTTACTCAACTCAGCTCAACTCAAACTTTATTTATAGAGCACATTTAAAACAACCGGGGTTGACCAAGGCGCTGTACAGCAGCACGGATGATAAAAGTGACCCATACAATGGAGCAATTACAATAAATAAATTAAATACTGAAATACATAAACACAGTGCTATTAAATATAATAAAATAAAATAGAATAAAATAAAATAAATTAAAATTAAATTAAAAGTTTGAAGAAGTCCACTTAAACTCAATTTAAAGCCAGGAAGAAGAGGTGTGTCTTTAGGTAGGATTTAAAAACCTCAATCGATCCTGCAGAGCAGATGTGCCAGGGCAGGTTGTTCCAGAGCCTAGGGGCCGCCGCCGCAAAGGCTCGGTCACCTTTGGTTTTTAGCCTCATTTTTGGGGTGACCAGTAGTAGCTGATTAGAAGATCTCAATGTTTTGGCAGGGGCGTGGACAGTCAAGTACTGGGGGGCTAGGCCATTGGGAGCTTTAAAAACAAACAATAAAATTTTAAAATCTATTCTAAAAGCAACCGTGAGCCGACAGGGGATATGTGGTCACGCTTGCGCTTGCCAGTGAGGAGACGGGCAGCTGCATTTTGTACCAGCTGCAAGTGGTGCAAGAGTGAGTGGTCCAGGCCAAAATACAGTGAGTTGCAGTAATCCAGTTAATAAAAGCATGGAATACAGTCTCGAGATCTTTACGTGGCAGGTACCCTTTTACTTTCGATACAAATGGAAATGGAAAAAGCTGTTTTTCACAACCGAACTAACCTGGCGATCAAATTTCAGTCTGTCATCAAATATTACACCAAGATTTTCACTGATGACCGGATGTTTGGTGTAAGGGGGCCCAGAAAGCCAGCAGGAAAGTCTGCTGGACCTGTTACATGCATGGTCTGTTTTCAAAATACACTTACGTTTTCACAGGATCTGTACAGTTTGTATACAGTCTCTTTCAACTCTTTCTACATCAGTACAACACAGTGAACTGCCTTTTTTTTTTTTACTTCAAAAACAAACACACATGGTTATGTTTAGGCAAGGCATGCTTGTGGTTGGGTTTAGGAAAAAAGAACAAGGTTAGGGTTAACAGTCGTCAGACAGTTGTGAACACAACCTACTCAGACTTCCACACCTGTAAACTATGTTGGTGTCCAGCCACGTTTTCCACTGATGCTGCTGGGTGCGTATCATGCCAACATGAAAGAATGGTTTTTATTGTCAGTGTCTGATCCAGAAGTCACTGGTCAAGCACTGGTATTTGACAACTTTGTAGTGAGGCTGAGTTGGCCTAAGTGGTGCCATTGCCTTTGCAATTAAACAATGACTTTCTTTGATTTTGTGCATTAGTGCTCAGCTACTCCTTAACTTTCTGCCTCACAATCTCCTGATGAGAGATGAGAGATTTCACATTGTTCCCTACCTGAATAGACAGCATGTTTCTCACGGCAACAAGTGTTATGGTGATATGAAAGGACAAGGTTTTTTGTCAGTGTCTGATGCTGAAAGTCACTGACCAAGCGTTAGTTTTCGATGACTTCGGAGTGAGACCGGGTTAAATGGTTATAAAATGCACTGTACTTGTATAGTGACTTTCTAGTCTTACAACCACTAAAGTGCTTTTACACTGCATGTTACATTCACCCATTCACATGCACATTCACACACGGAGGCTACCATATATGGTGCCACTCAGTAACCATTCACATATGCTCACACACCAGTGAAACAGCCAATATTTTTGTGCTATTTGTCAAGGTCAGCATTTCACTTGAAAGAAAGTATCTGTGTTTTTGAAGAAATTATTAAATATAATGCTTCAGGTGTGACAACAAAAGCATTTGGAATAAGAGTTTATACATAAAGCTATGTTACTGTCACTGTTTTTGTGGGCATTGTGAGTGGCACTTAGTGTATGCTGCCATAATTATTGTCAGTCTACTGTTGAAAACAAAGAAAATCTGTCTTTTCCCGTCTACCACACACTGCCACACTGGGAATGCAGCATTAGTCAGTGACTGAGTCACTGTGTGCTATAAACATTCAAACCACGTGTGTCCATGGAGCAGTGTCTGCCTAATCAGAGGCAAAAACATTACAGATCTCCTTCCACACATATACTTCACTCCAGAAATATCCTTCATTTTTTCATGTTGGCATCATGTTACATGAAGCCACTCTGGCAGTTTGCCTTCTCAGAGACATTTGGATTAGATATGACTGAAGTGTGAAGACAAGCACTTACATTCCCAACAAAGGAATAGACAACATTTCAATGTTCGTACCTTTGATGGTTTTGTATGTACATGTGAACCAATCACAAGAAACTCCTGCATCTTGATCACATGGATCTCTTTGAATAACCATGTGCTTGTGTTTGTGTAATGATGTTGTCACTGACTGTAATGGCTCTGACACACACACACACACACACACACACACACACACACACACACACACACACTCACTCACTCACATGCACACACAAGCATGCATGAACTCATACCTTAACTCACCTTTCTAGGCTCACCTGCACCTTACTCTATAAATATCCTCAGGGAGCTGCTTTTACTGTTGTTCATATTCACTTCACATTTGTCTCCATTTATTTACACTACCTGTATTTATATTAAAGAGTTCAAGCCCAAAGAGCTATAATGAATGCTACAATATTGTAACCACAGTACTATTAGCACAGGCAAAGCCCACTACTGGACTCTATGGATAAAACTCTCTCTCTCACGTGCATCCACCCATTGCAATTTGTATAAATGTAGCCAGCCAATCAGGACATGTCTGCCTGAATATGTTGGAGCAACAGGGCCCCTAGGTAGAGGGCTCCACCTGTCCTAATAGAACAAGGATTACAATAGCATAACTTTTGTTATATCTCACACAGGCTCCGCCTCCTACTGGGCTCTATAGGTACAGTAGGTGGAGCCTGATAAGGCCTGTTGCAACATTACATGGACTCAGCAACGCTGGTCCTGACCAGCTAAAGGTTACTCGCCGTAGCCTGCCTACTTCTTATAAACTAGGCTGCCACAGAAAAAGAAGCAGGGGGCCTCAGCTAGGTAGTATTATGAAACTAAACCAAGAAGAGACATTGCCACACTACACTCAGCGAGTCATTAAGAAGCCAGGGAATGTTAGGAACTTAGGAGCAATTTGGTGTTCAGTATTTTTCCCAAGGATCTCAACATGTGGACATACGGAGGCTGGGCTCCAACTGCCGATCAGATTCGTGGATGGCTCTACGTCCTGAGCCACAGCCACCCTATGAAATGCAAAACACGTTGAGACATACATTTCTTAATGAAAGGAGCAAAGCCTGGGATACAGGAAAAACCTTGACTTGAATAGATTTACGATTCCAACTCTAATCCAAAACTTGGGCAAGGAATTTCCATTCTTGTGAGAACATTTTGTCTATTAAAGCTAAGGTGATGCATAAGAAAGTGTGATATGATAAAGACATTACTTTTTACAGCAGTGGTAGCTGTATAACAATAAGTTTTCCAACTTCTATGTCCTCTCAGCTTTTGTTAACGCCTTTGCACAACGAGTTAGTTTTTTCGTCCAAATTGTTGCACATTAAAAAAACAAAAAACAAAAACACGACCACACGTTGTGTCAATCATGTTTGCACACTGAGTCTGAAAGTGTTGTCTGTCATTAAAATTTTTGGAACAAGTTTGATTTTCTGAATTTTTTGCATCCATCAGAAGCCTTTAGAGAAAACGTGGTGGCAGGACATAGCTGCAACAAGACAGAGGAACAGGGCACACAGAATCATTTCATAACTCAGATTACTTTCTACAGGTCAGATAGTAATATTCAGGTGGATGATGATGAAGAGGAGAAGGATGTGGACTGCATGCAGAAAGAGACAGAGAGGGAGGACAGCTCCACCCCTTCATACAGCTGCTGTGCCAAATGTAAGACAGCAAGGGAGCAGTGACAGCCAGACAGGTAACTCCAGTAAGAGAGGCATAGGAGGAAATGTGTCTTTTCATTTTATTATGAATTGCGAATTTTCACAACAAATAGAACAATAAAATGCACCGGAATCAGTTTATCATTTTGCACATTTTTGTGCATTTTGTGCGTAATATTCTTTCCAGAGGACGGATTAACAAAAACACATTCAAAAAAAGGTGCAAAGTAGTGGGGCATCGGCTTGCAGTTGATAACCCAACACACTTTGGATATGTGAATATGTAAAATCCTATACTTTGGAAGAAAAGGGAGGGGAAAAAAATGAAGATGTTTACAGAAACAATATTAATTAACAATATTAACTCAGTGGAGATACAAGTTAACACCCTAACCCTTACCCATAACAACATTTTTTTAGAGCAGTAAAAAGCAAGTCAGTTAACACATAACATTACACTGGCTTTTGTGATACAATTTGGTTATTGAAAGTAATAACTCACAAATATAGGGTCACTGAAGGCCCCATGCACTTACATAGTCTGCCTCTTGGTTATCTTCAGCCTCCTCATCATCACTCTCCTCACTGCTGTCATCTAGAAAACAGAGCAGCCAATGTCAGTGTTCTGGATGATTGTGTCTGTTGCTACTCAAGAATTTAAGTAAAGTGAACTCTGTAAAACTTTGTAGGGAATTCCAAACATGTATACAATGTCATACTTACACAGTTTAAGCATCTGCATATCAGTGAAATTACATAGTCAATTAATAAAATGGATTTCTAACTAATGTGACTACCCCTCCCTCTTTGGTGGTTGTTCCTGTGGTGTCTGGCCGGCGTGCAGAGGTGTGGCTGAAGGATGAGCCACACCTGAATCCAGTTTCCTGATTAAGCCACTGAGTCTATATAGAGAGCTAGATGTATCAGATTCATGCCCTGTTTACACGTACATGGGTATTTTTAGAAACGGAGACATATCCCTTCATTTGTGCCCTCTGTTTACACGCAAATGGAGAATTCGCCTCTGAAAACGTTTCATTCTAAAAACTCCGGCCAGAGTGGAGATCTTGGAAAACTCCGGTTGCACGTTTGCATATAAACTGAGCAAGACAGAGAAAATGCAGGCAGTTTACATGTTGCTATGGTGATCATGGATGCCTTCAGAGTAGCAGCCACATTTATGTTGGTGCAAGCCCTCTTCGTATGTTTGCATTTGCAAATACAGCTGTTCTATTATATCGAGGAGCAGAGACAGATGAGTGCTCGGAGGTCAGCAATTTTGCAGCAACAACTTCTCCCTCCAACACAAAGAGCCAGTCCGCGTCACCTCCAGCGTCGCCGGTTTTGGGTTCATCCTGGGAGAACTTCGAAAATGAAGTGGTTGTCCCGGAGGAGTGGCGTGAAAATTTTAGGATGTCACGGTCATCACTGCTGTCACTCTCGGAATTGCTGCATCTCTACATCGAGGGTGAGATGACCGTCATGCGGTCTCCTGTCAGTGTCATGAAAAAAGTTGCCTGCACCCTGTATTACCTGTCCGACGAGGGTAGACTGTGTAAGACGGCATACATACACGGGTTGGTGTAAACGCACCTCCACCACACATTCATACCACCCAAGCACTCCCTACATAACTGATAATACTGATTTACACTTTTCATCTTGTTAGTAATGTTTAAAATTGGTTAAATAAATATATTTTACTTTAACCATAATTACTCGTGTGGTCCCTTTGTTTGTCTGAACTTGGAGCTGGTTCATGACACTAATGGGAATCGTCTTAAGGCAAAGAAATGAAATCATTTCAACTGGAGGCACTGGGGACAAAGGATGTCTTAAAAATGCAGGTTATTTTCTTCTGTTACTGAGTATATGGACCACACTATATCCATAAAACATCAACCAACAAACACACTAAGAAATGCAATGTCCTCTGTTATCTACTATTCATTTTTCAATCAGTTAGTTCTAATGGGATCAGTCAGCCTTTCTGGTTGTAATACTGCCATAAAATGTTCCCAAAATGAAAGCACAGCATTGTATTGTATATTTATGACATTTGTCACTATTTAACATATTCTATAAATCTGCACACCCAAGTCAGTAACTGCTATCAAAGGTGCTTCCGCTGAATCTTGACATGAATACTGATACCGTACCTGGTTCTGCATTCATATTTGGGACAGCTTGTGGCCATCCAGGCAGGAGAAAGGTGTATGCAGACTGATCTGATGTCAGTGGTAGAGGAGTTTTTGGAAGGCACTTCCTCATCAGCTGCACAGAGGACTCTACTAAAGACTCCAGATCTTTACTCAGCAAACACGTCTGCAGAGGAACAAACTCAGTAATTAGTTCATTCTATTTAAAAAAAATCAAAGATTTGTACTGTGTTGTAAAATGTGACAACTTATATTGATCAAACTGCATCTTGGGAGGACCCTGCATTTTTTAAATAAATACTCCAAAGACAGCTTTTGAAAGTCTTTTATATGTGTGCTATGACTTCTGACTGTCCCCTAAACCTTGTGTGTGTATATCCAACTGTTAGAGCTCCATTTCCATTTTGTGTTGCATTATGGTACAATGTTTATCAATGGAACAAATTCAGTGCTTTGAGTTTGTATGCTGGTATTCATAAGTGCACCAGATTATTTTTTTCAAAACATACAATTCTGCGATTAAAACAGAGATTATGACTTGTATGACACCCCAGTGGTGATCTTTAACAGACACATTGTAAGGTATATGATTCATCTCACAGTAGCCTGAAATGGAAAGAAAATGAGCTCTCACTTTCACAACAGCATTTACTAACCTACAGTATCAAATGTATTAACATGATAAAAGATCTGGAATTGTTTCCTTTTAGTAAGATATGAATGGAGCTAGAGGGCATTGTCTGTGATGGTGAGGAGAGATTGTAGGCGGAACAGTAAGATGGAGTGGATAATGGTATCAAAGGCAGCAGTGAGGTCCAGCAGGGTGAGGATGGGGAGTCAGAGGAGAAGAGAGGAGGAGGTCTTTGTTACTTTGAGGAGGGCAGTTTCAGTGCTGTGGTGGGTACGGAATGCGGATTGAAATTGTTCGTAGAGGTCATTATTGGTGAGATGGGCTTTGATTTGAGACAAAACGTTCCAGGATTTCAGACAGGAATGGGAGGTTGGAAATGGGCCGGAAGTTATTGATACTGTCAGGGCTGAGTCCAGGTTTCTTGATGATGGGGGTTACAGCAGCCAGTTTCAGTGTTGGGGGAACAGTGGAAAAGTTGAGGGAGGAGCTGATAATCCCTGAGATAATTGAGGAGATGGTGGGGAAGCAGTGTTTAACAAAGGAGGATGGGATGGGATCTAGGATGCAGGTGGAGGATTTCATGGTTGAGATGATTTTGGACAAATCAGCTGGGGAGACGGGTGAAAATCTAGAGAATGGAGAGATGATAAGAGGAGCAGGGGTGAGGGGGAAGGAATAGGTGAGTGGGAGGAGGATAAGGAACTGCAAATGGTATCAATTTTGGATTGGAAGAAAGAAAGGAAATAATTGTATTTTTCAGTGGTGAATGAGTCTGAAATGTTGTCGCTGGGATTGAGGAGTTTGGGGGCTGAGTGTCTAAATGAAACGGTTTTGGTTTTGATGGGGACCAGTTGATCAAGGCAGGGCAAGAGGAGAGAGTGTTGTTATAGTAGTTGACAAGGTCATTGATGTCATCAGATATTGCGGGGGGGGGGGGGGGGGGGGGGGGGGCTAGCCAGGGTGATGGAGAGAGATGCTGAGACATCTTGTGGTGAGATGGATTTGAGGTTTCTGAAGGATATTGTATGTTTTTCTTTGGGAAGGTGGGGTGGGGAGGTAGATGTCCATGGTGATAGCCAGGTGGTCAGAGATGTGGAGGTTGATGCTGGGGAGTTGTTGGATGATGAGACCAGTAGAGCAGACTAAATCCAGGGTGTGGCCACGAGAGTGGGTGGGGAAATTGACATGCTGAGTGAGGTTGAAGCAGTCGAGGAGATCCAGAAAATCAGAGGCTTGTTTACAGTTAGTGTTGTCAATATGGAGGTTGAAGTTGCCATACTTGACAGACGAGAGATGTGTGACAAAATCTGAGAAGTTGGAGAGAAAAGATGGATGTGCTTTGGGGGGCGTTAGATTACAGCAGGGTAGGGCCAGGAAGTTTAAGAGCAATGTTTTCAAATGACTGCACAGAAGGAGTGGATATTGTGTTGATTTTGAGGGTCTTTTTGTGGATTGAGGCAATGCCGCCGCCTCGTCCAGTGAGACAGGGTTGATCGATGTATGTGTATGGGTGGCTCGGTTGAGTGTGAAATAGTCCACATTACTGTGGCAGGTTTCGGTGAGACAGAGGAAGTCCAGGTTATTGTCAGTTGTGAAATCATTTAAGATGAGTGCTTTGTTATTGAATGAGTGTTTTGGAGAGCAGCTTGAGAGGATGTTGTTGTATGAGAGACTGTGAGGAGTGGGTGAGTAGGCAGAGGTTGCGATGGGTTTTTTTTTCACTTGTTTTGCATATCTGTTTTGGGGACGAGGGGGTCTGATATTTATAATGGGATGAATGGGAAAATTTGTAGTAGGGTCATTGCATTTTATGTGAATAAGGTTGCTTTTGTTAGTAGAATTGAGGCAGTTTTGGGGACGGTGAGATCTAACAGATATAACAGGCTGAATGGTGTAGGGAGCAGCAGGAGAAGGCAGCGATGCTGGGGCCTGTAGGGGGAGCTGTGGAAAGCGGTGGTGCTCTGAGTTGGGACCGTAGACGAAGAAGGGGGAAGCTGCTTGCGGAGTGTAAACAGTCAGTCACGCGGATGATCGTGAACTTGTTGCTGCTGTTAAAACTCAGCTTCCCAGTTTGTTCGGGTGGAAACCGTCAGGATTTTCTGTTTTTCCCAAAACAAATTTAAAATGTCTATGAAGCTCATGGAATCTGTTTTGCAGGCAGATTGAAGCCACATGTGGAGGGAAAGGATACATCTGAATATTCCGTATCCACAGCTGTGAGGAGAGAGCGGGCCACTTACGAAGACTGATTTTCCGATGGTGTGGAGGAATTGAAATAGTTTGTTGAACTCTGCTTTGGTGATCTCAGACTGTCAGCGGGAAGCATCCACATAGCCAACTTGAATGATTATTCTGTGGACAGATGACGGGAGTGTTTGGAGTATGCCAGGGACTTTAGCAAGAGTGACGGGGACAGTTGCTCCAGGGAAACAGTGCGTAACCGCATTGAAGAAGCGGACATTTCTTGTCATGGAGTCTCCAAATATCACTGTGGTCGGGGGAAAAGGGGGCGCAGAGATGGTGGTGATGAAGGGAGAGAGGGTTCTGATGGAGATCTGGGTGGCGGTGACAGAGCGGGTGGAGAGGCACAGGTGGAGGGTGAAGATGAGGCAGGAAAGTGTGTCAGTGTGGGATAGAGAGGCAGCGAGCTCCAGGGAGAGCAGGGCACTGAGGGGGTACTGAAGTGACGGTGCATTGTTGGATTGTGGGGAAGGAGGCGGTGAAGTTAGGGATTCAGCTGCTAGGGGAGGGAAATCTTGCAGGGTGAGGATATCAAATCTATTGTCAAGCTGGATGGTTTGGTGGAGCACGTGGGAAGGCTGCTTGCCTCTTCTGCTGTGAGGAGCGACAAGGCACCATGATGCAGGCTCTCATGGAGTGGAGGTGGCCAGGGACCTGGGCTTAGCCCCCTGCCTGATCCACCCACCTGATCCCACCTGATCCCTGACCCCACCTGATCCAGGTGGGGTCGGTGTTGGAGTTCGGTGGAGGGACAGCAGGGGTAACACCTGCTTGATTGGGAGCGGTGACATCAGGCACTCAAGGAGAGGTGCTTTTGGTGGGGGCAGCAACAAAGCAGGACTGGTGGCTGATTCAGATTCTGGTGGTGTGGAACGATAGATGATGGTGTCCATTTGCAATTTGGCTTCATAGATCTTATTAAGTGTGGGAATATGTTGTTCCAGCTCGGTGATTTTCTCGGCGAGGACAGTGCAGTTGACGCAGCCGGATGGAGAGGTCAGTGGAGCCATGGTGAATGTAATGGCTGGAAAACGGAGTAAAAGGAAGACCAGTACGGGGGCTAAACATGCTAAGTTCCAGTTATGGCAGGCAGCGAAAGGATAGGAGTAGTTAGTAGAGAGGACACAGGCACTGGGATTTACACGCAGGGGCGCCAATACAGAGCCTGCAGTGGTGAAATGGCTTAGCGTTAGCAGAGAAAACCAACAGAAGGCATGGAGCAGAACAACGGGTAGCGAAACTTACAGGCAGGGGCCCAGTAATAGGGCCTGCTGCAGAGAATAAGCGTCCGGGTTAGTAGAAGCCCAAGGGCATTGGAGAGGCCTTGATGATTGATGATGAGTAACATTAGCGGCAATGCTGAAAACAAGCTAGCTAGTGCTAAAAACAGGCTAATGTTAGCTGGCTAGCTAGCGGAGGGCATGAGCTGGTTATGAAAACTTGGGATCAGTAGACCCAAACAGTGGTCACGTAGAGAGATTGTGTAAAGGGTAGAAACAGTTTACCAAAAGTATGCCAGTTAAAAGTGGATGAAAAAATGTTAAGGAAGGCAATTTTCCGGGAGCCTATCCAACAGAGGTTCACTAGAGGTTCACTAGATGCCACTAGTGGTGGATGATAAGCTAGACTGGTCTTTGAACACTGACGGAAGGGGCAGAGCAGCCTGTTCCTTCTGCGGACACTGAGGTCCTTTGATGTGTGTGTGGAGATGTTGACCATGTTCTATCACACAGTGGTGACCAGTGCACTTCTCTAAGCTGCAGTGTGTTGGGGAAGCAGCTTGACAGACAAAAACACCAAGCGTTTGGACAAGCTGGCTCAGTGCTCGGCAGTAGACCAGACCCATTAAGAACTGTGGTGGAGAGGGGCACGTTGAACAAACTGAAAGCTATAATGGCCAATAGCAGACACCCATTCCACA
This sequence comes from Cephalopholis sonnerati, assembly GCA_019142605.1. NCBI lineage: Eukaryota > Metazoa > Chordata > Actinopteri > Perciformes > Serranidae > Cephalopholis > Cephalopholis sonnerati. The sequence goes on along the minus strand of JAGQAX010000005.1, from coordinate 247,627 downwards.
GCCTCCTGGAGTGACAGAGGAGCAGCAGCAGCAGTCGGCTCATCTCAATGCATTGCAGAACAGAGCGATTCAGAAGATCCTTCATCCCCATGGCAATAAGAATCCAGTCACACACACACTCACACGTTACACTGGCCACAACTAGACTTTGACTGTGTCATGGACAATTTCATTTTAATTTAATCCCTATTTGTGCACTTATTTTAATGTATTTTATTTTGTTTGTTTGGTTTTTTTTTGTCTTTTATGAGCTGCTGGACAGCTGAATTTTCCTTTGAGATTAATAAAGTTCTATTCTATTTTATTCTACACAGAGGGGCACATTTCCAACTAAAATGTGGGAACCAGTTGTGAAAATGAGTCTAAAACTAGCAGTTTCACATTGTGTACCACTTTGTGGCGGGTGGAAGATGTGGCCCAAAATTACTGATTTCTGGAAAAGTTTTCATTACGCTAATTAGACAGAATTGTTTGTAATAAACATATCACTTAAAGTTATTTTGTCTGATTATAGCAGTTTTCAAAATATTCTTCTAGCAGATCTCTTTGTGTGTAATGCTGTCTGACATCAGATGGTGCCAAACAAATAGTCCTACAAATTGTGGCTTAACCTGTTGAGATCCCCTGTCCACTCTAATTGACATAACTTTATTAGAATGTCTGGATCTATAATTACTGTCATCTGACTCCACCCAAATGCACAGACTTGTTAATGGGATGTCTATAAGTCAATGACAGTGTGCCACACCATCTAAAGTGGAGTGGAGTCACACCTCTTTTTTTAACAACCATGGCTGACCATGAGGCAAGGAGGAAGCATAAGACACTATGGTTATTGTAACTGTTAAATTACATAATTAGTAGTAATAGTTTTAATTCTTACACATGTCAAAATATCATATGAAACATTTATAGCTTTTACTCAGGATTTTCTAATGATACATCCATCCAGCCATCCATTTTCTAACTGCTTATCCTCTTGAGGGTTGCAGGGGGGACCTGGAGCCTATCCCAGCTGACACTGAGCGAAAAGTGGGGTACACCCTTGACAGGTCGCCAGACTATCGCAGGGCTGACATGTAGGAACAGACAACCATTCACATTCAAATTCACACCTACGGGTAATTTAGAGTCACCACTTACCCTATCCCCAATCTGCATGTCTTTGGACTGTGGGAGGAAGCCAGAGTACCCGGAGAAAACCCACGCTGACACGGGGAGAACATGCAGACACCACACAGAGGGACTCTCGCACCCAGGATTGAACCTGGAGCCTTCTTGCTGTGAGGCGACAGTGCTAACCACTGCCCTGTAATGATACAGTTAACCCATGTAGGAAAATTACCTGTAGGTTAATTTTGCACTCGTTTGGGCACCACCCTCTCAACGGAAAGTGACCGTAATCAAATTAATAGCTATGTAAATCAATCATTAATTTGTTGGTACACTTTTCAATTATAAATCAGTCTCAATTTCTAAGTTATGAGTTCTCTATACAGTGATCGTAGTTTCAGTTCAAGGACATACATGGACAACGGCTTGGCGATAAATGAAAGTTTATTTGATGAAATGTTTAACAACTGAAGAAATTAATCTTAAATGGAGATGGGGCGAAATTCTGTGAAATCACAGGAATTGTAAATCGGTGGAAGCAATAGAAAACACTTTGGCGGTTATTTAGTTTGGTGATAGTGAGAAGAGTGTGTAACTTTGGATAAACTGCAGAAGGAAAACTATGTATCTAACGAAACCTAAATTAAGATCCGAATAATTAAGTCTCCTATTCGACATCAACTCTTATCACAACACAGCAGCTGCATCAGGTGAGGGAAGGCTTGCCTACTTTCTTTGCAGCGTTGATCCAATCGGACATGTCTCAGGGGACCCCAGCCGTCGCTTACCACTTGGCTTCACTTCACAGTCTCCCCGCGAGACGGTGCCAAGGAGAACCAGTGATGGGGCGACGGTCTGATGGCGAAGTTCTTCTGGTAATCCTCAACCGTCCCTTATCTTGAGCTGCTGAAAGTCTTAGTTTGGCAAAAGAGTCCCTGCCTTGGGAATAATTCCAGCAGGCTGGCCGCTGGACCTGATGGATCTTGGATGGAGTTGCAGGTCGAATAGAAGCTCCGTTATGGGACCGTAGCTACCCGCTTATGATAAAGTTGAAACAATCTCGTTGTCCGTATGAGATTTTTACTAAAGTTATCATTAATGCTCAAAAATAAAATTAATGCGATCAGTGGTCACTTCAGGTGTGATATTAGTGGAGGCCCAAAGAAAAAGAAAAAAAAGGGAAAAACTCAGGACTGGCAAGCAGTCCTGGTACACGGAGCTTAATGTTGTCAATCACACGGAGTTGGAAAAGTTACGCGGAGACTGAAACTAAGAGCGTAACGGGTAAAGCATAAAAATTCTTACAAAAAGAAAAGTCGGAAAAACAAAAAGAAAAACAAATAAAAAAAGAAACAGGAGCTGAAGGAAAAGAAGAGAAGAAAAGAGAAGAGACTAAAAACGGCTGAGCTATTGAGTTTTATCAAGAATTGAGTGGACGTGTTTCACGCAAGGCGGGTCTCTCAGTTTAAGCATGACTGGATTTTTCCAGATCATATACTTAAACATTTTACACGCGATAGCCACATACTCTTCCCATTATGGTCAAAAATCGGCTTCATACCATCACATTTAGACATCATATATTCATTCTACGACATACATATATATCCTTGAATCAACAACAAAAGAGCAAGAAGAAGAAGAAAGAAAAAGGGAAGAAAAAATATTTTGTGCACAAACATTACCAATTAGTTTGCAGGTGCATTAACATACTAAGTGGGATAGCATATACTAATAACACTGGTTGATTAATCAAGTTACTGTTCTTCAACTCAAACTATGATAGCAATTCCTACGGGATTCTTGCTTAACTATCGTCATATGATAGCAGTATGACGCTACTTTTAAATGAGGGGTTACAATGTTATAACATGAGTAACATATATACTTCACATTTAGGAGACATATTACTTTTGGTTAACCACATAGCTTATTCTTTGCTTAGGAGTGTGTCTGGAGCTTTTGCCTCCCATAAAGGTGTGAAGTAACAGACAAAGGAAAAGAACTCAGAAGAGAGGAGAAAGGATGGGAGGTGATATTTGGTCCTGGAGACAACAGTCTGTGTGAATTGGTGTCCCTGCTGCTTTTGATCTCAGCAGGTCAGTGACCTGGAGCCTGAAAGGTTGTGGAACTGACACCCAGACCTCTTGTCCATATATTTGCAGTTCCTGTTTAGAAGGTGAAAAGTTCACAAGGCTGTTCCTCCTACAGCCATAATACATTTTGTTGATTATGTACACAGAATATTAATCTGAGGAGGTTTTCAACATACTGTTTTGTGGAAATAGTTCAGAAAATAAGGGTATTTTGAGTCCTGATGACAAATACTACTAGGGTCTATGTCCACATTGCAATATGTAGCCACAGGCAACCAGCTAGAGAAAAGGCACAGCGCCCAGCACCTCTTTTTAGAGTGCTCTGCCTTTTTTTACAGCCACTACGAGAACTTTGAATTGGTAATTCAAAACTTTACAGAAAGGCAGCGGTGACGTCACTGTAACTGTCTATCGTCACATCACAGACAGAGTGGCCCATGTTGTTTAAGAAGATTAGCCAGTGGACACTGGATGTTGACGGTGAATGTTGTGCTTTTATTACTGCGTGCCTCTGTTAATGTGGCTACCTTGCTAATGTTGGTGCCAAGATATTGTTGTCGAAACATACCCATGAAGGACACCATATTTAAAGAATTGCTGGGATGAAGCGCTCCCCACCACCCCACCACCCCACCACCACTGATTTCTGTTGTCCTGCACAGGCTTAAGAGCAGGGCACCAGACTAACGGTCACAAACTTAAATTAACGAGCAGGTACAAGAATAATACAGTGACTGTTTGACAGGGGGCTCTGTGACCTCACTGTTGTGCGACAAGATGGCTCGCAGCATCCGGTGTCCCGGTAAAACATGTTTGGGCCAAACAAGGATCGACACATTAGACTCACCTATCTGTAAACAACGATCCGTCTTAAAATCAGCAGGAGAGCTAGTTAATATTAGCTGTTAGCAGCTGGTGGCCGCAGCCGACAGAGGTTGCATTGAGTTAGATTATGATGTGTTCAAGTTCTGTTCAGTAAAAATTAGTATGAGGTGAAGGTCAGTGAAAGGTAGTCATGTAAAATGTAGTTTTTAGTAAGAAACTTGAATAAAACATCAACAAATAATTAGAAAACATCAACAAATTATCAGAAATGTGATGTTTTCATAGCAATAGATAATAGAGAGAGCATTATCATACATACAGTAAAAGGCTTTTGAAGCAGTTTTTTAAAGATGTTTTTCATGTGAGAGGTTATATTACAACTTGTTTCATAAATGTATATCATTGAATTTGTACTCATTGAAAGGTAGTGTAATGAAGGGCTGAATGACTTTAAAACAGTTGATTTTTGTTTATACTGTAAATTTCTTTGTTTCCCTTGCACAAAAGGGGGGATAAATAACAACAAAAATTAAATAAACAATATAAAAACTGTAATATCGGCATCAACTATGTCCTAATACACAGTATGTGAATTAGGAGTGATCTGAACTTTACCTGTGTAGTTTCATACAACAGTCTGATGCCTCCCTGGGATATGAAAGCCTGTCTGCCAGCTGTACTGTGGGTGACCTTATGGAGGCAGCTCAGCAGTGTGTGGCGGATTGTTACGGCAATATGTTGAGTGTCCTTGCTGTGCCAGTCTTCATAAAGCCGCATTAGGCCGAAGATATAACCCTTAGATACCACTGAAGAAACATTAGCCTCTGTGAGAGAGAGAAACAGACAAACACAGAAGAGGGAGGGAAGGACATCAGTGCCCTGCTTCTGTGATATCTACTTAATTAATAGCTGACTGGACAGAGTGTGAACAAATAACAAATAAAACAAATAAACATAACATCCAAAGGTGAATGGTGGTCGGTCTACTGTATGTGTTCCTGTGACTGACTGGTAACCTGTCCATGTGTACCCTGTACAGCTGTACACATAAACCATCATTGAGGTAGTAAGGCTGTAAATGTTTGTGTATTTGGTGCCAAACCACCACAGTATCAGGATCACAGTTTGGTGCACGCAATCACACACAAAATATACAGTATATAGACTAATGCACTGAATGTTCACAGAAGCAGATAGGAATAATTAATTACGGAACCAACTGGCATTTACGTTGGTATATATAGTTAAGCTGGAACTTATTATAACCCTCCCCCTAATGCAGTTGTACTTTTTGTTATTCTATTTATTTTGTATTTTCAGTTTCAGAGCACAAAAGGCGCCATCACTGTTATAGCCTGTTGTGATTAGTTACTCTTTGGAAAATTGTTTGTTCAGTGTTGTCACAGTGTAAAGGCCTTGGCACACTGACTCAGTTTTTTGCATATGCGTTTTTTTAATCCATCATCCGAAAATAAATGTTACACACAGAAACCTTGCACACTTACTCAGATGCATTATATTGTTCTATTTGTTGCTAACATTCACAATATGCGGCAAAATATGAAGACGCATTTGCTGCCTTTCTTCTCTTCACAGGAGTTACCCCGTCTGTTACAACTCTCTGCTGGCGTCTTGCATTTGGCACCGCACCCATTTGGCCTCCTTTGCTTTCTCCACATTGTCACTCTCTCCTTCTGCCTGTGTGCAGCCCGTTCTCATTCTGTATTCATCAAATAAAACCACATACCTTGATTATTTATTTCCATGTCAGACACCAATGGAAAACAGACATCTTTTCATGACGATTTGATAACGCTGTCAGGCATTGTCAGCTAATAATGCCGCTGGATGGTATCAGTTTGAAAGTGGACAACAATGTAATTTAAAGATCTGGAGAGTCCCTGTAGGGTGGCCAGGAGAAGAAATGAATGGTTCTGAGTGGGTGAATTTCACCCACAAGGCCAGTGTTCACTTCCTGTATGAACTGTAAAGCCAAACCTCAATGTGTTTTGTAAACCTCACCATGTGCACAATGAAATAAATGTAAATATGTGGAGTTTTATTGCCATTATAACTTTATTTTGAAAAAGAAGGTATGCATCTGACAAGCAGAAACTGTACATTTCCTGTGAAAATGGAAGTGTATTTTAAAAAACACAGTGCATGTAACAGATGTAAATTGACACGACATCCCCAGGACATCAACAACAGATGCACCCAGGTACCTTGCACATAATATGTAGGCATGAAGGTCCACTGATCAACCAACAATATGTGATGAGTTGGGAGTGGGAATGTTGCTGTGTTCAGCCCACATCCTCCTTGTCATCATCATCCAACTAAATATTACTATGTGACCTAATTAAAGTGGTCTCTCTAAGTTATCAGAGGATATTCCCATGTTAAGTATGGCGTGCCTCAAGGGTCAATTCTTGGGTCCTATCCTGTTTTCTTTGTAAATGCTTCTTTGGGTGAGATCATTCGTAGGCATGGTGTTTCTTTTCATTGCTTCGCTGACGACACTCAGTTGTACCTGCCCGTCAGGCCTGCAGATGTAAATGCACTGAGTTCTCTACAGGCTTGTATTTGAGTGACTGGATGTCAAAAAACTTCCTTCAACTCAAACAAAACAGAAATCCTTGTCATCGGTACCCAACAAATGACTAATCAAATACTGCCCTCTTGTGGCTCTTTTGCACAATTTATTAAGCCTGTTGCTAAAAATCTTGGGGTCATTTTTAACAGTGAATTGAAATTTGAGCAGCATGTAACCTAACTTGTACAGTCCTGTTTTTATCAGCTTAGAAATACTTCAAGAATAAGTCCAATTTTAAGTGATAAAGACGCAGAAACAGTTATATATGCTTTTATATCTTGACGCCATGATTATTGCAACAGCTTTTTTAGCTCTTTATATAAAAAAACCCCACAACTACAGACTGTCCAGAACTCAGCTGCTAGGCTTTTAACAGGATCAAGGAAGTACAAGCACATCACTCCCATTTTAGCATTTTTACACCGACTTCCTATTTCTTTTAAAATTGATTTTAAAATTTTATTGATTACTTTTAAAGCTCTTCATGGCCTGGCTCCAGGTTACATTTTAGATCTTTTAACCCCTTATGAACGTGTGTGCACCATAAGATCCTCTGGCAAAGGTCTTCTGTCTATTCCAGAGTCTCGGCTGATAACCACAGGGGGCAAAGCCTTTACTGTCAGGGCCCCAAGGCTATGGAATGACCTGCCCGAGGAATTAAGACTGTCTGAGTCAGTGTCCATATTTAAGTCTTTTCTGAAGACTTATTTTTATTGTAAAGCTTATCCTGTCTTTTTATTTATGTGTTATTTCTCTTGTTTTACATGCCTTGTTTTATTTGAATTTTGACTCTGATTTTATTGTAAAGCACTTTGTACTTTGTTTGAAAAGTGCTATATAAATAAAATTTCTGATTATTATTATTATTATTATTATTGTTGTTGTTGGGGTTTATAATGCTAGGACTCATCAAGGGGCACCAAAATGTTGAATGTTGAATGAATCCACACTTACAGGCTTTGTACAGCGGCACCATAAATGTAGGGAATCTACCATTTAAATATCAAATTGGCTATCAGAAATAATTAATAACTATTAATGATAATTATTAATTATATTGAATAACATGACTTAATTAACATTAAATCACCTCGTGGGGCACCATTCACTTAGCCACTTAATAATAATTCCCAAATTAATAGTTTATGAACTTTATGAGACTGATATTAATCAGTTCATAAACTATTAATTTGGGAATTTGATTAATAATGAAATTAATAACCATAACCAAATTAATAGTAAAGCCTGAAGGATTTCGGAGTGAGGTTGGCTATTCATTCAGTCTTGTACAACATTAAACAGACAGCACGTACGATTCCAAAATTATATTTATTCATAAAGTAAAGCAGAGCAAAACCAAAACACACAGATCCTAACTAACTATAAACAAACGTGTGTGTGTGTGTGTGTGTCTGTGTGTCTGTGTGCGAGAGAGAGAAAGATAAAGGCAGTGTGGTAATCGAAGGGCTGTTTGGCCTACAGAACAAAATAGCTGACAACAGAAAACTACAAGATGGCCGAATCAAAGCTGGCTTCAGACTGGGGGAGGTGTTTATCTGACCGTGTGGTCAGGACAAAGACAAAGGAAGAGAAGCAGGAACTTTGAGCGGCCTGTTTGGGTGTAGCTTCGTTGAAAGCCACTTTGTAAGTGATCCTATGTGAATGTGATTAAGTGGCATCCCCATCCCTATTTTTTTTTTAATCACATCCTCAAAGGTTATCTTATGTTGTTGCTTCAATAAAACAATGTTTTTGAACAGGTTTGAGTAACAATTAATTGTTATTTTGTTTTAAAAAAAAATCCACTACTACAGCATTGGCACACAAGTGGTTAACACCTCCAGGTCGCACGTCATTCACCCAAGAGCTTCAGCGTACAGGCACAAATTGGCTTGACAACAACAAACAGTTCAGCTGTCTTTGGGTAGCAGCAGAGCCTGTCTAGCAGCTAAAGTGTTACAAGATGTCACAACATCAAAAAAAGATTTCCATGTTTTTTCCCCCAAAGGTGGTCAGCAGTCAAAGAGGTAATGGGAATAGGAATTATGGAAAAATGTATAATTTCGAAATGAGTGCTGCAGCTGGAGCTAGAGGGGAGTAGCTAACGTTAGCTAGCTAGCTGGCTGATATTACATGGAAAAAACGGTAAGGCAGAGACCTAACTGTAAGAGATACATGAACAAAGAAAAACAAGAAAAAGAATATGTTAAAAATGGAGGACCAAAACTGCCATAATAATAAATAAATTAATTAATTAATTAATTAATTAACATGATGATAAAAAATAAATAAATAAATTAATTAATTTATTATTATGGCAGTTTTGGTCCTCCATATTTATATTCTTTTTCTTGTTTTTCTTTGTTCATGTATCTCTTACAGTTAGGTCTCTGCCTTACCGTTTTTTCCATGATAATAAACAAATAAATAAATAAATGCCTCAATAAATACATAAATGAAATAATATGTAGAGAAATGTAGAAATAAAAGTCTCAATTATCAAATAAATGTGATAAATAAATAAGTAAATAAATAAACGAACACGATAATAAATAAATAAATGCCTCAATAAATAAAATTTTAAAATTATCTATTTGACAAAAGATTTATTTTTGCATTAATTTATTTTCATATTATTTTTTTCCAAATTCATTCATTTATTTTTACATTTATTTATTTATTTCCCTATTTATTCATTTCCAGATTTATTTATTGCTGCTTTTATTCATTCCTGTATTTCCTCGCCTGTATGCAAATGAGGGGGCGCGGCTTGATGGTGTTCACATAACCATTGGTCAATCTATATGAGAGTTCACAGATTGATTGCACTTGTCTTGCTATAGCACTTTTCATGGCACACAGCGTGTTGTACCACAGCGATTAAGGTATGCTACTTATACCAGACTGGACATGCAGTCTGTCAAAATATGTATCCCCCTGTAACTCTTGACAGAAAAGAAGAAACTTTTCTATATTCTCCAGTGTTATTAGACATGATTCAAAGTATCTGTAAAATAAAACACTTGATGGTATGATAAAGCCTGGGCTTTATAGACAGGGATACATATTTTGGCAGCCTTGGCACAACATGCAGCCTGCCAAAATATGTATCCCCCTGTAACTCTAACCCCATATAATGGGGGATACATATTTGGTGTTGGTGATAAAATTCTGAAAAAAAACCCCACAGATTTTATGTAATAAGCCACGTCCACTTAAAGCAATCATTTGATATCATATCAACTTTTAGCTTGTGTAGTGCCCCCTATAGGTCGATTTGAATCAAACTTTCAGGGTATGATTCAGATACTTATGTTGACATTTCCTGCAAGTTTTGTGACAATCAGCTCAATGGTAAAAGCACTGCTGGGTGTTCGGACCCTGATAATAATAAAAATTCCTTGCATTTCAATAGGGTCCTCGCACCACTAGCTGCTCGGGCCCTAATAATAATAATAATGTAACTGTAAATGTGCTTTATTTATACAGCCCTTTACAACCACCCACAGGTGAACCAAAGTGCTTTACAATAGATAATAAATAAAAGCAATAATAAAACAATAAATAAAAACAGTAGAAACAATAACAATAACAACAATAAAAGTAATAAAATAGAATAAAATAAAAGCATCACCATGCTACTGGATATTAAAAGCCATCCTAAATAAATAAGTTTTCAGTTTAGATTTAAAAAGGCCCAGGTCAGAGAGGAGACGCATTTCTGCAGGGAGCTTCTTCCAGAGCCTGGGTGATGCAACTGAAAAGGCTCAGTCACACCAGTGTTTGTATTTTGACCTGGGCACTTCCAACACTTCAGAGCTTTAAAAACAAACATTAAAAGTTTAAAATCAATCCTAAAATGAACTGGAAGCCAATGGAGGGAGTTAAGAACAGGAGTGATGTGCTCTTGTCTCTTAGTGTTTGTTAAAAAACAGGCAGCAGCATTTTGCACAAGTTGGAGGCGACTAAGTAAAGACTGGGAGACGCCAACATAAAGTGCATTGCAGTAATCCAATCTTGAGCTAATAGGAGAGTGGATGGCTCTCTCAAGGTTGTAACGGAATGTAGTAATAGGGGGGTAACAGTGGGTACTTGGGGGGAGGTCTGGGTTGGCTCAGGGACTTCAGGTTCGTCAGGGAATGAGGAAATGTAATAACAGGGGGGTAACGATGGGTACTTGGGTTTACCTCATCGATGGGGCCTGTGCCCCTTAAGATGGCCACATTTGTCTCCGTTTGGGGGGAGTCTGTTTGTATGCGGGCTGTCGTTGTCACATGTCTTGATGAGTTGCGGTGGGGGTGCCGATGGGTGGGTGATGGATGGGGCCCGTGGGCCTCGGATGAAGGGGTTCTGGGCCGGGGTGGGTGTGGTTTTGGGTGTTGATGCCTGTTTGCGGAGTGTGGGCTGGAGCGCGCCGGCAGCCTGGCTCTTCTCTGATTGTTCGCTGCATGTTTTTAACTCTAGTCTATTAATCAGCGCTAAACCTAAACTAGATTATGAATCCTTTGAAAGCCTTGTCCTTAGTCTTTTACATCCGACCTGGAAAACCTCGCAGCCTCTTCTATTTGTTATAGTGTACCATGCTCCTGGCCCGTATTCAGAATTCTTATCTGAATTCTCAGAGTTTTTATCCAGTTTAGTCCTGAAATCAGATAAAGTTATTATTGTAGGCGATTTTAATATCCACGTGGACGTTGATAATGACTCCCTCGCTACTGCGTTTATCACATTATTAGACTCCACTGGCTTCAGTCAGAGTGTACATAAGCCCACTCACCGTTTTAACCACACCCTCGATCTAGCTCTGGCGTATGGAATTGAGATTGATAACTTAATGGTCTTTCCAGAGAATCCCTCTCTATCAGATCATTACTTAATAACTTTTGATTTCTGTCTACTTGACTACGCGCCACTCAGTAACAGCTACTATACTAGGTGTTTATCAGATAGTGCGGTAGCAAAATTTAAGGAAGTGATTCCATCGGCGTTAAATTTAATACCCTCTGTAAGTGAGGTTTCCCGTACTGACTTTAAAGTCTCCCAAATTGATCATCTCGTTGATAGCGCTGCAGGCTCACTGCGAACAACACTTGACTCTGTAGCACCTCTTAAAAAGAAGTTCGCAAAGCAAAGAAAGTTTGCTCCCTGGTATAACTCCCAAACCAGAAAATTAAAGCAAATGTCGTGAAAATTTGAAAGGAATTGGCGATTAACCAAACTGGAAGATTCTCGTTTAATCTGGTTAGATAGTCTAAAAACATATAGGAGAGCCCTCCACAATGCCAGAGCAAACTATTACTCATCATTAATAGAAGAAAATAAGAACAACCCCGGGTTTCTTTTCAGCACTGTAGCCAGGCTGACAGAGAGTCACAGCTCTATTGAGCCTTGTATTCCTTTAGCCCTTAGCAGTAATGATTTTATGAGCTTTTTTAATGACAAAATTGTAACTATTAGAGACAAAATTCATGACCTCCTGCCATCTAACAGTACTGATCTGCCTTCAAACACAGCTATAAGTGCTGATACATATCTAGATTGCTTCTCCCTGATTTCTATTCAACAATTGACCTTAATGATTTCTTCATCCAAGTCATCAACGTGTCTATTGGACCCCATCCCAACTAGGCTACTTAAGGAAGTCTTACCTTTAGTTAACACTTGCATACTAGACATGATCAATATATCTTTATTAACGGGCTATGTACCACAGTCTTTTAAGGTAGCTGTAATTAAACCTCTGTTAAAAAAGCCCACATTGGATCCAGAGGTGTTAGCCAATTACAGACCTATATCCAACCTTCCCTTTCTCTCAAAGATCCTTGAGAAAGTAGTCGCAGACCAGCTGTGTGACTTTCTCCATGATAATAATTTATTTGAGGAATTTCAGTCGGGATTTAGGGCCCATCATAGTACCGAGACAGCACTAGTTAAAATTACAAATGATCTTCTGATTGCTTCAGACCAAGGACTCGTCTCTGTACTTGTTTTACTAGATCTTAGTGCCGCATTTGACACAATTGACCATCAAATTCTGCTACAGAGACTGGAACATTCAATTGGCCTCAAAGGTTCTGCACTAAGCTGGTTTAAATCGTACTTATCCGATCGCTTTCAGTTTGTTCACGTTCATAATGAATCATCTTCATGTACTAAAGTTTGTTTTGGAGTACCTCAAGGTTCAGTGCTCGGACCAATTCTATTTACGCTTTATATGCTTCCCTTAGGTAACATCATTAGAAATCACTCCATAAATTTCCATTGCTATGCGAATGATACACAGTTGTATTTATCGATAAAACCAGAAGAAACGGATCAATTAACTAAACTTCAGAAATGCCTTAAAGATATAAAAACCTGGATGAGCACCAATTTCCTGATGTTAAATTCAGACAAAACTGAAGTTATTGTTCTTGGCCCCAAACAGCTCAGAAACTCTTTATCTGATGATATAGTTTCTCTGGATGGCATTGCTCTGGGATTTAGCATTACCGTAAGAAACCTCGGCATAATATTTGATCAAGATTTGTCTTTTAACTCCCATTTAAAACAAACGTCTCGGACTGCATTTTTTCATCTGCGTAATATTGCGAAAATTAGGCCTATCCTGTCACTAAAAGATGCTGAAAAATTGGTCCATGCGTTTGTTACCTCAAGGCTGGATTACTGTAATTCTCTATTATCAGGTAGCTCTAATAAGTGCCTGAAAACTCTCCAGCTAATCCAGAACGCGGCGGCACGTGTACTGATAGGAACTAAGAAACAAGATCATATTTCTCCTGTTTTAGCTTCTCTGCACTGGCTCCCTGTAAAATCCAGAATTGAATTTAAAATCCTTCTCTTAACTTACAAAGCTCTAAATGATCAGGCTCCATCATATCTCAGCGAGCTCATAGTGCCCTATTATCCCACCAGAACACTGCGCTCTGAGAATGCAGGGTTACTCGTGGTCCCTAAAGTCTCCAAAAGTAGAACAGGAGCCAGAGCCTTCAGCTATCAGGCTCCTCTTTTGTGGAATCAGCTTCCTGTTTCGGTCCGGGAGGCAGACACCATCTCCACTTTTAAGACTAGACTTAAGACTTTCCTATTTGATAAAGCTTATAGTTAGGGCTGGCTCAGGCTTGTCTTGGACCAGCCCCTAGTTAGGCTGACATAGGCCTAGTCTGCCGGGGGACCTCCTATAATACACCGAGCCCCTTCTCTCCTTCTCACTCACTCTCTCTGTCTCCCTTGCTAGTATTCATGTCCTGTTAATGCATCTCCCAAACTCGGCTCTACTGCATGTCACTAACTCGGCTTGTTCTCCGGAGCCTTTGTGCTCCACTGTCTCGCAGGTTAACTCGTACCGCAGCTGTGCCTGGATGATGTGTCGTTGTTGTGCTGCTGCCATGGTCCTGCCTGATGCCTCCCACTGCTGCTGTTACTATTAGTCATACCTGGACTATTATACACATATCATTATTGTCACATACATATATAATCATATTATTAATATAATATCTGTTTCTCCTTATGTGTCAGTGTGTCATATGGATTAATTCATTATTAATTCATATGGTTAATTCATTATATTGATCTGTTCTGTACAACATCTATTGCTCGTCTGTCCGTCCTAGAAGAGGGATCCCTCCTTCAGTTGCTCTTCCTGAGGTTTCTACCATTTTTTTCTCCCTGTTAAAGGGGTTTTTTTGGGGAGTTTTTCCTTAGCCGCTGTGAGGGTCCTACGGACAGAGGGATGTTGTATGCTGTAAAGCCCTCTGAGGCAAATTGTGATTTGTGATATTGGGCTTTATAAATAAAATTGAAAATTGAAATTGAATTGAAATGTTTGCAGTCAGTCAGGGTGCTCGCTGGCTTTGTGTCTGCCAGATGGCAGGGTGTCGCGCGATTTGGCTTTGCACACTCGGTGGCGTCCTATGGTGCTTGAGCGTGGGGCCCGGGCTGATTGTTCGTCGCTGCTTCTGCATAGTTGCGCTTGGTCGTGGTCTAGCAGTGGGGGCTGGGTGTTGGGTGGCTGGTGTGCCCTCCTGCCCCGTGCCTCCTGGGCTGGTCAGTTGCTGCCCCCTCTTGGCCTCTGGGTCTGTGTGTCTGTCCTTGGCCCTTGTGGCTCTCTGGGTGATGCCTCCTGGGGCTCCCGCGTCCCATGGTGGGGTGCTTGGTGCTCATTGTGGCTGCTCTGGGCTTCGGTGTCCATTGCACATGTATGTTAGTTCAGGGCTTGCCAGCTCCTGTCGAGTCCCACCGTTGAGTGATGTGGGAACCCGCCAGAATGCGCTGAGTCACTTTCCCGACTTCTCACTTAAATCACGCCCTCTATGCATTCCTCCTTCACTCATGTCCTCTGGCAGCCTACTCTTTACTAACAGGTCTCCCGCAATTCTGGTCTTCAATTCCGATTCTTTGTTCGTGGTTTTAGATGGGATACTGGTTGTTGAGTAAAACACAGTAGCATACACTCTTGCATCCCTATAGCACTGCCTGTCTTTCCCCTCTCCCGTTTGTCTTATCTCACCCTGCCTGTTGAGTAAAACACAGTAGCATACACTCTTGCATCCCTATAGCACTGCCTGTCTTTCCCCTCTCCCGTTTGTCTTATCTCACCCTGCCTGTCATTTGTTTCTCCCCCTTATTCACCGAGGTGCAGCACTGCCCCCTCTGGCACATATTAGGACAATCCAATAAAGAATGACAGCTTAGCTTCCAGGGGGGGGCAGTGGTGGTCACACACATGCACAAAGTATAAATATATTTTGTTGCAAGACTAAAATATTCATCAGTCTCATAAAAAGTTGACGCCCCTTTTGTGGTGTTATACGATGAGAATAAATGCAGACAAAAAAAAAAAGAACTGTTGAAAAAAAAAAAAAGGTTGTGATGGCTTAAAAACATTTTCACTTTGGCCAGGAGACGTAATTGAAAACAGCTAGTCTTGTTTTTTAAATTGTTTATCAAATTTCAGACATCTGTCGAAAATCACCCCCAGATTTCTGATAGTTGAACTGAGCTTTGAAGACAGCCATCACAGTGTCCCCAAAAACAATACATTCCGTTTTGTCATTGTTTAAATGAAGAAAATCTTGGGCAAACCACTGCTTGATGTCAGTAATACAATCAAATAAAGAGCTTTGTGCATTATCACTATTTGGCTTCACCAGCAGGTATATTTGTAAATCATCTGCATAACAATGAAAGAGAGATTGTGCCTCGCTATAATTGACCCAAGTGGCAACATATACAATGAAAAGAGAATAGGGCCAAGAACAGAGCCTTGTGGGACCCCACAGGAGAGAGGAGCACCGACCATAACAGAAAAGGTTCTACTGGACAAGTAAACCACTTCAGTGCAGTGTCCTGGATTCCGACATAATTACTCAGGTGTGACAGGAGGACTGTATGGTTCACCGTGTCAAAGGCTGCTGTGAGGTCAAGCAGCACTAGGATTACAGGGGACTTGGCATCAACAGCCAGTGCAATATCATTGTGCACATTTAACAGTGCAGACTCAGTGCTGTGACGACACATAAACCCAGATTGAAACTTCCCAAGAACAGAGTTGTTTTCCAGAAAGGACTGTAATTGCATAAAAACAACTTTTTCTAAAAGAAAGGGCAAATGAGAAACATTTGCCAAATTTTGATAAGACTGAGGGATCAAGGTTAGGCTTTTTAAGAAGGGGTTTGACCACGACATGTTTAAAGGCGGCTGGGACGGCACCCAACCTAGGCCGGTGTTAATAAAAACCATGAGACTAAGCCCTACAGTATCAAAAGCCATTTTCAGCACTTTGGCAGGGCCAGTATTCAATGGGCAATTTATAGGCTTCAAGGATTTCTTTATGTCACCAAGAGGAGAGAGAGAGAGAAACTTACTCAAACTGCTCAAACACAGCAGAATGAGCTGGGGCAACAAACAAATCCTTATTAAAACTCCTGTTTAAACTCTTACTGGTGTCTCGTCTGACAGAGTCCACTATGTCAACAAAAACGCATAGAAGATTTTCACAAGTGGCGGTAGAGACATCAGTCACAGCAGAAGTATATGGGTTTACAACAGAATTAATTGTGTTAAATAACACTCTGGGACAATGACTGCTTCTAGAAATTATATCAGAGACGTACTTAGATTTTGCCTCCCTTACAGCCCTCTGATAATCAGCAAGACAGTTCCTCTCAACATTTCCAGAGACACATGTAGTTTGTCCTTCTTCCATCTGCGCTCAGCCTGCCTGTAACGTTACCTAATGGCACGGGTCAGCCAGGGATCCGTTCTTGGTTCGGCAGATTTGTGCCTAAAAGGGGCAATAGAGTCCAGAATCCCAGAGCAGGTGGAGTGGAAGGAGGAGAGAATATTATCGGAACAGAGAGGGGAAACCAAGCCATTCAAGGCAAAAAACTGTGAGTCCATGAATACAGCTGTAAACTCATTAGCTGTGGAGGAGGAGATTATGCAATGCCGACAGGATGGAACAACAGGCTTGCTGGCTGACTGGGGGGCTATAAATTCAAAAACAATGGGGAGATGATCCGAGATGGCAGTCTCAGAAATCTCACTGAGGGAAACCGAGAGCCCGAAAGAAATAACAAGGTCTAAGGTGTGCCCATGATGGTTTGTAAGATGGTGTGTTGGTTTGAATTCAATTAAAAGTTGCCAACAAAGTTTTGAAATCAGTGGCAAATTGGTCAGCAGGACAAAAAACATGAAGATTGAAGTCACCACAAATCAAGACTTTATAATATTTTGGGAGAATATCTGCCAAAAATTCATGGATGTAGAGGACGATAAACAACAACAGAGGACTTGCAAACTCCACCACAAACAACTGCAGTCCAAAAGACAAATATCTATCTCTGGGGAGAAGCCGGCATTTAAAACTGTCTTTGAATACAGCAGCAAGGCCCCCCCCTCACCCCGACACTCTGGAGCTGAAGAAAGAACAGCTCAGTGGGAGGAGCTCTGAGAGCGCTCCCTGGGGAGATCAAATGGTGGACGACGAGGGTTGTGTGTGGAGGACGATGCCAGGTGAGCTCGCAGTTGGCGTATTACTCCACCTCTCCTTCCTTGTTTTCTGTGGCAGCTGTTGGTTAGCAACCCAGCAGGTGGACGCCATGGGTAAGTAGGTATAGACGTGAACACAGGCAGCGGTGGCTTTGGCTGTCCATTAAAGTCTTGGAACAGTAGGTTGTACACAGAATCGCGCATTTTTAAAAGACTCAGGCGATCATACACCAGCAGCAGTGACACTTCATGAACTAAAAGCGTTAAAAACAAAACAATACACGGAAGAAGCAGCAGAGGCACTTGCATTTCAATAGGGCCTCGCACCGCTAGATGCTCAGGCCCTAATAATAATAATTCCTTGCATTTCAATAGGGTCCTTGCACGGCATGGTGCTTGGGCCTTGACAATTCCTTCAATTTCAATAGGGTCCCCCCACAGCGTGGTGCTGGGGACCTAATAAAACAGGACATAAACAAAAGGGTTTCAGCCCTTCGGACTTGAACCCCTAATAAAGAATTCCAAAGCTGTAGAATAACATTTCAGCATTCACACCCAATAAGAATAAACGCAAGAAATAGTAATAGGTATTGTCTCTTGTTGCACAGCAGGCACCTCTAATAAATGGGACAGATTATATAGATTATAAAATGCTACTACAAGCATAAATGTCCTTAAAGACTATTACCTTTTGGCATTTTAATGGCATTTTTAATGGTTAATGTTTTTTTTAAATGGCTTTTATTTTAAATATCTAGCCTTATACAAAGCTCCCCTGGTAAACTACTGTTACCATCTTGAGGTTTTTATTTTGAAAATTCAGCCAACACCAGAGTCACCACTGTTAAGATGCTATTACCTGGTTGGTGCATTTAGTGGTGCAGGAATGAGTCTTTAAACCCAGAAATGAGTTGTTTGCACCACATCTGTGGAGCATGTTGGGCAGAGCTGTACTACAGTTGCAGCCACTTCAAATTTCCGTCTGGTCCGTGGTGGAGCCATGAACCGATCCATGACAGGTCCTTGCCGTGACCTGGCCGGGCTCGTAGATCCCCCACAATGATGTAGAGAATACTAGGCCAGCCGGTAACGCCCCTAAATTTAATTTGTAGAAACCAGTTGCAATGGTCTGTCTATCCACCAGGAGGAGCAGTGAGTGTGGAAGCTGAAGCGGTTTACTTCCCACACAGAGCATATTTAATGATTATCAGGCTGCCATATCACAGGTCATAAATAATATGCTGCAGCATTTTGTTATTCAGAAGAACTGCACGAAAATTAAAGTGATATGGCTGGGAACCGAGCGATAGTACAGCGAGAACAAAACTGCGTTTGAACTGCGTCATTAGTCTTAGCGGCTGAGTTTATCTGCAGTGGTAATGATAATAATGTCATATAGTAATATATGTATATATATAATACTATGCATTGGAGGGTTATATTAATAATTTTATTGTTGAGAAGGTCGATGAAAAGCTTCAGCTCCAGGCAAAAATTTACAGGTCACAGTGTAAACGTTATAAACCGCATCTCGTTGCCATCACCATCTCAGACAACAAGATAGAGGATCAGCATTGTTCATGTACTGCAGGGTAAGAAATGTAATTTACCTTCAATTAATTAACCTAACTTGAGGTGACTTGTAAAATAGGCTATGTTATTGCTACTAGCTTTTTTTTTTTTTGTTAAATCTAAACCTAGCTTAAAACTCTGTGTTAGCATAGCTAGATTTTTCTTCTGCTGAAGCTGAGTTTAGTAATATACTAGGCTTTGCTAAATATCTGTTAATATACACTAACAACTTCCATGTCATTGATCTGACACATCACTGGGATTGAATCCATAGGGAACCGGGTTACTGTTCCCATATTATTGGTCTGTTCCACTATGTGGACCTGCTGCGGGGGAGAGATCAGCTGTCCTGTGGAAGTCAGGCCCAGCAGTGGCATCGGCCAAGAGGCAAGCGGATCACAAACGGCCAACCTATCACGTCTGTCATTGTTGCCAAAGCAAAGGCTAAACGGAAAAATAAGCCGATCATCTGCTCCCACAACCCAGTAAACTCCCAGTAAACAAAGTGACATGATGTACAACGCAGCCAAGAGCTAACGTTAGCTAACGTTAGCCTAACGTTAGAGATGTTAAAGATAACTTTATATTTCTTTCCAGCAGAGTGACAATATGTTGCCTCAAATACTATGTTGACTTACCTTAGAACAGATGTAGACATCCTTATTAATTTTATCCACGTTTAGTTGGTGTTGTGGTCAACCGCATAACTTTATCCAAAGCAGACACTTATCTCGGTTGAAATGTGGCTTGGGAAAGGGTAAAAAATACACCCCGTCGCCCAGCCTCTCAGGATACCTAGTGTCAGAGTTGCATGTACCCCATGCACACCGTTTGACCATTTTAAACTTAAAATGTCAGAAAAAAAAACAGATAAAAACGGAACGAAAACTGACTAACTGCAATATATTTCAATGGACATGCAAGCAGAGAATGTCTGAGTGTATTGGGTTGGCTATGCGCACTGTGATTGGCTCATCACGTTTGAGGGCGGGGCTTAGCCATAGGTAAATTTATATATCAAAAAGTAGTAAAATTTGTGCCGATCACAGAATTGAGACCATGGAATCACTCACACTTACACTTTTGGCTCAGTGAGCTTCCAAGCAAAGGAGAGCTATTTTTCTTTGTCATTCACTCCTATGGAAAGTGAGATGAGAAATTTCTTGAGAAGAGCTGGGGCCACCAGTTTCCTAAACTGTGACCATAATCACATTTTTGACACCTCAAACATAAAAAAGTCTACGCGTTTGGGAGAACCTCCTCTCTCTGGTGGTATCCATATCTTGACTATTGGACTCAAGATTTTGACCAGAAAAGGAGGTGTTTGAAAGTTTTCAACTCTATTAAAACAACTGCCTGCTCTAAACTGCTGACTGCTCCTCCTCCCTCCACTACCCCAAGTGTCCCTCATTAATTACCATAGCAACAATCACTGAAACACCAAGTCATAGACTGACAGCAGCTGAATCTACATTTTAAAGACCATTATACACCAGCATTTTCCATCTATCATATACTACTTCAGCCTTTACTACTAATACTACCGTTGCTACTTTTGGGATTATGACTATTAAATACATTTTAACATACTGTAAATACATACAATATTATACACACATAGTGCTCAGTACCTGTAGTATGTATTACATGTAGTTTGCACTACTTGTAATAGGCAGTACATATTAATGACTCAGCTACTGAGTAGTATTTGGTGACAGTAGCAGGCACCTGTCAAATTTTGTTGCGAAATGTTTTAGTTATTATTCATATTTCTATATTATTTTTGGAGTAGTTATTGTCAGTATTACTGTTGCTGTGCCTCTCTTTCTCTCTCTCCCTCTATGAATCTATCTATCTATCTATCTATCTATAAATGACCAGTGAAATGCCCTGAAATAATTTTCATTAACAAGAAACAACATGAAGGAGAGCATGGCAAATGTAGCAAGAAAGGGTAAACAATGAAACTTCACACAATGTGAAGTTGAAGTTCTTGTTGGGGAGGCTGATAACAGAAAGACAATGTTGTTTGGTGAACTCAGTGTGGACATTACTAAAGCTAAAAATGCAGCGGGGTGGCAGCTGGTGGCAGATGCTGTAAATGCTGCCGCCTCAAACTGTGTCAGAAGTCAAAAAGAAGTAGTCCAATATTCAGGTGTTAAGGCTGTTTGCCGTGATTCATTTAGACAGAAAATCGAGTGATGTTTGGAGCTGACTGTCAGTTTCAGTGACTGTCTGAAATAAACCCTCTAAATGGGGGATACAGTTGCCATAGCTGTTTGACAAATAATCTGATTTTCTTTACTCAAATGATTTCTTAAAATACATTTTACGTTTTAATACCTGCGGCAGCCTGTTGTAGCAACTCTGTGTGCTTGTGGCGTTTTGTGTTTGTTTTACTCTGTCTCTCACCTATTTTCACTGAGGATATCTATTAACAAGACAATGAAGAACCAGAGGCTGGAAGTTATGTTTCTGATCTTACTGATCCTTGGACTTTTTATGAATGGAAACTATGATTTACACAACGCCGGCACAGTGATTGTCTACACACATGATCCACTGATGGCGCATTGCAGCGCCCTGTGCCTACTCTCCACAGGGAGAGGCCCTCGATTCCGACGGAGCTGAGGAGGAGATGGCGAGGGTGCCGAGCTGGTGTCAAACTAAAGGCCAAGAGAAGGAGGTTCAAACCATGCATCCCAGCTGTTATCATGGGCAACTTGAGATCACTGACTACTGACTAATAAAATTGATGAACTCAAAGCACTTGTGAAGTCTCAGAGGGAGTATAGAGAATGTAGCCTTATGTGCTTCAGTGAGACATGGTTGAATGAGCAGATACCTGACTCTAACCATCCCTGGCTTCCACACAGTGTGTGTGGACAGAGACACCAATGCCAGCGGTAAGAGGAAAGGAGGAGGGCTTGCCGTGCTCGTTAACTCCCGGTGGTGCAATCCGGGACACATTACTATTAAAGACTATTTCTGCAGCCTGAATATTGAACTGTGTGCTATCGGACTTCGTCCATACTATCTACCACGGGAGTTTACAAATGTCATTGTTGTCAGTGTATACATCCCTCCTTCGGCGAATGCGGAAGCGGCATGTGACGTCATTAACTCTGTCACTGCCAGACTACAGACTAAACATCCCTCTGCATTCATTGTAATCTCTGGAGACTTGAACCGTGTCTCCCTGGCTACGACACTTCCCACCTTCCACCAGTTTGATAAATGCGCTACCAGAGAAAATAAGACTTTAGATCTCTTATATGTAATATATGTAATATGTAATGTAATATATGTGGAAAATGCTTATAGCTCCACTGCACTCCCCCCACTGGGCAGATCCGATCATAATTTAGTTCTGCTCATACCACCATATAAGCCAGTTGTACAACAGCAACCGGTGATTATTAGAACAGTGAAGAAATGGTCTCAAGAAGCCATGGAGTCACTGCGGAGTGCTTTGGAAACCACTGATTGGAGTGCTTTTTATAAACCACATGGTGATGACATTAATGGCTTAACAGACTGTATTATTGATTACATCAGTTTCTGTGTCGACAACACAATCCCAACAAAAGAGGTTCACTGCTTCCCAAACAACAAGCCCTGGGTCACCAGTGACCTGAAGGTCCTTCTCAATGAAAAAAGAGGGCCTTTAGATCTGGAGACAGGGAGGAGCTGAAACGCAGTCAGAAAGAACTGAAACTGTAGCTGAGGGAGAGCAAAGACTCTTTTAGAAGGAAGTTAGAGATGAAACTTCAGAGAAACAGAATTAAAGATGTCTGGAGTGGAATGAGAGAGATTACTGGCTTTTGGAAAAAAGGTGGTGGTGTGGAGGGAAATATAGAGTGGGCTAATGAACTGAACCAGTTTTTTAATAGGTTTGACTCTGCCCCCACCCCATCTATCCAAATGGTCACTCCTACCCACCTCCCCAGCTCACAGGACAGTCAACCCCTGATGTCCACTCATTCACTACCCACTTACAGGCACCCACTGCAGACCAAGCTGCATCTGGACTACATATCACAGCTGAGCAGGTCAAGAGACAGCTTGTGAGGCTTCACTTGGGTAAATAAGCAGGACCTGATGGCATTAGTCCCCGCATACTGAAGGCCTGTGCTGAGCAGCTATGTGGAGTACTCAGTCATCTCTTCAACATGAGCCTGCATCTCAGGAGAGTCCCACTGCTATGGAAAACATCATGTCTTGTGCCAGTGCCCAAGTGAGGGCGCCCTAAAACTCACAATGACTACAGGCCCATAGCTTTAACATCACATGTGATGAAGGTCATGGAGAGATTGGTACTGGAACACCTTAGACCACTTGTGAGCTCTTCATTAGACCCCCTGCAGTTCGGATATCGGCCACATGTTGGTGTTGAGGATGCCATCATTTTCCTGTTGCAGAGAGCCTATCTTGACAGGCCAAACTGTTCAGTAAGGATGACATTCTTTGACTTTTCCAGTGCCTTTAACACTATCAAGCCTGAACTGTTGAGTGAGAAGCTGGAGGTCATGCAGGTGGATGCCCCTATGATCTGTTGGATCGAGGATTACCTGACGGGCAGACCGCAGTCTGTGAGGTTACAGAACTGCATGTCTGACCGTCTGGTGTGTAACATTGGGGCTCTTCAGGGCACTGTGCTGTCCCCCTTTCTGTTCACCCTCTACACATCAGACTTCAGCTACATCTTGGAGTCCTGTCATCTTCAGAAATTTTTAGATGACACTGTTGTGATGGGTTGTGTGGAGGGGGAGCAGGAGGGAGAATACAGAGGCCTGTTGGACTGTTTTGTTGACTGGTGTGCAAGACACCACCTCCAGTTAAACGTGGACAAGACAAAAGAAATGGTAGTAGACTTCCAGAAGAAAAGGAGCCCATCTGATCCAGTCTGCATCAAGGGCTGTGATGTGGAGTCGGTCAGCTCCTACAAATACCTGGGAGTCTACTTTAATGATAGACTGGATTGGTCCACCAACATGACTGCCATTCACAAGAAAGGGATGAGCCAGCTCTATTTTTTAAGACGGCTCAGATCTTTTAATGTCTGCCACAAAATGCTCACCATTTTTTACCAGTTCGTTGTTGCCAGTGCTATTTTCTTTGCTGTTGTGTGTTGCGGGAGCGGCGCCACTGGAAAAGACTCAAACAGACTAATAAACTCATCAAAAAAGATGGAAATATCATCGGCTCAAAGCTGGTTTCATTGGAGGATGCAGTGGCAGAGAGACAACTGTCCAAAATATTGACCATCATGGATAACCCCTGCCACCCCCTCCATGACACAATAAACAGGCAAAAGAGCAACCTGAGCCATAGACTGATCCAGCCCCGCTGCCTTACAGAGCGGCACAGAAAATCTTTTCTACCTTGTGCAGTCAAGCTCTTCAACTCTGCTCTAAAAAGATAGTGTGGTGGTTTGTACTCTAGGCTTTTATTTTGACAAGTTCCTGTTTCCGTTTTTTGTGGTTGTGTGGGTAACTTTACTCTGCTCCTTCTGAGGCCCCCTCCCCCCTGTGCTGCATCGAGGAGTGATTGAGCTCACCTGTTCCTGATCTGCAATCAAGCCTTGTACTTCTAGCTTGCAGAAACACTCCTCGGTGCCAGAGTATTGAGAGAATCACCGTGGTATCAGCTTGGCTCCTGTTGGTAATTCGTTTGAACAATTTCCTTGTGAATTTCCTAGTGTTTAATCGTGCCTCTCGTCCTTCTTTTTCAGTGCCTCCCGTGCCCACACAGCCCAGCACTCTCCGGAGCCTCTTTTTGTTTGTTTTTTGGAAGACGCCAGTTTCCTCATGCTGTTTTTTATGCACTCACTTTTTGTTAAATAAATCATTGTTTTTTACCTCGCCCCGTTTCCGCTTTTGGGTTCTCTACCTGCATCACACGTCACAGAATACTCTGGCCTAAATGGACCCAGCAGAGACAGATTCCATCAAGGCGGCACTCGCCAGGCAAGGTATGCGACTCGGACAACATGAAGACATGTTTCAAGGAATCATGGAGACCCTTCGGAATCTCAGTACTCAAGTCACCAGCCTCACGGAACAACTGCGCCTGACAGACCGCAGCACCATCCCCGAGCAGCCCCCAGTGAGTACAGCACCCTCTCCCCCGCCAGCCCCGGCATCACAGCACCCTTCCTCTCACAAAGAGCCCTACGTCCCGCCCCCTGAACCTTATGCCGGTGATATCGGGGGTGCTAGTGCGTTTGTGTTACGTTGCTCATTAGTTTTTGACCAGCAGCCCCTCAGTTATCCCACAGACAGAGCTAAAATAGCTTATACTGTTAACTTACTTCGGGGTAGAGCAGCTCAGTGGGTCACAGCATTATGGGAGCAGGAATCCTCAATCCTCTCTTCCTTTGATCAATTCTCTAGTGAACTTTGCAGGATTTTTGATCACCCTCGTCAGGGGCAGGAAGCAGCTAAACGTTTATTTTCTGTCGTCCAAGGCTCTAGATCTGTGGCAGATTTCTCTATCGATTTTAGAATCGCTGCTGCAGAGAGTGGGTGGGGGGAACTTGAGTTAAGAGGGGTTTTTCTGAGAGGTCTTTCTAGTGAGCTTAAGGACGAGTTAGCTTCACGGGACGAACCTGACTCGTTAGAGTCATTAATTTCCTTGGCTATACGCATCGATAACAGACTCAGGGAGAGGCGGCAGGAGAAGAGGCAGGTCAGCTCTTTTCGAGGTAGGGAGTTAGCGCCACCTGTAGTCGCGTCAGCTCTTCCCGGCCCAGCTTCTTACCCTCAGATTCCTGTCACCGCCCACACTTCTCCTGTAGAGCCCATGCAGTTAGGGAGGACCCGTCTACCCCCCAGTGAACGCCAGCGACGATTTAACATGCGACTCTGTATCTACTGTGGCCAAGCCGGCCATTACCTGGCTACCTGTCCCCAGACGCCAAAAGATCAGACTCACCAGTGAACGAGAGCGCACTGGTGAGTCAGACCCCCCATTCTCCCAGCTCTCCCTCACGCATCACGGTTCCCTCCTGTCTGCTCTGGGGTCGTGAATCACTACCGCTTAAGGTGTTGATTGACTCCGGGGCAGATGAGAATTTTATTCATGACGAATTGGCCACCCAACTAAATCTACCGCTAGAGCCTTTGCCCACTCCTCGCGATGTCACCGCCCTAGATGGTAGATTAATCTCCCAGGTCAAATTTCACACTGTCCCTGTCACTCTCATCATTTCTGGTAACCACAGAGAAGATATCCAACTCTTCGTCATTCCATCTCCCCATGTTCCCCTAGTTCTTGGTCTCCCCTGGTTACGGCTCCACAACCCCCAAATTGATTGGAAATCTTCCAGTGTGGTCAATTGGAGCCCTCATTGTCACTCTCACTGCCTACGTTCTGCCAACCCCTTTTCGCCTCGGCCTCCAACTCCTCCTCCCACTCCCCCTGATCTCTCCTCCGTTCCTCCTGAGTATCACGATCTAGCCCCTGTTTTCAGTAAGGAGTTGGCTCTCTCCCTTCCCCCTCATCGACCCTACGACTGCTCCATTGACCTCCTTCCGGGTGCTTCCCTCCCATCTAGTCGCCTGTACAATCTGTCGCGGCCTGAGAAGGAGGCCATGGAGGCATACATCCAGGATTCGTTGGCTTCAGGTCTCATCTGTCCCTCTTCATCTCCCCTGGGGGCGGGGTTCTTTTTCGTCAAAAAGAAGGACTCCACCCTACGTCCCTGCATCGACTTCCGGGGTTTGAATGACATCACAGTGAAAAATAAGTACTCTCTCCCTCTTATTGATCCCTCTTTCGAGCCCCTGTGTTCTGCCACTGTTTTCACTAAACTGGACCTGCGCAATGCCTACCATCTCATCAGAATTAAAGAGGGGGACGAGTGGAAGACTGCGTTCAACACACCCCTTGGCCACTTTGAATACCAGGTGATGCCGTTTGGCCTAACTAATGCCCCCGCAGTCTTCCAGGCCCTAATTAATGATGTTCTGAGAGATGTGCTTAACCGTTTTGTTTTTGTCTACCTTGACGACATTTTGATTTTTTCCCGCTCCCTCGAGGAGCACAGACAACACGTCCGGTTGGTTCTCCAGAGGCTTCTGGAGAACAAGCTGTATGTCAAGCCCGAGAAGTGCAAGTTTCATTCTGCCTCTGTTGACTTCCTCGGTTATGTCATCGCCAGGGGCCAGCTCCAACCCGACCCGGCCAAGATCCAGGCCGTCACCGATTGGCCAACCCCCTCAACCCGCAAAGAGCTTCAGCGGTTTCTGGGCTTCGCCAATTTTTATAGAAGGTTCATTCGGGACTATAGTAAAGTGGCCATTCCCCTCACCAGACTCACGTCCCCGAACTCCCCTTTCCGTTGGTCCCCCGAGGCTCAGCAGGCCTTCACTCTCCTCAAGAAGCTCTTCACGTCCGCCCCTGTCTTAAGACATCCTGATCCTGCATTACAGTTCGTGGTGGAGGTGGACGCCTCTGATTCTGGAGCTGGTGCAGTGCTGTCCCAAAGAGACCCCCAAACCAACAAGCTGCACCCCTGTGCTTTTTTTTCTCGTCGTCTGTCACCCGCTGAATGTAACTACGACGTTGGTAATAGAGAGTTGCTGGCTGTGGTTTGGGCACTTCAAGAATGGAGGCACTGGCTGGAGGGCACGACAGTTCCGTTTTTAATCTGGACTGATCACAAGAACCTCGCTTATCTTCGCTCGGCTAAAAGGTTGAACCCCCGCCAGGCCCAGTGGGCCCTGTTTTTGAGCCGGTTCAACTTCTCCCTCTCCTATCGCCCTGGCTCCCGCAATGTCAAGCCTGACGCCCTGTCTCGACTCCACTCTCCTCCCAAGGACTCGGAGAGTCCGGACCCCATCCTCCCCCCCTCCTGCTTCGTGGGCATGGCTTCTTGGGAGATCGAGTCCATCGTCACCAAGGCCCAGGAACAGCAGCCCGACCCCGGTACCGGCCCCCCCGGCCGGAGGTTTGTGCCCGACTCTGTTCGCTCCCAGGTCCTCCAGTGGGCTCACTCATCTAAACTCACATGCCATCCCGGGTTTCATCACACTCTCCAGTTTCTTCGTCAGAGCTTCTGGTGGCCCCGCATGTACCGGGATACTCGTCAGTTCATCGCCACCTGCTCTGTCTGCACCCGTGGGAAGGCTTCTCACCAACCCCCCGCTGGTCTGCTACGCCCCTTGCCTGTCCCCAGTCGTCCCTGGTCCCACATCGCTCTGGACTTCGTCACGGGGCTGCCCCCATCTGAAGGTAACACAGTTATTTTAACTGTAGTTGATCGATTCTCTAAGTCTGTCCATTACGTGCCACTCCCTAAACTGTCTTCTGCTCTCGAGACTGCTCGCCTTCTAGTGGATCATGTGTTCAAGTTTCATGGGATTCCGGTGGACGTGGTGTCAGACAGAGGACCCCAGTTTTCGTCTCAAGTGTGGCGGGAGTTCTGCAGGGCAGTAGGAGCCACGGCCAGCTTGTCGTCAGGTTACCATCCCCAGACCAACGGCCAGACAGAGCGGGCTAATCAGAGTCTGGAGGCGGCTCTACGTTGTGTGGCTGCTCATCACCCGGTCTCTTGGTGCACTCATCTCCCCTGGATAGAATATGCCCACAACTCCCTCACCAGTTTGGCCACAGGTATGTCCCCATTTATGTGCTGCCTGGGCTACCAACCCCCCCTCTTCTCTGAACAGGAGCTTGCAGTCGCAGTCCCCTCGGTTCAGGAGCATCTCCGGAGAATGAAGGAGGTGTGGAGGTCCGCCAGGGCGGCGCTCACGCGTTCCACGGAGAGGAACAAGCGTCTGGCTGACTCCCACCGTTCTCCCGCTCCTGCCTACCGCCCCGGTCAGAGGGTATGGCTGTCCTCACGTGATCTCCCCTGGACATTGAGTCACGTAAGCTCTCGCCCCGTTTTGTGGGGCCCTTTGAGATTGTTAAGGTGATTAACCCTTCAGTTGTCAAGCTCAAGCTGCCAGAGTCTATGAAGGTCCATCCTTCGTTCCATGTGTCCCTGCTTAAGCCTGTCCATTCCAGTGAGCTTAGCCCGCCGACCGTCGCCCCGCCTCCCCCCCGGCTCATTGACGGGCATCCGGCCTTTACGGTGTCTCGGATCCTGGACGTCCGCCCACGGGGTCGTGGGTTCCAGTTCCTGGTCGACTGGGAGGGGTACGGCCCGGAGGAGCGGTCGTGGGTTTCCCGGTCCCTCATTCTGGATGATGCTCTGCTTCGGGATTTCTACGTGGCTCACCCGGACAAGCCTGGGAGAACGCCCGGAGGCGTTCGTTGAGGGGGGGGTACTGTGGTGGTTTGTACTCTAGGCTTTTATTTTGACAAGTTCCTGTTTCCGTTTTTTGTGGTTGTGTGGGTAACTTTACTCTGCTCCTTCTGAGGCCCCCTCCCCCCTGTGCTGCATCGAGGAGTGATTGAGCTCACCTGTTCCTGATCTGCAATCAAGCCTTGTACTTCTAGCTTGCAGAAACACTCCTCGGTGCCAGAGTATTGAGAGAATCACCGTGGTATCAGCTTGGCTCCTGTTGGTAATTCGTTTGAACAATTTCCTTGTGAATTTCCTAGTGTTTAATCGTGCCTCTCGTCCTTCTTTTTCAGTGCCTCCCGTGCCCACACAGCCCAGCACTCTCCGGAGCCTCTTTTTGTTTGCTTTTTGGAAGACGCCAGTTTCCTCATGCTGTTTTTTATGCACTCACTTTTTGTTAAATAAATCATTGTTTTTTACTTCGCCCCGTTTCCGCTTTTGGGTTCTCTACCTGCATCACACGTCACAGATAGTTTTATTTAGTTTTATTGGTCACTGCCTTACCGACTGCCTATAGTGCCTCAGCCTCTATGGTCTTCATTGTATTTTACTTCATTGTATTTTACGTATTTTATGTATTTTACTTATTTATTTATTTATTCATTTTACTGCACTTTTTAGTCAGTTTTTAATGTGGTGTTATTGTTTTATTGTGTTATGTGTGGCTGTTGCATGTGCTGCCATAGCACTGCAATTTCCCTGCAGGAATTAATAAAGTCTATCTATCTATCTATCTATCTATCTATCTATCAAGGATGCCTCACATCCAGGTGCTGGCGGGCAGTAGCAGCATTTGGCTCAAATGCCTGGGGATAGAGGTCAGGAGCCAAGTGCACCAGCTGGGCGTACGCCTGGGTGTAACGCTATGTCCGACTTAGAACAGAAAGTTACAACCAGTTTAAGGTTAAGATGAGTGCACCAGTTAGACTTAAGCCCTGTGTGTGTTCCGCCTGGGTGTAACTTTTATGCCTAGTGTGGAGCAGGCATAAGTTGGAATCTTGGACTTGTAGCCATGGTAATTTTAACGGAATCACATGGCCGGAAAAGAGAAAGAAAGATGGCAGGGCGTCTTGTTTACCGAATGCTTAACGAGAGAACATTTAGGTGACAAGGACTCGTCCATGACAGGACAAACCCGCTCAATGTGTATACAGAGAGTGAGCTGATAGAGAGATTTCGTTTTGGCAGACAAACGCTCTTTGAATTAATTGAAGAGGTCTCCCCTCAACTGCAGCATCTGTCTGACA
Organism: Cephalopholis sonnerati; assembly: GCA_019142605.1. Lineage (NCBI taxonomy): Eukaryota > Metazoa > Chordata > Actinopteri > Perciformes > Serranidae > Cephalopholis > Cephalopholis sonnerati. The sequence continues at coordinate 216,889 of JAGQAX010000005.1, read as the reverse complement.
GAAACTCGGCGCTGTCCCCTGCCCTGCAGGTGCTGACTGCACTCAGGTTTTACGCCAACGGGGCCTTTCAAAATACAGTGGGAGACATGATCAATGTACACCAGACAACAGCATGCCGAGCTATTAGAAGAGTGTCCCTGGCCCTCCAATGGTTGGTAACGAATTACATCCACCTACTCATGCAAGAAGAGACCCCAAGGACCAAGCAGGACTTCTATTTAAAATCAGGCATACCCGGTATTGTCGGCTGCATTGATGGCACTCATGTTCATATACAAGCTCCCCCTGATCATGAATATTTATACGTAAATTGGAAGTGTTACCACTCTTTAAATGTTCAGCTTGTATGTAACTCTGACATGACCATCATCGACCTCGTGGCAAGGAGGTCTGGGTCGACCCATGATGAGGGAAATCCAGAGAGAAAGTGCGCTGTATCAGGAATTTGAGGCAGGGAGAGTGAATGGTCTTCTCCTCGGTAACAGTGGATACCCACTGAAGCGATGGTTAATGATCCCTCTCATCGCACCAAGAACAGCACAAGAGCACAACTACAATAGGAAACACGCATCAACAAGAAATATTGTGGAGCGATGCATCGGGGTGCTCAAACAGAGGTCAGTATTTAGTTTATGGGCATAAACACCACTAACAAACACAGAAATCATAGTTTGGCATATGCAATGTGTATAATCTATGTAGTGATGATGTTTATTATTTTTGCCCCAATACATATGGATATATTTCGGTTTGACTGCCTCCACGGTGAATTGCTACACCATATTTGCATTGAAAAGAGGATCCCTCTTCCGAGGCAAGAAGACGTGGTGCCAGAGGTGGATGAGAACCCTGCTGCCCCCTGAAGATATCGGCGGACGACTTGCCCGCAACCATATTATCAATAACTTGTAGGACTGATAACTTGTTGTACAGTATGGAGTGAGGGAATGATGTAAATATTGTAAATTAGTGCCACTGTATTTGTAAAATGAACTTTTATAGCCTAATCAGACATTGATGTTTCAGCTGAATTAACTCGATCCTATTTAACTGAATTTTTGAAAGTCAGACACTGTTGTTTCAAATGATTTGTTTTTATTGTAATCTTCTTTATCTTTTTAATGCATTAAATAAAAAGTCAGAATCTCTATAGCCTATTTTAAATAAATAAATAAACAAACAAACAAGTAATGAGGCTCTGAGTAATATAAATATAAATTATGGCTATAAATTGGTCATATCACATAAATCATTTTATCATTACAAGGAGTTGGTGAACTATGAAAGTGGAAACATGGAAAATAAACAAATAAATAAATAGAAAAATAGATAGAACATGTCAATCAATCAATCAATCAATCAATAAATAGGATCTCATTAGAGAATGGTAAATGACAGACTATCTTGATCGGAGTAGTTGTGTCTATTCTCCTGTCTCTCCAGTAATTTAATTTCCAGTCTGAGTTTCGTTTTTTCAAGTTCCAACTTTTCATGTTCTGCTTTAAGTTTCGCGGTCTCGGCCTCCACACAAAGGATCTCCTTTTTAACAAGGATGCGCTGCAGCTCCGCTAAATCCTTCTTGGTCCGTTTTGGGAGTGGGGCAGCAGACTGATTTTGTGATCCCTCCTGCGTCTGTGTGTGTGTGTGTGGTGAGGCACACTTTTGGGCTTCCCTCTTCTGTAGGGAGGTCGATTGAGTCTATAAAATTGCAACACTGTATTTAAAGTTTGTTGAGACAATATAGGCTGAACTGATGGCTGTAGGAAAAAGTCACTTGTAGTATAAAGTTACTTTGTTAATAACCTACCACTCTGACAGCAGCTGACAGCTGTCACACCATAGTCTGCACAGCAACGGTCTGACTCGCTCACATCAACGGCTGCTGCTGACATTTCTGAACTGTCAATGCCGTTGAGACCCGTGAAGGTGGGGGAGTCCTCTCCAAACAGCTCGATGATGATAGTGCTGTAAGGTGATATCTTGGGGGGAGGTCCTCCCCCGGTCGGCGGGTTTTTAAGAACGGACGAGTCTTTTTTGGCATTGTGCAGCACAGCACTGGTGCAGCTTGGATCCTGCTTGGTGTCTCTTTGTAACTCCAGGCACAACACAGCCCAGAGAACCAGCAGCACTGCACGTGGCAGTCAGAACAGGCTCATAAGCCACTCATCAACGTTGGATAATAGGTCTTGCTGGTCCCTGAATATCCGCTCCCTCCGGTGTCTCCCATTCATCACATCCTCTAACAGCGCCAAATAAGCCATTGTGCGTCTTTATGCACTGTGATTGCTGCTTTTTATACCCACCCATCAACTGATTGATTGCATGTGAAAAGGAATTCCCTTAATGGGCCAACGAACACGTGAGATAAATATTAATACATGTTATTTGTTTACACTTTTTTTTAATCGAAGGGAAACGAAGACAGGTGAATTCAGAAAGTGTTATGGATAGGAGTTTAGTAATTCAGTTTGTCCGTGAGGGAGAGAAATACAGAAGGGATAAGTTAGTAAGGAGGCAAGGGTGTGGCCACCTAGAAGGTGCTTGTTATTGGGAAATGCAAGTAGATTTAGGGGGAAAGCTTATTGTTCCCCAGGACGTTTGTACCAAGCAGAGGCCTGACATAGTGTTGTGGTCAGTGAGTCAAAGGATAGTTTATTTCATTGAGCTGACAGTTCCTTGGGAAGACTTAGTGGAAGAAAGAAAAAAAACTTAGATATGCAGACTTGGGAGCAGAAGCTGAGTAGCAAGGATGGAAGACTAGGATTTGTCCAGTGGAAGTGGGGTGTAAGGGATTTCCTGGGGGAACTCAGAGTGCAGGGACAGATTTTGAGGAAGACAGTGAAGGAAATGTCAGATGAAGCAGTTAGATGTAGCCAATGGGTCTGGAAGCAAAGAAATAATGTCAGTTGGAGGCCAGCAAGGGAAACTACTAAGCAGGGTACATAACTCCGTGAGATCAGGTGGAGAGATCCACTTCCTGTCAGGAGGAAATCCAGGAAGAGGAAGGTTATTTAAGTGTGGGAGTGGTCTATTTGAATCCCTTTTGTTTGGGATCATGCTGCAAGGTGAGTGTGTTTGCTGATCCTGTAAGTTTATTTATCTCCTTTAACTTTAGCTTATATTGGAGTTATGCTATGTAGCATGTGAAATAGAGTATGGTGAGTGTGCTAGGAAAGGTAGTATCAGTATTGCTTCTACCTGGAGCTTGCATGTACGGAGTCTGGGTTTGGTTGAAGGTGGCAGTGCTGTTTGGGCTGAGAAAGCCATGTGTAAGTAAGGTAAAGGAGGTTATTGGGTTGGTGCAGGGAGTAGTGAAACCTGGCATTAGGGGAGTGTCTCTGGGATGCCAGAGATCACTGTCTAGCCTCCTGGAGGTGTCGTGGGACCAACTAGACGAAACACTGGTGAAAGGAGGTTCCCACCCGATGACCCAAAGACATGTTAGTTATCACTGCTCACTGGTCTGTATAGTTAAGCCTTACCATATTAGCTTATCATAGGGCTTAGGAGGTTATTCACTAAGTGTTGAGCCTTTCTCTAGAGCACAAACTTCTTGTGTTTATTTGAATTAACAGTGACACAGCCCTTTTCAATGACATACAACACATTAAACTCACAGCGATAAGAAGAATTAAAAGCCATAAGACAAACACATTATAAAACATAATATATTGGCTCAAATAGCATAACGGTGACACTCTGTACTTGGATCTGCGTGACTAAGGCATCAACAACGGCAGCAGCGTACACTCCATTTGTCCAACAGTTCACATCATTATTTCACAGACTAAAATTCATCAGATTATCTAATGATTATCGAATATACCTGAGGAATTCTTTTAAAATAAAGATATCTGCTTGTACTTAGTCCCCTAAGTCATATTTTTTTTATGTCTGCACACCAGGGACTATCAGTCAAAGACATGTTTGTTTATTCATGTTTATCCATTTTTGCAAGTGCACTCTATATATATAAACTGTGAGAGGTGATATCTGTCTTTATTTTACACAATGATATCAAGTTCACAACATTTCTTCCCTTTCTCTTTTTGCCACAGGGGTCGACCGCACACTTTCCCATCAAGTTTGATTATTATAAATCCCAAAGTTTGTGTAGAAAGGGGCGTACACAACCTTCTGTGCATATGCCACATTTATAAATGAGGCCCTTGGTTACAATTATAGGCCATGCAATAGGCCATTACAGTTGTTTAGAACTGGTGGTACCCCCTATTGGCCCTTTTAAAAATAACTTAACACGTGGGTTAATGTTAGAAATGTGTATGTACTGCATGTTTGTAATGATTGGATTAACAATTTCTGATTTATAGTCTGATTTAAATTATCCCATGCACATTTATTGCATTTGTGGCGCATCCTAGTGGTTGATTAAAATGACACTTTCAGGGTATGTCCCTAGTACCCATGTAGACAGTTATAGCTTTTTTTTTTTTCTAAATTTAATATCTTTTATTGAGCAGATGGATTCCACATATAATCAACATCTATATTTCAGGCTCATTTTCTTGAATTTGACAATTGCGCACAATACCCTGAGATCAAAAGGGGATCAGATACTGTATTAGGCACAGTGGTAGAATCACATAAGGTAGTAAAATGTATCTCAACACGAAATAATATGATAAAAAAAAAATATAAAAATAAAACGAAATAAAATAAAAATAACTAACAATACCATAACAAGAACAATTAAAGCTGCAAGCAGCAATGAACGGGCCCTCGCACCTTCACGCAACTCGAGGGCGCTGGTAGGACACCGGCTGATGCCGCTGTTCATTCCTGTCGAAGGCAGACCCCTCACGCACAAGTTACACGTCATATCCCTCAAATCATACGATGACATGTAATTTTGCTAGTAGGTGGCACCGTACTAATATCCAAGTATTGGCGTATGAATGTGTTCAGAAAGTTTGGGGAAGATTGGAACATGTATGGTGAAGTTGTGAACTAGTTACAAGCAAATTCAAAATGGCGGACTTCCTGCTGTGTTTGGCACATGGCTGCAAGAGGCTTTTTTGTATGTCTTTCAGTGATGCATGTGCGTACCAAGTTTCATACATGTAGGTGAAACCACCGTTGGGGGCTGCTTCGTCGAAAATTTGTAGGGGGCGCTGTTGAGCCATGTTGGCACATCAAAAGACAAAAATCATATCAGACAACACAATTTGGGCCTTGTGATGTGGGGTGTGCCAAGTTTCGTGAGTTTTCAAGTATCCCTTGCCCCTCAAAAACAACCTTGTGTTTTATGGCAAATGAGGCGGCGCAACGGTGACAGTGTTTGATGAAAACCTCAAAAGGTTGTGGTTTGATCATCACCAAGGTCTTGGGAGTATGTATCCGCAAAATTGAGGTGGTTCGGGTGAACCTAGTAGAAGAGGGACATGAAAGAATGAAAAAAGTAACTTTCTGCCGCCAGTAGGTGGCGCTATGATGCTGATAAAAATTTCTCTGTAGATGTTTTCAGTGCTGGACTGTTATCATATGTGTGAAGTTTTGGAAAGATATGTCCACGTAGAATTGAGTTACAGCAACTTTTGTCATCATGGTGAAACATCAAAGTTTGCCGCCAAGCCATGGTCACGCCCTGTAATGAGAGGTTACAGTGTTCACACTAAAGCATCATCAACGTCTCATGGATAATTTCACCAAGTTTGAGGTTGATGTGGTCAACTTTGGAAGAGATAAGGTAGAAAACATGATATTTTCTATTACCAGTAAGGGGTGCTACATCAATCACAAACTATTGACATGTAGATCTCTTCAGAGCGGGACTGTCATCAATCCTGTGAAGATTGGGGAAGATTGGACCATGTATGCTGGAGTTATAAACTTCTTCCTGTGTTGAAAAACTACTTCCTGTTTGTAGCAAAGTTTGAGGCCCCGCTATGGTCAAACGGTGTGCCGTTTACTAAAACCTGTGATAACTTTTCGTATTCAATGCGTGTAGGTTTGACACACCAAGTCTGAAGTCGATCGCATAAAATCTCTAGGACTAGTTTGATCATTCATGACCGTGGCAAATGGCCAAAAATCCATCAAAGTTGCACATTCAATTCAAAATGGACGACTTCCTGTTGGGTTTATCCTATGGGTCCACGAGACTTTTTTATACGTTTGGGTGTGGCACATGTGTCTACCGATTTTCACACATGTCGGTAAAACAGGCAGCGGGGGCTGCTGTTTAAAGGGCCTGGTCAAGCCATTTAGCCACACCCACTAACTAAATTAATACCATATGCTCAGGGCAGGACCACTGACAAACATTTAATTTCAGGAAGACTCGACTAAGTAAACTTAAGTTAGGGCCACTTTCCTGTGTTTGGCGAAACATCGACTTTTGCTGCGCTGTTATGGCGACACCGTTTGACGAGACAACATGGTTTTCACAATATAGTATTACCAACATCTTAAGGCCTTTCTGACCAAATTTGAGTTGGATAAGGTCAACGTCCTCAGAGCAGCACCTCAAAGTCTAAAACATGGCATTTCCTGTCAACAGCAGGGGGCGTTATGACAATCACAGAACTTTGTCATGTAGATGTGTTCAGGGTAAGACTATTATGAATCATGTGAAGTTTGGTGAAGATTGGACAATGTGTCCCAAAATTATAGCAATTTCGTGTTTCATGGCAAGACATCAAACTTCGCCGCCACCTGACGGCCGAACCGTTTAACGATCTACTAATCTTTTGATAACGTTTGGTTACAACGTTGTCTAGATGGCACACAGTGATTTTGAAGTCGTTCTGATTAATCCTATAGGAGGAGTTTGTTAAAATACAACATGTGGTGGTTTGTACTCTAGGCTTTTATTTTGACAGGTTCCTGTTTCCGTTTTTGTGGTTGTGTGGGTAACTTTACTCTGCTCCTTCTGAGGCCCCCTCCCCCCTGTGCTGCATCGAGGAGTGATTGAGCTCACCTGTTCCTGATCTGCAATCAAGCCTTCTACTTCTAGCCTGCAGACACACTCCTCGGTGCCAGAGTATTGAAAGAATCACCGTGGTATCAGCTTGGCTCCTGTTGGTAATTCTTTTGAACAATTTCCTTGTGAATTTTCTAGTGTTTAATCGTGCCTCTCGTCCTTTTTCAGTGCCTCCCGTGCCCACACAGCCCAGCACTCTCCGGAGCCTCTTTTTGTTTGTTTTTTGGAAGACGCCAGTTTCCTCGTGCTGTTTTTTATGCACTCGCTTTTTGTTAAATAAATCATTGTTTTTTACCTCGCCCCGTTTCCGCTTTTGGGTTCTCTACCTGCACCACACGTCACAGAATACTCTGGCCACAATGGACCCAGCAGAGACGGATTCCATCAAGGCGGCACTCGCCAGGCAAGGTATTCGACTCAGACAACATGAAGACATGTTTCAAGGAATCATGGAGACCCTTCGGAATCTCAGTACTCAAGTCACCAGCCTCACGGAACAACTGCGCCTGACAGACCGCAGCACCATCCCCGAGCAGCCCTCAGTGAGTACAGCACCCTCTCCCCCGCCAGCCCCGGCATCACAGCACGCTTCCTCTCACAAAGAGCCCTACGTCCCGCCCCCTGAACCTTATGCCGGTGATATTGGGGGTGCTAGTGGGTTTGTGTTACGTTGCTCATTAGTTTTTGACCAGCAGCCCCTCAGTTATCCCACAGACAGAGCTAAAATAGCTTATACAGTTAACTTACTTCGGGGTAGAGCAGCTCAGTGGGCCACTGCATTATGGGAGCAGGAATCCTCCATCCTCTCTTCCTTTGATCAATTCTCTAGTGAACTTTGCAGGATTTTTGATCACCCTCGTCAGGGGCAGGAAGCAGCTAAACGTTTATTTTCTGTCGTCCAAGGCTCTAGATCTGTGGCAGATTTCTCTATAGATTTTAGAATCGCTGCTGCAGAGAGTGGGTGGGGGGAACTTCAGTTAAGAGGGGTTTTTCTGAGAGGTCTTTCTAGTGAGCTTAAGGACGAGTTAGCTTCACCGGACGAACCTGACTCGTTAGAGTCATTAATTTCCTTGGCTATACGCATCGATAACAGACTCAGGGAGAGGCGGCAGGAGAAGAGGCAGGTCAGCTCCTTTCAAGGTAGGGAGTTAGCGCCACCTGTAGTCGCGTCAGCTCTTCCCGGCCCAGCTTCTTACTCTCAGATTCCTGTTACCGCCCACACTTCTCCTGTAGAGCCCATGCAGTTAGGGAGGACCCGTCTACCCCCCAGTGAACGCCAGCGACGATTTAACATGCGACTCTGTATCTACTGTGGCCAAGCCGGCCATTACCTGGCTACCTGTCCCCAGACGCCAAAAGATCAGACTCACCAGTGAACGAGAGCGCACTGGTGAGTCAGACCCCCCATTCCCCTAGCTCTCCCTCACGCATCACGGTTCCCTCCTGTCTGCTCTGGGGTCGTGAGTCACTACCGCTCAAGGTGTTGATTGACTCCGGGGCAGATGAGAATTTTATTCATGACGAATTGGCCACCCAACTAAATCTACCGCTAGAGCCTTTGCCCACTCCTCGCAATGTCACCGCCCTAGATGGTAGATTAATCTCCCAGGTCAAACTTCGCACTGTCCCTGTCACTCTCATCATTTCTGGTAACCACAGAGAATATATCCAACTCTTTGTCATTCCATCTCCCCATGTTCCCCTAGTTCTTGGTCTCCCCTGGTTACGGCTCCACAACCCCCAAATTGATTGGAAATCTTCCAGTGTGGTCAATTGGAGCTCTCATTGTCACTCTCACTGCCTACGTTCTGCCAACCCCTTTTCGCCTCGGCCTCCAACTCCTCCTCCCACTCTCCCTGATCTCTCCTCCGTTCCTCCTGAGTATCACGATCTAGCCCCTGTTTTCAGTAAGGAGTTGGCTCTCTCCCTTCCCCCTCATCGACCCTATGACTGCTCCATTGACCTCCTTCCGGGTGCTCCCCTTCCATCTAGTCGCCTGTACAATCTGTCGCGGCCTGAGAAGGAGGCCATGGAGGCATACATCCAGGATTCGTTGGCTTCAGGTCTCATCTGTCCCTCTTCATCTCCCCTGGGGGCGGGGTTCTTTTTCGTCAAAAAGAAGGACTCCACCCTACGTCCCTGCATCGACTTCCGGGGTTTGAATGACATCACAGTGAAAAATAAGTACTCTCTCCCTCTTATTGATCCCTCTTTCGAGCCCCTGTGTTCTGCCACTGTCTTCACTAAACTGGACCTGCGCAATGCCTACCATCTCATCAGAATTAAAGAGGGGGACGAGTGGAAGACTGCGTTCAACACACCCCTTGGCCACTTTGAATACCAGGTGATGCCGTTTGGCCTAACTAATGCCCCCGCAGTCTTCCAGGCCCTAATTAATGATGTTCTGAGAGATGTGCTTAACCGTTTTGTTTTTGTCTACCTTAACGACATTTTGATTTTTTCCCGCTCCCTCGAGGAGCACAGACAACACGTCCGGCTGGTTCTCCAGAGGCTTCTGGAGAACAAGCTGTATGTCAAGCCCGAGAAGTGCAAGTTTCATTCTGCCTCTGTTGACTTCCTCGGGTAAGTCATCGCCAGGGGCCAGCTCCAACCCGACCCGGCCAAGATCCAGGCCGTCACCGATTGGCCAACCCCCTCAACCCGCAAAGAGCTTCAGCGGTTTCTGGGCTTCGCCAATTTCTATAGAAGGTTCATTCGGGACTATAGTAAAGTGGCCATTCCCCTCACCAGACTCACGTCCCCGAACTCCCCTTTCCGTTGGTCCCCTGAGGCTCAGCAGGCCTTCACTCACCTCAAGAAGCTCTTCACGTCCACCCCTGTCCTAAGACATCCTGATCCTGCATTACAGTTCGTGGTGGAGGTGGACGCCTCTGATTCTGGAGCTGGTGCAGTGCTGTCCCAAAGAGACCCCCAAACCAACAAGCTGCACCCCTGTGCTTTTTTTTCTCGTCGTCTGTCAACCGCTGAACGTAACTACGACGTTGGAAATAGAGAGTTGCTGGCTGTGGTTTGGGCACTTCAAGAATGGAGGCACTGGCTGGAGGGCACGACGGTTCCGTTTCTTCTATCTTCGCTCGGCTAAAAGGTTGAACCCCCGCCAGGCCCGGTGGGCCCTGTTTTTGAGCCGGTTCAACTTCTCCCTCTCCTATCGCCCTGGCTCCCGCAACGTCAAGCCTGACGCCCTGTCTCGACTCCACTCTCCTCCCAAGGACTCGGAGAGTCCGGACCCCATCCTCCCTCCCTCCTGCTTCGTGGGCATGGCTTCTTGGGAAATCGAGTCCATCGTCACTAAGGCCCAGGAACAGCAGCCCGACCCCGGTACCGGTCCCCCCGGCTGGAGGTTTGTGCCCGACTCTGTTCGCTCCCAGGTCCTTCAGTGGGCTCACTCGTCTAAACTCACATGCCATCCCGGGTTTCATCGTACTCTCCAGTTCCTTCGTCAGAGCTTCTGGTGGCCCCGCATGTACCGGGATACTCGTCAGTTCATCGCCGCCTGCTCTGTCTGCGCCCGTGGGAAGGCTTCTCACCAACCCCCCGCTGGTCTGCTACGCCCCCTGCCTGTCCCCAGTCGTCCCTGGTCCCACATCGCTCTGGACTTCGTCACGGGACTGCCCCCATCTGAAGGTAACACAGTTATTTTAACTGTAGTTGATCGATTCTCTAAATCTGTCCATTACGTGCCACTCCCTAAACTGCCTTCTGCTCTCGAGACTGCTCGCCTTTTAGTGAATCATGTTTTCAAGTTTCATGGGATTCCGGTGGACGTGGTGTCAGACAGAGGACCCCAGTTTTCGTCTCAAGTGTGGCGGGAGTTCTGCAGGGCAGTAGGAGCCACGGCCAGCTTGTCGTCAGGTTACCATCCCCAGACCAACAGCCAGACAGAGCGGGCTAATCAGAGTCTGGAGGCGGCTCTACGCTGTGTGGCTGCTCATCACCCGGTCTCTTGGTGCACTCATCTCCCCTGGATAGAATATGCCCACAACTCCCTCACCAGTTCGGCCACAGGTATGTCCCCATTTATGTGCTGCCTGGGCTACCAACCCCCCCTCTTCCCTGAACAGGAGCTTGCAGTTGCAGTCCCCTCTGTACAGGAGCATCTCCGGAGAATGAAGGAGGTGTGGAGGTCCGCCAGGGCGGCGCTCACGTGTTCCACGGAGAGGAACAAGCGTCTGGCTGACTCCCACCATTCTCCCGCTCCTGCCTACCGCCCCGGTCAGAGGGTATGGCTGTCCTCACGTGATCTCCCCCTGGACATTGAGTCACGTAAGCTCTCGCCCCGTTTTGTGGGGCCCTTTGAGATTGTTAAGGTGATTAACCCTTCAGTTGTCAAGCTCAAGCTGCCAGAGTCTATGAAGGTCCATCCTTCGTTCCATGTGTCCCTGCTTAAGCCTGTCCATTCCAGTGAGCTTAGCCCACCGACCGTCGCCCCGCCTCCCCCCCGGCTCATTGACGGGCATCCGGCCTTTACGGTGTCTCGGATCCTGGACGTCTGCCCACGGGGTCGTGGGTTCCAGTTCCTGGTCGACTGGGAGGGGTACGGCCCGGAGGAGCGGTCGTGGATTTCCCGGTCCCTCATTCTGGATGATGCTCTGCTTCGGGATTTCTACGTGGCTCACCCGGACAAGCCTGGGAGAACGCCCGGAGGCGTTCGTTGGGGGGGGGGTACTGTGGTGGTTTGTACTCTAGGCTTTTATTTTGACAGGTTCCTGTTTCCGTTTTTTGTGGTTGTGTGGGTAACTTTACTCTGCTCCTTCTGAGGCCCCCTCCCCCCTGTGCTGCATCGAGGAGTGATTGAGCTCACCTGTTCCTGATCTGCAATCAAGCCTTCTACTTCTAGCCTGCAGACACACTCCTCGGTGCCAGAGTATTGAAAGAATCACCGTGGTATCAGCTTGGCTCCTGTTGGTAATTCTTTTGAACAATTTCCTTGTGAATTTTCTAGTGTTTAATCGTGCCTCTCGTCCTTCTTTTTCAGTGCCTCCCGTGCCCACACAGCCCAGCACTCTCCGGAGCCTCTTTTTGTTTGTTTTTTGGAAGACGCCAGTTTCCTCGTGCTGTTTTTTATGCACTCGCTTTTTGTTAAATAAATCATTTTTTTTTACCTCGCCCCGTTTCCGCTTTTGGGTTCTCTACCTGCACCACACGTCACACAACACGTGCAAAAAGCCAAAAATGGCTGCAAAATTCAAAATGGCTGACTTCTTGTTGGGTTTGGTCTATGGCTCCAAGAGGTTTTTTTGTCTGGGTGTGATACATGTGTGTACCGATTTTCGTGCATATCGGTGAAACGTCCTATGGGGGTTACTTTAATGAATGGGCGTGACCACGTCATTTAGCCACACCCATCAACGAAACTCATATCACATGTTCAGGCCTGGACCGTTAACACATATATGAAGTTTCAGGCAGATATGACCAAGGACACTGAAGTTAAGGCCACTTTTATGTGTTTTGGCAAAACATCCACTTTGCCGCGCTCTGGGTGCAACGCCGTTTGACGATACATCACAATCTTCATTATTAAGCATTACCAAGGTCTTGAGGCCTCTCTGACCAAATTTGAGTTGAATATGCTGACCGTGCTCAGAGCTGCACCTCAAAGTCTAAAACATGGCTTTTTCTGTTTCCAGCAGGGGGCGCTATGACAAATACGAAATTTCTGCATGTAGACGTGCTCAGGGCGGGACTATTATATATCCAGTGACGTTTGGTGCAGATTGGACTATTTACCCCAAAGTTATAGCAATTTCATTTTTCATGGCGAGACGTCAAACTTCTCCATCAAAAAGCCGATACGCCCCTCAACAGGTAGCTGATCTTTTGATAACTTTTGATCACAAACTAGTCTAGATGGTACACAGCAAGTTTGAGGTGAGGAGGAGTTCGTTAAAATACAACACGTGGAAAACACCAAAACTGGCCGCAAAATTCAAAATGGCCGACTTCCTGTTGGGTTTGGCCTATGGCTCCAAGAGACTTGTTTGTGCGTCTGGGTGTGATACATATGTGTACTTATTTTTGTGTATGTCGGTGAAACCTGCAGTCAGGGCCCCTGTTTAAGGGCCGTGGCCCAGCCACGTTACCCTGCCCATCGCCGCAAACCATAATACATGTAAATTTTCAAGTTTTTGAATATGATAAAGCCCTCAAAAAGCCAATTCATTTGGAGGAAAAATAATAACTCCTTCAGTTTCAATAGGGTCCTCGCACCGGGCTGTGCTCGGGCCCTAACTCTTAAAGCTGCAAGCAGCGTTGAACGGGCCCTCGCACCTTCACGCAACTCGAGCGCGCTGGCAGGATGCCGGCTAACGCCGCCGTTCATTCCTGTCAAAGGCAGACCCCTCACGGAGGAGTTACACGTCGTATCCCTCAAATCATTCAAAGACATGTCATTTTGCCAGTAGGTGGCGCCGTACTAATAACCAAGTATTGGCGTATAGATGTGTTCAGGGCATGACTGTCATCAATCCTGTGAAATTTGGGGAAGATTGGAACATGTATGATGAAGTTGTGAAGCAGTTACAAGCAAATTCAAAATGGCGGACTTTCTGCTGGGTTTGGCACATGGCTGTGATGCACGTTCCTACCAAGTTTCATAGATGTAGGTCAAACCACCTTCGGGGACTGCTTCATAGAATATTTATAGGGGGCGCTGATGAGCCATGTTGGTACATCGAAGATCAGAAATCACATCACACAACATCAATTGGATCCTGTCATGTGTGCCAAGTTTCATGACTTTACAAGCATCCCTTACCCCTCAAAAACAACTTTGTGCTTTATGGCGAATGAGGCGTTGCCACGGTGACAGCATTTGATGAATACTCAAACACTTGCGGTTTGATCATCATCATGGTCTTGGAACAATGTATTAGCAAAAATGAGATGGTTGATATTAACCTGCTGGAAGAGAGACATGAAAGAATGAAAGCAGTAACTTTCTGCCACCAGTAGGTGGCGCTATGATGGTGATGAAAAATTGTGCTGTCGATGTTTTCGGGGCTGGACTGTTATCATATGTTTGAAGTTTTAGAAAGATATGTCCACGTAGAGTCAAGTTACACAACTTTTGTAATCATGGCGAAACATCAAAGTTCGCCGCCACGTCATGGCCACGCCCTTTGACGAAAACTCACAGTCTTCACCATGAAGCATTTTCTGTGTGATGGATAGTTTTACCAAGGTTGAGGTGGATCTGCCCAAGTTGTGGGAGTTAAACTTCAAAATATAAAACATGTCATTTCCTGTTACCAGTAGGGAGTGCTATATTAATCACAAAGTTTTCACATGTAGATGTCTTCAGAGCAGCACTGTCATCAATCCTGTGAAGTTTAGGGAAGATTGGACCATGTATGCTGGAGTCATACACTAATTCCTGTTTCATGGCGAGACCCCGAAGTTGAGGCCCCGCCACGGTCGCACGGTGTGACGACAAGTCAAGCTTTTGATAACTTTTCTTCTTCAATGGGTTGAGGTCAGAAAGACCAAGTAAGAAGTTGATTGGATAAAATCTGTAGGAGTACTTACAACTTCGCATTTTATGGCGAAGAAGGCGGTGCCACGGTGACAGCGTTTGACAAAAGCTCAAGCCTGTGATAACTTTTCTTCTTGTAGGTCATTGGGTGGGACAGACAAAGTCTGAAGTGGATTGGATAAAGTTTGTTAATTTAGGTCTCCTGGAAATCGCCAAAAATGCACAAAAGTGGCACAAGTAAAATCAAAATGGCAGACTTCCGGTTGGGTTTGGTCTATGGGTGCAAGAAGCTTTTTTGTGTGTCTGGGTGTGATACATGTGTGTACTCATTTTCGTGCATATCGGTGAAACGTCCGATGTGGGTTACTTTTATGAATGGGCGTGACCAAGTCATTTAGACACACCCATCAACGAAACTCAAATCACATGTTCAGGCCTGGACCATTAACACATATATGAAGTTTCAGGCAGATATGACCAAGGACACTGAAGTTAAGACCACTTTTATGCGTTTTGGCGAAACATCGACTTTGCCCCGCTCTGGGCTCAACGCCGTTTGACAATACGTCACAATCTTCATAATATAGCACTACCAAGGTCTTGAGGCCTCTCTGACCAAATTTGAGTTGTATATGCTGACCGTGCTCAGAGCTGCACCTCAAAGTCTAAAACATGGCTTTTTCTGTTTCCAGCTTGTTTTTGAATATGATAAAGCCCTCAAAAAGCCAATTCATTTGGAGAAAAAATAATAATTCTTTCAATTTCAATAGGGTCCTCGCACGGCTAGGTGCTTGGGCCCTAATAATTCCTTGGATTTCAATAGGGTCCTTGCACCGCTTGGTGCTCGGGCCCTAATTAAAGCTGCAATCAGCATTGTGTGGGACCTCGCACCCACGTCCCTTTCCCGTTGCCCGTTGCCCCTAGCCCCTTGCCCGTTGCCCGTTTGGGCCTGTAGCTCCAGCTGTGTGTTTGTGGTTATGTGTTTTGCTCCACTGTTGACCTAACGGATGTTAGTGACCATCAAATTGTCAGAAAATGTGTATTTCCTGTTGCCAGTAGGTGGCGCTATGTGTAAATGCAAGTATTGACACATGTTTGTGTTCGGGGCTGGACTGTCATCCATCCTGTGGAGTTTGGGGAAGATTGGAGCATGTATGCTGGAGTTATAAACGACTTGGCCACAGCATGTAAATTTTGGGTGAATCCAAAAAAAAGTGTGTGAAAAGACGTACTTCCTGTCACTCGTAGGTGGCGCTATGTGTAAGCCCAAATATTGACTCATGGTTCAGGGCGGGGCTGTGATCAATCCTGTGAAGTTTGGGGAAGATTGGACCATGTATACTGGAGTCCTGCCCTGAAACAGGAAGCTTCAGGGCAGGACTACAGTTTTTTTAAATTGCTAAAACCAGAGACTCTCTTATGAGGAGACTGAACACTCCCATATAAATGAATGGAGGAATTTGCAAAGGCAGTATGGCGGTCATACGCACATGTCCCGCCTCTTCCGCCACTCACAAAGCCAATTGTTTGGTGATTTTTTTGTCAATCATGTTGTAGTGAGGTAAGCCTGCCTAACCACCTTTACGACAGTTTGGTCAAGTTGCTGCATAGAGGACTCCGGAGGGAGGGACAGTAGTAGGGAGGGTCACGGGGAAAGTGTGGTTGGAAAGCTATGGCTCACCACCTCGCTCCGCCTGTGAATTTGCATGCCTCTCAGTCTGCGACCAGAGATAATAAGAGAACAGACTTAATCTATCGACTTTATTTATTCCAGACAACAAACGTTCTTGGTTATAGTCGGGATGAAATTACAAACAGACACAGTTGAAAATATTTAAGCAATAAGCCCCAAGAAGCCGTGGGTTACAGTGATTTTGCAACGGCATGGAACGCGGCTCAGCCAATCACATTTAAGGATGGGAAGCACCCGTTTTATAAAAGTTGTTTTCCTCTGTTTACATGTCACCTCAACCGCTCCGCTGCAAAGATCCTTTGCACCACCTGTAGAAGTCACAGGTATCTGGTCAGGTGTGCGCTCGCTTGCTTCCTCATGATTATTAAATACGCTGCGCTCCGTTGTTCCCCACCCCTCAAAACAAAGCTCACGCTCCGGTGATGTCTTATGTTGTTGGAGTCGTATTTTGAAACGGTGTCGTGAAGCTTCGCACGTGCGCAGTTGAACAACCTGCGGAAGAAAAAAGTGGTTTTAAACCTTATTAAGGAACATTGTCCAAGATAGTTCACAGCTTAGACAGCATCCTCCTCTCTGACACCACCACCAGAGAGTCACACGCCATTCCCACAACGTCACTGGCCTTGCGGATCAGTTTGTTAATTCTGTTGGCGTCCGCCACCCTCAGCCTGCTGCCCCAGCACACAACAGCATAGAGGATAGCACTGGCCACCACAGACTCATAAAAAATCCTGAGAATAGTCCGGCAGATGTTGAAGGACCTCAGTCGCCTCAGAAAATAGAGACGGCTCTGGCCCTTCCTGTAGAGAGCATCAGTGTTCTTAGACCAGTCCAGTTTATTGTCAATGTGGACCCCCAGGTACTTATATCCTCTGTGAAAATGTGAAAGTGTTTTCAGGTGTTCAGAACAACAGTCAATACACTAGCACAGTATTGTACAGTGGTACTGTAGGCCACTGAGCAACACAGTATGTGCACCCACTGTACTGTGAACATGGATGTATACTTACTTGCACATACTCGTAACATAGGTCTTTGATACTATCAGAGTTGTGCGCAAAGGGTACCCTATAGGCCTGCTTCATGCGCACCATTTGGCGCTGGAGAACTCTGTGAATTGTGGCCAAGCTGACATTGTCAGTGTTCTCAAAGTTGACATTGTCAGCAATGACAATGTCCCTGATTTTTCGGAATCTGATGGCATTGTTCTCCCGTACCATATCCACAATGAGGGTTTCTTGTGCCGGTGTAAATATGGCAACCCTCCCACCTCCATGTCGCATTCTTTCAACTCTAGAGAAACAAACATGCATTACAGTACTGACTTGTATGTACTCTGCTGTAAAATAAAACATGCATTCAATAGAAGCATCAATGGACATGTTTTGCAATATAGCAAGGATACTGAGATAAAACCAATTGTACTCCACTATACTGTAAAAATCTACTGAAGTGACCAACACAGCAATACATTACAGTACAGTATCTGTTGTGTTCTCTGAATGCCCGGATAATGGTGGCCACTGAGAACCTACTCAAGTTTGGACGGACTCTTAGTCCTGCTTCAGCCATTGTCGTGCCATGGACAATGACATGGTCAATGACTGTTGCTCGCATCTCGTCTGTAATGACGGTGCGAGTTTGTCTTGCTCTCCCTTCTTGGCCTGCTCCTCTCCCTTCTTGGGTTGCTCCTCTCCCTCCTCTGACTCGAACTCCTCTTCCTCTGACTCTGCCTCTGTCCATTGTGGTGTACGTTTGGAACCTTCAGCAAACTGTGCCCTCTGAACTGGCTTTTATAGGTGTGGTCATATCATTTGCAACAAGTGTCTTCAATTTAGAGTCATTATGTTTAATGAATGAAGCCAGGTGTGTTTATTGTGTTCAAATTTTGCTGACTGTGGCAAGCATTTTGCATCACATGAGCTTTAATTTGAGAATATGAGCAGAGTTTTTTGCAACTTGTGTTTTAGCAAGACAAAATGTGTTTAGATTTCTGAGAAAAGGAGGATTGCGTTTTGTGAATTGTGTCTTCATGTGAAATGTGTTTATGGTTTTGGCAAATGGGGGCTAGTTTTATTAAATGTGTTTAGAGAACTGGTCATTTGGTTTAGAGAATTGGGTTTTGTGTTTTAGCAATTTTAAAAAACTGTAATATGAGAGAAGCCCTGGTGTACCCAATATACATTAGACTGGATCCAATCCACAGTGTGATGCTTGATGAGCAGCTGTCAATCAAAAGCAATGGTCGTCATAGCAACACAGATCAGAGGAAAGGCACACAGGTGCAGTCCTTCTGAAAGTAGATCAGTGACAGCATTTTCTTCAGTCAGTGGCCAAAAACCGACACATCGAACAAATGGCTCTGGTGAGCACACCATTTTAGCTACGAATGAAACAAAGATATGGTCAATTCAGAAATGTGGAAAACAGAGTGAGTTAAACATGAAGGCAGTGCAGCTTTTCTCCTGAGATCAGCAAGCAGAAATTGTATGGTAGCGGATGGGACACATGGACACATGGAGACACTGTCTTTGGAGGCACACAGTTCAAATTCTGTTCATGTCAGTGTTAAAAGGGGACACTTTTCTGAATGAGGACAAAAATCTCTACTACTTTTGAGACAATGGTGTGTCTAGCTCAAAGTATGTGCCCCTAGGAGCAGTTTCAAAAAGTTTTTTGGACAGTTTTAACAGCAGCTCCTCACTCTAGCAGCAAACATTCCGTCCCATAGACACCCATTATAAACTCAAAATTTCTCAATATTTGCTCATGGTACTTTTGGAGGCACTGATCAAAAACCATAAAAGATACAAAAAAGATGGGGACATGTGTGAATAGACAAGAACTGCAGCAACATTTTACAGTTTTGTAAAGTCTGTAGCTGAAACCATGTCAAAGTTATTAAGGTTTGTTTAACACCAAGTGTTGGTGATTTTCTCAACCGATCCCATTCATTTCCTATGGGACAAGTTTAGAAGATTTTCAGGATGTGTGTGCGTCGGTGTGTGAGAGCTTATAAAATCAAAACCGGGCCAGTAATGAAAAAGTTACCAATAACTTTCTTTCAGAAAGGTGTGCGACATTCAGGTCAGTATGATAAATGGCCTCGGAAGAGGAGGAGAGATTTGCAGTTGCAAGGTAAGATATGAGGGGTTTCCAGGTTTTATTAAATTGTTGAAGCCTATCATTCAGGGCAAATTGTATTCTTTCAAAATGGAGTGTGGTAGCTAAGTCCTCTAGCCACATCTTGGAGGTAGGGACAGATGTGTTCTTCCATAGTATGAAAATTAGTTTCTTTGTTGTTATGAGGCAATAAGAGAGAAAACGTTGCTGTGTCACGTTTAACTTCCTGAAGGTTTCGGATTTCCCAAGAATATGAGCATAGGCTCTGGCTTAATCCTAGTGTTCGTTATAGCATTTTTTTTGATGATTTCTTATGGAGTTAAGTCTATTTATGTGCTGAGCCACGCCCCCTATGACATTGATTGCTCAATATCTTAAAAACACAATGAGATATCAACAAGCTTTAAATAACTTTTAATAGACTTGATCCAACAATGATTCACAGACAATGTGGTACAAATTGGACCTACAATTTATAACCAGTTGTCAAAAATGTGTTTTTCAAAACATACAAAATGGTGGAAAATCTAGTCAACAGACCTTGATGGTTCTTGAAGCTTTTTCATAGAGCATGTGTCAAATTGCAAATCAAACTCATTGCAAGTGGTGTTACCTTTCAAAAACTGAAATTTTCCACCTTAAGAATAGCACCCCCATCAGGCTGACCGGTCATATACATTGAGCAGCATTTGCACACAACTTCCAATCATTCACGTGAATTTGCTAAAACATTTCTGAGGGTTCAAGTTAGCATGGATGAATCTTAAAACTTGAAAGCTGGGAAGGATCAAGACCATTGACAGTTTGCAACACTTACATTGAAAATAACCAACAGGTTTTATGCTGATCAGACAGGTGCACATTGATTTAAGTCCAAATCTGTGCTGGGCCACACTCTTTGGCACTGGTGTTGTGGTGTCCCCTTTCAACCGTTTTCAAAATCATTTTATACATGTGGCTTATGTTGTTATTTAACGTATCCTGCAAATTTTGTAATGACTGACAAGCTTTTTTTTATGTATAGTCTGATTTGTGTTGTGTCAGATCAATTTATTTATTTATATATATATATATATATATTTTTTTTTTTTTTTACATATTTTGCATGCCTTAGTGGTTAATTTGAATGAAACTTTCAAGATATGTTACTGCTACCTCTTTAGACATTTCCTACAAGTTTTGTGATGATTTGCTTGTTGGTTGTGGAGTTACGTCTATTCATGTGCTGAGCCAAGCCTCTAATAAAGTTCATTAGTCAGTATATTCAAAATGCAATAAGATATCAACAAGCTTTGATAACTTTTGATAAGGCTAGTCCAATGATGATTCACAAGAACTTTGGTACAAATTAAATCTACAATTTAGGAGGATATGTAAAAGATGTGGTTTTGATAAAATTCATTACAGCGGAAAATTGCACCAGTGGAATTATAATGGTTCTAGTGTGTTTTTCATAGAGCACGCTGAGCTGCACTTGTGTGTCAAATTTCAAGTCAATCTAACGGAGGGTGTGAGGGGTGTGGGCCTTCATTATAGTGCCCCCATCTTGCTGAATGGGGTCATGTTTCTTGAGCAGCATTTGCACACAACTTCCAATCATTTGTGAAAATTTCATGTGTCTATGATGTACTATCTTACAGGAATTTGCAAAAAAAAAAAATTCTGAACAATAGGGTTTCAGCCCTTAGGGCTTGGACCCCTATAAATCACAACGGAAAACAGACAGAGACACAGAGATAGACAGACAGACAGACACAGAGAGAGGAACAATTACACACACAGACAGATAGAGGCAGAGAGAGACAGACAGAGACCGATGGATAGATGCACCAGGCAGAAAGTGATGGAGATCTCATCAGCCAATCAGCTGTAGCTCTGTATTCGGGGCAACAGAGCTGCTGATAACACTGACAAGTACTAATTGAAAAAGACATTAAAGTCAAAATCTGTAAGTGATATTGCTATAATCTCCTTACTATTAGCATCCCAAGACTTTGATTAAGATGTATACATGTTTTTCTCTGCATGAAATTAAAAAATAACTCACAAATCATAGTTTTAAAAGTCTCTACTTTGGGTTTTTGCTCAAGACTTGATGAGTATAAATAGTAGAAAGAAGAAGAGATGTAGCTGGAATGTCCTTAAAAAGCTGAACATTTTGATATTTGAATGGTTGAGCTGAAAATATGCAGGAGTGCTACTGAACTGAAAAGCGTATGGAAGATAAATGAAAAGAATGACTAAGCTTTGGATCTCATTAGTGTGAATGCTGAATCAACATCCACACAATAAAAAATTGGATCACAGTAGTGTAAATCCTGATTCAGAATTCACACAAAGAAAATGTTCACATGTCGAAGAACAGGTTAAGAATAGGTTTGGAATGCTTGTGACATTCACTTTTAACAAGAAAATTACCCCTGAAACACAGGCATTGCCTGTGTCCCTATTGGAGAAAGGGTTTGAGTAGTGTTGTGTACTGATGATGACCATCGTCGTGATAATAATGTGATGACGATGATGATGATGATGATGATGTACACCCAGTATGAGGGAAACCATCAGCTGGTGAATGATGACGGTTATGAGGAAACTTACTTGTGCACAGCAGAGCAGCAAAGGCATTAATCGCTGCCCTGGAAAATAAACAGAGGGAGCAGTTAGTCTCACTGACATTTTAACTTAAAAACACTTTAATATGCAAATTATACATGATACCATAATGTGACTGCAAGCAAATGAGAGCACGATTTATAACAAGTCAGACCAAATTGATTGACAATTGACAGTCGGTGCTGTAGCTCTGGTGGAGGTGTCAGACAGTATCATTTATCCTGTACTCTTGGACACAATATGAAAACTTGACAAAAATCAGTCTCTTCTCCAAGTTCGATCTCACACAGGCTCCGCCCTCAATTGGACTCTATGGGTAATTCTCTCTTGTCACGAACAGAGATTTGTCCACTGAAATTTGTATGAATGTAGCCTGTATGAATGTAATTTGTATGAATGTAGCCTCCAAGAACACCGTTTCACCTCATCAGTGCCTTGGGGCAGACCATGCAGAAAGCGATGTTCAGCAGCCACCAACGTGCAAGGCCTGGCGGGGTTGCTCAAGTTTAGATGGCAACAGCGGTGAGATCACTTCATACACTTTGATGTGATGCTTTGCTGCCATGAGAGTAAGCATGAGCTCGAGATTCACATCATCAAGAACCCGGCTCCGACTGCTAACACTTCACAGCCGCCTTTTTTCATTTGCGGACTCTTTGCTGAGACTTCCCACTGGTGGTAACAGTTCACATTGCGGGCCACGTTGGGCTGAGCAGGGTGCTTTAGAGACAGTGACAGAGAGACACTGGAATATTTTGATATTTCAGCTGGGAGGGCAGCTCGCTGTAGCTGCAAACAAAATAAGTGTGTGGGTGTTTGCTGGTTCCCTCTCAGCTAAATGCCCCCCTCACCATCTCAGAATGACATTTTGGACCCAAGCATTGGTCGAATTAATAATCTGATTCAGCGCGTTGCTGCAGCAGGCAATGTGAGGTCTCACCTCAGTAGGCTCCTATTATTGATGGATGAGATTCAAGATCCCCTGATCTTTGGGAGCCACTGCCATCATAGAAAGGCTTTTCAGATCAATTTCAGCATCTAATGGAGGAGAGATGGCAGTTGCCGCCTGCCACTCACTCCCTGATAAGACACGTAAGACCGTTTTTATATGAGGCTTCATGGCTGCCCTGTGCCACATTCAGTATGGCCGTTTTGGTTAAAATATCTAACCCTTTTTGTTGCCACCATATCAATATACATACACAGTGTTCCCCGGGCATCCGTGTCTATCTCTTCCCCAGACCTCAGTGGGGGATACCAGTGCCTTTGATACCAGAAGACTCATGTCACCCAATATATAGCTGCTCTGGTTAACACAAATATTACATGTTTCTGAGTCTCCCTCTGCATGGGAGACAAGAGGATTAAACAAAGTGAGATGCTGTGAGCTGCTGGTCTGAAAGCGGTGATGCATTAACAGACCTCACCATCGGCTCAAAACTTTCAATGTCAGCCTCCCATTGGCCAGCCTTCCATTTATGAAAGACGTAACATCAAATCACCTCATGGGGCACCATTCCCAAAAAGGGAAAAATGATAGCCAGTTAATTATATCAGTCTCATAAAGTTCACTAAACTACTAATTTGGGATTTTGATTTATAAATAAATTAATAACCATAACCAAAATTAATAATAAAGCCTGAAGGATTTCGGAGTTCTTGACGTAGCAGTGGTTGACTATTCATTCACTCTTGTACAACATTAAACAGACAGCAGGTACGATTCCAAAATTATATTTATTCGTAAAGCAAAGCAAAACCAAAACACACAAATCCTAACTAACTATATACAAGCATGTTTGTGTGTGTGTGTGTGTGTGTGTGTGTATGTGTGTGTCTGTGTGTGTGTGTGTGCGAGAGAGACAGAAAGACAAAAGCGGGTGTGGTAATCGAAGGGCCGTTTGGCCTACAAAACAAAATGGCTGACAACAGAAAACTACAAGATGGCCGAATCAAAGCTGGCTTCAGATCAGGGGAGGTATTTGTCTAACCGTGTGGTCAGGACAAAGACAAAGGAAAAGAAGCGGGATCTTTGAGCTGCCTGTTTGGGTGTAGCTCTGTTGAAAGCCACTTTGTAAGTGAGTCTCTGTGAATGTGATTTGTGCTGCAAAGGGTCTGGATTAGAGCAGAAGATGTTTAGTTGCATGCAAGACGTTGTCTGTGAACAGCATTAGCAAACTAAACATGACTTCACTTTGGTAAAGCCAAGTAATCGATAACCTAATTGCAGACAATCACAACAATAACTCAGTAAACAGCATTAAATCACATACAACAAGTTAAACAGTCTTGCTTAGCCTGTACAGCTGTGATAAAGCTATGCCCAGTTGTTACATTACCAAATCCTGAATGGATGGGGGGAAGAGTTGGTTTGAGGCGTACTGTTCTTGTTAGCCGGCGAAGAAGGCGGGAAAGAGCTGTGGCTCTAGAAGCAGTCTTTGTTGTGTCCTTGTTCCAAAGATGCAGGGCCCAGAATGAAAGAGGTATGAGCAGCTTGGCCACCCAAGAGCAAGAGCAAGACTGTAGTGAAGGGAGAAGAACTTCTACAGTGTGCCTGGTGACATCTACAGAGTCACATGACACTGTAAAAGTACTGACCAATCACGTTTTGAGACTTGTCTCTCAAAGAGGTGTGAGGTGGGCATCCTGCTGAGATGGGTGTCAGATAATTGTCTTTGTTGAAGAACAAAGAACATGAGGTCTCTCCATCTCAGGAGGAAAAGCCTTCACATGTCCAGTTTAGATTTTGACAAATGGCAAATCATCTGTGGTCCAGTGAATCCCAACACCACCATCAATTTAAAAAAGGCATACTTTCAGGTCTAGGTGAAACTGGAACACAGAAAATTCATGTGTTTAGACATCCAGGGCATAGCCCTATGAGTACAACAGAATTGGCTAATTCCTGGCATCCCGGACCTCAATCAATCAATTTTATTTATAAAGCCCAATATCACAAATCACAATTTGCCTCAGAGGGCTTTACAGCATACAACATCCCTCTGTCCTTTGGACCCTCACAGCGGCTAAGGAAAAACTCCCCAAAAAAACCCCTTTAACGGGGAGAAAAAAATGGTAGAAACCTCAGGAAGAGCGACTGAAGGAGGGATCCCTCTTCCAGGACGGACAGACGAGCAATAGATGTTGTACAGAACAGATCAATATAATGAATTAACAGTAATCCATATGACACAATGAGACATAAAGAGAGACAGATATTATATTAATAATATGATTATATATGTATGTGACAATAATGATATGTGTATAATAGTCCAGGTATGACTAATAGTAACAGCAGCAGTGGGAGGCATCAGGCAGGACCACGGCAGCAGCACAACCACGACACATCATCCAGGCACAGCTGCGACACAAGTTAACCTGCTGCCCTGTTGAGGATATTGTAGAACCTGTGGTTGTGGGTCTTAGAATGCCTGTTGTCTCTGACCACCCCTGGGGGTGGACACATTTTTACATGTGCCAAATAAGCTGCTTTCCACCTTTTCACCCCTCTGTCTCATCTCTCATCTGTTGGAGAGGGTAAGTCAGAAGCAGTTGTCGATCATTCTGGCAGCCCCAGGTTACTTCTTGGCGCTTCAGTACACAGACATGAACCTGTGTTGGCCTAGGCCCCCTACTTGTCTGCTGCAGCTGCTTAGATCATTAAGAAGTCAGTGGGCTATAGCATCTAACCTCAGGGTTAGTGTGGCTCTGGATGTTATGTCGTGACAAGACATTCATTCATGGGGCTCAACCCACTGTACCCATAGAGTCCAGTAGAGGGTGAAGCCTGTGTGAGATGGAATGAAGGACTCTAACCGATTCAAACCGGAAACACTCTTGCTGTGAGGCTACAATGCTAACCACTGTACCACCGTGCTCCCCAGTTGCCATATATCTGTGTTGTGATCACTTTCATTTCTTGTGGTATAACATTATTGCATTGAGTGGGAGATATGAGTGGATCTCTAATGAGAACAACTACAAACATTATCCCTGTACAATGCCAGAATATGTCTTCTGACTTATTGTCTTTCCAGGATCTAGTCTTCACTGTAAGGAGAGATTCTTAAAAAATGTCATTAGTTTTGTAGAATTTCATCACCAGGAGCAACTCTTTGTACTAGGAAGCTTTGTGAACATGGCACCTGAACATCAGCACAATGAAGGAGATGATAGTGGACTTTGTGAAGAAGCAGGGAAAGAGCAGTGTTTTTAATGGACTCAGAAGCTCATTCAGTAACAGACTAAAGGGCAAAACACACTGACAGCAAATGGTGTGCATCAAATAATATTCCCCTATTATTTTCAATGTACAACCCCACGCTGGCGGTGGCTAGACGCATGTCGGCACTCCTGGACATGCCGCCCCATGGCACTTCATGCTACAGTCCCATTTTCAGCCTTGCCACCCCCAGAATTACATGTATTTTTCCCCCACTTGCTCTCTGCTGGTACACACCAACTCCTACAACAACTGTTTTTCTTTGCTCCTATGTCGTCTTGACTCCTTTCCTTATCACTAATGCATAAAGAGAACTCTGTCGCTGTTGCTGTGTCTCGTGTGTGACAAAGACTGGATAGATTCGCTGTCGAGGTCGAGAAATATCCTGAGCTAAACAGCTCACAATCCTGTCATTAGAAAAACAATGGCCAAAGGTATACTTCCAGGTGAGTCACAGCTCCGGATAGTGGCTCTTCAGATGAGAAGTCAACTTTAATTACAACTGTGGTTGTCTTGTGGCTGCAGCGTGACATGTCCAGCGTGTGCTGGGGGCGACACACATGATCCATTGCGTGTGCGATCTGGCCGTCGTGTGGGTGCCAGAGCTAATTGCAGCCATTCAGGTCAATATAAGCTGCTCCACCAGAAGCACTGGGCTCCGCTACGCTAAAAATACGCACCAGGTCTATTTTTGATGGACGCCACATGACGGTGCGTCAATATACACAGACCAGGGAGGGGAGATGCTGTGAGGGAGGGGTGATGCTGTGAGGAGGGGTGATGCTGTGAGAGGAGGTGGTGACGCTGTGAGATCGCGAGAGTCAGTGAGATTTTGCGAGATTCAACATGGCGGCACCTAGCTGCTAGACTAGACAAACAAATTGCCGTCTTTTCAGATTTATTTATCACAGTAAAATAACTGTAAATAACCTATTTAGGTACCCTGCTTAGATCTGTACATTGTATCGCTCACAGTAGAGGACCTCGAGACATTTATCGACGATTGCTTCATCTGGTGCGCCATGGAAAGCTCCGACTCCGCCACTTTCACGGAGAACCCAAACAAGAGGAAGAAAACCGATTCCTCTACAGACACACGGGACCTGGAGACCGCCGATGTCCAGATTAGCATCCTGGAATCAATTAATAAAAAGCTCGACGTCCTGGGCATGCTTCACCAGGAGATTAAGGACCTAAAGGCTAGTCTGGAGTTCACTCACCAGCAGATAGGCGACCTGCAGAGAGACAACACCGAACTCCGCTCCGCGCTGACAGCCGTCACATCGGAGGTAAGTATGCTCAAAAGCGAGAATAAAATCCTTAAAGAGTCCGTCCTGGACATCCAGTCCAGGAGCATGCGGGACAACCTCATCTTTTCAGGCATCCCAGAGTCAACACCGGATAATCCTGAGTCCGCTGTCAAAAACTTCCTGGTCTCTGTTCTTAAAATCCCAACGGAAGCTGTCAAAAATATCACCTTCCACCGTGTTCACCGACTCGGACCCCGAGGAGGAAACCGACACCGTCCCATCATCGCCAAATTCGAGCACTTCCAGCAGAAAGTGCTCGTAAAGAGCAAAGGCCGGGAGCTGAAAGGCACCTCGTTCGGGATGAACGACCAGTTCCCCAGGGAAATTAACGAGAGGCGCAAAGTGCTTTATCCCATACTGAAAGAACACCGACAGAAAGGCAAACTGACTTCTCTGGTTGTGGACAAGCTATACGTGGACGGTCAGCTATTCCGGGAACCCTCCATCACTCCCTGGCTCTTCTAAAAAAAAAAAAAAACCGATAAGTACCCTCAAAAAAAAAACGGCTTTAAATCACATTACTTATTAATTTAAAATTGAAAACGCAATAAAAAAAAAATAAAAAAAAAATCTCACAGGTGTATATATTTCACCCTCCCAAACTCCACTCTCCACTTGGGGTCCCTTCCCTCCTTTTATTTTACTTTCTCTCCTTCTCTGTTTATCTCCATGTACCCCTCTTCACCTCTCTCCCTCCCACTCTCACTCACACCCTATGTACCCCCTCTGTTTGTTGTGCTTGTATGCTTTATAATGTGTTTGTTGTTAGCTTGTCAGGCCTCGTGGTGCTATATGTAGTGATCATGACTTGTTTATATCTCTCTCAAACATCCACACGTCATCTATCCAACACTTCAGACCTCACCATCCTAACACCCACTGCTCACAGACTGCAACACACACTTTACAGACAGCTACAGACAGCTCACATAGACACACAGAAGTTATATTACATGGACACTTACTCAACGACAGAACTTCTCTCCCCATGTCTAAGCTAAATTTAGTAACCTGGAATGTACATGGCATATGCTCACAGACAAAAAGAATTAAAATCTTGGACTATGTGACCAAACTAAAGGCAGATATTTTCCTCATGCAAGAGACACATTTACTACAATCAGAAGAAAAATCTCTTACAGATCCAAATTATAATATTATCTTCTCGTCTTGTTATAACAACAGACAGAGAGGGGTCTCCATTCTAGTCCACAAGGGAGTACTGCTCACTTTAAACTCCGTAGTAACAGACCCAGAGGGCAGATACATTATTATCCAGGCAACAATTTTTAATAAACTTTACACAATTGCCAACCTATATGCTCCTAACAATGACGACCCAGCCTTCTTTCATACAGTTTTCTCTCACTTAGCAGACTTATCTGCTAACTCAACAACCATCATCGGTGGCGACTTCAACGTAGTTTTGAATCCTTCACTAGATCGATCTAGTAGTCAAATACATGCAAAACAATCACAATCAGTCAAAGTCGTACAGGATTATATGAAAGATTTTGGACTGGACGACGTGTGGAGACTCAAAAATCCAACAAAGAGGGACTATACTTTCTTCTCTCCGGTGCACCAAACATTTTCAAGAATTGACTTTTTCCTCTCAAATAACTCTATCGCACATAAAATTACCACTAGGATTCACCCAATCA
This sequence comes from Cephalopholis sonnerati, assembly GCA_019142605.1. Classification (NCBI taxonomy): domain Eukaryota; kingdom Metazoa; phylum Chordata; class Actinopteri; order Perciformes; family Serranidae; genus Cephalopholis; species Cephalopholis sonnerati. Next base: position 187,823 of record JAGQAX010000005.1, on the reverse strand, counting down.
TTATCAGCGACCATGCACCAATATCCCTTAGCCTGCAAACCGATCCCATCTGTAAACCTCCTCAGACTTGGCGCCTAAACATATCTCTACTTAAAGACCCGGAATTCGATCAAATAATAAGGAGGGAGTGGGCAGACTTTCTAAAAAATAATGACTCTCCTGATATATCTCCTTCTTTACTTTGGGAAACTGGGAAGGCTGTAATCAGAGGTAAAATAATATCGTACTCCTCATATAAGAAAAAAAAAGGAAAAACAAGCAGAGAAAGATTTGGAGGAAAAAATTAAACAACTTACACAGGATTATGCAGTAAATCCAAGCGACCAATTATGGTCTGAATTACAAAATGCAAAGTTATGCCTTGACAATATCCTATCAAAGAAAACAGAATTTGTACTACAACAACTAAGATACAACGATTTCGAACATAACAACACATCAGGCAAATTTCTTGCTAACCAACTCCAGCACAACAAAGAAAAATCCCTCATAACAGCAATTCAGGATCCCACTGGCAAATACACTCAATCACCTGAGGAAATTAACCAGATCTTTTACAGCTATTACCATAAGTTATATTCAGCGACAGTTAACCCAAACAAAGAAGATATTCATAATTTTCTCAACAATCTAAACTTACCTGAACTAACGACTGAACATAGAGACATCATAGATGCTCCGTTGACTATCAATGAGTTGCAATGTGCATTAGACAGCATGCCAGCAGGCAAGGCACCTGGTCCTGATGGTTTCCCCGTGGAATTCCTTAAACACTTCTGGTTAATGTTAGCACCACTTTTCTTCAGGACAGTGACAGAGATTAAAAGTAATGGTTATATAAGCGCTCACATGAATACAGCCGCAATAAAGTTATTATTGAAACCAGACAAAGATCCCACGCATCCTTCTAGCTATCGACCCCTGTCACTAATCAACACTGACATCAAAATTATCTCTAAAGCGCTCGCCTCCAGGCTGGAGAAAATTATCCCGTCAATAATTCACAATGATCAAACAGGATTTATTAAAGGTAGGCACTCCACTAACAATGTCAGAAGACTTCTTAATCTGATCAGTTTGACACAACGTTACAACAAAGAAGCAATCGTTATGTCACTTGACGCAGAAAAAGCATTTGACAAAGTTAATTGGTCCTTTCTTTTCGCTGTGCTCCACAAATTTGGCTTTGGAGAATCATTTATTCAATGGGTATCAGTTCTGTATAACTCACCTAGGGCCACAGTCACCACTAATGGGATCACCTCACAAAGCTTCACTTTGCAAAGGGGAACCAGACAGGGATGCCCACTCTCGCCCTTATTGTTTGCGATATTTATTGAACCGTTGGCAACAGCAGTACGTCAAAATACCAATATTAAAGGCATCTGCTTTCAGAGGTCCGAACACAAAATTAATCTATATGCAGATGACATTCTACTTTATCTTCAAGAACCCAAAACATCAGTGAAGGAAGTGTGTAATCTCATCACCACCTTCTCGCGTCTTTCAGACTACTCCATCAATTGGTCAAAATCAATAATACTTCCATTAACGGAGAACTCGTGGAATCCTGCAGCCCAAAACTTACATTATTCTTTTCCCACAGGCAATATTAGATATCTGGGCATACATATTTCCTCAAAACTCTCTGAACTGGTCCACTTGAACTACACCCCACTTTTGGACAAAGTCTGTGGTGATCTGAAACGTTGGAACAACCTTCCCATCTCACTTTTGGGACGAATAGCTACAGTCAAAATGAAAATATTACCTCAAATCAATTATCTCTTCTCCATGATCCCATTCAAACCCACATCCAAATGGTTCCAATCATTAGATTCTGCTATTGGTAAATTCTATTCAAAGAACAAAAAAGCTAAAATCAGCCTGATTACTCTACAGAAGAATAAACAGGAAGGAGGACTGGAGGCTCCCAACTTTATGCATTATTACTTAGCCAACCAACTACAATATCTCACGAAATGGATACATCCACATGAAGAGCATAACTCTTGGTTAGAACTAGAACAGATAGACCGCAACCACATCACAATCTCTGACCTTCCCTTCATCACCTCTACCCTTAAACATCATCCTTGCTTCAAGAACCCCCTGATTGCCTCCACCTTGACTGCTTGGTGGAAAACCCTGGAAGTCACAGGCTCCCAACTACAACCCGGTATGCTCTCCCCAATCTGGCACAACCCTGACTTTGTGAACAATAAAATACCACTCTATCACAGCACATGGGCAGAGAAAGGGGTCACCCACCTCCATCACCTTCTCCAAGATAACACACTCATGACATATACAAATTTATTCTGTACATTTGAAATAAGTAATGGGAATTTTCTCCAATATCTACAGGTAAAAAGTACAATTACAAGAAGAATTCCAGCCCTACAGACCACTCTAGAACCACCTGATCTACAGCCACCCGAATTTGTCAAATACATCGCAAAACTGTCTCCAAAAAACAAGAAAAATCTTTAAGATTTATAGTTCACTCTCAAAGTCAAACACTATACATCTACCAATTTCCAAATGGGAAGTGGACTTATCCATATCTCCTGACCACGGATTCTGGACCCAGATCTGTGAAAATACATTTAAAATGACAAAAAATTCCAACTTACAACTGATCCAATTTAAGGTTCTCCACAGAACACATATAACGCAATTTAAATTGTATAAAATGGGTTTCTCACAGTCCGACATATGCACTCAATGCACCCAAAACACGGCCGACACTTATTTTCATGCTCTTTGGCTATGTTCACCTGTCTATCAGTTTTGGGAAACAGTCACACAGAAACTATCTTCTATTTTGGGCTGCAGAATCCCGCAATCTCCAAATCTCTGCTTAATTGGCAATCTAACAACTACGACCCTACCAGACATTCAATACCAACCCACACTTGCAGCTCTCGCCATAGGCAAGAAAACTATTTTGGTTAACTGGAAGGATAAGAAAGCCCTCAACATCACCCATTGGCTGAACCTTCTCGCTGAACACATTTCACTTGAGAAAATATCTGCTACCAAAAAAAAAACAATTGGCATCCTCTACAGAGAAATGGTCTCCATTTGTTAGCTCTCTAAATACAAATCTATAGCTTCCTGTTGTCTGTTAGCATGTGCCACCCCCCGCTCATAGACTTGAGTTGCTCCAGGACATGTATATTCTGTCTGTGCCTATGTTCTGACCCCTAACTTGTGTCTCCTCTGCTATATTACAGTTTATTAACTCTCTCCTCATCAAGGAATGATGGCGACATGGATCCCAAGACCCCGTGCATGCACTAGGGGTGTTCTTTCTCCCCTATCCCCGGGGTTGCTCTCTGGCTGTGCATGGCCTGTCTGGTCCTGGCTTCTCCCCCTGGGGGTGGGTGCGGCCGTTTTCTCTCCTTTTGAGCTCTGGGGCTGCTGGTTTGGCGCGCCCTCCCTGGGTCCGGGGGTTGGTGGCGGCTGGCCTCTTCTGGGAGGCTCTGGTTGGCCCTGGGGGTTTGGGTCGGGTTGGCCCTCCTGCTGCTCCCCCGTGCCCCTTCCGCTCCCCTTCCCTCCTCCTCCCTCCTCTCCTGCCCGCCCTCTCCTCTTCGCCCCTCGCCTTCCCTCGGGGGGGCCTGGGGCCCTCCACTGCCTGGGGGTCAGCTGTGGGGGCCGGGTGTCCTCTCTTGTGGGGGGGGCTCCGGCTCATCCTCACACAGGCTCCTTCCCATGCCTGTGCGCCGCCACCTGAGGTTGAGTACTGCTAGCTGTGGGCCTTGTTCCGGGTCCGGTGCTGTCCTGGGGTGTGGTGATGTATGGACAGTGTTGGTCTTGCTGCGGGACGCACGTCCCGTGCCCTCGGCGTACCTTCTGGGGTAGTGTTGGCGCTCACAGTCTGGGCATCTTAGAGCTTGGGTGGTCGAGGTAGATATATTATTACTTTTCATGTGTGTGTGTGTTTTTTTTATGTGTGTGGTTTTTTTTGGGGGGGTTTTTTTTCCTTTTTGTTGAGGCTGGATTGATCAGGATCGGGTGCGATTCTGTGGAGGTGGTGGTGGGTGGTCGGCCCGGGTTTTATGTTTGGGTTCTGTGGGGTGCTGCTGGGTGTGCGGGGCTGGGTGGCGTGGCGTCTGGTCATTCGGTGGATTTGGAGTTCGCGGCACTGTTGGCATGTATGGCGCTGCGGTGGGTGTACCGGCTATTGTGGGCGTGTGGTGGATTGTTGGGGGAGGGGTCGGGCTGCTGGCGCATTTTGGCCTGCATTTTGTGAATGGATGTCGGCATTTGGAGCTGCTCCTATCCCTGGTCTGGGCTTTTCTGTCCTGGAGCTGTGGGCCCCGTCTGTTGTTTGCTTGTTGGCGCCTTCACGGTGGTTTGTTGGGATGTGTGTCAGCGGTGGCCCGTGTGTGGATGTGCTCTCATTGGATGGGGTGAGTGCGGTTGTTTTGGGGGTCCCATGTCTCATCGATGAGGTATTCGCCACACATCTCACACATCACTGTAGTTAATCTTAGGCATATATAGGGACACGACAACTAGGGCCCTGTGGACAGGTGAGAGTGAGGACAGGGGGCTCTGTGGTGGGGCGGATTGCAATGCTTTACGGCATTGCGTCCCCCCATCCTCCCTCCTACTTGCCTCTCCTGCTCCACTATTTTAATGCTGCACACACACTCACACTTTGGGGGGAGGTCTGGGGTGGTTCAGGTTCTTAAGGACGGGGTAGGCTGCACTTGGGGGGAGCTCTGGGTTGGCTCCGGGACTTCAGGTCGGGGTAGGCTGCAGAGTGTCTACCCCCTTCAGCCCTTGGCCGGGCCCCTGGCCGCCTCTCTGCCCCCCCCCCCACTTTTAATGCACCACATTTCACTTAGGGTAGCACTTAGGCACAGTGTAAGGAGAACATTTCCTCGTCAGGAAATGTGGAAATGTAGTAATAGGGGGGTAACGGTGGGTACTTCAGTTTGCTTCATCGATGGGGCCTGTGCCCCTTGAGATGGCCGCATTCGTCTCCGTCTGGTGGGGGTATGTGGGCCGTCGTTGTCGCATGTCTTGATGGGTCGTGGTGGGGGTGCCGGGGGGGTGGGTGATGGATGGGGCTTGTAGGCCTGGGATGGAGGGGTTCTGGGCTGGGGTGGGCGTGGTTTTGGGTGTTGGGTCTGTTTGCGGAGTGTGGGCTGGGGCGCGCCGGCGGCCTGGCTCTTCTCTGGTTGTTCGCTGCATGTTTGCAGTCAGTCGGGGCGCTCACTGCGGTGCTGTCTGTGCTGCTGGTGCGGTGGGCTTTGTGTCTGCTGGGTGGCCGGGTGTCGTGCGATCTGATTCTGTGAACTCGGTGGCGTCCTATGGTGCTTGGGCGTGGTGCCCAGGCGATTGTTTGTCACTGTCCCTGCATAGTTGTGCTTGGTTGTGGTCTGTCTGGGCCTGGTTGTCTGTCACTGATTTGTCTTATTTTATATTTATTATTATTAAGATTTTTTTTTTTTTTTTTTTTTTTTTTTTTAATTTCATTTGATTTGATTTTCTCTTTTGTGGATGGTGTCGGGTGGCAGGTGGGCCCTCCTGCCCCGTGCCTCCTGGGCTGGTCCGGGGTGCCCTGGGGTCGTCGGTCGCTGCCCCCTCTTGGCCTCTGGGTCTGTGTGTCTGTCCGTGGCCCTTGTGGGGATGCCTCCTGGGGCGCCCTCGTCCCAGGGTGGGGCGATTGGCCAGCCTGGCCCTGCTGGGTCATTGTGGCTGCTCTGGGCTTCGGTGTCCATCGCACATGCATGTTCGTTCAGGGCTTGCCAGCTCCTGTCGAGTCCCACTGTTGAGCTATGTGGGAACCCGCCAGAATGCGCTGAGTCACTTTTCAGACTTATCACTTAAATCACGCCCTTTGTGCATTCCTCCCTCACTCATGCCCTCTGGCGGCCTACTCTTTACTATCAGGACTCCCACAATTCTGGTCTCCAATTCCGATTCTTTGTTTGTGGTTTTGGATGGGATATTGGTTGTTGAGTTCTTGCATCCTAATAGCACTGCTTTTCTTGCCCCTCCCCCGTTTGTCTTATCTCACCCTGCCTGGCATTTGTTCCCCCCCCTATTCACTGTGTTGCGGCACTGCCCCCTCAGGCACATATTAGGACAATCCAATAAAGAATGACAGCTTACCTTCCAGGGGGAGCCGGTGATGGTCACAACACACGCACAAAATATCAATATATTTTGTTGCAAGACTAAGAATATGCATCAATCTCATAAAAAGTTGACACCCCTTTTGTGGTGTTATACGATGAGAATAAATGCAGACAAAAAAAATATATATACACAGACCAAATGAGTCAAACAGGAAGTCAGGTGCAGAAAAGACGAGAGTATCCGGTCAATTTTCAAAATAAAAAACCCATGAAAACTGCGGATCGTATTTCACATCGCTACATCAACATGACGTCAAAGTGGGTGGCCCCAGGCCTGAAGTCAAACACGAAGAGGGGCTGCTCAGAGGAGATTTGACACCATGGATGACAAGAGGTTCATCTTGGAAGTGGAAAACCAGAAAATCATAGTTTTTGGAGTGGAAGGTTTGTATAATCCATATAAATAATGATTTTGCCCTATTTAATTAATTAACAGCATGTAATCAAAACTGTTGTGATGTTTTACATTTCATCAGTTTTTCATTGAAAAAAGTTATCAGTAAAGAGTTACATCAAGTTTCCACTAAATGCTGTCGGGTATACTGTGGGGGAGGTGCTTGCAACTGCAGTTTCTAGCTGTTCTTATGCAAATGTTAATTGCTGCTAGAAGTCACCACAGAGTGTGATGGCCTCTTTTCACCTGGAGCTGTAGTTTAAACCACACTTTCAAGATGGCGCCGCACTAGTGGCAGCCTGTTACAGCAGCTCCTGCTCACTATTGAGTTTTTTCTGCTTTATTTCTGTCTTTCTTTCTATTTTTTAGTTTATTCTATGTGTCTGTCTTTTTAAACTGACCAGTGAACCATGGAGCCTAAAGTCGCCGAGTTTGTTCTGGTCTTTCTATTACTTTTATCTCTGTTTACGGAGACATGGCTGACTGCGCTCACTCCAGATACGGCCGTGGAGCTGGACGGCTTCCAGCTGCTACGGGCGGACAGGACGAGGGAGAGCGGTAAGAGGAAAGAAGGGGGGCTGGCAGTGTTAGTGAATGACAGATGGTGCAACCCTGGACACATCACTATTTAAGAACAGCTCTGCCGCAAGGACATTGAACTGTTAGCTGTTAGTATGAGGCCATATTACCTGCCGCGGGAATTCTCTCATGTTCTTGCGATAGCTGCGTATATTCCCCCCTCTGCTAACGCTGATGCAGCCTGTGATGTCCTCCACTCTGTCACAAGCAGGCTGCAGACAGAGCACCCACAGGCCCTCCTTCTTATCTCTGGGGCCTTTAATCATGCCTCTCCATCCTCTACTCTGCCCACATTCACCCAGTATGTTTCCTGCCACACCAGAAACAATAAAATATTGGATTTGTGTTATGTCAACACCAAGGAGGCATACACTTCATCCCCCCCCCCCCCCCCCCGGGAAGATCTGACCACAACCTGGTTCATCTCCTGCCTGTGTACAAACCTCTTGTGCACAGGCAACCAGCCATGTCCCGCACAGTGAAGAGATGGTCCGAGGAGGCTGAAGAGGCTCTGAAGGACTGTTTTGACACAACTGTGTGGGAGGAATTTGTGATTCTCACGGGGAGGATATCGACAGTCTCACACACTGCATTACGGACTATATCAACTTCTGTGTGGAAAACATCGTACCCACCAGGACTGTACGGTATTTTCCCAACAATAAACCGTGGATTAACCCCGACATAAAGGCTCTTCTTAAGGAGAAGAAGAGGTCCTTTAAGTCTGGAAACAAGGATGAGCTGAAGGCTGTGCAGAAGAAGCTGAGAAGGAAGATCAGGGAGGGGAAAAGCACCTTCATGAGGAAGATGGAGGATCAGCTGCAGAAGAAAAATGCCAGCGGAGTCTGGAGAGGCCTGAAAGCCATCTCTGGCCACAGGGAACCTGACTCCCAAGCTGCGGGGGACCAAAAGTGGGCAAATGACTTAAACATATTCTTCAATAGATTTGAACGGTCATCTACCCCTTCCCCAGCCCAGTCCTCCATGCTGCAGCCCCCCCTCTCTGCACCCAGTGCACACTGCCCCAACTCCTCCCCCACCTCCTCCTCCCTCCCTACAACACTCAGCTCACAGCCACCCCCCACTGCTCATCCCATCAACCCAACCCCCCCACACACACCCTCCAGCACACAGCCCCCCTGCCCCAACCTGTCCCTCACAACAACCCAGGTGAGAAACCAGCTCCGGAGGATCAAAGCGAGGAAGGCTGCAGGTCCAGACGGCATCAGCTCCAGGCTCCTCAAGTCCTGCGCAGACCAACTGTGTGGGATTGTTGAGCACATGTTCAACCTGAGCCTGAAGCTGGGGAGAGTGCCACAGCAGTGGAAAACATCATGCGTGGTACCTGTGCCCAAGACTCCGCACCCCAAGGACTTCAGCAGCTACAGGCCGGTGGCACTAACATCCCACCTGATGAAGACCCTGGAGCGGCTGGTCCTTGTTCATCTCCGCCCCCTGGTGAGCGCATCATTGGATCCACTTCAGTTTGCCTACCAGCCTGGCATTGGGGTGGACAACGCTGTCATCTTCCTCCAACACCGAGCTCTTTCTCACCTGGAGAAACCTGGGAGTACTGTGAGAATCATGTTTTTTGATTTCTACAGTGCTTTCAACACCATCCAGCCTGCACTGCTGAGGGACAAGCTGGAGCACACTGGGGTGGACCAGCACCTCACACACTGGATTTTGGACTACCTCACCAACCGTCCACAGTATGTGAGGACACGGGACTGTGTGTCCGACATGGTCGTCTGCAGCACGGGGGCCCCGCAGGGAACGGTCCTGGCTCCGTTCCTCTTCACCCTCTACACTGCAGACTTCTCATACAACACACCCACCTGTCACCTGCAGAAGTTTTCTGACGACTCTGCAATCGTCGGCCTCATCACAGATGGGGACGACAGAGAGTACAGAGAACTGACGCAGGACTTTGTGGACTGGTGCCAGCAGAACCGCCTCCAGATCAACGCGGGGAAAACCAAAGAACTGGTGGTGGATTTCCGCAGGCGAACACTCTCCCCCCTGACACCGGTGAACATCCAAGGAACGGACATCGAGATGGTGACATCTTATAAGTACCTGGGTGTTCACCTGAACAATAAACTGGACTGGACTCATAACACCACCGCACTTTACAAGAAAGGCCAGAGCAGACTCTATCTGCTCAGGAGACTGAGGTCTTTTGGAGTGCAGGGGGCACTCCTGAAGACATTTTTGACACTGTGGTGGCATCAGCCATTTTCTTTGGAGTGGTCTGCTGGGGGAGCAGCATCTCGACAGCTGACAGGAAGAGACTTGATAAACTGATCAAGAGGGCCAGCTCTGTCCTGGGATGCCCCCTCGACTCAGTGGAGGTGGTAGGTGAAAGGAGGATGATGGCTAGGCTGTCATCCATGATGGAGAATGACTCCCACCCCCTGCAGGACACTTTGAGAACACTGGAGAGCTCCTTCAGCAACAGACTGCTTCACCCAAAGTGTGTGAAGGAACGCTTTCGTAGGTCCTTCCTTCCTGCAGCTATCAGACTCTACAACCAGCAGTGCTCCCAGTAGACCACACACACACATACACACCAACAGACTGCACTATAATGCACATTTGCTAAGACTGTATATATTGTGTATATATTGTGTATTATTTCTATATTTTATACTTCACGTGTGCCTCTTTTAATTTTTCATACTTTTTATATACTGTTTATATTGCTACTATTTATTGTCTCTGTACTGTTGTTCCCTATCTTTGCTGCTGTAGCACTGGAAATTTCCCCACTGTGGGACTAATAAAGGATATCTTATCTTATCTTATCTTATCTTATCTTATCTTATCTTATCTTATCTTATGAACAGGGCTGACAAAACTCAGAACAGAAGTCAAATAATTTTTCAATCACCATTTATTAGAAAAAAGACAACATTACAAGGAATGTAGACCTTTTCACAGATAAAACAACGTTTGTGGTAGCACAATAACTTATCTGGTCTCTATAATACTTTTTTACAATACAAAAATGTAACATTATCTAAAACCAACAACAACAAGAAAACCAAATAAAAGATCTATTTACAAATATTTTTTTACCTTTCCAAGTCTGTAGCAATATTTTTTGCCATATATTTATACTATTCTATCCTGCCAAGATGCACTGCCTTCAGCAGAGTTGAAGAAGGTGCAGAGCACCTCCCTCACACTGCAGGCCTCCCTGGATGCCCGATTTCCTCCCATATTCCTTGCTGGTGCCATGTGCCTCTCCAACTGCTGTCCCTCATCCAACAATAGCTGGTTCTCACTGGGAGAAAGTAAGAAATTACACATGCAGCCACCACAAGTGTGTCCACAAAACGTGGGTCTAGGTTGATGCAGCAGTAGAAAATTCTCCACCTGGAGGCCAGAATGCCAAAGGCATTTCCCACTACCATTCTTGCTCTTAAGTGTCTGTAATTGAAAATGTGCTTCTGATGAGTGAGGTTCTGTCCAGGGTAGGGTCTCATCAAATAGGGCTTGAGTAGGAACACTGCATCTCCCACCATGGCATAAGGCACATCACCCAGGTGAGGAGCGCCAGACAGAGATGAACTGGGTGGTACAGTGAGGGCTCTGGCCGCCATTCCTCTCCCCAAATCTGATCCAGCGTAGATCCCACCATCGCTGGTTCTTCCAAAGTCCCCAACTTGGATGACTCGGAACCTGTAGTCAGCATCCACCACTGTCAATAGAACTATAGAAAATGCCTTTTTATAGTTGAAGTACTGACTTCCTGAGAGTTGTGGTGCTTGAATGGTCACATGTTTCCCATCTATAGCTCCCAGGCAATTTGGAAAGTTCCACTTCTCCCAGAATCCTTGAGCCACCTCAAGCCAAGTGGCTTGGGTTGGCTTGGGCAGGAACCCCTCCATCATCACTTTTTCAATGTCTACACACACCATATGGATGGAGTTCTGAACAGTTTTGTGTCTTTCTAAAAAAAAAAAAGTAATTGTTCTTCTTGCACATTTATCCTTGTTTGTGTATTCCTTTTCTCTTTTCTTATTACACCAAACGAGTGGCATTCCAATTTCATTGTGCATTGCAATGACAAAAAAGACTATTCTTATTCTGATTCTAACTGAAGGCTAAGCAGACCATTGTGTCCCCAGATGCCAAGTACCTGTGAGAGAAGAAAGAAAGAAAAAATAAATTACACGTGAAATAATTTAATTGATCTGTGTATGTTCTTTTGTTTCAGATGACATTTGCAAGGCTAGATGGAAGGCTTTAAGAAACGCCTTTGTAAAAATGAGAAGGAAAAGCAGCCTTCCAAGTGGGTCGGTAGGGGGTACACAGAAAGTGTGGAAACATACGCCACCTACAGCCAAGAAGGTCTGTATGAAATGACACAGCCTGTGTAATTTTCAAAAGATTACTGAAGTGTTTTGTATGTTATGTGATAACAGTATTGGTGACTATAGCAACGTTCTAATTATTAATTTTGTATAACAGTGGTGGTGAGAGATAAATATAAATATAATATATGAATAAATATAAATTTCTTATTCACATTTTTCCTATGACATAAAGGAATGGCAGTAATTATAGTAATTATAGTTAGTAATATAGTATAGTAATTATATTTCTTTTTTCTATTTGTTTCAATGTTTTCGCCTATAAAGTTCAAAAAGCAACTTAAATCCTAATCCATCATCCGACACAGAATTGCACCCAGAAAGATCTGGTACTCCACTGTCATCAGGATCAGAGAAACGCAGCAGCACCCCTGGCCTTATTCAACAACAGGGGGCCACCACCCCCTTCAATCTCAGCACCTACAACCTCCAGGGAGACAGACCGGCCCTCTAGGTCCTGTAGCCCCAGGGAGAGGACTACACCAGCAGCTGCAGAACCTGCCGCAGAAGACCCAAGGAGGAGCCAAAGACCTCAAAACATAGACATTTGGAATCGGCTGATTTCAATTCTACAGGAGCCAGTACCAAACCCACACATGCCAGACAATGAACTGGGTGAATCATATCACTTTGCACTAAGTATCTGTCCAATGCTACATAGATTGGACAAGGACAGAAGACAACAAGCTAAAATAGGTATACTCAATCTTTTGCACAACCTGAAAAAAGGTTCAGCTCAACCTAACCCACAGAGAACCATCCCCCCTCAGCAATCAACAAGTTGGCGACCCATTCATCCTTCACCATCTCCCCCCACACATCAACAAAACATCAGACCAACAGGGCCATTTACTCAAATGTTGTCCTCCAGCTGTGACCCATAATGGGAGGACACAAGAACTGAGGGAGCTTTTTACATGGACCTGTAGTAATTAGTATGACAGGCTTTGCACTAAAATGTAAATAATTTCTTTTGTGTGTGTGTGAAATGGTTATTTTGTTTGTAATATGCACCTTTTTTGCTCAGGATATTTTAAATATTTTAATATTTGATTTTTATATCTTAATATTGTAAATGTTTGTTTTATTTTTTTTGGGTTGTTAAATATTTCATTGTACTTTTGATATTTTGAAAATCTTAATGGTCAGGCTATTTTATATATTTTAATGTATAAAATATTGTTTTATTTGAAATGTGAATTTTGTATATTAAAATTTTGTTACGGTTGTGGTTTATTGTATGCTTACCTCAGTCCAACTGCCAGTCTCTGCTTGGGTTTAATGGCAGCTCTGTAATTTGTAGACTGTCTGGAAAGTTCAGGGCCAATGTAGGACAGAAGATCATCCATCTGCTCTGAACTCATCCTAAAATACTGGAGATGGTGCTGGCTGTCCAGCCTCAGTTCAGCAACAAGATGATACAAATCACCTTGTTGACTCCTGCGCTAGTTGAGGGGATGCACCCAAAACTGGTTCCTTCTCTTTCTCTGCAGTCTATACAGTAGGAGAAAAAATGCAAGAGTTCTCCTCCTGTTAACAGGCACTGTATATGGAAGATACAAAATAGCTATTAGGAAATATATTGCCTTTTTTTTTAACAAGACAGCCACAAATCTTTGTTGCATGTTGTTCAAAAATGGATTTAACTTATTAACTTTATATTATATACAGCACAACAATGTAGTAATCATCAACAATACCAACACAAACCACACATAAAAAAATAATTCAACTACTTACCCATGGTATATAAACTAGCACAAAATCAAGAGAAAAATCACGAAATGGCCTACAGTGGTCAATGTCCTGCAGGCAGAGAAATCTTTTCTTTGTTCGTTGATGTCTTTATACTTCCAGGGTTTCCGCAGATTATCACATGACATGATCTCGCAATTCGCCAATTCCAGCCGCTTGCCCACGGCCGAATCGCGCACGCGACGGATCCAGTGGACACCTGGCGTCAGAAGGTCTCTTGCTCTAGTAACTGCCAGATTTTTAAATAAACACATTTCTGATCCGCTGGTCTCAGCTGTTGATTATGTCTCAAATGGCTTTTTATGGCGTTATCCGTTTCCATTTGCATTGTGCATTTGTGTTTGTTGTTTATTGTGTATGTACTGCATACATAGCTGTCTGTGTCTGTCTGAGTTGCTCCTTGTAGCAAATGAGTTTCCCCATGGCTAATTAATAATATCAATAGGTCCTTAGCGGAGAGGGTGGATAGCTTCAAGTACTTTGGTGTTCCAATCACTGAGTGCTGCATACTGATTCAGTTCAGAGAAAAGTGTGAAGTGAAGAGACTGTTCCAACTCAAACACTTGAGGAAATTCAGGGTATCCCCTCAAAGACTGAGCAATTCTTGCTACTGCATTATCGAGAGCATGCTGACAAGGAACATCACTGCCTGGTATGGTAACAACACCCAACAGGAGCACAAGGCCCTGTAGAGCATGGTTTGTTTGGCTGAACATTCAATAGGTGCAGCTCTACCCTGCCTATGTTCAGACCTGGTATTGCAAAAATAAGGCTAAGAAAAACATTAAAGATTTCAACTACCCAAATAACAGACTTTTCTCCCTGCTGAGGTTAGGAAGAATGTACCGGATGCACCAGATCAGCACTAAGAGGCTCAGAAAGAGCCAAAAAATCCTAAATGAAGACAATACCTAAGACTGCCCAATCTTCATGAATACAGTCTTTTTAATGCACACATTGAAGGAAGTGACAGGATTACATTTCCTGCAACAAATAACATGATTGATTAATCCCTCTGACCTTGTCAACTACTTTAATGACACACTCTCCTCCTGTCTTGGCCAGCTACCTCCCATCAAAACTAAAACATTCACACACTCAGCCACCTACTACAAACTTCTCAAACCCTGTCACAGCACCTCCATATCCTTCACAGTTGACAAGTATAACACATTCCTTTCATTTTCCCAGACAAATATACAGCAACCTGACAAACATCAGCCTCTGACACACTTCTCCCCTGTCTCCCCCATGGAGCTGCCCAAGTTGAAAAAAAAAAAACTTCCACCATTGCTTTGGATCCCATTCCATCTAAGCTTGTTGAGGACAGCCTACCAGCCATCTCCTCAATCATAAAAACCTCAACTTGATCCCGACAACATGAGTAATTTCCAACCCATCTCAAATCTCCTTTTTCTGTCAAAAACACTGGAACATGGTGCTGCCTCTTAACTCAAAGCCCACCTTTCCTCCAACAACCTGTTTGAACCATTTCAATCCGGCTTCTGTTCACAGCACAACACAGAAACGGCTCTCACCAACCACCCCCTCCTTGCCTCAGACCCTGGTCACCTCAGCATTCTTATCCTTCTCAACCTTACAGCAGGCTTTAACACAATCAACCATACAATTCTCCTCTCCCGCCTTGAATTCTCCTCAGCAGTAACACACACACAGCATCTGTGTGATAATCTTTGGATTGTACAGGAGTGAATTTCCTCTTAGGGGCAAAAAAGGCTTGACACAGCAGTGTGCCCAAAAATACCATTGCACAAAGGTACAGGATTAATTATTAGTAATCCATTACTAATAATTAATTACTAGTAATTAATCCTGTTTGTCTTTGTGTTTCACTGCACCCTGAAGAAGGCGCAAGCCGATACGCGTTGGTGTATTTTAATGTTTGTAACCCATTAAATTAAAGGCCTTTTATACTTTTCAAACCTCTTTGAGTTTAAGTTGTGTTAAACTGACAATTCGTGTGAAAAATCATAACGTGTCGTACCAAGTACTACTTTTAGGCAGCATAGCCCTGATATTTTTTCCCCTTAAAATGCAATTTCATTTTATGGAGTTGAGAAAACAATAACAGCATGATATAAAGCTCTGTAAGAGATTTTCAGACATTTTGCAGCTTAAATTATCTTGCAGTGTTAAAATATGGGTAAGGACCTTAAACAATTAGGATCACATTTAAAGAAAACACATTAAAATGAGATCAAATAATTGCATGAGCTGTATTTTTAAGCTCTAAATATTGATCTTGCTTTACTTATTTATTAATTATGGTTAATTTAAAATATTTTATTATGATTATATATTTGATAATATTGATGTATTATTGATGTTATCCCATATGACAATTTTTTGTGGTGTCTTCATGACCCTTGCCAGTGCCAGCTGCCTATGTGTGTGTGTTTATTTTTTTTGCCGCCATGCTGGAGATAACTGAGGCCAAAGGCATTATGTTTTCAGGTAGTCCATCCATCCTATCTCAGGAACACTTTCAGGGAGTTTCTTTAAATTTAGCAAAAAAAACTTCACACAAATATCTAATAGGATGTAATGATGAAGTGATAACATTTTGTATCCTAAAGGTCAAAGATCAACTTCACTGTGACAGCATTAAATTCTGCATAAAACACTTTTCTAGCCATCACTCATTGTCATAGTTCACGAACACAAGGGGAGACATTTGGTACTGAATTAGTGACTGATTCTCCTCTGTGAAGCATCCATGTTTTACCGTAATGGAGGTAAATTGTAAAATAAACCTGACTGGTGTGTGGAGGCATACAACTGCAGGGCGATGATTGTAGTTTTCATTACTCTCTGCCTTTGTTAGAGTGAGATGTGCATTTTGACCATGTCTGCTTTCTTGTTTTCCTTCCCCCTCATCCTCTCTCACTCTGCCACTAACACATCTGATCTTCTGCAATCAGCACACCAGTCTGCCCTTTCTCACAGGAGACATTTTCTGTGCATGCCAATACCCATGCTCCCATACTACATAGTGTGCCCAAAAAATATTTAGTATGACAGAATACATAGTGTGTGAAATGCAGTATGCCAGATATACCAGGATGTTCTACTACATTCAGTCCAATTTTGCAGTATGCAAGCAAGCATGCTTTTCTGGCTATTCTAACCCACATTCCACTGCACAGTAGAACTTTTGTCGCATCAACTAAGCCGCAGACAAAGGACAACTTGAGAACAGTTTTGACAGCTGACTGACAGCTGACAGAAGCTACAATGACTGATGACAGATTAAAGTGACTGGTAACCAGTCAAATAGTCATAATAGCCATATTAATTTATTGAACATAATAATCATAAATATAACCAACAACAAAAAGTAATGAATTACACCAGCAGAGACCTGCAGATGTAATTTCACTGTCATGAATAAAATATGTTAGAATCTACAGTGTATGCAAATTTATACGTTATAACATATTGCAAAATATTAACATCACTGGTGGACCTCTGTCCCTGGTAATCTCAGTGAACAGTTTTATCTCCAAGATAACGGATATATGAACAAGAGGGTCAACGTTCAAGGGCGCAGTGTTATAAAGAAGTAGTATGTCCCGATTGTGTGCATACTGCATGCAACAGCATGGACAGCTGCTGTACATACTAAAAGTAAAAAGAAAAAGTGTGCGATTCGGAGTGCACACTGTGACTTGTCATGGTAGGAAAAGCACAGGTGTCACTAATAACAATAATGACAGCTTTGTTCTATTCAAATGCTCTACTAAGAGTGACAGTGTGCCAGGATGCATGATGCCAGGATCCTGCAATCAAAGCAACTAAATGGAATTCAGCCATCATTGTTTACACCTTTGATTGTCCTACTGTGACAATCAAAATGTCTTCTGTCTAAGAACGCCCATCAAGCCATCTCCTCTCAGTCTCCACTGAGAGATGAGGAGATGGCTTGATGGGCCTTGTAGTGACAAGTACTCTGCACTACAAGTACTCTGCACCAACTTCTAGTCCCTGCCAGATTGTTGTGCTATACACAGTTTGTAATGTTCCAAGCATCCAGCTTCTAAGCACTTTTACTTGCCAATCTGCCAGTAATGTTAGACCGTGTTTGTTTGCTTGCCTGCTCAAGACACACACCTGTTCTTCTCTCTCCAGCAAAACCAGTATGCCATCCTCTAGCCAGTATGCCAGTCAGCTCAAATAACCGGACAGCGTCCCTGCTAAGCCTTCCTTCTTTAGATAACAACTCCTACCCCCTCTGCCAAGACCCCTGCTCACCTCTCCCCACCACTGAATTCCCTTTAAAATTCAAAGACTTGTGTTTCACCCACCAAACTGTATCAGCATTTGGATTCAGCCTCAATAATGTGACACCTGCACTGCTTTTGAGGTAAATAGGCCAACATTCTAGTGTGTCACTTTCAAATAGGAGAAGTGCCAGGCATGAGAAATAAGAGACTTGCTATATAAAAAAAAAAAAAAGAAAGAAAAAGATTTTCTGCTGGATGCAGTGATGTTTGAATGTGGTGTTGGATTGTGGCTGGGAGACCATTTTCCCCTCAGAGGTTACTTTAGCTAGACTGGCTTCTACTCACTATGATCAGCTGGAAAGCACAATTGGAGTGGAAAAGAATCTTCATAAAACACAACTGATTTTTTCAAGGTCTGATTGACTGGAACAATATTCACACTTTTTGTATTTGCAACGTTTCAGTCTATAATGCATTATGAGTGGTATATTGTCAGTCTGTATGAGTGACATTAAAAGGATAGTTCAGATTCCCCAAACTAGGGATGTGCCGACACACATTGATTGTTTAATACACTGATTATGGAAAAATACCCCATAAAACGCCACTTCAAAAAATCCAAACTACCCCTTTAAGAGTCTGAGCATTCTTGCTTTACAGACTATTCACAAATTAATACCTGTCAATCACAGTAAAATACTTCCCTTGCAGTCCATAGCAGCTCTCACATGCAACAATTTAAAAAGGATAGTACGAAGTGCTGCGGTGCCTAGCAGTCTAACAGACAGGAGGGATTAAGTGTTGTTGACAGATGAGAATAGATGGACAGATTTAGTAGTGCAGCTGACTGACTGACTGACTTTACTGCTTTAAAAGTGTGCACAGCAGCCAACTGGCATATCTAACAGTTGCCATATCATAGCTATAATTGGATAAATCACTGTGACAGACATGTCTAACTGCCTCTCACACCTAAGGGAAATAGCAAAACTCCTGGCTTGTTGCTTTTATTGAATCACAGAAATTCACAGATGCCAATTCTGACAAATTATCCAAAGGTAGTAGCTTGCTTTAAAATCTGGAATCCTAGAGTATTCTAATTGTGTTACAACAATTAACAGCTGGCTTCTGCAGGAAAATGATACAGAAACTCACCCTGAGGGCTATAAATTTGTAATGTCAGAGCATCCATTTCCCTCACACCAATGGGGAGTTTCATGTTCACTAGTGTCTGACCAGGGACTGGTATGCCTGGCATCAAGCCAGGCGGAAAAGCCTGTACTCCTGGTGCTCTTGGTATGCTCCACTGGGTATTCTGGAGGATGCTGGCTATTTGAGCCAAATGCCATCAGTTCTGACAGAGACAGATGGGAAGAGGATATATGATCCAAGAGGAGAAGGATGGTCGCTTACATAAGAGCTGGAGTCTATGCATGAGTTCAGGAGAAATGATAATGACCAAGAATATGTTGATATGATGAGGTTTCCCTGTAAACGTTAATACTGTTGTGCAGTTTGTGCATGGAGATTGGGCACATTTCACAAATCTTTCAAATCTTCTCCTGTTCAGTTTCTGACTAAATGTCTCCCCTTCTGTTCCTGAGATATGACATTGAGTAAAGGCCAGAAAAACTGTATTTGCAGAACATTATGATGTTACAGAGAAGTTGACCTTTTACCTTTTGTATATAAGATGTCATCACTTCATCATTTCATCAGACATTTGTGTGAGGTTTTGTCATAATTAGCAGATGAATTCCTCAATAATGACCAAAAAACTGTTTTGTGAGGTCGCAGTGACTTTGACCCTATCTGAAAAACACCTGGAGGAAATTTCTTTAAATTTGGCAGATACATCTACTTGGACTCAAGGTTGAACTGATTAAAATTTGGTGGTCAAAGGTTGAAGGTCACTGTGACCCTGCGTCAGTCTCCGTCTCATATTGTGAATTTGGTGATATCTCAAGAAGGCCTTGAGGGAATTGAGGGGAAAAAAATGATTGATGTTTGCATCAGAGGAGATGTCAGCTTGCATGAGAGCATCCTTTGGCTATCACTAATATCCACAGCAATTAAGGAAGTTCAACAAATAGATTTGTTAGGTCGAAATGCTGGCTCTACAGGGTTCTGGAGGAAAGCTAAAGAGTCTGCATCATTAGGACTCTTCCTCTGGGGACAAAAAGTCCCTCTAAGGTATGTTGCTATAAAATGTTGGACATCCAACCAACCAATCATCAAACGCAGACAAAAACTACTTCTGGTCTTATTTCTTAGTGGTGATATTTTAAGGGGGAAACATATTCTTTGTATTTTGAAGTTTTATGAGAATGACAAACTTAAGGCCACACAGATACACAATAAACGCTGTCTATTGGTCATCTACTCGGCCACAACAGCAGTCTGTGTCATTATTACTCTGACTGACCATTTGAAATCAATAACAGGTGAAAAAAGTAAAGAGATCATAACTTTGAATTTTTATTCTAGTTATTTTGTTCTTTCCTAGCCAACCAAATGCTAATCCACATACTGTAAAAGTGTTTATTTATAAACAGCTCATTGAATCAACAAGTCATTGAATGTCAGTGACCCATCTTTGTGGTCTGGTCCTGGTTTCTGAGAGAAGGATCTTATTTCATATTGTGGGTCAGCCAGGGGCCATTACCTTCATTAACTATCACTCATTTGCACATTAGCTGAGCAAGCTAAGGTTAGAAGGCTAGCTGGGAGGTGATGAGTGGGGGATCTTTTTGCATTGTACTGTAATTAAGCAAATATCTGTTTTTCTGGCAGTGTTATCTAGGGACTGTTAGTGACCTCTTCCCCCCACTCTAACTCTCCTGTCTTTGGCATAAGTCACCAAAAGATACAGGCATTGAAGTGATCAGTGTCATATGCAGAAAGTCTGGGTATACATACTTGATGGTGTGCAGATGTTTGGTGGTATACTGAGGGATGAGGTGGTAGATGACATCCAGTCCATAGTTCTTTCCTATAAGGTTTGCTGTAGAAACTGTAAAGAGAACACGTGACAAATTAAACACATGAATTCAAGAATGTGAAAAATAAAAACAGTAGTATAATGTGTAGTTAATTAATAAATTCATATTTAATCAGTACATTCAATCATTGATAAGCAAGCCCATATGGAATCTGCATTTGCAGAACTCTGCAGAGTTTTAGCAGATTTCACACAGATTTTAGGAATATAGATGCTTCTCATAAAACTAATGACAATTCAATTCAATTTCAATTCAGTTTTATTTATTACCCCAGTATATTGCTGAACTCCTCTGCCCCTACTTCAACTCCCGAACTCTTAGATTCTCCGAACATTATCTTTTAACCATTCCATGATCGAGGTTGGTGGGTGAGGGAGATCATGCCTTTGCAGTCGCTGTTCCAAAGGTCTGGAATAGCCTTCCCCTCTCAATGAAATGCTCCTCCTCCATTGACACTTTTAAGACAAATCTTAAAACCTACATGTTTTCAATGGCCTTTGGTCACCTGTAGTGATTTCAATATTTTAGTACTTTATTTTGTCTTTCATGTTTGTAATTGTTCTTACCAGATCTATTCTGTTTTATATTTGTGTACATTTTACATTGCTATACCCTCACAGTGGATGGGGAAAACTCCTCCAAAAAACCCCTTTCATGTGAAAAACAAATGGAGGAAACCTCAGGGAGAGCAAGTGAGGAGGGATCCCTCTTCCAGGATGGACAGATGTGCAGTAGACGTCGTGTGTACAGAACAAATCAACATAATTAATGTATAGTGATCCATACGTCAAAATGATACATGGAAAAGAAATATTAAAAATAAGATTAACTGTCAACAGATTGTTAATAGATTGGCAAATGATTTTTTGTTCTTTCTGCTCCATATTGAACCTCCCATTTTAATGGCCACATTTTATTTATTGACTTCTCCAATAAATGTTAAAATTTTTTCTCAAAGTATTGATAATTACATAAAATCTAGTAGACCAAAAAAAAACCAACAGATTTCCTTTCCTTCCTACCAAAAATTGTATTAAAATGTGTATTTGCAAAAGTGAAAAATGTATAAACTAAAAGATTGATACTTGGTACCCATGTGTCAATACAATGTCACCACACAAAATATTGCAACACTATGCTGTATTGACTTTTTTCCCCACCCAGATTATGTGGTAATGGTAATGTGTAAGGAGATTCAAAGCACACATAAGAGGACAGATGATGGAACACTGGGAAGTTCATACAGCTATTGTATGTTTGGTTTGTTGCTACTTCACTGATAATAATAAATAATGGGTGAACACGAGTCAGACTCAAGTCTTTGAGTGCTTATCACACACAATGATGAGCTGCTGGTGTTTCAGATACCAGCCAGGGTTTTTTGAAACAGATTTTCCTCTATCATAGTGACAAGAATATAGGAAATATTCAACTGATAATGGCAAATAAATAGTTAATACAAATGCAGGAAGTATTGATAAAGAAAAAGATGAACAGTGCTTCTCAGTGTCAAGGATGCTTCCTTGCTAGCACGGATCCTTCCAAATAGGGTCCTTCAGAGACTAGGTAAGACTCAACTCAACTCAGCTTTATTAATATAGCACTTTTCACACAACACCGTTGATCCAAAGTGCTCAACATCATACACAGATGAAAAAAGAAGAGAGCAAACAAGAGAGAAGAATAGTATAACCTAAGATAATAGTACAATTAGAGTGAGGTACAATAAAACACTGATAAGGATAATAGTACTAATAAAAGCACAATAAAGGCACAGACTTCAGGTTAAAAAAAAAACTTGGGCTGGTTGGCTTAGTCACAATCAAAGGCGATGGAACACAGGTAAGTTTTTAAATGACAAAAATCTCAATGGTGGGGGAGAACTGGATGGGGGGAGGAAGAGAATTCCACAGTTTTGGGGCAGTGATGGAGAAAGTCCTGTCCCCATAATACTTAGTCCTAGATCTCGGGACTGATACAAATCTTTGATCGGAGGATCTTAGCTCTCTGGCTGTGTGATATGGGGACAGGAGTTCTGTTAAGTAGGAGGGGGCAAGACCATTGAGCGCCTTATATACAAGCATCAGAATTTTAAAATCAATCTTCTAGCAGCCAATGTAGTGAGGCTAGAATGGAGGTGATGTGCTCCCTCTTCTTTGACCTTATCAAAACTCTGGCTGCTGCATTCTGGACAAGTTGAAGACGGAGATAAGGAGTACTGATTGATACCAAAGTATAGTGAGTTACAGTAGTCAAGGCGGGAGGATATGAAGGCATGGATGACTTTCTCAAGGTCAGAAATACGGAGAAATGATTTGAGTTTGGACATGGTGCGGAGCTGCATGAAACTTACTTTAACTACCTAATTGATTTGTTTGTCAAATTTTAATACCGCGTCGAAAATGACAAGATTTTTTGCATGAGATTTGACAGAGGGAGCTAATGGACCGAGGGGAGAAGTGATAATATTGGTCAGATGCTGTGGTCCAAATAAAATAACTTCTGTTTTATTGTCATTGAGCTAGATAAAGTTTGCTGCCATCCAGGATTTGATATCATGAAGACAGTTATTGAGGTCAGTTAGTTTATTATAGTTGTTTGGCTGTAGGGGGAGGTAGATCTGAGTATCGTCCGCATAACAGTGGAAAGAAATGTTGTTCTTCTGGATAATGTGGCCTAGTGGGAGCAAATAGATGGAGAAAAGGATTGGACCAAATATGGAGCCTTGGGGAACACCACAGGAGATGGGGGGTGAGGAGGAGGATGAGTTGCCAATAGAGACACTGAAGGATCTGTTGTATAGGTATGAGGAAAACCAGTTCAAGGAGGACCAGAGACCCTCGCCCATTTGTTTAACCTGTGGATGAGAGCGAGATGATCTACTGTGTCAAAAGCTGCGGTCAGATGTAGGAGTAAGAGGATGGAGCAGTTTAACACATGACAGATCTTGTTAATATGATCAGAGAAATATTGGGCCCTGGCATTTTTGACAGCTAGCTGGTATTTCTTCAACAGACCCTTCAAAATTTGAAATGAGACCTCCAGTTTGTCACGCTTCCACCTCCGCTCTGCCCTTCTGCAAATTCTCCTAATTTCTTTGGTGTGAATATCATTTAACCACGGTGAGGCCAGAGGCTTACATTTTTTAGTTGTAACTGGTGCTACAGAATCAAGGATAGCTGAAACTGTGTTATTGAATTGTAAGACAAGTTTCCCAGTGCTCACATGGGACAGTGCAGTCTCAATACTGATTATGCTAGGAGCCTCATTATGGGCTTCTGCAAATCTAGTGGCAGTGGAGGAATTTATAATATGAGTTATAATACGGCTAAAAACAAGCCCCAGTGCTAACAGCAGAAGGGCCTACGGTGGTTGTCCCAACTGTTAATGTTCCCTCTGTGGTGCTGTGCTGCCAATCTGTAATATCTGAAGAAGTCTTTCTCTGTCAGCTTCTTGATTCAAGGATAAATCTTGAAGATGTTGAAGACGTCGATGCTTTCCATGTCAGCAAGAAAGCAAACAGAGCCAGCAGTGTATCATACTGCCGCAACAGGTGCCATACCGCCAACTGGCCTTGCAAGTAAAGTCAGTTGCATCCCCTGGTGTCCTCCTCCTCCTTCTGAGCATTCAGTGAACACACATTGGAACAGGCTAGCTACTGACCAGGTGTGAGTCATTGTATGTCAATGGCAGCAAATCGTGTGCAAAGAACTGTGGGTACTTAATGCCCACTGAGGATGCACACGTGCATCCTTGAAAATTCTCTGGAGGAAGGACTCGGTCCTTGGTTGAATTGAAAGGGTCCTTAACATTCAAACAATCTTTTGACGGGATTCGATGACAAAGCCTTCCTGAAATTTAGCTGTTTAAGGATCCTTCCTTGAATTTGAGAAGCACCAAAAGTGTGTTGCATTAAAGTGAACCACACACACTTAATACATATCAATATCAATTAATCAGTGAGTGCTCTGTGTGTGTGTGTGTGTGTGTGTGTGTGTGTGTGTGTGTGTGTGTGTGTGTGTGTGTGTTTGTGCCTGCGTGCGTGCGTGCGTGCGTGCGTGTATGTGTGTGCGTGTAATAACCTGATGTAGAGAAGACCTGGATGACCCATAGAAAGGCTGCAGCCCTCCTGGCATGTTTGATATTGTGTTTGAGCAGATTCAGACTCAGCAGCACAGCTCCAGCCTCCTCTGCCTTCCTACCTATACGACGATCTGTGGAGAACCAAATATCAAATGTTTCCATGAATTTGTAGACAGAGTAATGATCAGGTTAAAAGGGTAGAATCAGCTGATCATATGATGGATTTATCTTAAATAATCCACCTCACCAGTGTGTGGGGCACACACACACACACACACGCACGTACACACACACGCACACACACACACACACACACACACACACACACACACACACACACACACATGCTAATCCATGACCTGTATTTGTCTGACAAGTGATCGTTAAGTTTATTTGGACAAATTCTGTGCTCTGCTTTCTGATCACAGCCCCTGTCCCTAATGGAGGATTAAGCCGGTATCCCAGAGGTAGCCTAGCCTGCTACTTCTATCACATCAACCCATTGGTTAATCCCAAAGTGTTCATGATTTGTTTTGTTACTGTGGATGTGAAAACAGCACAACTAATGTTATGGGATGGTTCGTCATGAATAACAAATAAAAACAAAGAAAAACAGGAAACCAGAGAGAACCTAGAAATCAGGAGAAAAAACAGAATAAATATTTTTCCAGACTGGATTGACCTAATATTATGTCATTAATCTTACTAGATGTAGGGTCTCGACAGGTTATGAAGGCAGGGGCCTTTGGTCTGTGGCTTGTGTAACACCAACAGAGTGCAAGCTGACTCAAGGGGTGACATATTTAAGAAATTAATTATCGTGAAAGAATAAACAGAAAATGATAAGTGTGTTGACTTGTCTTAGTGTTAATGAGTATTAGGCATCATTAGAAAAAGAGGCAGTAATATCAGCAGTGTTCTGTCATTTTCTGTCACTTACTGGCATTCCTGTTGTGTGGATTTGTTGCTGTATATTGTTGCTGTATGTTATCCATATTTATGATGTAGCTTGATTACACTTTGTTACCGTTCCTTCAGCCAACTACCTGAATGCTGGCAGGTATTAGCCATTAGATTAATCTTCCAAAACCACAATGTCATAGAATTACAATTTGGCACTTTTTATGTTTTTTTTCCAACCAATTAAAACTACTAATAGTCACATCTGTTAGGACCTTAGTCAATGTGTCGTCACAAATTATATTGTCAAAATTAGATAAATAAAAGCTTAACTCCCTGGGGAGCTACTTTAGCATAACGTTAATTGACAGTTGTTTACACTCGTCTACAGTACCTATTCACTGCTGTTTAGAAAAATATGAAATCAAAGGACACCAGTTACAAAATCATTAACATGGATTGTGAATCTGAGGGAACAGATGACAAAACCTTTGCACAGGTTTACACACTTTTATTTCTACCATGTGAACCCAGAGGGGCTCCATACATTTCTGATAATCTAAATTAAGCGCAAAAAGTAAGGAAATTTGTGTTTGGTAGATTATTTCTTTGTTGTAAAAATACTTCTTGGCAATAAATCTTATACCATTGGAAAGCTTGTTTATTTCCCATTTAAATAGTGCCACATTTTTTAGGAACATGCATTTGTGGGATGAGCAGCAGAGCTGAGTATGTGGGTTGCACCCATGAAAAATTTGTCAAATCTTCTCTGCCAATGCCAGACATCTATTTTTGTTGTTGACTCTTGTTTTGTGTTGTTTGGTGGATTGGAAATCAAATTTCCTTACTTTTTGTGCTTAGTTTATTTGGCATATCTTGCGATTGGTATTACTTCTTTGCATAGCCTTTGGGTTTATTTGTCAAATGTTACAGGCCAGGGAATTTAGATGGTGTCCTCTGCTATCCTCTGTTGGTCAGATCAGATAACGTGTTATGGTAATTATATGTGTTAGAGTTTGAGATGGGCGGGTGGGAGGGGTGGTTGGTGGATCCAACAACCACGAATAATAACCTCACCCTGTTCTGTTTTTCCTGAACCTAACTACATGTTTTTGTTGCCTAAGCCCTTTTTTGCTGAAAAAAGACAATGCATGTTACAGGCTGAAATTGACATGGTCTTGACATGGAAAGTCCATGACCAAATGTTGATATGTGATGAGGTACGAGTGAGAACATGTTGGTCATCTAATCAGCATGTTGTGTCATTGTGAGTAACATTCTTAAGAAACATGGCTGTGGTGTGTCTGAGGTTTGGTTGAATTGTCGAACATTTGAGTTTTTATTTATCGCCATGAGATCTTTGCAATTCATCTTTTCATCCACACCCACCTTTGTGTCCAACTTTAGCCAGCAGGTGCAGCAGTGGCAGCAAGATGGTGTAGTTGGGACTGAAACTGCGCCCAGTGTTGACTAGTGCAGTAAGCAAGGCTTCGCTGCCACCTTTACTGATCATATAGTGGATACGACGATCTGTACCTAAACAGAAAGAGAGGGTTGACTGGATAATGGTGTTTCCTCTGCTGGAAAGGGTTCCACAGAAACAAAACTAGTGCTTGGTTATGCAGAGAAAAACAGTTTGATTGAAGGGGAGGGATGGAAAGGCAGACCTGTTCAGAAGTCTGATGGATTTGAGTGTTCTCATTCATAGCATACGTTTTGATGTCTCACTATAGGATACGCCTCCCTGCATATTCTTCAGAAGCATTTATCTCATTACGCCCATCCTGATTGACTGGTGGGACATCGGGGACAAGGAGGGAAATAAGGTGGATGCCGAGCTGTGTGCAGGGTCCAGCTGGGGCTCACCTGGACCTAGCCATGACGGCTACGCTGATGTAAGGCGTCCTGGAGCTGGATTATGAGGATGATGACGAGGACACCTCAGAGTTCCTCATATCAGAGGAGGACGAGGAGGAGGATGAAATGTTCATCCCCTCCTCTCAGGCTGCCAAGCCTGTCGCTGTGACTACCTCCCGGGAAGAGGATGACAGCATACCAGCTTTGCCCACTCCCAGCATGGATATGCAGGCCGTGTGCAAACGTGTTGCTTCCAGGCTGAATATTCCCTGGCTGCATTGAATTAATGAATGAATGAATCTTTTTTATTTTCGTGTCATGCACAAAAAGTGCCCAACCCCCATGGGTTTATAAGACACCAAATACAGTTGCAGTGCACAATCATTTTCTTTACATTACAAAATTGCAGTCCATTTCATAGCTCAGTCTTAAACAGAATATTCCGCCTTCTCTCCCAGGCCAGATAAATAAAATCTGCCACAAAAAAGATCCCCTTTCTAAAGCACAACTCAAGTTTTGCATACTCATCCAACCAAAAAAAGTCAACATAGACCGAGGACATTTTAGTGAATAGTACATCCCTCAAGTCCTCATAAGTAGGACAGTAAAACAAAAAGTGAATTTCATTCTCAATTTCACCAAGATCACACAAAAAACAGAGTCTTTCCTCTTCTGGAGTTGCATTAAACCTGCCTGTTTCTATGGCCAAAGGTAATGTTCCTGTACGTGACTGTGCACATAACGATCTTTGTCCTTTGTTTAAATTATACTTCACATAAGATCATAACAATTCTTTGTAAGACAATAAGTTCGTAATTTTGGTTTATACCATATATCAACTGACCATTTTTCTTTATACATTAGAAACATTTTCCTTCTAATTTCCTGAATATTACAAAGTAACTTGTTATAAAAAATAAAAGACAAATCATTTGAATGAAATAGGGATTTCATCTCATAGGCCCAGGGATGATCATGTGAAATGTTCCAATTAAATATCTTCTTAGTGAGTCTCTGATCTGACATCCTCACAAGTCTATTCCAAAGTTGGAGCATTTCACTTTTATGTCTGATGTTTGGAGGCTCCCATCCCATATCTCAACTGATGGCCAAAACTGAAGAGAATTTATGGACTCCCAAAAAGGATCGAATAGCTCTATAATGTACAGTATTACAGCTTGAATGTTCATGGAAATCCAAAACACCAGAAGCATAGTCAGACACAGGACAAACAAATGCATTGTAAAGTTGTGTTTATGCATTAAATCCCAGATTACCACAATGTTTGACTTAATTCAGTACAGATCCCAGTGCTCTACCTGCTGACTGAGATAACACACTAACCGCATCCTTGAATGTCATGTGCTCATCCAGTGTCAGACCAAGATATTTATAATGATCAGTATATGACAACACTACTGGACCGAGATTAAAGACTTGAGAACTTCTCTTAAATGATTTCTGTCTAAAATGTACTATTTGTGTTTTATCTTGATTTACCACTAGTCTCCATTTCCAGCACCATTCCGCAACTACGTTCAGCATAATCTGCAAGTCTTTTTCCTGTTCCGCAAGTAAAACTACATCATCCGCATACAGTAATATGCCCACAGTCTGATCATCAACTTTAACTCCCAAACCAGGTGCTTTAATTTGAAGAGCTAAATCATTCACGTAAATGGAAAACAATGTTGGGGACAAAACGTCACCCTGCTTCACACCAAATTGTTGAGGAAACCATTCAGTTGTGTATTCGTTCACCTGAACACAGGCAGAGGGTGCTTGATAAAGAGACTTAATGGCATAATAAAACTTCCCATTAACACCACAATTTAACAACCTATACTGAAGGAGCTCCCTATCAATCCAGTCAAAGGCTTTTTTTGAAATCAATAAAACAAACAAAAGTAGACGTATTTTGCTTAATTCTTGCACGTATAATAGAAGTTACTGCATATATATGTTCAATACATGCTCTATTTTTTCTAAATCCATTTTGCTCATCCACAAGCAAACCTGTCCTTTCAAGGTGATCTACAAGTCTGTGGTTCAAAAGTGAAGAATATAATTTATATGCACAGCTGACAAGGCTTATTCCCCTATAACTGAGCGGCAGTCTGGGATCATTCTTTGAAGTCTTAGGGATCTTATGCCACTGTGTAGGGATAATGCCACTGTCAAAGCAAGACTGAAACAACTCACATAACACATTAAACAACCTTGGCGACTTCAAAACTTCATTGGAAATTTCATCAATCCCAGTGGCTTTTTTTGGTTTGCATTTATCCACTACTTTTTTAACCTCTGCAACAGAAAAATTTGCATTCAGAAACATATTACAATTATCCACATCAGTTTTCATTTCAGCTTCCATAACCTCCTTTATGCTAGTTATTTCCTTTAGAAAAGCTTATGCTTTTCTAAAGGAAATAAATAATAAATAATAAATTATAATAATAAATAATAATCAAAAGAACCTTTACACCCAGAGAACAAGCCAACAAAATCTTCTTCCCACTTTTGTAGTATTACACTTAAGACAGAACTACATTCACCATTCACTAGTTAAACCTCCATGGGTATCCCCCAAGATTTTCTGGGACCCAGTCTATTGATTTCATTCCAAAATTTTGGGGGGTTATGGGTTTGTAAATAATCAATATGTAATGACAGACCTCTACGAAAACTGCGTTTCACAGTACATATCTTCTTATCAAAACTGGATTGCCTTTTCTTAAACTCTATTTTAAGCCCTTCCCTAAGGTTCTTGTTCCTACATCTTAAAAATGTATACTCTGCTGTTCTGAGATTGTCCCATAAAGTTTGCAAATCTTGATTCCAGTAGGACTTGTAAGGTTTTCTGATACCTCCACATCTATTTGATTTTCTTGTACCACATTTTTTCAATTCCATGTGGTCACAATCACACAGTCTGTCATACCAGGCATCCAAACTCTGTTGCTTATTTTGAAAACATCTTAATTGCTCCATTAAATCCAGCAAAATTATGTTGCAAGGGCTAGAGAACAAAAATGAATCAGGGAGTATCCTTTGCCTTACTGTTTTCATAGCATGCCGTAAATATGAGTCTTCCTTTATAAAATAAGGTCTTACTTGAACCTTTAACATAAGTAAAGAATGATCAGGCAGTTTACATCTATCCCCCAATAAGGAAAAACCTTCTCTCCCTAATCTCTTGATTAACTCATTTGGGGTAAAAACACAGAACCTAATACAATTTTTTAAACCTTCATGTGGAACAATAACATAATCTACTACTGCTTTTCCTTTACCTGAAACTGAAGTAAAATTATCTTCGCCCGAAGTTATCCTTCCATTAATCACACAACACCTTGCATCTCTCAGAAAATCAATTAATATTTCCCCATAATTATTAATGGTGCTGTCTAAATTACTTATTTTAGGAATATTATCCACATCACTTATACAATCATCAAGATTTCCAATACGACTATTGAAATCCCCACACAGATAGACAGCATCCACATCAGACAGACTAAACATCAGATTTCTTAAATGTCCAAAAACAGAATGAGAGCCAGCAGATCTTGTGGAACCTTCTGGAGGTAAATAACAGGTGAAAATAACAAAACAGTACCCTGAGAACTTATTTTTAAATTGCAGAGCTAGTATCCCTTCCACTGATTTGTCCTTCACATTAATTTCGTAAACATCAAACAGTTTATTCTTAACCAAAAAACCAACTCCCCCAGATCCTTTAACTGCTTTTATGTGCATTGGTCGATTGTGTCCAAACCAGGTATAAGTCAGTAAAACGATGGATTCATCGTGTTTTAAATGTGTTTCATTAAGTGAGATAATGTCAGGGCTATGGTCAAGTAATATTCTTTTTCTGAGTTCATAGTTCCAGACAGTCCAACCATTTATATTCCAATGAACTATTGTGAGATTATCAACATTTGTGGGTTGGGCGGTTACCGATCAGTTCTCCTCACTCTCTCTCCTCATCCCACGGCTCCTTGAGCTCCGACTGGCACTACTCGCTGGCTCCAGCTGATCTCTCCTCATCAGCTTCCCACTGCCGGTCAAGAAATATTCCTTTCCAAACGGGAGTTCATTGAGAAGAGTCCTGAAATTCAAGTTGACCAGCCTCTCTGTGTGTGACTTAGCAGAGTGAATGAAAACTCGATTGAAATTTTCATTATCCCTCAAACTCTGCTTGCGATGGAGCACAGTCACCTTATCCTGCTGGGCTCGAAATTCCACCTTGATTACACCAGGCCCCCGTCCTCTCGGCTTCATCCTCTCCACATTAACAATCTCCGGTAAAGGATCACAGCGTAGCCCGTCAGATAGTAAAGATTTCACCCTCTCCACGGGGCTTTCTCCTTCAGCAAACGGAAGGCCCACAATTATGACAGACAAGTCAGGCTGAAATTTGAAAGCTGGGCACCTTGCTTCATTCAGATTCGTCTCCATCCTATCCAATCTTGCAGAAAGCTGCCAGATATCCAAATCAAGGTTATCTTGAATTTGCCTTACTTTAATGTCCATCTCGGCTCTCAGCTCCTCTCGACTTTCAGCAATAAGTCGCTCTAGACACTCGACTTTACAATCTAAAAGTTTTTTGAGGGAGGTATGCACCTCATTGTGATTTGAGTGAAGCACTCTGTGACTTGAGTGTCTTAAACTCATCCCGGTGTGACCTGAGCTCTGCCAGGATAGCGTTCATGTCGCTGTTTTCAGCTTCTTTCCTCTCTTTAAGCCGCATAGAACGGTCTCCTTTATCAGTCATGTTACATATAAATGTATGACTGAGCTTAGCACAAAATTACTCGGTACTTAACTGAAAATATTTACTTTTTGTCCACCGAGCTCGTGGACTGTTTTCTCGCACACTGCAACGCCACGCATGTGCAGTACAATCCCTGAGGGTGCATTAGTGATGGAGACCACCAGATCCCGTTATGAGGGGAAGAAACTGCCCCAGGCCACGAGGACGGCCAAACAGCTTCTCCCAGTTTTCTCTGAGCTTTTATACGAGGTTTCGGTCTCAAGGAAGGACCACCCGTTCAGCAGGAAAAGCCTGATACAGGGGGGTTCCTCCTTTGATTTTGAGGGCGACTACGTCTTCCAGGAACCCCACACTGCTGTCAAAAGCAGACCGATTTCAGTCTGCCATGACTAAGACGGCATACAAAGTAGTGGCTTTGTCTATCAGAGCACTTAATGTTTCCTCCATGCTCGCCACATACCAAGCGGAGTTGTGCGAGGATATGGCGACCAAGCCCAACCCTGCTGTGTGGGAAGACATCACTGTGGTTGCGTACATTTGCCTCCGCGTGCAGCGCTATGCTGTTCAGGCTACAGGTAAATCAATGGGGATGATGGTGCTGCAGGAAAGAGCCAGATGGCTTAAGATGATGGACCTGTCAGACAGGGAAAAGGAGGACATTTTGGACATGCCAATCCCAACGGAATTGTTGGCACCGCTATGGCCTCAATGCAACAGCGGTTTGAGGCTAGGAAGAGGGAGGATGACGCTCTCCAGCTCTGCCTTCCCCTGAAAACAGAGCCCCCACCTCTGCCAGCCCCGCGACAAACCTTTGCCCAGGCTGTCTCACGGCCCACTCAGTTTAAATGGCCAAAACCCCAGCCCGCCCCAGTCCCTCCACCCAGGCATCAAGTATCAGCTGGCCCCGAAGAGCCCTGCCGCAAATGCTGCCACTCTTTAAGTTAGGAAGAAGAAGAAGGCAGCCTGACAACCTTCCCTTTCACCACCAGTAAAGGTGCTGGATGTGCCCCGTTCCCCAGCCCCACCTGTTCTGTTCCAGAGTGTACTGCAGGGGGTTTCCCAGCCCCCTGACTCCCCTTTGCTACGTGTGGTGCCAGAGCGGCATCAGCGTGTCCTGGCCAGGAGGATAAAAGACTTTGTTGCCGAAACAACAAAGTCACACAAGCACACAGCCACATTGTTTATAATAAAACATGTCCCACCGCATCCAGTGTGCAGTCAAAATTAATGAACAGAAAAACAAGCTGTTCGGTGGCTTTACCGCTTCTTGGGAAGGCTACTGCCCCCCTCAAGACGTGGGTCGTGACCGACTCTGTCAGTTCACCAACACGTCGCGCAAACGCAGTAGCAGTGAAGAGCAACAACAGTGTACCACCACTAGAGAGCCCCATAACACAATTCAGGCCACACAGTGCAGACAAAATGGTCGCCACCTCTTTCTCTCTACTGAGGGAGCGATGGGCAGCGCTGACCACTTCAGCCTGGGTGATGAGACCAATATCATGGGGTTACAGGCTTCAATTCGCGGTCACAACCCCTCACTTCTAGGGCATAATATATTCCCAGGCTCAGGGAGAATCAGCTCGCCTTCTACAACAGGAAATTTTCTCGCTGTTGGAGAAGGGAGCCATACGTATAGTGTCCCCTGAGCAGAGTCACAGTGGCTTTTACTCCAGGTATTTTCTGGTACCCAGATGGGGAGGGAACAGAATTTACCCTATCCTGGATCGGCTCTGAACAAATGTCTCAGAAAATATAAGTTCAGGATGCTCACTCACGCATTCCCTGTTATGTTTGGTGCACCAGGGCAACTGGTTCACATCTGTCGACCTGAAAGACGCATATTTCCGCATTTCAATTTATCCTCCACACAGGAAACATCTGAGGTTTGCTTTTTGGGGCATCTTTTACGAGTACAGAGTGCTTCCCTTTGGTCTGTCTGAGCCTGAGAGCGTTTGTGCAATGTACAGTCGTGGCAATAGTACTGTTAAGACGGCAGGGCATTTGTCTAGCCACATATTTAGACAACTGGCTCCTGCTGGCACGGTCAAAACAGGAGACTACAATGCAAATGAGTGTGCTCATAAATTGCCTGACCGACCTGGGTTTTGTGATAAACGCAGACAAGAGTGTGTTGTCTCCAGTACAGAGCATAATCTTTCTGGGATTATCTCTGGACTCGGTGTCCACCTGTCAGCGGAGAGAGTGAGGGCCTTCAGGGCTTGCCTTGTGCATTTCCAGCTGTGCAAACCTGTTCCCATCAGATTATGTCTTTAATTAATGGGACACATGCTTTGTCCAGTTCGCATCTCGTGCATTTATATGGACAGGACTTGTATCCTGGGCTAATCCCAGGAGCAACAATCCCAAAGCAACAGCTCTCCCACTGGATTGTGGGGGCAATTTCTCTAGCCTACACGAGCCAGGGTTTGCAGGCACCAGAGGGCCTGCAAGCTCATTCCACTGATGGCCTAGCTACATCCTGTGCCCTGTTTAAAGGGGTCTCCAGCCAAGACATTTGTGCAGTGGTGAGTTGGTCTTTGCCCCTCACCTGTCCGGTTTTATAGACTGGATGTCTCTACTCCCAGCATGGCTTAGGCGGTACTGAGTACAGGGCCCTCACGGGGACAGGATACTTCCTGTTGAATGCTGGTGGTTACTTGAGATAAGCTTGTCTGGCAATACAGGAGTCTCCATATCCATGGTGAGACATTGAAACGAATGCTATGAATGAGAACTTTAGGTTCACAGAGTAGCATGAGTGACCAGACAGCCCTTCTTGCTTGGGCGAAGCGAGAAGAGGTGCTTATTTTCAATAATGCTGTGTCGTAGCGCAGGCTATTTAATGGTAGGTGGATCCACCTGATGCTGATGTTGCAATCAAGAGGCAATCAGGATTGGCATAATGGGATAAAGGCTTCTGAGGAATATGCAGGGAGGAGTATCCCATAATGAGACATCTCACTCATGCTACTCTGAGAACTGGGGTTATGCAAGTAACCTAAAGTTTCCCTGGTGCTAAGACTATATTTAAAGGAGCACACACCTTTAAACATGTTTGAATCTGAAAATCAGTGCTTTAGCGTCATTTTCATGTCCAGTGTCCATGAACTGTGTTTCTAGCCACCTTCTTTTATGTACATTTTTTTTACATAGAGAAACCTGAGGCGAGGGACTAGGACTTCAAAAAATGCCAAGAGAAAAGAAAATGCTGTTTTCTGAGGTGTAAACGTTGTTGTAGAGATAAAAGCAGAAACAGACTGCGGAGTTATTATTAATTTTTATTTTTATTTAATTTTGAACTTTGTTTTCTGTTCAGTTTAGTTTCAGTTAGTTTCCAGAGTGGCATTGCTCGTTATAGTTTCTATTACATAATTCTTTTTTTTTTAATTTTAATTTTTTATTTTATTTTATTTTAGTCTTTTTTTGTTATTTGTTTCAGTATAATACTGAAACTGGCGTCACACTCCAGGGGTGTGACAAATAATGAACACAAAAAAGCAAAAACACTTGCCTGCAAATATTTTGCATCAAAGCTACACAGCTAAAAATACTGTTGACTGACAAATCACAATTTAAACCTAATCAATCTTACCACAAAGTACACTGTACAGGGCCCAAAGAAAAAATGACTAAATCAATATTTAGAGCTCAGGTGAACCATTGTGGCCTAACAATGGTGGAGGGTTATTTGTGCTACTCTGGACTGGTAAAACTAATTAAAAACCCAAGTTCCAACAGTGTTCTCCCCTGTCATGCAACACTGTGAGGACATCAACTAAATGGAATCATTTAATTCTGCTTTCTTTTGGGGCTAAAACGGTTTCACATGAAAGTAATACATTTGGCATCTTAATTATACTATGTTTTTTTGTTTGTTTGTTTTGTTTTTGTTTGTTTGTTTGTTTATTCTCTGTTAAAATTGATGTAATTGAAGAACCAAAGAAAAACATCAATATAACAGCTGATAACACAACAGGAGTGGATGGAACCAAGCATTAATTCACATTGATTACCATCCAGATGCTTTGACTGAACTGTAAACTTTTAAATAGTGAAGTTATTATAGATTACACAACTACCAGGATGTGAAAGAAAGAAAGGGGAATTGTAGGTTTTGTGGCAGTTCAGTGGCATATACCATATCAATATATTGTATTTGGGCAAATGAAAATTTCTAAACAATGATATCAAAGTTTATTTAGCCCATTATGACTGTAACAATAATTTAAACATTTGTTTAAAGATGGGAGCTTTTTGATGTACCCAAGTGAGAAGTTTGAAACTCACTGCAACCCAGATGGTTAAGCACATTATATGTATCACTTTCTTGTATCCAAACTGCTCCACTCCTCTGTTCTTTGTTTAGCTACCAGCTTTTACACTATCCTTTTGTTTATTGCTGGATATAACTTAGTCCATGACATGATATCGCCATGTCAAAAGTGGTTAAGTGGTCAAAAGCTGATCTTAGCTCACCAGCAGATAGAAGTTCATCCAGGACACTGAGGGAAGTTAAGGTGTTTTCAACATCCCCTGCATTCTGCAGAGACAAAAAACAAAGGCAGAGAATATAATGCAAAAGGTTATGTTATATGAAAATAATGCCTAACCTCACTCAAAATGTTGTATTTTCTGTGGCCATAAAATCCACATCAGTTTACTGAAGGGTACAATTTGATGGTTGATGTTGAGGTCACTGGACTCCACAGATGATTTGCTAATTTGTGTAACTTTTTTTTTTTTCAAGATCACATTTTTATTCATCCATTCATTTGTTTTCCATAACCATTTATCCTGTTAGGGGTCATGAGGGGGCTGGAGCCTATCCCAGCTGACATTGAGCGAGGGGCATGGTACACCCTGGACAGGTTGCCAGACTATGACGGGGCTGACACATGGAGACAGACAACCATTCATGCTCAAATTCACACCTACAGTCAATTTTGAGTCACCAGTTAACCTGCATGTCTTTTGACTGTGGGAGGAAGCCGGAGCACCTGGAGAAAACCCATGTTGACACAGTGACGAATATGCAAACTCTGCACAAAAGAGCTCCCCCATCCCCAGTGTTCGAACCCCCTCAACCTGGGTTTGAACCAGGAACCCTCTTGCTGTGAGGTGACAATGCTAACCCTTGCACCACCGTGCCACTATTTTTATTGGGTTAGGGTTACCCCTTGCCCCAAAAAGGAAGTACATTATAACTCCAGCATACATGATCCAATCTTCCCTAAACTTCACAGGACTGATGACAGTCCCACCCTGGGCACATCTAAATGCGAATATTAGTGATAGGTATAGCACCCCCTACTGGTAACAGGAAATGACATGTTCTTTGATGTATATCTCCTACAAAGTTGACTAGATCCAACTCAGACTTGGTCAAAAAAACCATAAGACCTTGATAATGTTTTAGTGTGGAAACTGTGAGTTCAGCTTTGCCATGATGTCAGGGTGAAGGCCAACATTTCACTAAAACACAACA
This sequence comes from Cephalopholis sonnerati, assembly GCA_019142605.1. NCBI lineage: Eukaryota > Metazoa > Chordata > Actinopteri > Perciformes > Serranidae > Cephalopholis > Cephalopholis sonnerati. The sequence continues at coordinate 150,204 of JAGQAX010000005.1, read as the reverse complement.
ATTGGCATTAACTTAAGTGTACTTCATTCAATCTGCTTGAAACTTGACACACACCTTAATAGTCTAGGCCTGGACAATTGATATGAGTTTTCTCATTGGGCATGGCAAAATCAGCCCCTGTGGCATGTTTCACCAACATGCATGAAAATTGATACACACGTGTATCATGCCCAGATGCAAAAAAACATCTCTTGGACCCACTGCCTAAACCCAACAGGAAGTCAGCCATTTTGAATTCCGTGGTCAGTTTCGGAGTTTCCCACATGTTGTACTTTAACGTACTAGTCCTAGAGATTTTATCTGATTGACTTCAACCCTTGCTCAGTCCCATCAAAAGATCTTGAAGAAGAAAAATTATTACAAGCTTGAGTTTTCATTAATCCATGTGACTGTGGCAAAGCAGCAAACTTAGGTCTACCTTCCCCAAGCTTCAAAGGATTGCTGACAGTCCCACCCTGAACACATCTATGTGCCAATATTTAGTATTACATATAATGCCACTAACTGGCAATTGACCATCAACTTCTGCTACAGAGATTAGAACATTCAATTGGTCTTAAAGGTTCTGCACTAAACTGGTTTAAATCTTATTTATGTGATCATTTTCAGTTCGTTCACGTTTATAATGAATCATCTTTATGTACTAAAGTTTGTTTTGGAGTTCCACAAGGTTCTGTGCTTGGACCAGTTCTATTCACTCTATATATACTTCCATTAGATAACATCACTAGAAATCACTCTGTAAATTTCCATTGTTATGCGAATGATACACAGTTGTATTTATCGATAAAGCCAGAAGAAACAGATCAATTAACTAAACTTCAAAAATGCCTTAAAGATTTAAAAACCTGGATGAGCTCCAGTTTCCTGATGTTAAATTCAGACAAAACTGAAGTTATTTTTCTTGGCCCCAAACACCCCAGAAACTCTTTACCTGATGATATAGTTTCTCTGGATGGCATTGCTCTCTGCACTGGCCCCCTGTAAAATCTTACAGAGCCAGAACACTGCTCTGAGAATGCAGGGTTTCTCTTGGTCCCTAAAGTCTCCAAAAGTAGGACAGGAGTCAGAGCTCAGGCTCCTCTTCTGTGGAATCATCTTCCTGTTTTGGTCCGAGACGCGGACACCGTTTCTACATTTCAATCAATCAATCAATCAATCAATTTTATTTATAAAGCCCAATATCACAAATCACAATTTGAATCAAAGGGCTTTATAGCATACAACATCCCTCTGTCCGTAAGACCCTCACAGTGGATAAGGAAAAACTCCCCCAAAAAAACCCTTTAACGGGGAAAAAAAAATGGTAGAAACCTCAGGAAGAGCAACTGAGGAGGGATCCCTCTTCCAGGACGGACAGACATGCAATGGATGTTGTACAGAACAGATCAACATAATAAATTAACAGTAATCTATATGACACAATGAGACATAAAGAGAGACAGATATTATATTAATAATATGATTATATATGTATGTGACAATAATGATATGTGTATAATAGTACAAGTATGACTAATAGTAACAGCAGCAGTGGGAGGCATCAGGCAGGACCATGGCAGCAGCACAACCACGACACACCATCCAGGCACAGCTGCGACACGAGTTAACTGTGTAACATTTAAATGTTAGTCTTAAGACTAGACTTAGGCCTTTCCTTTTTGATAAAAGCGTATAGTTAGGGCTGGCTCAGGCTTGTCCTGGACCAGCCCCTCCTAAAAGAGGGGTCCCTCCTCAGTTTTCTTCCTGAGGTTTCTACCATTTTTTTTTTCCTGTTAAAGGGGTTTTTTGTGGGGAGTTTTTCCTTATCTGCTGTGAGGGTCCAAAGGACAGAGGGATGTCATATGCTGTAAAGCCCTCTGAGGCAAAATGTGATTTGTGACATTGGGCTGTATAAATAAAATTGATTTGAATTGATTTGAACACATATACATTTCAATAATTACTGATAGTTTTAGCGCCTCCTACTGGTAACAGGGAATGACATGTTTTATACTTTGTTGTACAAATCCTACAAAGTAAACCAGATTGACCTCAGACTTGGTTGAAAAAGCCATAAGACCTTGATGATGCTTTATTGTGAAAACTGTGAGTTTTTATCGAAGGGCGTTGCCATGACCTGGAGGCAAATTTCGATGTTTTGCCATGATGATAAATGTTGCTGTAACTTGACTCTACATGGGCATATGTTTCCAAAATTTCACACATATGATTACAGTCCAGCCCTGAAAGCATATACAGAGGAATTTTGAATTATAGTCATAGCGCCACCTTGTGCCAACAGAAAATTAAAATTTTTATATTTTGATGTACCCACTCCAGCAGGTTAATCAGATCCACTTCAAATTTGCTGACAAAAAGTCCTAAGATGTTGATGTTACTCAAACATGAAGCTTTTGAGTTTTCATCAAACGCTGTCACTGTGGCAATGCCTTATTCGCCATAAAACACAAAGCTGTTTTTAAAGGGGCAAGGGATGCTTGAAAATTCACGAAACTTGGCACATGCATCAGAAGTCTTAAATTGTGTTGTCTAATATAATTATTTTTGCTTTATTGAGCCAGGGGAGCTCAGTAGTGCCTCCTAGAAAATTTCAACGGAGTAGCCCCCAGAGCTGGTTTCACCTACATGTATGAACCTTGGGAGGCCCATGTAACACTCTCAGACGTAGAAAAAAGCCTTTGGAGCCATGCTCTAAACCCAACAGGAAGTCAGCCATTTTGAATTTACTTGTACCACATTTTGGCCTTTTCCAGAGGTTGTTATTTAACGAACAAGTCCTAGAGATTTTATCTGATGGACTTCAAACATTGGTCTGTCCCACTGAAAGACCTTGAAGAAGAAAAGTTATTACAAGCTTGAGTTTTCATCAAACCGTGTGACCATGGCAATGCATTAAATTGCCATGTGTCACCACACAACAGGAAGTGGTTTGTAACTCCAGCATACATGGTCCAATATTCCCCAAACTTCACAGGATTGATAACAGTCTCACCCTGAACAGATCTATCTGCCAATATTTAGTAATGAGTACAGCGCCACCTATGGGCAACAGGAAATGTCATGTTAAATATGAAGGATATTCCATCTAACTCCTGCATGCAGTATCTGACTTTCACAAAAATTACCTGTTGCGTCAACTGGCCAGCACTCCCCAGTTGCACAGAGATGCGAGGGCCAGTTCATCATTGCTTGCAGCTTTTATTATTATAAAGGACTGAGCCCGAAGGGCAAGGTCTTTATTGTTTTTGGTGCATTTATTATTATTAGGGCCCGAGCACCGTCCGGTGCGAGGACCCTATTGAAACTGAAGGAATTATTATTTTTCCTCCAAATGAATTGGCTTTTTGAGGGCTTTATCATATTCAAACTCACCAAATTTGGCGGTCCCATCAGTTGCGGTGAAAATTTATGTGTATTATGGTTTGCGGCGATGGGCAGGATAAAATGGCAGGGCCACGGCCCTTAAACAGGGGCCCTGACTGCAGGTTTCACCAACATACACGAAAATCGGTACACATATGTATCACACCCAGACGCACAAAAAAGTCTCATGGAGCCATAGGCCAAACCCAACAAGAAGTCGGCCATTTTGAATTTAGTGGCAATTTTTGGTGTTTTCCACGTGTTGTATTTTAAGGAACTCCTTCTACAGAATTAATCAGAATCACTTCAAACTTGCTGTGTACCATCTAGACTAGTTTGTGATCAAAAGTTCAGCTACCCGTTGAGGGGCGTATCGGCTTTTTGATGGAGAAGTTTGACGTCTCGCCATGTAAAACAAAATTGCTATAACTTTGGAGTAAATGGTCCGATCTGCACCAAACTTCACTGGATATGTAATAGTCCCACCCTGAACACATCTACATGCAGAAATGTTGTATTTGTCATAGCGCCCCCTGCTGTCCCCGACCACCTAAATTATTTAAATCTAAAGTCAAACAAAGAGGAGTTGTACATAACAACCTGATAAAAATTAAAACCTCTTCTGTGACAGAAAGACAAAACAGGAGAATTAAATGTGGACTGTTAAATGTCAGATCGTTATCTTCCAAAGCATTGTTCTTATTGTTCTTGGCCCCAAACAGCTCAGAAACTCTTTATCTGATGATATAGTTTCTCTGGGTGGCATTGCTCTGGGCTCTAGCATCACCGTAAGAAACCTCAGCATAATATTTGATCAAGATTTGTCTTTTAACTCCCATTTAAAACAAACGTCTCGGACTGCATTTTTCCATGTGCGTAATATTGCGAAAATTAGGCCTATCCTGTCACTAAAAGATGCTGAAAAATTGGTCCACGCGTTTGTTACCTCGAGGCTGGATTACTGTAATTCTCTATTATCAGGTAGCTCTAATAAGTGCCTGAAAATTCTCCAGCTAATCCAGAACGCAGCGGCACGTGTACTGATAGGAACTAAGAGACGAGATCATATTTCTCCTGTTTTAGCTTCTCTGCACTGGCTCCCTGTAAAATCCAGAATTGAAATTAAAATCCTTCTCCTAACCTACAAAGCTCTACATAATCAGGCTCCATCATATCTCAGAGAGCTCATAGTGCCCTATTATCCCACCAGAACACTGCGCTCTGAAAATGCAGGGTTACTCATGGTCCCTAAAGTCTCCAAAAGTAGAACAGGAGCCAGAGCCTTCAGCTATCAGGCTCCTCTTTTGTAGAATCACCTTCCTGTTTCGGTCTGGGAGGCAGACACCGTCTCCACTTTTAAGATTAGACTTAAGACTTTCCTTTTTGATAAAGCTTATAGTTAGGGCTGGCTCAGGCTTGTCTTGGACCAGCCCCTAGTTAGGCTGACATAGGCCTAGTCTGCCAGGGGACCTCCTATAATACACAGAGCCCCTTCTCTCCTTCTCACTCTCTCTCTCCCTTGCTAGTATTCATGTCCTGTTGATGCATCTCTCTAACCCGGGTCTACTGCATGTCACTAACTCGGCTTGTTCTCCGGAGCCTTTGTGCTCCACTGTCTCGCAGGTTAACTCATACCGCAGCTGTGCCTGGATGGTGTGTCGTGGTTGTGCTGCTGCCGTGATCCTGCCTGATGCCTCCCACTGCTGCTGTTACTATTAGTCATACCTGGACTATTATACACATATCATTATTGTCACATACATATATAATCATATTATTAATATAATATCTGTTTCTCCTTATGTCTCATTGTGTCATATGGATGACTGTTAATTCATTATATTGATCTGTTCTGTAAAACATCTATTGCTCGTCTGTCCGTCCTGGAAGAGGGATCCCTCCTTCAGTTGCTCTTCCTGAGGTTTCTACCATTTTTTTCTCCCCGTTAAAGGGTTTTTTTGGGGGAGTTTTTCGTTGTGAGGGTCCTAAGGACAGAGGGATGTTGTATGCTGTAAAGCCCTCTGAGGCAAATTGTGATTTGTGATATTGGGCTTTATAAATAAAAATGTGATTGATTGATTGTCAAACAGAGTTGCGCTCAGAGCACGGCAAAGTCGATGACTTGACTTGACTTCGGGGTCTCGCCACGAAACAGGAAGTAGTGTATGACTCCAGCATACATGGTCCAATCTTCCCTAAACTTCACAGGATTGATGACAGTCCAGCTTTGAAGACATCTACATGTCAATAATTTGTGATAAATATAGCACCCCCTACTGGTAACACAAAATGACATGGTTTATATTTTGAAGTATAACTCCCACAGCTTGGCCAGATCCACGTCAAACTTGGTCAATCTATCCATCATATGTAGAAGATGTTTTATTGTGAACACTGTGAGTCTTCGTCAAAGGGCATGGCCATGACGTGGCAGTAAACTTGATGTGTCGTCATGATTACAAAAGTTGTATAACTTGACTCTACGTGGACATATCTTTCCAAAACTTCACACATATAATAACAGTCCAGCCCTGAAAACATCTACAGCAGATTTTCAACACCATCATAGCGCCACCCACTGGTGGGAGAAAGTGACTGCTTTCATTCTTTCATGTCTCTCTTCTACCAGGTTAATCTCAACCATCTCATTTTTGCTGATACATAGTCCCAAGACCATGATGATGATCACACCACAAGTGTTTGAATATTCATCAAACGCTGTCACCTTGGCACTCCTGATTCGCCATAAAATACGAAATTGTTTTTGAGGGGTAAAGGATGCTTGTAAAGTCATGAAACTTGGCACACATATGATAGGATCTGATTGGTGTTGTGTGATGTGATTTTTGATCTTCGATGTACCAACATGGCTCACCAGCACCCCCTATAAATATTCTACGAAGCAGTCACGAAGGTGGTTTGACCTACATCTATGAAACGTGGTAGGCACATGCATCACTGAAAGACGTATAAAAAAGCATCTTGCAGCCATGTGCCAAACCCAACAGGAAGTCCGCCGTTTTGAATTTGCTTGTAACTGGTTCAAAACTTCACCATACATATTCCAATCTTCCCCAGATTTCACAGGATTGATGACAGTCCCGCCCTGAACACATCTATACACCAATACTTGGTTATTAGTACGGCACCACCTACTGGCAAAATGACATGTCTTAGTATGATTTGAGGGATGTGACGTGTAACTCCTGCGAGAGGGGTCTGCCTTCGACAGGAATGAACACCGGCGTGAGCCGGCGTCCTGCCAGCGCCCTCGAGTTGCGTGAAGGTGCGAGGGCCCGTTCAACGCGGCTTGCAGCTTTAATTTATTTATTTATGATTATTATTTCGCCATTTTTCGTCGTCTAACTAGTCCATAATGGCATGTCAATGGGAGCAATGTTTGAAAGCTCATATCTCAAAAACTAAAAGTGCTAAAGTGTTCAAACTTGATTGACAGATGAGCCATGTGGAACTACTTGACATATTCTAAAACACAACATATAGCGCCACCATGTGGTCAGTTATGACGTGTTTTATGTTTTGGCTTATAACTCACGAACCGTGAGACCTAGCCAAACAATGTTTGCACAGTGTATTCCTTGGATGGTATCAAGTAGACTGATACAGGCCACGCCCATTTGCGTCTGAAGTTTTTCCGCCATTTTGATTTTTTTCAAAAATGCATTTTTTGCTACTTTTGGCACATTTTTCATCCAATCTTTACCAAACATGATACATACCATATTTAGATGATCCCGAACATAGCTCACATCTTTGTTTTTTGGTTTCACTTACCGTTTGTCTGTAATTGGTTACCAAACTTTTGAAGACGTGGCCGGATGCATTGAACGAGCCGATTCGGATTGATACCAAATTTGAGAATCTTGTACATATAACAACAGTGCACCATTATATAAAATTTGATACAATTCTACCCACAGGGGACGCTACTGTAATGATATAACATGATATTTCTACAGTTCTGTTGTTTTCAGTGAAATGAAACTTGGTACACAAGTTCTCCATGTCAATGTGCACAACATGGTGAAACATGGTGCCAATAGCTCCACCTTGTGGCCATTGACGGGATGTGACAAATATGCATTTCATTATATGTGTTAACATTTGGGAAAAAATCCTGTTGAAGTAGCAGCTTGCAGTGGCAGTAGCAGTAGCAACAATAGCTGACAGTTTGCAGCTCCCACACGCAATTTCTTCAGAAATTGCAGAGTTTTCTAATTGTGTGGGAGCTGCAGCTCCCACACTATGTTATCTTCGCTCGTTATTTATTATTATATATTGTTATTATTTCGTCATTTTTCGTCGCGTAACTAGTCCTACACGATTTATCGTATCAACTACATTTCAATGTCACATTGTACATCCCCATAAGGAGATGTGTGTTATTACTTTTCTCATCTCTGACGTAATCCAAAAATTTTATATAATTTTTTAAAGCATTAAAATTTATAATGGCATGTCAATGGGAGCAATGTTTGAAAGCTCATATCTCAAAAACTAAAAGTGCTAAAGTGTTCAAACTTGATTGACAGGTAAGCCATGTGGAACTGCTTCACATATTCCAAGATGTGCCCTATAGCACCACCATGTGGTCAGTTATTACGTGGTTTATATTTTGGCTTATAACTCATGAACCGTGAGGCCTACCCAAACAATGTTTGCACAGTGTATTCCTTGGATGGTATCAAGTAGACTGATACAGGCCACGCCCATTTGCGTCTGAAGTTTTTTCCGCCATTTTGAATTTTTTTCAAAAATGCATTTTTTGCTACTTTTGGCACATTTTTCATCCAGTCTTCACCAAACATGATACATACCATATTTAGATGATCCCGAACGTAGCTCATATCTTTGTTTTTTGGTTTCACTTACCGTTTGTCTGTAATTGGTTACAAAACTTTTGAAGGCGTGGCCTGATGCATTGAACGAGCCGATTCGGATTGATACCAAATTTGAGAATCTTGTACATATAACAACAGTGCACCATTATGTAAAATTTGATACAATTCTACCCACAGGGGGCGCTACTGTAATGTTTTAACATGATATTTCTACAGTTCTGTTGTTTTCAGTGAAATGAAACTTGGTACACAAGTTTTCCATGTCAATGTGCACAACAGCTAACGTTAGCCCCGGCTCTCCATGTGGAGCACTGAGCCCCGGTTTGTTATTTGGGTTGAAGTGGGAAGAAGCAGCGGGTCTGACGGCAGCATGAGTTCAGTGGAGCCTGCGGAGGAAGCAGCGGGACCGTCAGGGTGAAACAGTTCGTCAAGGGAAGCACAGTCAGGCGGCGGAGGAGAAGGTGACATATCGGCTGCTCATAATCGGCAGAATTCGCCGATACAGATGTTTCATTTGAGAGCTTTTATCGGCCGATATCGATGACGTGCCGATAATATCGTGCATCCCTAACTGTGACACAACATTTTGGACATTATCCACACCTACATCACTACTATTTGTTAACTTATACAAAAGTATACCTGTACATTCATAGGGAGTAAAATTCTCAGGTCCAATGCTTGATTTCAGGCTTGGAGCACTTTTAATTCATATATTACTTACTTTTTTAAATTGAACACATTTCCTTTTAGACAGCTTTTCATGTTAACAAATATTTTCTTGCTTAATCCTTCCATTCGTTCTGACCTGGCAAACTTTACATTGACGGGATGTGACAAATATGCATTTCATTATATGTGTTATAACATTTGAAAAAAAATCCTGTTGAAGCAGCAGCTTGCAGCTTGCAGCTTGCAGTGGCAGTAGCAGTAGCAGTTTGCAGCTCCCACACACAATTTCTTCAGAAATTGCAGAGTTTTCTAGTCTAAGAAGTGTTTCTTCACCGCAAAGATATTCTTTGTTGTTGTTGTTGTTGTTTTTTGTTTGTTTGTTTGTTTCAAAACTGGATAATTGAACTTTAAAGTTATCAATATTTATCTGTGATTTTAAAAAAAAATTGAAAATAAAAAAGTTTTCTTGGCTGCATGTACTAATATCAAAGACTGCAGTAGCAACAAAATGCACTTATTATGTATTTTGATTTAAAAAAAAATGTATATTCTTCAAGTTACTTTGTTTAATTTCACCAATGCCCTGATTTTAAAATTCTCTTAGGGCAGTTCATATTCTCCTGTGTTATTGTTGGTCATTTGGTCATTTATGACCTATGGGGAATAGTGAATGATGCATTGGGCTTCCTTCATCCTGTGAATTACATTTTATTTAGTATTTGCTCTTAATAATTCAATCACAGTTATGAGAAAAAAAAATCACAGTCTTTTTGAATTATGCGTCAACTACTCTTTGTTGTGGCTGGTGGGGTATCCTCATTGATTTTAAACTCATTCATGAATATAGCAAGGTCAGATAAAAGATACTGATTTTCTTTATAATAAGCATAATTTGCTACATATTTGATGATTCTGATATGTAAACAACTGCTGTATTTGCTGTGTTTAAGTGGTTTACTCATATGACCTAGCATTCAAAAGTAATGCTCCCTGCAGTTTGGACAATTTCAAGACATTATCACACCAACAGGTTCGATAAAAGCTTCTGTAAGACGAAGAAAAAAAAGACTTTAGTCCACTCTTTGCCAATGACAATTGACACTGCCTCCCTGCTAAATGGTATGGAACAATGCTTAACCTAAGTTTTCACATTTCTCCAGTGTTGTGTATTCAATGTATTTAGCTTTATTCTGTGTTTAATGGCAACATGGCTCCTAAACATGGCAACAGGCTCCTAAACTATGACTTTCTTACTCTCTTGTAACAATGGAAAGACAGCTACATACAAACTCTCATTAAAAAAATCTACTTAACTCAGTGTTTCACATTCAACATCATGGACAGTGCGCCACAACACCGGAAAACAGGTCAGGAACAGTAAGAAACAGCATTGAGGCCAGTGAAAATGTTATAGTGGCTACTTCTTTTTATGTATCTCTTATCCAGTCTCTCTCCAAACTAGGTGCAGGCTCCATTTAGAATGTTGTTCAAGTGCTGCTTAGGCGGATATGATGGTATATTGTGGCAGCTGGTCATTGCATCTCGCCGGTAAAGGGGCTAACATTTGCGCATCCACCCAGATGTTGTATTTCATTCTAAGATGGCGGTGCGTGTAGACGCAGCGACCCGGTGCTCTTCTTCAGTTAGCAGCAACACACTGAGAAGGACTTACACCCGAACTGAACTTTTAAGCCTGAAACAACCAGACCAGCTGGACCCCCTCAGAAGGGTTCGACTCGTTCCCGGAGAGGATACGCCGGTGAGAGTGGACAGAAAGGAGGCGACGGCGGCGCTGCAAAAGACGCCGGAAACGAGGCAAACGAGCCGGCATCAGGGCTAGGCTAACAGCAGCTCCGCACAAACCAGCGGTTCCAAGCGTCTTTCTCGCCAACGTCCGCTCCCTGGTTAACAAGATGGACGAGATGAAACTACGAGACGTTAACAACCGGATAGACAGCTGTATCGTGGTGATAACAGAGACCTGGCTGCATGAAAACATCCCGGACCTAGCCGTGGAGCTAGCAGGACGTGCAATCTTCCAGGCGGATCGCACATCGGACTCCGGTAAGAGGAGAGGAGGAGGTGTGTGCGTCTATATTAACAACAGTTGGTGCACGGACACTGCCGTCATTGAGAAACACTGCTGTCCAGACCTGGAGTTTCTAATGTTGAAGTGCACACCTTTTTATTTGCCCAGGGAAATAACCCAAGTGTTTGTAACTGCCGCGTATATCCACCCACGAGCTAATGCTAACGTAGCTATGAGCAGGCTACATGACAGCATCATCAGGCAACAAAACAAACACCCAGAGGGCTTCTTCATCGTGGCTGGAGACTTTAAGCACACGAACTTAAAGACTGTGCTCCCCAGATTTTACAAGAATGTTTACATTCAAACAAGGAAGGGCAGAACGCTAGACCAGGTCTACACCAACATCTCTGGAGCCTACAGAGCCCGCCACTCACCCCACTTCGGACACTCAGACCATCTTTCCCTGTTCCTGACACCAGCTTACAAGCCCCTCATCTGCAGGTCTAAGCCACAGTACAAGTCAGTGCAGTGCTGGACTGAGGAGGCCGCACTATCCTTGCAGGACTGTTTTGAGGGCACCATATGGGAGCTCTTTGAAGACCCAGACACTGAACTCCACACCTCCTCTGTACTATCATACATCAGTTTCTGCATGGATAATGTAACATCAAAGAAACAGGTGAAAACATTTCCCAACCAAAAACCCTGGTTTAACGCCAATATCAGAGCACTACTCCAGGCCAGGGATTCAGCACTGAGGTCAAGGGACAGGGAAGCCTACAGGAGGGCTAGAGCGGACCTGAACAGAGGCATCAAGGCTGCTAAAACAAAGTACAGAGAGCAGATAGAGGCCAACTTCAGGGAGAACAACCCACGCTCCATGTGGAAAGGCATACAGAATATAACTGACTACAAGCAATGCCACAACACCCCCCCTCCACCGACACTTCTCTCCCAGACCAGCTTAACACCTTTTTCTCTTGCGGGAAGGACAACAGACAGGCAGAGGACACACAGCTGACATCATCAGAGCACGACCAGCCCCCCACCATCCAACAACATCAGGTACTGCGAGCCCTGCCTGGCATCGACACCAGGAAAGCACCAGGACCAGATGGAGTACCAGGGAGGGTGCTGAAATCATGTGCTCACCAGCTTGCTGCAGTATTCACAAACATCTTCAACCGTTCAATGCAGCAAGCCACAGGCCCCAACTACCTGAAAACTGCCACCATAATCCCTGTGCCCAAATCCTCTGCCATCACAGGGTTAAATGATTACCGGCCTGTGGCCCTGACACCGGTGATCATGAAATGTATGGAGAGACTGGTGTTACAGCATGTCAAGGCCCACATCCCACCTGGCTTTGATCAACATCAGTTCGCCTACAGGTCCAACAGATCCACAGACGACGCCATCTCCATCACCCTCCACACCGCTCTCTGCCACATTGAAAGTCCCAATACATATATCAGGATGCTGTTTGTTGACTTCAGCTCGGCATTTCACTCCATCAGCCCCAGCAGACTCATCAACAAACTGCAGACACTACAACTTGGAACCTCTGTCTGTGAATCAAGGACTTCCTGACTAACAGACCCCAGCATGTCAGAATGGGCACCTCCACATCCTCCACCATTGTCCTCAATACTGGTGTTCCTCAGGGCTGTGTGCTGAGTCCAGTCTTGTACACACTGTACACTTATGACTGTGCCGCTACTCACGGCTACAACACCCTCGTCAAATTTGCGGATGATACAACCATTGTGGGGCTCATCAACAACGGTTATGAGACACCATACAGGGAGGAGGTCCAAGCACTGGCGGCCTGGTGCAGTGACAACCACCTCAACCTCAACACCAAGAAGACAAAAGAAGTCATTATTGACTTCTGGAAGTCGAGGACCACACTGCACTCAGGCCTGAGCATCAATGGGGAGGAAGTGGAACGGGTAACCAGCTTTAAGTTTCTTGGCCTGCACATCTCGGAGGACCTGGGCTGGACTGTGAACACCACCCACATCATCAAAAAGGCCCAGCAGCGTCTCTTCTTTCTGAGAACACTGAGGAGGAACAAACTCCCTCCACCTCTGCTGAAAAACTTCTACCACTGCACAATAGAGAGTGTCCTCACCTATGGCTGTACGGTGTGGTACGCCAGCTGCACTGCATCTGAAAAGAAACAACTGCAGAGGGTCATCAAGACGGCTGAGTGGATCATCGGCTCCCCACTTCCACGCCTAGAGGAGATCTATTCCAGCCGTCTCCTCCGACAGGCCACAAAGATTCGGAATGACCCCGCCCACCCAGGACACTCTCTATTCACCAGCCTTCCCTCTGGCAGACTCAGAGTCATGAGACAAGCTGAAGTGACTTTGCTCAGCCTTGTGAAGCCTGAAACCTGCTCACCGCTGCTTGTGGCTTTGATTTTATGCAATTGAAGAAGAAAGGGCTTGAAGGCGGGATTCCCACTTGCGGATATATTTAGGGTTCATGCCCCAAAGGGTCAGAACCCTGCTGAGTTTGTGCCAGTTTATTATTAATGTTATTATCATTATCATTATTATTAGTAGTAGTAGTAGTAGTAGTAGTAGTATTATAAGTTGTCTTCCGCCTCACCTTAAATTCTTATGAGCTGGAATGCAATTTTAGAAAGGCCATGCTCCTCCCCTTATAACTGCAATTGACTTAAATATGGCACACATATGCAGTTCAGTATCCTCTGCAAAAAAAGCCTCTAGGACCATAAAAGTTTGCCATAATGTTTTTTAAAAAATATATATATTTGCATTATGTGAGAAACAGAAATTCTTTCAACACCAAATTCAATCAATCATTTCTCATCACGTGGAAATTATACAAGGTACAACTCCAGTGAAATGTGATCCCATCAGCTCCTTTAACTTGTACACTGTAATTTAGTCCTTTTTTAGATGAAGAAGAAGAACTTCATTTTTCATTATATGAGCAAGCATACAACAAAGTTGCAAACTCCCCTTGCTGCACAATAAACATTAATAAAAAATAAATGATTTATGAATTACTTACAAAGTAAACAAGGCACTACAATAACAAAATAAACACAGTTATATTAAAATAATGCAACAGAATGTGGTAGGGCAATGTGTTTGGGTGATGTGGCTCTAAATCAATCACACATGATTGTGTAGTGATTGATTCAACTGCACAAGAGCACTCGGGTAGAACATGTTTCTTAGTCTAGTTGAGAAGTCAAGAAGAGTCAAGAAGACGGCTGCATGGTAGTGCTGCACTGCAGTTGCCTCTTAACGGTGAAATGTTATCACAATTATCCACAGCAAGACCGGGAGCATCTCTGATTCTCACTGTCACACCAGTCCTTATTCACCATAAAGCACATGCCTCCTCTTCTTCTCTCCCAGAGTCCTCTGCTCTGTCAGATCGGTATGTAGAAAAGAGTTACCTGGTTGAATGGTGCTGTCCAGGATTTAGTGAAGTTTCAGTGAGTCAAAGGATATTACAGTTCCTGATATCCCGTTGGAAACTGATGCAGCATGGAGGTTATCCTGCTTATTTCCAAAGCCTGTGCAATGGCTAGCAGGATGCTAGTTCAGCTAGTTCCATATCTTTTTACTGATGTTTACTTTTAAAAACATTGACCTGGCTAGATAGCAGCTTGCTGGCTAGAAGTTGACAAAAGGAGAGTTTACATACTGGTGAGTTGATTTCTTCATCCTGATAAGTTTGAAGATAGATATTTGCACATCCAACTGTTTCAGATTCACATGCATTAAAAAATATATTGCTTGAGTCTTTAAACAAAGAAATACTGCATCCTGCTCTTGCTCAGCTTCACAATTACTCTCAATATTTGTAATAATTGTGAAGCTGAGCAAGAGGAGTGTGCAGGATTTTCTGTTCAAAGATTAAACCTGGTGAGTGACTTGCAGCCACACGCCACCACCGTCCAACACCAACCAAAGACAGCACAAATAGACATAAGAGCCTAAATTTAGCACAAATTTAGCAGAGCTGACAGAACAGCAGCTGGAAGTGTCTGCACCTGACGTCAGTCCACACAGCTACACAGCCTTGTAGGACTGAGGTACTGATAGCGATACTGCAGTGAGTTGAAATGACTGTCCAGGCAGCTACAGTGGCATGCAAAAGTTAGGGTACCCCTGGTCAAAATTTCCGTTACTGTGAATAGTTTATTTAGATGAGCTGATCTCCCAAAGGCAAAAGGTTAAAGAGGAAACATGCTTCCCAACATTTTAAGGAACATCAGTATATCGTTTTTGTACAATTTTAGAGTGAAAAACAGGAAAGGAGCACCATGCAAGTTTGGGCACCCCAAGACATTTGAGCTTTTTAAAACTTTTACTGGGGTCTCACACCTGAATTAGCTCGTTAGGGCTCCGGCTTGTTCACAACCACCTTTATGAAAGGCCAGGTGATGCAAACTGTAAACTAAAATAACTCATGACCACAAAGCAGGAGAAGGCTATAAGAAGATAGCAAAGTGTTTTCAGGGAAGCTGTTTGTAATTAAGAAATGGCAGTTAACCGAAACTGCGGAGGTCAAGTGAGGTCTGGAAGACCTAGAATATGTTCCTGGGAGAGCTGCTCATAGGACTGCTAGAAAAGTAAATCAAAACCCCCATTTGACTGCAAAAGCCCTGCAGAAAGATTTATCAGACTCTGGAGTGGTGGTGCACTGTTCTACTGTACAGTGACACCTGTACAAATATGACCTTCATGGAAGAGTCATCAAAAGAAAACCTTCCCTGTGTCTTCACCACAAAATTCATAGGAATATCTAACCAAGTCTGATACATTGTGGAAAGTCCTGTGGACTGATGAAGTTAAAACAACCTTTTGGACGCAATGAGCAAAGCTATGTTTAGAGAAAAAAGGGTGCAGAATTTCAGAAAAAGAACACCTGTCCAACTGTTAAACATGGAGGTGGATCGATCATGCTTTGGGCTTGTGTTGCAGCCAGCGGCATGGGGAACATTTCACAGAGAAGGAAAAACAGATTCCATCAAAGTCCAGCACATTCTGGAAGCAAATATCACACCATCTGTAAAAAAGCTGGAGATGAAGAGAGGATGGTTTCTACAACAGGACAATCCTAAACACTCCCTAAATCCACAATGGACTATCTCAAGAAGGACAAGCTGAAGGTTTTGCCATGGCCCTCACAGGCCCCCAACCTTAACATCACTAAAAATCTGTGGATAGACTTCAAAAAAGCAGTACATGAAGACAGCCCAAGAATTAACTGAGCTTTTTGCAGGAAGATTGGGAGAAAATCCCCCAAACAAGAACTGAAAGACTTTGCTGGTTACAAAAAGTGTTTAGAAGCTGTAAAACTTACCAAAGAGGGCCCTACTAAGTACTGACCATGCAGAATGCCCAAACTTTTGCTTCAGGCCCTTTTCCTTTTTTTGTTATTTTGAGACTGTAAAAGATTGAAATTAAAAAGTAATCTTGCTTTAGATATTGAAGAAATCTTGCATTTTGGAGATCAGTTCATCTTCTACTTACCTAACTATTCACAGTAAATAAAATTATGAGCAAGGGTGCCTAAACTTTTGCATGCCACTGTACGATTTAAATGATTCATGTAAAAATCCTGTTTATTCATTCAGCTATAAGAGGCTCCCGCAGCTCACCCTGAGACTTTGTGTGTTCCTGAGTCTCAACAACAGAGGTGGTAAATTAGCACAACCAATATAGGCCACATTTATTAAAGATGCCCCAGGTTGAAATATACCGGATTTTCTTTTTAAGGTTAGGTGATCTTAGTAGTCATGATTATAATAATAAGCACTCGGTTATGGAAAGATGGTGGTGGGTATGGTCGGAAGAAACCATTGTTGACTGTTAGAAATTAATAGCAGTCTCCTGTGTTTACGTCTGATGATTTGCTGAACCATGAGCTCACGTTTTGGGCATTTTAAGGCATTTGCTGAAATGACAGCTGCTGTCATTTTCATTGGTCTAGTCTCAAATCTACATTTGCCAATTGGTGTGACTACACCCTTGCAATGGAGTTGCATTTAAATCTCAGAGCTTCCTTCAGGATCACTTAATGTTGATGAGAGACCAGGGAATATCTGCAGTATAATTCTTATTTTTATGTCACCCCACGTACCAAGGCTCCAGTGTCAACCACATACCAAATTATGAGAACCTGATACACAACGTACGCAAAGTGGATCAGGTTTGATGCACATTTGATTCATTTGATACAGCAATAACCCCAAGGAGGCCTGCAGACTCAAACACATCCACGCCAATTAGTTTTAAATAAATGTCCTTTTAATGTTAATTACAATGATGTGAATATACTATACTACTATACATATATACATGCATATTTAAGGCTATCCTTGACTTGTATCTCATTAAATGTGTAGTTTTATGGGTATCTTACAAATGATTTTATTTCCTTCCTTTTAATTATTTTATTCCTCTGTATCTTTGTGTTTCTTTCCACCTGTAATTAAATATGTGGGTATGTGGGTATGTGGGTTTCATTGCCAAATTACAGCAGTCCTGGCCTACAGTCAATACAGTCTGGAAGCTGGTGTTAATGTTGTTTCTCTCTGCTATGACCTTGGCAAAGAGTAGTGCTGAGTTCAACTTTATTGACAAGAAGAGGGATTTAATATCATATCATCATCATTATCATATATGTTTTATCCATGGAAGCAGTGTTAAACATAGACTACTATCAGCATGTCCCATCAGCTTCAGGCTGCTGTTATCCACCCGCTACTCGTGTTGTTATATCAAACACATTGTGGCTTAGAGAAAATAGTTAACAATATGGGCTTCTGCCTCCCAGTAGTGGGAGAGATGTGTGTAACATAATGCATAAAGGGATGATCATCATCTGGGCACACTAAACACACCGAGGGGCACAGCCAATTCTGCCAAACCTGCCATGCAGGAGACAACAGACTCAGAGTGGCTGTGGCTCAAAGGTAGAGTGGGTCGTTCACTAATCAGAAGATCAGCGAGTCGATGCCAAGCTCCTCCAGTGCGCATGTTGGGCATGTCTTGGGCAAGATACTGAACCCCAAATTCAAATAGCTGTTCCACTGGTGTTACCATTGTTACTAAGTAACAGTGGCACCATGAATCCTTGGCCACACCAGTGTGTGAATGGGTGAACGTGATATGAAGTGGAAAAGTGCTTTGAGTGATCAAGACTAGAAAAACACGATACAAGTGCAGTCCATTCACCATTTTACTGATACAACAGAAGAGAAGAGAAATTAGTGGTGTGAGGAAACATATCAGCCCTTAGCTTGTAATAAATGTTTTAATATTAAAGAAACATAAAATATATTTTTTATAGTAGAAAATTGGGTTTTTATAGTTTTTGCAATTGCTAAGACAAGCTCAATGAAACTGGGATCCACTTGCTCTTCATCATACTCTTCTCAGCACAGCAGAAGCTTTTTCAAATGTCTTAACATATTTCACATATTTTTCACACCCTTTTGCAAAACAGTTAACACAGATCTCATAGAAAGACCCAAAACTCTATTAGATTAACTCTGTTAAACAAAATAAACATATCTTTTTACAGCTGATAGAAATTACTTGCATAATTGTGAATCTCTGGTGCACCTGTGTGAAACTTCTTTGCATGACTCTCCAACCAGTAATCAGTCCTCATCCATCTATAAAAGACACCACCTCTACACCACACCACCATTGCTATTTGCAAGCATGGATCAAAGAGGCCAAATGCATCTAAAGAGAGGAGGAGACCATTATTCAGCATCTCTGATTTGGGAAGTATGAAAACAAGACTAGGTCAACACCTATATGGCTGTAATGGTTCAGCCAAGGAAGAATAACATGGGAAAAGTACAATAAAAGAAAAAAATGTTTCTGAGTATTCAGGCTGTTCTCACAATTTTTTAGTCTGTTTTTCCACCAAAAGCAGTGCACCCACATTTTTAAATATCCCATGTATTTTAAAAGGCTGTAATCACAGGACCAATGTGCTGACAGCAGTAAACAAGACAGCAATCCCTACTGTTTGTAAGAAGGCAGGTGAATGGGTCACAAAAAACTAGACTATCCCCTGGGACTTTCCCCTCTTGTCACTTGTTATGATCCATGTGAACTTTGAGTGAACTTTGGGTCATTTTAGGGTTCCTTTTCCTAAACCTAACCACAGTAACTTTTATTGCAAAAACCTCCATTACCTCCGTAACATTACGTTAATTACATGACTGTATATTAAGGATGTAATTTGTGGGGCGCAAATTCATCGGATATCATACAAACTGTTGCGCATGTATTTATCATAGGATATCATATGAACCGTTACATGAAAATACTTTGGAGTACTTCTGAGTTTGGATGCCATTCTACCATAATAGTACCGTAATGAATGCTTACTGTAGTGTCACTAAAAGATGCTAAAAAATTGGTCCATGCGTTTGTTACCTCGAGGCTGGATTACTGTAATTCTCTATTATCAGGTAGTTCTAATAAGTGCCTGAAAACTATCCAGCTAATCCAGAATGCGGCGGCACGCGTACTGACAGGAACTAAGAGACGAGATCCTATTTCTCCTGTTTTAGCTTCTCTGCACTGGCTCCCTGTAAAATCCAGAACTGAATTTAAAATCCTTCTCTTAACTTACAAAGCTCTAAATGATCAGGCTCCATCATATCTCAGAGAGCTAATAGTGCCCTATTATCCCACCAGAACACTGCGCTCTGAAAATGCAGGGTTACTTGTGGTCCCTAAAGTCTCCAAAAGTAGAACAGGAGCCAGAGCCTTCAGCTATCAGGCTCCTCTTTTGTGGAATCAGCTTCCTGTTTCGGTCCGGGAGGCAGACACCGTCTCCACTTTCAAGACTAGACTTAAGACTTTTCTTTTTGATAAAGCTTATAGTTAGGGCTGGCTCAGGCTTGTCTTGGACCAGCCCCTAGTTAGGCTGACATAGGCCTAGTCTGCCGGGGGACCTCCTGTAATACACCGAGCCCCTTCTCTCCTTCTCACTCTCTCTCTCTCTCTCCCTTGCTAGTATTCATGTCCTGTTAATGCATCTCTCTAACCTGGGCCTACTGCATGTCACTAACTCGGCTTGTTCTCCGGAGCCTTTGTGCTCCACTGTCTCGCAGGTTAACTCGTACCGCAGCTGTGCCTGGATGATGTGTCGTGGTTGCGCTGCTGCCGTGGTCCTGCCTGATGCCTCCCACTGCTGCTGTTACTATTAGTCATACCTGGACTATTATACACATATCATTATTGTTACATACATATATAATCATATTATTAATATAATATCTGTTTCTCCTTATGTCTCATTGTGTCATATGGATGACTGTTAATTCATTATATTGATCTGTTCTGTACAACATCTATTGCTCGTCTGTCCGTCCTGGAAGAGGGATCCCTCCGTCAGTCGCTCTTCCTAAGGTTTCTACCATTTTTTTCTCCCCGTTTAAGGGTTTTTTTTGGGGAGTTTTTCCTTAGCCGCTGTGAGGGTCCTAAGGACAGAGGGATGTTGTATGCTGTAAAGCCCTCTGAGGCAAATTGTGATTTGTGATATTGGGCTTTATAAATAAAATTGATTGATTGATTGATTGATTGATAGTGCAACACCATTCATACTCCTGCACAAAGATGAAAGAAAACTTTGATTTTATTTATTTATATTTTTTTTTTATTTTAAAAAGTGTAAAAAGGCATTTGGTATGTCTAGTAAAATCATCTTTGGAGAAAAGAATACAGCTCATGCCTACTTACCTTTTTGGTACCCACTGTAACTATGCAAAGAATCAACAACTGGCACAGGCATACAACAAAAGTTCATATTACTTGCTGTATTTTGTATTTTGTTGTCCATTGTGTAGCGATTGATTTAAAAAATACAGTCATTTGTGTTGATTGATGTAGATATTTGCTTATGTTGCATGTTTTTAATGTTTTGTAAGACTTAGAGCATTTTGCAAACAAACTGTGCTGTTTTGGCCAGAGACTTTCAGTGTAGATCTGTGTGAACTGTTTTGAAAATGTGACTTCTGAATGGACAAATGTGTTCAAGCAAATAAGAAAAAGTGTAATCGGGCCCAGGCCTGATTTTTTTAGCCCAGTTAGAACTCTAGCACAGACTGAAATCAAAGTTTAAACTGATGTTGCTCCAAGATGTTTGTGTCATCAGTATGTTCAGATACACATCAGCTTCTACATTAAGCTTTAAAGTTAGAGTGAAAGTAATAAAAAAAAAGGGGGTCAATGCATGCTCATAATGTATGCCTGCAGGTTAGGGCTGGGGCGATTTATCGGCGTAATTGAAGTCATTGATTGCAAAAATACATCAATCTGCAAAACATCAGCATGTCGCACTAAAGTAGCGTAGATTCCCCCAGAGAATGGGCTGCAGCTGAAAATCTCACCTACAAAGTGAAAATGACTTCTCACTGGAGAACAACTGCAGCGCAAAGACACTCGAGGTGAACACATCCCGGAGCTCTTTGTTAAGACAGCAGCAGAAAGCACTGTCCTGTCCAATTTTTGTCCCCATCCATGCATGATATATCAGGATTATCAATACACAGAACATGTTTCTGGTAGTAGCAGTCACTGATACCTTCTGCACTGCCACTAATGAGTCATCTAATGTTGTTATTTGGCTGTTATACACTTTCTGTTTACTTTAACATGCACGAGTGAAAAAAACAACTTAATCTAATGTACCAGACCACACAGTCTGTGACTGCTGTAACAATCTGTACATCAATTCATATATTTTCCTCGCCCCTCAATGATGCAAAAGTACATTTGAAAGTAATGATTTTAACTGCATGTCACTGCTGTGATGAAATAAATCCATGCCATAATCGTTTTACGTTTAAAGTCAAGGTCTTTTTCTTGAGGTTGTGTACTTTCTGGTCAGGTATCTCACACATAGGGCCTGTTCTCCTTATTGTTATTGCTATTATCATAATACAAGAGTGATGTTGGATTATAGACAAACTTTAAAATATGCTTCTTTTGTCATTATTTTTGAGAGATTGATGAAAAAAAGGCATCCTCGTGGAATCTTTTTTTTTTTTTTTTTTTTTTTGGACACGTTTTAGGATTTTATGAGCCATAGGTTCCATCATACTCTTAGCTGTTGCTCTGTTGCTATGATCTCTGCCACCATCCTGCTTCTTTTAGCTCTGGTTGGTTGGTATAAAACACACTGCCTCCAGTATATCAGTGCAGAAAAGTCACCACCGACACAAAACACCACAACTCTGGTATACTGCAAAACACAGAGAGCTTTCTCTGGCAGCGAAAGCCTTATTCAGCATCGTGTGAATTCTTCTGGCAAGGGCTTGAATGTACTTAACAGACTGTCATGGTTCTAGAGTTTCTTTGTTTTCCTGTTTTATTTTGTCACTCACCTCTCCTTTTGTTGCTGTCAGTTTCTCTTCCTGCCTTTGTGATGCAGTACATTTACAAGACACTAAAGGAAATGGATGTGTTAGTTTGACTAAAACCTTTAAAGTACATGTAAAATGTTAGTCCAACTGAAGTTGTACCCAATCAAATTTCTCAACGACGGACTAACACATCCAGATAATGTCATTGGGAGTCGAATTCCTCCTGCATGTATACAGTCTATGAGACTCAAACTGGCCTAGGTGTCCTGCGCATGCTCCATTGTTTCAACTCCTGGCTTTGACCCCGAAGTCGAGTTGCATTAAATGTCTTACAGAGGGAGAAGCTAGTAACCTGAGATGCCCACACAATCATGTAACCTCTTGATAAGGCTAGGATTGTCAAAGTCAAAGACAGTGTTGAGATCAAGAAGTACCAACACATATGTAACTTATTACTTTTTGAATTCCTTTTTATATTAATAACGCAGTTACAATTCACTTTTATCTTGTCCATAGCAGACAAACACAGCCTATTCCCCAGATTTTTTCCCCTGTTATTATCTTCTTCACCTACAGTGATGGACAGGTCAGGTGAGCGGCAGCAAGTCTTCCTGTTATGTATGTGTGTGTTTGTGTGTGTGTGTGTGTGTGTCCACTTGACAGAGAGAGAGAGGCTAAGAGTTAGGGGAAGAGAAGGTGGACGTTATTAAAAACTTAACATTAATCAGAACATTGCAGGACCCGCAGGTTGACCAGTGCACCAGTAACCGCTTATGACGGCACAATAAATGGCCTGAATCAGTCAGTCAGCATTAGACTGTCCGACACTTTCCTCTCCTGGAAATATGGACATTATTTTTCCCTCCAGATCGACTCAAGTTAGGCTTAGAGTGGTAAGTTTTTGTCAATGTACAGGAATTGAACTTCTGTTCAAATTACAAAGGATAAACCTTTGTCTTTGTAAATAGCTTTTATCACCTTTATTTTATTAGGCCTGGGGCTAATAACAAAAAAATACTGTAAAATGTCAAAGAGCTGTTATTTTATTGAACTCTGGCAAAAGAGTAAAAGAGACTTGTGTTGCTTGATTTGAAGGCCTGTCAGGCTACATTAAATATCTATTGTGTTTGATTGTTTCTTTTCATCATAGTGATAATGAGTACAGTCATTGATAAAATTTGACAGTGGTCTTGTTCCACACTCTTTTACAGCAACACTAAAATAATATAGAGTGCATTAAGATAACTCAAGCAGATATTTAAAAGTAATGCAAAGTTTACTCTTATTAGTTTCTAAATAATTTCATGCAGTAAGTGGTAAAGTAATTCAGCTACTTTAAAAAGGACCAACTAGTATCTGTAACTAATTGCAAAATCCACAACACGTGTGTACTAGGTTTTTTCCTGGCGCTTTCAGTGGTACAGTGTTAATTTTAATAGCTATGTTAGATATAGTCTTGAGACAAAATGTTTTTTTGTTTTTTTTTTTCTTCATAGTTTTAGTCGACAAAAATTCAAAATGTTTTAGTTGATGAAAATTCATGGCATTTTAGTCCACTTTTAGTCATTTTTTGCTATATGTTTTCTTATCTTTAAACTAATCCAGTTAGGTTAATTGATGTATCAGAAATTAGAATCAAGGTGACAGGTTGTAAAAGAATTTTTCTACAATTACAAATCTTTTGTACACTCTTACAAACTGTCATTTCTTCAGCAGTGTTTAAGGGGTGGTTTATGAGCACACACTTACTGATCATCTAAATAGCTCAACATCTCTCTATTTATGCTCGCAAAAACCTTGACCCCACAAATAATTAACCCAGGACAACTAGGGTTTGTACTTTTTTTCTTAATCTGCACCGTTAAGGTGCGTTCACACCGGACCTTTTATTTTTGTCGCTAGCGACGCGTTTACATATGCAAATGGGCGACTGAGCGATTAATGGCTCAGGCGAAAAATCGCTCGGGCTCCGAGCGACAGCGACAGAGTGAAAAATCGTCCTGTCGCTCAGTTGAGAAATCCCAAGTCAACGTTCTTTCTCTTGTTGTCAGTCGCTTGTTGCTCAACGCTCAACTTCTGGATATGCTGACATGGCAGTGGACGTCGACAGATTAATTGTCCTTGTGTGGTCCCACAGAATCCTGTGGGACCACACAATAAATGATTATAAAAAAACGCACACCCAAGAACTTGTGTGGAGGGACATAAGCAAACAGATGGGGGTTAATGGTAAGTTTTTTTAATGTTGTGTGATAGACATTCAAACGAAACACACAAGCAAATACAGTGGAAACTGTGATCACGTTGGTCCCGAGTCAATTTGATCACTTGAGAGGCTGATTATTATTTTTATTATTTCACTTCATTTATTATACAGAACATCATCTAAATGCCATTTCTATAGTTTTTCAATGAGAAAATGTAACGAAACGGCAGGGTCATCAGGGTGGCTATGGCCACATCCTCTCACTCTCTTTTTTCAAAATCATCATCTGCACCTCGATTACGGACAGCGGTTTTCCACACAGCAGTCATTTAACTCACGTGACAGAGGGTGCTGCTGCCGGTGTGTTTTTAACACTAGAACCCCCAAGTTTGGGTTTTTATAATTCAAATAACTGTTTAAAAAAATCTCCAATCCTCTCCTTCTATGACTTTTCCTAAATATGTATCTTGTACTTTTTCTGAAGCTTATAAGGTCCTAAAATAAAACACATAAGATTTATGAGTATTTATACCTCCGACCGCCACAGCGGTCACACAGACCACCGGTCAAAATGACACATTTCGTGGAGTTGTTTTCCCGCGGTTATGGTTTTTTTTATTTGTTATTGTTCGTACTTATATATAATGTCTGACAAAATACCTATAACACTGCGAACTGATCTCCTCTCCATAGCTGCTGGTCGGTCCAGTGCAGAAGTTACACTGGTCTCTGAGAGAGCTCGAATGTCATCTCCAGGTAGAACAATTGTTGTACTGTCAAACACTAAAACGCAAAGAACATACAACGGTGTAGCAAAAACCCGAATGTAATAAATCTCAACAGCGAAAACACCAGTAGTCAGCAGCAGCACGCCCACACCGTCTCCAGATGCACCGTCTACAGATTCTGGTAAAAATATCACAAAACCTCGCCAAAGTACACCAAAACATAAATTTTCGTTTCCAAATATTTATTTGAAAACGAAAATATTTCTCAAAATAGGTAAATATGTGCTCTAGAGCCTGAGAGAGGAATGGTGATTTGTGCCACATAAATGTTCGGATTCTGTTCCTGTTTTTATTTTGTAAAATATTGAAAATCTTGCAGCCCACTTACCAAGCATGTATATATTTATTTATGTTTTGCAGTCCCATGCCCGTACGGCCCGAAGCGTATTCCTTAGGCACCGTGGCGCTTTCCAAGATGTTGATCGTGCCCTTGTTCATTTGTCTGTTGGGTCCTGTTTTCATGTTATTTTTGCACTTGTCCGTGTCCATAGCTAGCCTGTTTGGTTGAAGTGTTTTTGCTTTTTGTATTAATCTGTATTGTAGCAATAACCTCAAACTGTACATCCGTCATCCATTCATATATGCCCGTGTGTGCGTGGCGCGCGCGTGCGTGCGTGTGTTTCTCAGTGAAACGAATTTCCCGAGTTGCAGAGAGGAGGGGTGCAGTAGCATAAAGAAAAAAAATCCTCTCATTATTTCGGTCTTTATGTCTTTTCTTCTGCAATATTTTATAAAAATACACTATATAGTCAACAATATAGTAGACTAAAAGTTGTATACTATTTATTATGTAAAAGTACTAATTGTCAATTTCAATGGAGACGTGAAGCAGCGAAAAAAATGCGCACGGTAAAAAAAATTAAATACACTTTAAAAAGCTGACTTGTATATTGACATGAGGCGTTGAAAGCCAACGGAGATTCAGTTCTTCCTGAAATCCCTCGAACCTCTCCTGCAGAAAGTACCGCCTGAACATCTTGAACATTTTAAATTTGAACTATACAGCTTTGCATTCCAGAAATCAAACTCCTACCAAAATTTGTAGGCAGTACTCTCTGCAGGAGAGGTTAGAGGGATTGCAAGAGGATTTATAATCCTGTAATGTAAATACATTACAGGATTGTAATGTATTTATTATTTATGTGTTTTATTGTATGTATGCATTGAATTAATTAATATATTTATTTTGCTGTTGCCTGATAGTGTTATTGTTGTAGTTATACTAAATATAAGGATGGAGTTACTCGTAAAAAAAAAACGTCTTGGTGTATGTTTGCATTGCACACAATATTGTAGGAATTCTGCTCTTTATGTTTATGTGGGTGGCTCTTAAAAGACCCAAATAGCCAGGCGCTCCTCAGCTGGGATGGAGCACCTGTAGTTGGTGTCCAACCAGGCAATCCTGCCTCCGATTCTCGCCAGCAGCTCCTCAAACTGGGCCGTGGTCAACCGCGTATACCGTTGAAAGCGGTTGGCGTCCAGACGCAGCTCCTGGAAAAGCCGGTGGTACTCGCCGAGATCAGTGCGCATCTGGAGTATATTGTGGACCCACAACCGACGACGCTTGGTTGTACGGCGCTTGTGGGACTTCCACAGCAGGTAAACGGCAGCGACAGGTACAATGTCAGCCATGCTGAACCAATACAGGTCAACAACGGAGCAATAAGGAAGAAAAGAGCGTCTCGCTTGAATGACGTCATCAAAGCGACACGGCGAATTGTGCCAAATTGATGAGCGACTGCAGCTGAGCGACAACAAAGGAGCGATATGAGCTACAGCAACCAAAAGTAAAAGGTCCGGTGTGAACGCACCTTAAGACTGGAGGTTGAAACTTGTGTCCTCTCACAGAGTTGGTGATTAAAACTAAACTTTCAGCAGTCAGAGAAAACTGATCTGAGTTTAGACTGTTTACTCACAGCACAGTACTCACAGATAACTGAGCCTGCTACCTGCCTGTCAAACAATAACCTCAAACCATAAACCTTCCCAAGACTGTCCTGACCTGACTGGAGTCTTGCAGGGTTTGACAAATCTGAAGTCCACAAATGTGAAGCAGCTGGTGGCTGCATTCAGCAGCTAATAAGCAGAGCTAATTGCCAACAGCCACTACTGCAACTAACAAACTCCACAAATCCCTTCAACAGCTCCACCATCCCCAGTTAGACACACATAGCTAATTATCTATCTATAAAACAAGAAATCTCTGTGTGTCTGTGTGTCTGTATGTCTGTGTGTCTGTGGCTCACATATCTCTCTGACTGTTTGTCAGATCAACCTAAGCTTTCGGATATGGCTCGCGCATGGCACGATGGTGTACATCCTTCATTTTGAAGTTTTTTGGATTAATATTCACAACATTATCATTAAAAGTTAAAATCCCATAGACCTCCGTGTAACCAATCTAGCCTATGGCGCTCTCGCTCGCAGCTATAGCCACGCCTCACGGAATAAAAGATCAAAGTATCCTACTGCTATACCGCTCTGCATCACCCAAAATTTTGCACAGGCTTACCCCGGATGTCCACTGGCGCACGTGCACGATTCAGCCATGGCGCGAGTGCCAGAGCTAATCGCGGCCATTCAAGTCAATGTAAATTGCTCCACCAGAAGCGGCTCAGCACTCCGCTCCGCTCCGCTAAAAATACGCGCGGGGTCTATTTTTTGACGGACGCCGCGCGACAACGCATCAATTTCCACAGACGAATGAGTCAAACAGGAAGTCAGGCGCAGAAAAGACGAGAGTATCCGGTCAACTTTCAAAAAACACCCATGAAAACAACATGGCGTCAAAGTTTGTGGCCCCCGGCAGGTAAAGAAGTCTTTTCTTTGTTTGTTGATGTCTTTTTACCTCCAGTGTTTCCGCAAATTATCGCGTGACATCATGATCTCGCGATCCGTCAATTCTAGCCGCTCACGTGCGCGGCGTGATAGATACGCTTCCAGTGGACAATGACGCCCGGCACAGGACGGAGGAGTCCGTGCCACGGCCGGACCACACACACGACGGATCCAGTGTACACCCGGGGTTATGGCATTCCCTTTCGTCCCTCCCCCGTATAGGAATAGATGAAGTGGTGCAATTTGCATGAACATGACATGTTTCAGTAATCTCATGGGTAAGTAGTATTTCTTAAGTTTCACCACGCTGTTCTCATCTGCTCATGATGTTTGCTGACATGGCTACAACATGGTTAGATTGACTAAAACATTGCCTAAACTTCCCATACCAAAGTATGGCTAGGTCGGAAACGTTTGTTTTGCCTTTCAGGCATGCAGGGTTACATGCTTGCTAGCTACCATTTCAAGATTGTTCGCCCACGGAAAGCTAGGAAACCT
This sequence comes from Cephalopholis sonnerati, assembly GCA_019142605.1. Classification (NCBI taxonomy): domain Eukaryota; kingdom Metazoa; phylum Chordata; class Actinopteri; order Perciformes; family Serranidae; genus Cephalopholis; species Cephalopholis sonnerati. The sequence continues at coordinate 121,550 of JAGQAX010000005.1, read as the reverse complement.
AATGATGTTGCGTGGTCTCCATATCTCATGTCTTACCCAATGACCAGTTTCTCTATTAACACTATGTTAGAGTATGTACACCTCTTTGTACATCCAACCATCGAACACAGCCTCATTTGGCCATACATGAAAAATCTACTTAAGCTTCCACTTCTATATGAATACATACTTCCTACGGGCACTGCACTAGTTTACTGCTAAATTAAAGCACACAACTCACACCAACTGTGCAACAGTGCTATTTTTAGCTCAGCATTGTCTCATTTTCGTCATGGAAAAAACAAAATGAACAAAATGTGTAAGTATCTTAAACATTTGTTTGCTACAGAATTTATTTTCTGCAATAATCCGAAATCCAATGGAAAAATCCAATAGACTTTTTGACGAGTGTGACACTAACTTCCACGTTGATCTACGGAAAAAGTCATCACTGAAGCACTCTATTAAAGTTTAACTCAGCTTTTTGAGGATCCTCCCCTCTTTATCCCTGTTTTGATCTAACACTTTTGGTATAGCACCTTTGGAAGCAAAAGTAACCCTTCAGACATGGTACTTAGTTCCATTTAGCATTTCCACCACGGACATGTAGGCGGGGTTGTTGTCACTCACTGCTTTGTCCAGCACTTGCTATATTTCCTCCTTTCTGGTAGCACTCATCTGTAGAACAAGGTTTAATGCTGACATTTTTAGAACAAAACAGAACAGGTTGGAGTGAGAGTCTCTCCCCATGGGTTAATTAAAAATGGCGGGTTTGTGCATTTAAAACATCCTTTCATTTTATTGTTATGGTTTGCTAATTTATGTAAGACTTGCCACGGTATAATCAATGGTTACAAAAGCCTCAAAACCAGTCACAGCTCAGCCCTGAGCAAGAGTGACCATCCTCTACTGACCAATCAATGAACTGCAGTGTTCACAGCTCCACCTGTTATTACCTGATCTGTGTGCTAGGTACCCCAACAGAAGGGTGTTCAAAAATGGGGATGGTCAGGAGCTGTTCTATTGGTACCATCCACAACTTTTCACAGTGGAAAAGAAAAAAAAAAAGTGCACCGAACTGAACATAACTGTACCATACTGCTTGATGGAAACAGGGTTTTTGTTTGTAGAAGCGGTCCTAATTTATGCAGTAAGCTTTTGTGGGCCAACATAAACACAGGTCCAAAACAGCTCCTCTACAAGATGGAATTATCCCTCTGGTAATTGTGCCCAGAGTCACAACACATGGAAAATGTCTGTTTTTATACAAGATTGAGCCTTTTTAAGGGTTTTACCACACAATACCCATATGATAAGATGTATTAAGGTAAAACTTCATGTATGCTGAAACAAAGGCTTAGAAAGCACCAAAGCTCAATTGGATGCAGTGACATGAATGATTCTGTTGCCTTTTATTTCACTGAATTTTCACACCCTGTCTCCTCTCTACCATTTGGTTGTGCACAGGTATGATGTACATGATTAGAATGGGACTGGTGGTTTTCCTGCATTGTCTCCTCTCCAATACAATGGAGGTAAATGGAATTTAAATTCTGAAATAACTTATCTCAAAACCTGCGTGGAACAACTTTTAGAAAAGCAACTTGTGTCATGGTTCTACTAGAGGGACTTTCTGGGTCAGACTGAGCCTGATTTTCATTATGAGTCAGTCTGTGAGAATCCTTTGCTCTTTATGAAAAAGCAAAAATTGGCCTCCTCTTTGAGAGCATCAGTGAGTTAGAGAAGAGTCGGTTGGTATGGCCTGTTATTAATGAAATATTTACAGTCAGGATGCTACAATGGCTTTTTATTTGGAACTGTGAAAGTACTGTTATTCCAAGTAGTGCTACTTTAGTACTTTAACGCATTTTAACACTTTCCCCACTCCTGCTTTTAATAAAGGCAGAGTTGAACTAACACTGAACATACTGTACTCTGAAATCTACTGGGGATACAGAACTAATTCTAGTATGGTCTTATCACTTACAGTAATGCTGGCTCATATGACCATCTCACATGTTGTGTATTGCATAAAATCAAATACATATTGGTTGTTTTTTGACACTTATAATTTTTATTTTATTTTGGAAATATCTAACTGTAATAGCAACAGAATGTCAATACTGTATTAATATGTCACCCCCCCCCCCAAAAAAGATTTCTTTTACAATTAATCAATTAATTTTAAAGTTAAAGCCCAGAAATTAGTAGTTCAGTCATATGGTTACTTTTGCAACCTTGTATATAAAATTGCATGATCACTACTAAACAGCACAAAGTCCAGAGTGTGGAACCTTACCTGCAAAGAGGAGAGGAGGACCTCTAAGCCACTGCAGGAGCTCAGTGAGGCTGTCATACTTTGTTGACCTCGCACTGTCGTCAGACAGATAAAAAAGGCAGGAAGGTAAAGAAACTGTTAGATGGACAAATAAACAGGCAGACAGATGAACCAATAAACAGGCAGACTGAGAGGCAAACAAACTGCTAGGCAGACAGACAAACAGACAATCAGATCAATAGACAAATGGACAAAGACAGGACAGGAGAACTCGTACAGATGGAGATCATCAATCAGGGTGAGGCAGAGAGAGAAAATCCGAAGTGCGTCCTCACCAGTATACAGGCTCACACACACATGAAACTTAAAGCATCTGTCTCTCTCGTTTTCTTCCACACACTGAGACAGACGCGCACAGACAGCATTGCTGCTGTGTCTGAGGACAGAGAAGCCACATGGGCTTAATTTGGCTGGGAATACCCACCGGGGAGGGAGGGAGGGAGTGTGTGTGTGTGTGTGTGTGTGTGTGTGTGTGTGTGTGTGTGTGTGTGTGTGTATGTGCGGGTGGGTGTGTATGTCACTGTTGCATGCATGTAAACTGAGTATGTTTTTGAATGTGTCTTCTGCAGAGAGTGTCTTTTTTACATCATCTTGCTTCAGACATTATAGTACAACTAAAGTAGAAAACTCACATTAGTTATGTGCTTCCTGATCTAAAAATACATGCAAAAAACTTTTGTGCAGGTTAACATGGGGTTTGTTACTGTTGTAGAACACTATTAGATACATGAACATAAATAAAAGTGGTTAAATGTGTGGCACAAAAGTGCGTGCACTTGACGGTGCATGTGTAATCCTATCCCTCCAGGATAAAGAGCTCCAGAAAACATTTGTGCTGTAGTGCTCAGAAGGCTGCCACTATAAAAAGGCCTGGACAAGGCCAGCTGGGCAGCTGCAGGACACAAAATACACTCAGTGGTAGACTTCAGCCAAGCGTTTTGATGGCCGATATAAAATTAACCTCAAACTTTACTCATTTTTATGGCCTGAATCAATGGTCCTCATTTATCAATTTAACTTACAAACCAGCACAGATCTGACACAGAAACTTACGATCAGATTGGTGTGTCATTCATGAAACATTCTTATCTTGCCAATCACTGCGTAGAAATGATTAGGTGTTGATAAATGTGACAGCTTAAAACAATCTTCATTTACATATCCTGTCCCAATATATTCTTTGTTTAGAGGCCTCGGCCCTAGAGTAAAAATGGACTGCACTTGTATCACTTTTTACTGGTCTTCTGACCACTCAAAGTGCTTTTAGGGTGCTTTCACACCTGCAGTTAGGTTCATTTGGTCACACCACAGGGAAAAAATAATCCATTGTTGCATTTTAGTTTTGATTTGGTTCCTGTTCACTCTGACTTTTTATAAACGAACCAACAGGATTAAACATGAAGTTCTACCAACTGACAGATAACTTGTTGATTGGACAGTTTTGGTGTTTATCACCCTGCATCATCAGGACCCACGTGGGGAAATCAGATTCTGGTGACTGACAGAAATTTCTGCAGCAGCACTAAAGTGTTTCTATTTCTGTTCAGCTCATAGAGAAATGATTGATTGTAAGCATTATCAGGAGGCTACTATTAGACTGCAAATCAGTGGCATGTTCTGAATGATGACTAACATAGAGACAGGATAAAAAGAAGGCATCTTGCACAGTAATGATTCAGTGCTTAATACTGATGGATCACTGTCAGACACTTTTTAATGGGCTTAATGAACAGACAAAGCACAGATAGTCGCATTCAATGATGGCAGTTTTAACAGCTTTTTAATCAGAGAAGACACCCTCACTGACTTGCATATGTGTTACCATTGTTACATGTACCCATTAGCATTAACAGATTATGGGATATACATGGCAATTTTAGGATCGATTATGAGATCGCAGACAGATTTCACGATCAGGGTACACTTTTAAGTGAATATATTTATTTTACCACTCAGTGCACTCTCAATGCCTGTGTGACAGCTGTACATTCATTTTTTAGTTCTTCAACTCTAAACTCCATGCAGCATATTTAAGCAACAAGAACTGCATTCAGGTCTGACACTGTCCCATGATGAAGGATACATGGAAAAACTTTAGTTTTGGCCATATCAAAGGAAAATGAATTTTGTTGATTGGCTATTATCTGTGATAAATACCACACTAGTACACTTTCTAATTGGTAAAATGTCTGCTGACTATGCAGATCATACAAGAACTGGGATGTTTTCAGCTTCCGAGAATCGGTGTACAGATCCTTGCAACATGAGGCCATACATTATCATGCTCCACCATGAGGTAATGGCGGCTGAAGAATGGCATTACAGTAGGTCACAGGATCTCCTCCTTGTATCTCTGTGCATTCAAACTACCATAACCCAATGTTCATCACAGTGCTCACTAACCTGGATTTTAACAATTTGCATCAAAGATTTGAAAGAAATATATTTATCGAATGCATAAAAAAATCTTCAGTCTTTAAGTTAACCCTGCAAAAAAAGAGAGCAAAAACAAAAGTGTTGCATTTAAATAGATAATAATAAATTCACACAAAAACAAGAAGTGAATGGCAGATGGAATGATAAATAAATAACAGACCTAAGCATACAAAAGTCTTTAATGAATAAACTTTTGCTAGCTTTGTCTACAATACTTTTTATTCTTCAGAAATATTTTCACAAATCTCCATGAAATGGTACATGTAGGCACATGAAATTTTCACCAGTGATTGTACGTTTTGTGCAAATGCTGCCGAAGAATTTGACAGATTGTGGTGCTCTAATTCTGGCCCAAAAATTTAATTTGGTGGTGCACACTCCTCACACTGCAAGGGCTTATTTATACCCCCTTTATGTACGAATACACAGTAGATATGTCTGTTTTACACATTATAAACATCACTGCCCTCGTACTTCCATGCATTATGAAAATAGCTTTGTATCATATTTACTGAAACTGTCACTACATTCTGACAGAAGTACATGAGACAGTCTGTGTACAAAATCATGTCTCTCCTCCTCCTACTGCCTCTAATGGCTCACTACAATGACCAACTTCTTTTCCATATTTACCATAGACTGATATTTACAGACGAAGGGAAAGATATCTGTCAGCTGTGACTGGTTGGTCCTCTTCACATTACATGCAGTGCACACTGCTGTGTTCCAAAAGTTGAACTCTGTTTATCTCAGGGGGCAGCCATCGTGGCATGTGAACGGCTCCTTAAACCTCCCATGCATTTACAACCAAATCAAATGCAGTAGTCTTTGCATATTGTCTGCAGGAGACCGATTTTTCGTAAATCCACCCTGGTGTGAATGCGTTATACTGGGCCATCCTCTTTCTAAACGTAGGGCTAAGATCTGAGGTTTTTATAGTCCAGATTTATCAAACTCATAGGTCTAAAATTAAAGGGCTCTGTTATGTTCTTGTCTTTATTAGGGATTACTGAAAGTAAAGCCTTTTTAAACAATGCAGGGAGAGATCTCAGTATTTGTGTCAATGTCAATTTCAATGTCAATATCAAATCAATTTTATTTGTATAGCACAATTCATTACGAGTAAACTCAAAGTGCTTTACATTTAAAAACAAGAAACAACAATATAACACAGCATTGGAGTCCAGAAAAAGACAATCATAAAACATCAACATAATCATAAAACATCAACACAATCATAAAGAAATCCCTGCCCTGTCACATGTAACCGGCTGTACCAGAAACAGTGCAGCCATATGATTACACAAACACACACAATCGCACACACACACACAGAGACACCACACAGACAGTACTTAACTATAAGCCTGGGAGAATAGAAAAGTTTTGAGTTTGGTTTTAAATGTAGACACAGTAGTGATGGACCTCAGGTCATCAGGCAGCTTATTCCAGAGAACAGGACCACAGTAGCTGAAGGCCCCCTCACGAGCCCTGGATCTAATTTTGGGTACAGCTAGAAGAGCTCTGCCTGATGACCTGAGAGACCTGACCGGGGTGTATGCAGTGAGCAAGTCAGAAATGTATTGAGGAGCCAAACCATTAAGTGCTTTGTAGACTATTAGCAGGATTTTGAAGGAGTTTCTGTGTTGTACCGGGAGCCAATGAAGTGATTTCAGTATTAAGTAATATGGTCAAATTTCCGTGTACGTGTGAGGATTCTGGCTGCTGCATTTTGAATGAGCTGGAGCCGTCCTACTGAGTGTTTGGATAATCCTGTGAATAGAGCATTACAATAGTCTAATCTGCTTGAGATGAAGGCATGAACCAGTCAGTTTGAGTCATGAATGCTCGAAGTTTTTATATATTCTTCAGGTGGTAGAATGCTGTTCTGGTGATATTAGTGATGTGATTGTCGAAGTTGAGATCTGTATCTAAGATAATACCAAGGTTTCTGACTTGCTCACTGCATTTCAGAGACAGTGATGCCAAGTGTGACGAGATTATTTGTCTCTGACTTTTTGGACCAACTAACAGAATCTCAGTCTTGTCTTTATTTAGCTGTAAAAAGTTTGTGGACATCCAGGAAGTAATATCTTCAATGCAATTAATCAATCTATTGACAGGACTGAGGTCATCTGAGGAAAGTGAAATGTATAATTGTGTATCATCAGCATAAGAATGGTAGGAAATGTTATGTTTGTTTATGATAATACCAAGCGGGAGCATGTACAGATTGAAGAGCAGGGGACCAATAACTGACCCTTGTGGGACCCCAGAGAAGATAATAATAATAATAATAATACATTTTATTTAAAAGCACCTTTCTCGACACTCAAGGACACTTTACAGAGCAATAAAAACACAATTAAAATCACAATCAAAATAAATGAAAACAACAGATAAGAGTTAAAAAATTACAACCTTAAAAGTAAAAATGGAAGTGGGAAATTAAAGGGAATATGCAATTTGGAACAGATCGGTTTTGAGTTGTGATTTGAAGTGGGGTAGAGAGTCCATGTTCTCAGATCCGGGGGGAGAGAGTTCCAGAGTTTGGGAGCAGAGCGACTGAAAGCTCTGCTCCCCATGGTGCTGAGCCGGGCGGAGGGCACAGAGAGGTGGAGGGAGGAGGACGACCTGAGGGAGCGAGAGGGGGTGGCGTTGTGGAGGAGATCAGACAAGTAGGGGGGGGCGAGGTTGTGAATGGCCTTGAAAGTATACAGAAGGAAGGTAATGGACTCTGAATTTGACTGGAAGCCAGTGAAGCTGCTGGAGGACGGGGGTGATGTGGTGAAATGGGGGGGTTCTGGTGATGATCTGGGCTGCAGAGTTTTGGACCAGTTGAAGCTTATGGAGGGATTTGTGAGGGGCACCAAAGAGGAGTGAGTTACAATAATCAATACGGGAGGTTACGAGGCTGTGGACCAGGATAGTCATGGTGTGAGGGGTGAGGGAGGGGTGGAGACGGACAGAAGATGTTCGATTTGGCTGATTTGAAACTACTGATAGAAACAGAGAAGCTCCTGTCCTTTAAGTAGGATGTGAGCCAGTTAAGGACAGGACCTGCTAAGCCAACTGAGGTATGAAGTCTCTGAATTAAAATGTAAATGTATGTATTGTATGTCTATGCATTGTTTACAATAACCTCTAGGAATGGCAGGCAATTTCCCTGTTTTCATATGTGACACTGCAACCCTGATCTCTGCTTCTGTTACTGGACTATCTATTAATTCCACATGTCCAGTAGGTAATTTAGGTGGAGTATTATTAGAAAAGAAATGTATCATTTCCTTTTGATTTGGATTGAATACAAAATTTGATATCACCCTCATCTTCATTTTTACAAAACAAACAACAAAAAAAGTAAAACATTTAAAAAAGTTGGAAACCGTGTGCGTATGTGTGTTTGGGGCTGGGTGGGGACTAGAGATGTTAAATTGAATACCATGCCTTCTAAAGAATTTGACACTTCAAGGCCCTGATAACACAAAAGGCATTTTGCAGGTTGCAAAATGTGAGGCACACCTCACTGCCTTTTTTATTTAAATTAAATGCCATTTAAAAAAAAAACAAACACTTGTTGCACCTTTTTATTGTTGCCAGGCAACCGCCCCACCAGCTTTTTACTCCATCCTTCCTGTGTTATCAATCTGCAGTTCATTGTTATTATTATTATTTGTATCATTATTGTTGTCGTTGTTATTTATATATTTATTTTTGACAGTAATTAGTATCTAGTTCTTAACATGGACAGGCAGAGGATACTTGCTGTAGCTCTGTTTGGGGATGAGAGGCTATCAGCTCAAACTATTTGTTTGTTGGGCAGAAGGAAACGGAGATCTGTGTGGGTACATGAGACTCTAAAAAAGAGGGCGGATCACAGGGAGTACCACCAGTTGGTTCCAGGAGCTTTGCCTTCATGATGGTTGTGTCGAGGCATATTTTAGGATGCCTGGGGGGCAGTTTGACAACCTGCTGTCAGTTGTTGGGCTTAGCATAACAAAAATGTTTACCAACTGTAAACTTGTTGTTGTGGCCACCACAGGAGGCCTGCATCTCAAATCTCTCTTAAAGCGCCTGTGAACATCAGAAGTAGCAACGATAAATGACATAAACTTAAGTATGTCCTGGAAATGTTATCTAGGGCATTTGGCTTTTCTCTTGTGGTCATAACTCAAATATCAAAAAACACCTCTGATACACCTGGCTTTTGGCTCAGGCAACACAGAGACAGAACTCCCTGACCACAGAACTGTTCAACAGTGTCCATGTTAAATTTACAGAGTCACATGCAGTTTTCCTCAGTGAATTGTTCTGCCTCGTTGGTACTGGCGAAGCTGCAGCTCCTTCTTTTCCATGTAAAACACAGGATGGCTGAGTACGCCAGAGCGTATCTCGCGATGGTCAAAGTTTTCCCTCTATGGGCCAACTTTCTCTTGACATGTCTGGAACACAGATAATATGGGGTTTCCGATGTGTATTCCATGTTTTTTTTCTCTTGACATTGCAAGCACTTTAAATGTCAACTGTCCAACTTGTTCTCATTCGAAATTCATCGAAAACTAGCGTTTGGTCAGTGACTCCCAGCACCAGACATTGATACACAATGTTATTTTAAAAGAGAATGTATGCAAACTGTACAGTTCCTGTGACAATTGAAGTGTATTTTGAAAACAGACAATGCATGTAACAGGCTGAAGTTAACATGATGTCACAGAAAGCCAACACACCCAGTGTACCGTGCATATTTTTATTTGATAAGTGAGAATATGTTCAACTGTTACAGATATCTAATGAGCACCAGTCTGGGTGGCTGTCTATTGCACTCTCTCCGCCTTAAACTACCCATCTATATCAATGCAGAGTCCCTCTCACAAAAATTTCTTCACAAAAATCTCCGTGTTGTTTGTACCCTAAGTCTTCCTTAGTCCGACAAGTCTCACATTATTTTTTTGCAATTATTTTCCAGCTCTTGTAAGTGGTTCAGTTATACTTCCATCTCTTTATCATGATCATTATCACCCTCACATACTAGCCTGTTGGATGTATCTTCCAGTTTACAGACCCATTCCTCCATCTCCTCCAGTCTCTCCTATATGCTGTTCACTGCGTTCTTGAACTCAGTGGTTGTTTCCCTGACTGTCGAGAGGTTTGCCACACCCCCTGAAGTGTGGTACTAACTTCAGTGATCTCAGCAAACATAATATCCAAACTCATTTTTCTGACATCCTGCATTTGGAATGGTAACATGGGTGTGGTGTCCTCCTTTTTCGGGCCGGGGCTCATCCTAGTGGACACGCGACCTCCAACCTGTCCTCCTTTGAAGAAATGGTTGTGGATATCATAGAAGCCCAGCAACACGTGCTAGGAAATTCTATTTTGTCAGAACACCTACAGATGCAAATTCACCAAAAATTGTGGAAGTTAGGTATGAAACGATTTCATAAATAGCTCCTCTAATGCGCTGCCATCTTGCAGTACATATTCCTTTTGTTTTAGAGATGACCATTGACTGTGACAATGCTCAGGGGGCAGTTACAAACGCTCGTTTAGAGGGCTTATTTAATGTGTGTCTAGTGTGTGCAAGCTTCCATCTGTAGTTCAGGTCAGTTCTTCTCATTAGAGGTGATGACAGGGAGGTCTATGTCACATTACTTAATGAGTGTGCCGCCCCAGCCCAAATGTTCTCTACTTGGCTGGTGGTATCAAGTTGAAGTGAACTCCTGACACCCTTCTTCACCTCCTCTTGTCCCTTCGCACCTCTCAGGCAGAGAGCAAGAAAGAGCTCTCTCTGTATCACTCTTCCTCCTGGTGCTGAAACTACACTGCAGAAGCTGTTTTTCATGTATGGTCTCTGGAAAATGAGTTTCAGTAGTTATCAGTTTCAGTAGAAAAAAAGGGGTTGTGTATGCGTGTGTGTGTGTGTGTGTGTGTGTGTGTGTGTGTTTGTGTGAAGGACTGAAGGACACACTAATTATACCCCTCTTTAATCCTAACTTTCATCCAGTGAGCTCATTGCCTGATTTTCAGCCCACGTAAACTTTATAACATGCGCTCAAAAGGTCACACACTCGCTCACACACACACACACAAACACACACACACACACACACACACACACACACACACACACACACACACACTCTTATACTTCTATCTTTGTGAGGACCCTCATTATCATAATGCATTTCCCAAGCCCCTTACTTCAACCTTAACAATCCAACTAAATATCTAATCCCACCCTTGTAGCTGTGGCTCAGAGGTAGAGCAGGTCATCCCCTAATCAGATGGTTGGTGGTTTAATCCCTGCATGTCGAAGTATCCTTGGGCAAGATACTGAACCCCAATTTGCTCCTGATGGATGATCCATAGGTGTGTGAGAGTTTGTGAATGGTTACTGAGTTGCAGGTGGCACCATGCATGGTAGCCCCTGCCACCAGTGCATGACTGTGTGTGTGAATGGGTAAATGTGACATGTAAAGAGCGCTTTGAGTGGTCAAAATACTAGAAAAGACCTATACAAGTGGAGTCCATTTACCTTATCCAAAACTTAATTGTAGCCCAAAGCTTAAAACCAAGTCTTAACCCTCAGACAGGCATTTGAAGGAGTGAGGATGGGCCAAAATGTCCTTACTTTCCAAAAATGTCCTCACTTTGTTGGTTCAAAATGTGAAACATGTTTTGGTCCTCACTATGTAGCAAGTATAAGTACACACACACACACACACACACACACACACACACACACTCACAAGTATGTTGGGTAATCCCAACATGGCATCAAACACACAGGCTTAAGGACACATGGAACTGCACAAATAGTCCTCATCATTCCCTTTGGGGATAGAATGCTAATCCAAGGGTGAAATCATGCACACACTTCTGTCCCGGACAGGATTCCCCTGGCTTAACACACACACAGACTGCGCACAAACACACACACACACACACACATTTCCATTTCCTCAATAATGAGATAAAACCTTGTGTGTTGCTTCAGCTCTCTAGTTAAGTTATTTCACTGATGCCTACAGCCAACAGGCTGTGACAGTAATTTGCGTCTCTGTGAACAGAGAACGAGAAACGCTGCTATTTTAGACCCAAGCAATGTTTCTTCTTCCTGGGAGTCAATTTCATTATGTTTATATTGTCATAATATACACTCTGGCTTTTTACAGTTTTTCTCCATCACTTACACAGTCTATTAACTAAACATCCCAAACCATTATGTCTTCTACCATAAGAAAGACCCACTCCCAAAAGTATATATATTAGGGCTGTCAAGCTCTTGAAAAAAATCTGATTAATTACTGTTAATTAATCTAAATTGATTGCATACATCAACTTTTGCTGTGAAAGAAAAATTTCAATTCAAATGAATTTTGGCAGATGTGTTGTAGTAAAGCTGCTGGATTTGGACACAATTGCCCCCCTATCCTCTACCACCACGTGGTCTGCAGTCTATTCCATTCCATTTTACAAGGTAATCTGTTGGTCACAGGCAGACAATTTGTGTCTTAATGCCTGGTCGAGTGTGGCTTGACAAGGCTGACTACTAGAGCTAGCATCAGAGGCTTTGCTAGCTTGGACGTCCGGGTTCATTGCAAAATGCTTTGCGTTGAGGTGATATTTCACACTTGAAGTACTCCAATGGTACGAAAATTCCTTACTGCAGAAATTGCAGAGAATAGTGCTCCTATCAACAATTCTATCTGGGCATTTTTAATTGTAATCAACATTATTTTTTTAATGCATTATTTTTTTTTCTGTGATTAAATTTCACAGTTCAGTTTTTTTTAAATCCATCACTTCCTCTTCATTACCCTCATAATTCCCAGCAAAGCTGAAGTGGCTTCAAACAGAATAGGAAAGCACTGACAAGGGACATTTTGCTGCACAGTGAGAATTTCTACATTGTATTTTAAGTAGCCTACATTTTGCTGCTAATGCTTACATGTTTATTTTTACTGTAGTACAATTTGGAATGCAGAACTTTTAACTGTAGTGGAGTATTTTCACAGTGTGGTATAATTACTACTTTTACTGCAGTAAAGGATCAAAATACTTTCTCCACCACATATGTTGAGTACCTGCGGTAAACACTGCATTGTACTGTCGTTTCTGTCACTCTCTTCTCAGCTCCTTATTTGGGAAGTGCCGCTTCACAGTAAATTTACTTTTCAGTGAACTTTCACCGCACTGATCTACTTCAACACCACATACTGTACTTGCAGACTGTCTTTGCAGTGAGTGCGAAATTTTCCTCTATGGTACCAGATCAGTGCCGCTGATAATTGAGCTGAGCCATCAGCTGTATAGAGCAAGTGTAACCATAGCGACGGTGGACAATGAGTGTCTATCAAAGAAATGCAGTACAAGTATCGATGGCCATACATTGCATTCTGCGAGTCAATGCAAAACGAAACATGGTCAACATATTTATGTGTTGTAGTGATAAGAGTTTGTAATGAAGTAGGCCTATTTCGGCAGCTTAACCTAATTTATGTCATTAACCCTGTGACTTTCTCCTTGCAGACCACCACCACCCCTCCATTTCAAAAACTCATTAGATCTACATGAATCACACAAATGACCTATTAACAGCAATTTTTGCAGGAAGGTGACAAGTTTACACACCTGCTATTAGTCTGAAAAGCTATGAGAACTTGCAGAAAGTAACAAACTTGCCGGTGGTGAGGGAGGTATGACTCATACCATCATATATCATATACCCTGGTGAAATTTTGGGAGGCTATAAAGGTATGAAAAAGGTAACACTGCCCAAGCCTAATATACTATAAACTAAAGTGAGTAATTAAAATGTATTTATATAGTGCTTTTCAAGGACATAAGTCACAAAGTGGTTCATACAAGCATTATACAACAAGAAAGAAAAAAATAACTAACTAACAATATTGTTTACATTCAGTATCCAACAATTACTGCATTAATTTATTTCAATGCATTTTCTGTCTACCACTTTCTGTATTTTCAAACAAACCTGACCGTTTTTTGAAGGCTCAGAGGTTGAGAGGCAAGTCCACCCCGTCAATAAGAAATGCTCTTTGCAATCAGTACTGTTTCAAATTATAAGATAAGATAAGATAAGATAATAAGCTTTATTGTCATTGTATAAACAATGAAATTCCGTTCAGCACTCTTGTAGCAGCTACAATGTCCTTGTCATAAAGTATAATGTAATAAATACTATGGTGAGAGAAAAATTTACACACTCTCCCTCCATTATTTAATAAATATCATAATCGAGAATTACTGACCATATTTTGTGTATCATACCATGCTCTGAAAAGGCACTGCACCCAAAGAGTGCCAAGGCAGTAAAGTCCTCTGCTTTGATCAGATAAATTATAGCTGCTGCAAACTATATTCCAAAGTTTTTGATCTAAAGTTTCACGGGCTGTGTGTTTTCACAGAAGTTACAAATATAAATTAAAGCTGCAAGCAGCGATGAACGGGCCCTCGCACCTTCACGCAACTTGAGGGCGCTGGCAGGACGTGGGCTGACGCCGCCGTTCATTCCTGTTGAAGGCAGACCCCTCACGCAGGAGTTACACGTCATATCTCTCAAATCATACGAAGACATGTCATTTTGCCAGTAGGTGGCGCTGTACTAATAACCAAGTATTGGCGTATAGATGTGTTCAGGGCAGGACTGTCATCAATCCTAGGAAATTTGGGGAAGATTGGAACATGTATGGTGAAGTTGTGAAGCAGTTACAAGGAAATTCAAAATGGCAGACTTCCTGTTGGGTTTGGCACATGACTGCAAGAGGCTTTTTTGTATGTCTTTCAGTGATGTATGTGCCTACCAAGTTTCATAGATGTAGGTCAAACAAACTTCGGGGACTGCTTCGTAGAAAATTTGTAGGGGGTGCTGATGAGCCATGTTGGTACATCAAAGCACAAAAACCACATCAGACACCACCAATCGGGACCTATCGTGTGTGTGCCACGTTTCATGACTTTACAAGATTACTTACCCCTCAAAAACAACTTTGTGTTTTATGGCGAATAAGGCGTTGCCACGGTGACAGCGTTTGATGAATACTCAAACACTTGTGGTGTGATCATCATCATGGTCTTGGGCCTATGTATCAGCAAATATGAGGTGGTTGATATTAACCTGGTAGAAGAGAGACATGAAAGAATGAAAGCAGTAACGTTGACTGTAGGTGGTGCTATGGTGGTCAATGTCAATGTTTTCAGGGCTGGACTTTTATCATTTGTGTGAAGTTTTGGAAAGATATGTGTCCACGTAGAGTCAAGTTACACAACTTTTGTAATCATGGCGAAACATCAAAGTTTGCCGCCATGTCATGGCCACGCCCTTTGACGAAAACTCAGTGTTCACAATGAAGCATCTTCTATGTGTGATGGATAGTTTGACCAAGTTTGAGGTGGATCTGGCCAAGTTGTGGGAGTTATGCTTCAACATATAACCCATGTCATTTTCTGTTACCAGTAGGGGGTGCCATATTTATCACAAATTATTGACACGTAGATGTCTTCAGAGCAGGACTGTCATCAATCCTGTGAAGTTTAGGAAGATTGATTGATTGTATGCTGGAGTCATACACTACTTCCTGTTTCGTAGCGAGACCCCGAAGTTTGAGGCCCCGCCACGGTCACACGGTGTGATGACAAATCAAGCTTTTGACAACTTTTCTTCATCAATGCGTTGAGGTCGGACAGACCGAGTAAGAAGTCGATTGGACAAAATCTGTAGGAGTACTTACAACTTCGTGTTTTATGGCGAAGAAGGCAGCGCCACGGTGACAGCGTTTGACGAAACCTCATGGTTTTCACAACATAGCATTACCAACATCTTAAGGCCTTTCTGACCAAATGTGAGTTGGATAAGGTCAACGTCCTCAGAGCAGCACCTAAAAGTCTAAAACATGGCATTTCCTGTCAACAGCAGGGGGCGTTATGACAATCACAGAACTTTGTCATGTAGATGTGTTCAGGGTAGGACTATTATGAATCATGTGAAGTTTGGTGAAAATTGGACAATGGATCCCAAAATTATAGCAATTTCATGTTTCATGGCGAGACATCAAACTTTGCTGCCACCTGACGGCCAAACCATTTAACGATCTACTAATCTTTTGATAAATTTTGATCACAACATTGTCTAGATGGCACACAGTGATTTTGAAGTTGTTCTGATTAATCCTATAGGAGGAGTTTGTTAAAATACAACATGTGCAAAAAGACAAAAATGGTCGCAAAATTCAAAATGGCCAACTTCCTGTTGGGTTTGGTCTATCGGTGCAAGAGGCTTTTTTGTGCATCTGGGGGTGATACATGTGTGTACCGATTTTCATGCATATCGGTGAACGTCCTATGGGGTATACTTTTATGAATGGGCGTGACACAGTCATTTAGCCACGCCCATCAACGAAACTCATATCATATGATCCGGCCTGGACTGTTAACACACATATGAAGTTTCAGGCAGATATGACCAAGGACACTGAAGTAAAGGCCACTTTTATGTGTTCTGGCGAAACATCGACTTTGCCACGCTCTGGGCGCAACGCCGTTTGACGATACATCACAATCTTCATAATATAGCATTACCAAGGTCTTGAGGCCTCTCTGACCAAATTTGAGGTGGATATGCTGAACGTGCTCAGAGCTGCACCTCAAAGTGTAAAACATGGATTTTTCTGTTTCCAGCAGGGGGTGCTATGACAAATACAACATTTCTGCATGTAGACGTGTTCAGGGCAGGACTATTATATATCCAGTGAAGTTTGGTGCAGATCAGACCATTTACCCCAAAGTTATAGCAATTTAGTTTTTCATGGCGAGACGTCAAACTTCTCCATCAAAAAGCCGATACGCCCCTCAACGGGTAGCTGATCTTTTGATAACTTTTGATCACAAACTAGTCTAGATGGTACACAGCAAGTTTGAAGTGATTCTGATTAATCCTGTAGGAGGAGTTCGTTAAAATACAACACGTGGAAAACACCAAAAATGGCCGCTAAATTGAAAATGGCCGGCTTCCTGTTGGGTTTGGCCTAAGATAAGATAAGATAAGATATTCCTTTATTAGTCCCACAGTGGGGAAATTTCCAGTGCTACAGCAGCAAAGTGGATAGAACAAAGATAGGGAACACCAGTAACAGACAATAAATAGCAACAAGCAATATAAACAATATATACAACTATGAAAATTTTAAGAATTTAAAAGAGGAACATATGGAGTATACAATATAGAAATAATGCACAATATATACACAATATATACAGTCTTTCCAAATTTGCACTATGAGTGAATGTGCATTATAGTGCGGTCTATTTACAAGTCTTGTTGTGTGTGTGTGTGTGTGTGTGTGTGTGTGTGTGTGTGTGTGTGTGTGTGTGTGTGTGTGTGTGTGGTCTACTGGGAGCACTGCTGGTTGTAGAGTCTGACAGCTGCAGGAAGGAAGGACCTACGGTAGCGCTCCTTTACACACTTTGGGTGAAGGAGCCTGTTGCTAATGGAGCTCTCCAGTGTTCTCAAAGTGTCCTGCAGGGGGTGGGAGTCATTCTCCATCATGGATGACAGCCTAGCCATCATCCTCCTCTCTCCTACCACCTCCACCGAGTCAAGGGGGCATCCCAGGACAGAGCTGGCCCTCTTGATCAGTTTATCAAGTCTCTTCCTGTCAGCTGTTGAGATGCTGCTCCCCCAGCAGACCACTCCATAGAAGATGGCTGATGCCACCACAGTGTCGTAAAAGGTCCTCTTATTTTTTTAATGCATTATTTTTTTTTCTGTGATTAAATTTCACAGTTCAGTTTTTTTTAAATCCATCACTTCCTCTTCATTACCCTCATAATTCCCAGCAAAGCTGAAGTGGCTTCAAACAGAATAGGAAAGCACTGACAAGGGACATTTTGCTGCACAGTGAGAATTTCTACATTGTATTTTAAGTAGCCTACATTTTGCTGCTAATGCTTACATGTTTATTTTTACTGTAGTACAATTTGGAATGCAGAACTTTTAACTGTAGTGGAGTATTTTCACAGTGTGGTATAATTACTACTTTTACTGCAGTAAAGGATCAAAATACTTTCTCCACCACATATGTTGAGTACCTGCGGTAAACACTGCATTGTACTGTCGTTTCTGTCACTCTCTTCTCAGCTCCTTATTTGGGAAGTGCCGCTTCACAGTAAATTTACTTTTCAGTGAACTTTCACCGCACTGATCTACTTCAACACCACATACTGTACTTGCAGACTGTCTTTGCAGTGAGTGCGAAATTTTCCTCTATGGTACCAGATCAGTGCCGCTGATAATTGAGCTGAGCCATCAGCTGTATAGAGCAAGTGTAACCATAGCGACGGTGGACAATGAGTGTCTATCAAAGAAATGCAGTACAAGTATCGATGGCCATACATTGCATTCTGCGAGTCAATGCAAAACGAAACATGGTCAACATATTTATGTGTTGTAGTGATAAGAGTTTGTAATGAAGTAGGCCTATTTCGGCAGCTTAACCTAATTTATGTCATTAACCCTGTGACTTTCTCCTTGCAGACCACCACCACCCCTCCATTTCAAAAACTCATTAGATCTACATGAATCACACAAATGACCTATTAACAGCAATTTTTGCAGGAAGGTGACAAGTTTACACACCTGCTATTAGTCTGAAAAGCTATGAGAACTTGCAGAAAGTAACAAACTTGCCGGTGGTGAGGGAGGTATGACTCATACCATCATATATCATATACCCTGGTGAAATTTTGGGAGGCTATAAAGGTATGAAAAAGGTAACACTGCCCAAGCCTAATATACTATAAACTAAAGTGAGTAATTAAGCGCTCCTTTACACACTTTGGGTGAAGGAGCCTGTTGCTAATGGAGCTCTCCAGTGTTCTCAAAGTGTCCTGCAGGGGGTGGGAGTCATTCTCCATCATGGATGACAGCCTAGCCATCATCCTCCTCTCTCCTACCACCTCCACCGAGTCAAGGGGGCATCCCAGGACAGAGCTGGCCCTCTTGATCAGTTTATCAAGTCTCTTCCTGTCAGCTGTTGAGATGCTGCTCCCCCAGCAGACCACTCCATAGAAGATGGCTGATGCCACCACAGTGTCGTAAAAGGTCCTCAGGAGTGCCCCCTGCACTCCAAAAGACCTCAGTCTCCTGAGAAGATAGAGTCTGCTCTGGCCTTTCTTGTAAAGTGCAATGGTGTTATGAGTCCAGTCTAGTTTATTGTTCAGGTGAACACCCAGGTACTTATAAGATGTCACCACCTCAATGTCTGTTCCTTGGATGTTCACCGGTGTCGGGGGGGAGAGTGTTCGCCTGCGGAAATCCACCACCAGTTCTTTGGTTTTCCCCGCGTTGATCTGGAGGCAGTTCCGCTGGCACCAGTGCAAAAAGTCCTGCGTCAGTTCTCTGTACTCTCTGTCGTCCCCGTCTGTGATGAGGCCGACGATTGCAGAGTCGTCAGAAAACTTCTGCAGGTGACAGGTGGGTGTGTTGTATGAGAAGTCTGCAGTGTAAAGGGTGAAGAGGAACGGAGCCAGGACCGTTCCCTGCGGGGCCCCCGTGCTGCAGACGACCATGTCGGACACACAGTTCCGTGTCCTCACATACTGTGGACGGTTGGTGAGGTAGTCCAAAATCCAGTGTGTGAGGTGCTGGTCCACCCCGGTGTGCTACAGCTTGTCCATCAGCAATGCAGGCTGGATGGTGTTGAAAGCACTGTAGAAATCAAAAAACATGATTCTCACAGTACTCCCAGGTTTCTCCAGGTGAGAAAGAGCTCGGTGTTGGAGGAAGATGACGGCGTCGTCGACCCCGATGCCAGGCTGGTAGGCAAACTGGAGTGGATCCAATGATGTGCTCACCAGGGGGCAGAGATGATCAAGGACCAGCCGCTCCAGGGTCTTCATCAGGTGGGATGTTAGTGCCACCGGCCTGTAGCTGCTGAAGTCCTTGGGGTGCAGAGTCTTGGGCACAGGTACCACGCAGGATGTTTTCCACTGCTGTGGCACTCTCCCCAGCTTCAGGCTCAAGTTGAACATGTGCTCAACAATCCCACACAGTTGGTCTGCGCAGGACTTTAGGAGCCTGGAGCTGATGCCGTCTGGACGTGCAGCCTTCCTCGCTTTGATTTTCTGGAGCTGCTTTCTCACCTCGGTTGTTGTGAGGGACAGGTTGGGGCAGGGGGGCTGTGTATTGGAGGGTGTGAGTGGGGGGGGGGGTTGATGGGATGAGCAGTGGGGGGTGGCTGTGCACTGAGTGTTGTAGGGAGGGAGGAGGAGGTGGGGGAGGAGGTGGGGCAGTGTACCCTGGGTGCAGAGAAGGGGGGCTGCAGCATGGAGGACTGGGCCTGGGAAGGGGTAGATGACCGATCAAATCTATTGAAGAATATGTTTAAGTCATTTGCCCACTTTTAGTCCCCCGCAGCTTGGGAATCAGGTTCCCTGTGGCCAGAGATGGCTTTCAGACCTCTCCAGACTCCACTGACATTCTTTTGCTGCAGTTGATCCTCCATCTTCCTCCTGAAGGTGTTTTTCCCCTCCCAGATCTTCCATCTCAGCTTCCTCTGCACAGCCTTCAACTCATCCTTGTTTCCAGACTTAAAGGCCCTCTTCTTCTCCTTAAGGAGAGCCTTTATGTCGGGGTTAATCCACGGTTTATTGTTGGGGAAATACCGTACAGTCCTGGTGGGTAAGATGTTTTCCACACAGAAGTTAATATAGTCCGTAATGCAGCTTGTGAGACTGTCAATATCCTCCCCGTGAGAATCACAAAATTCCTCCCACACAGTTGTGTCAAAACAGTCCTTCAGAGCCTCTTCAGCCTCCTCGGACCATCTCTTCACTGTGCGGGACATGGCTGGTTGCCTGTGCACGAGAGGTTTGTACACAGGCAGGAGATGAACCAGGTTGTGGTCAGATCTTCCCAGGGGGGGGGGGGGAGGTGATGAATTGTATGCCTCCTTGGTGTTGGCATAACACAAATCCTGGTGTGGCAGGAAACATACTGGGTGAAGGTGGGCAGAGTGGAGGATGGAGAGGCATGATTAAAGTCCCCAGAGATAAGAAGGAGGGCCTGAGGGTGCTCTGTCTGCAGCCTGCTTGTGACAGAGTGGAGGACATCACAGGCTGCGTCAGCGTTAGCAGAGGGGGGAATATACGCAGTTATCGCGAGAATTCCCGCGGCAGGTAATATGGCCTCATGCTAACAGCTA
The DNA here is from genome assembly GCA_019142605.1 of Cephalopholis sonnerati. Lineage (NCBI taxonomy): Eukaryota > Metazoa > Chordata > Actinopteri > Perciformes > Serranidae > Cephalopholis > Cephalopholis sonnerati. The sequence goes on along the minus strand of JAGQAX010000005.1, from coordinate 100,574 downwards.
ACAGTTCAATGTCCTTGCAGCAGAGCTGTTCTTTAATAGTGATGTGTCCAGAGTTACACTCTCTATCATTCACAAACACTGCCAGCCCCCCTCCTTTCCTCTTACCGCTCTCCCTCGTCCTGTCCGCCCGTAGCAGCTGGAAGCCGTCCAGCTCCACGGCCGTATCTGGAGTGAGCGCAGTCAGCCATGTCTCCGTAAACATCATGATGCTGCACTCCCGGTAGTCCCTCTGGTGCCGGGTCAGCGCCGCTAACTCGTCCATCTTGTGGGGAAGAGATCTCACATTCCCCATGATGATGGACGGGAGGACGGGTCTGTATCTCCTCTTCCTGGCGCGGCGGTGGGCTCCAGCCCGGCTCCCCCGTCTCCTCCTTTTCAGCTCGCGGGGGACGTTGGGTCTCTTGTGGGGCAGCACCGCGGTGTTGCGGAGCGCTAACAGCTGATCCCTACTGTAAACAATAGAGCCATGGCTGCGTAAGGGGTCCCCAGACACGGTCGAAAACAGTGACATAAACAAAAGAAAGACCAGAGCAAACTCGGCGATTTTATACTCCATAGTTCCCAGTCAGTTAAAAAAAAGATAGACACGTAAGAATAAATTTTAAAAAAAGTTAGAAAGACAGAACTAAAGCAGAAAAAGCTCAACAGTGAGCGGGAGCTGCTGTAACAGGCTGCCACTAGTGCGGCGCCATCTTCTTCTATGGCTCCAACAGACTTTTTTTGTGCGTCTGGGTGTGATACATATGTGTACTGATTTTCGTATATGTCGGTGAAACCTGCAGTCGGGGCCCCTGTTTAAGGGCCGTGGCCCCGCCATTTTATCCTGCCCATCGCCACAAACCATAATACACGTAAATTTTCACCACGACTGATGCGACCGCCAAATTTGGTGAGTTTTTGAATATGATAAAGCCCTCAAAAAGCCAATTCATTTGGAGGAAAAATAATAATTCCTTCAGTTTCAATAGGGTCCTCACACCGGACGGTGCTCGGGCCCTAATAATAATTCCTTGGATTTCAATAGGGTCCTCGAACCGCTTGGTGCTCGGGCCCTAATAATAATAAACGCAGCAAAAACAATAGGGCCTTTGCCTTCAGCATGGGCTCCTTTGGAGCCTTCTGCCTTTGGAGCCTTCTGCCTTCTGCTCGGTCCCTAATAAAGCGGAAGAATAAACAAACGCAGCAAAAACAATAGGGCCTTTGCCTCTGGCATAGGTTCCTCTTTTGAGGGAGCCCTTGCCTTCTGCTCGGTCCCTAATTAAAGCTGCAAGCAGCATTGGGCGGGACCTCGCATCCACAGCCGTTGCCCCTTGCTTGTTGCTTGTTGTGGCCTGTAGCTTCAGCTGTACGTTTGTGGTTATGTGTGTGTTTTTCCACTGTTGATGGGGGAGGTTTGTGACCATCAAATAGTCAGAAAACGTGTACTTCCTGTTGCCAGTAGGTGGCGCAATGTGTAAGCCCAAATATTGACACATGGATGTGTGCAGGGCGGGACTGGAGCCATTTCTCAATTGCAAGGAAAGATCCTCAAATGGGCGGATTTGAAGGATGCTACATCATCGACCTCCGCCGAAGGACTGTTCCAATGTCAAGGATCCTCCCAAGTTTCACAAAGGACTGAGTCCTTCTTTCAGCGAAATTCGGAGGATGCGTGTGTGGATCCTCTGCGGGTATAAAATCCCCACAATGCTTTGCACACAATGCTTTGCTGGAGGTGAGGGCGGGGCCTCTTCAATGAATCCTGCGCCAGCAGAGCTCAGTAGGACTAATATAAATATGTAATTTATTTGGATTAATGTCTCCAGGAGTTTTTATTGTACAAGCGTGAAAAAAATATTGACAGAAACCTCATAATTTACACTTTCCACTGTGTTCACAGCCGAATTTGATTTTTTTTAAAATGACGGGATTTAGATAAAACATACCTGGCCTCACCTGTAAAAAGCACCTTTAGCATATTCAGTGAAAAGAAGGATTAACCCTCCCACTGCCAACTCTTCCCAAAACATCAGGACACATTTTATAGATAGCCATTTAATTGTCCAAATCAATTGAGCAGATGAAAGTGTTAATGTTTCATACAGTCATAAGACTTTACAGAAACAGATCAAAGGAATTCTAAAAACATCTTTTACAAAAATGTCATTTAGCCGACCTGATTTTTATTCTTTAAGTAGAATCCAGAGATATATTTTCCATAAAAATCACATGACTCTGAAAATGCAGCTTATATTTGTTCAAACTGTACAACAACATTAGAGAGTATCAAATTCCCACAGTACCCTGAAACCCCGTCAGTCCAAAGAGGGCTAATGACGCACACCTGTGGACACTTGCTAGCCTGTTCCAATGTGTGTTCACTGGATGCTAGGGAGGACTCTAGCCTTGCCTCTGCAGGATCCTTCCTTGGGAGGACCTGTCCTCCCAAGGAAGGATCCTTGCAATTGAGAAACACCATGGGATTCAATCCTATGAAGTTTGGGGAAAATTGGAGCATGTATGCTGGAGTTATAAACAACTTCCTGTGCTGTGGCGGTACACTTAGCGTGACGCCTGATATGTGAAAGTGTGATAAAGAATGCACCAGTGATTGGTCATGATAGTCTACATGAAATATAGACCACAGCATGTAAATTTTGGGGAAAGCAAAAAAAAGTGTGTGAAAAGATGTACTGGATGTTGCCAGTAGGTGGTGGTAATCAGTAGGTGGTGGTTGCCAGTGGGTGGTGGTAATCCCAAGTATAGACACATGTATACTGTCACAACCTTTAACCCACTCCAAAACGAATTACATTTAGCTCACAGAAAAACACATGGCACAGCTCATCAAAAACACAACTTTATTTCACTACAAACACACAACAGTCACCAGTGCTTGAACAAATGTACAGTCAACAATCTGCCATAGCTGGAACCTTCTCTCCCACATCACAAAGCACCTCTGTCACTGCACTAACTGGTACTTCGCCCTCTATCTGCTCCACATCCTCCAAATTTGTGGTCACGTCTCCCTCTTCTGCCACTGTCAGCATCCATATATCATCGTCATCTGCAGGTACACAAAAACAAAAGCACATTTACTACATGATAAGCACATTGTTGTAGACACACCCTAAGATATAACAGAAAGTGCTCATTTTCACATGTTCATATTATTAGTTTCATGTAAAATGCCACCTACATCTGCTCTTCACTGTACGATTATATGTAACCTATACTTTCATGTACAATATCTGAACAATGCTTAATTTCTATAAATTGGTATTAACAAATATCACCCATTGATCCAAAGCACACAACCAATACTGCAAGTTCACCAGTCAGTCACTCATACATTACAACTAGCTTAGGCTTCCTAGACTTCACACAAACACTATATCATATTGTTATGTCATTTTCACAAAAAGACACTTTCACAAAACACAGAAACTCCAAGACTTACCATCTAAATTCCAACTGTCCTTCCCCTGCAAGGCCACCACTTCCCTCTGCAGGTCCTCCACTTGCTGCTGCAGAGCGCCTTTCTTGTGGTCTGTCCTCCTGAGGGCACCCTTTAGCACAGCCACTTGTTTTCCATAAGCCCTAGTGCACCCGACTTGGTGCACCAGGGCCTGTAAAAGTTGGTTTGTAGTTTTCAAACACATGCCATACAGATGAGTTCTGGAAACCTCTGCATACTGCAAAATAAACAAAACCACAGTAAATATCAATCATGACAACACATAGTATACCATTTACATACGTGACTCTTGCACATGAATCTCTACACATCTACATATCAAGAAATCATACATGGAATACTTTGATACAACAAATAAGTCAATACCAAAGTCATCACAAATCCTAATACACATGTCCCACAACATAACAACACTTTTTCCAATAACACATGTATGATATATACATTCAGTATTGTATGTCACGTTCAGTCTACACTTTCGCACATTCATTAAAATATATGAACATCACCAATGTCATGACGTAAATGATAACCATCATAAATACTTCACCTACATCTCACTCAAACATATTTTCCAGTAACATTTCTGAACGGCTGACAATAACATCTAGCTTCTTATTACTTGTACAAAAGCAATCCCATCAATGTCATAATACAATTGCACCGCACGGTACATTTGTATTATGTTTTCTAAAGTCATGCCAAATGAACAAAATGTCAACACAAAGAATTCATTACACGTAGAAATTTTTCTGAATTAAGCATGTTTTGTTTTTTTTCACAATTGTGCGATCATATTTCAAAAACACACAGTTGCATATCATTTCACATTACCTATTCCTATAGTATTTATTCTTGTGAAATAATTGTACCCTAACCTCGCAAATGTCTTTAATCTCGGTCAGTCACAGCATGCAAAACACACACGCAAAAACATTCCCTTCATACTTACAGTCAGCAGCTGAGCTTGTTACCTTAGGCCCTCCACCTCCTCATCATCGACTATAGGATATTTCGCAGGGGAAGTACACGCCATCTTTTACTGAAAATCAATAGAGACATTTCAGCACTCGACACAAGCAAACCACACCAAATAGTTTCCAAAAACCACATATGACAAGGCTAGCCAGTGCTTCTAAAGACTCAATTCGTTTCAAAATTCAGCAATACCAGTGCACTATCATGGCCAACCCTGCAACACAACATTATAACATTTCTGCCAAATACAACTACACGTTTTATAAACACACAGACTGTAAAAACTAATCTTTATCTGCGTACTACCAACACAAAAAAACCCACGATAACACAATGTGTAAACACATTACAGATATAGAACTTCGGCCTACTTACTGATCGTTCTCAAATAAACACAGGATGTCACCAAAACAATAAATACACCACCGAAAGCATGACCCACCCACTTGTCACAATGATTGGCTAATACCTGCTGCCTCTCAATGATGATGTGGTTGATTCAACTATGCCTTCTATCTAAACCAATCCAACACAGTGTAACTAATGTACCGATGATTTACTACATATCGCCAATAACTCGACGTAACTGTAAAACACAGTGCAATATCGTTCCATTGAACGTATGTACGTTGCGCGTTACATCATGTCCTTTCTAAAATAAAGAATCATAAAAAGAATTCCATTCTGTCATGATTAATCACTTTACATGCTTGAACACTTATCTAATGTTTACTTTCACATCACATTGTATTTACTGTGCCTGCTCCACAACAAGTTACCACAACCACTACAATACATCAATGCTTAGCAGATGAAAGTTTTCCATTTTCATATGATATAACATGTTCTTCGCCAACATCAACAATTACCTACAGAAAACCCACATACACACTACCCTACATATCCCATAATGATTGTTACCTAATGTCCACATTCTCCTAACCCACAGACAAACGACAACATAAAATATATATACATGTATATGTATTTTATATGTATATACAAATGTATATACAAATGTAAGTATTTGTATATGTCAATATGCTTGCACAAACAACTAACAACTAACCTATACCAACCACACAAAGACTCATTATTCTCATATACATTGACAAACAACTAAGCATACACACATAAAACAGTACACATATCTTTCCAATACTTCATACAAATGGTAACATACAACCATAAAAACATGTACACACAAATGTGTCATAACCGTCAGAGCACCATTAACTGCCAGCACAAAAGTATTACTTTCATTCTTTCATGTTTCACTCCAGGTGAAAAAACCCTCAAGCACCACAACATTTACAATACATAAATACACGTAGCTAGAATTTTCACTGTGGTCCAGCTGAGTTACATTTATATTTGTATCACCAACAGTGCTGTTACAATAATATGCATTGCAGCTGTAATCTAATGAGCGCAGTTAATATGAAGCACACACCGTCGCCAGTACTACCTTATACCGCCGTTTACTCACCTGAAATACATGTACCTCAAAACAAATGCCACATGTTTTGTCTTGCAAATTATATATAGGTTTAGTCTATTCATCCTCACCGCGATTCCCCCCACAAGTACACCAATTGAACCGCAATGAATGACCACATTTAGCATGTCATTATAATGTGAATAGTGACGGGGTTAGGTCTTAAAGCTATCTCGGTGACTCCCCCTGCCTCGTCTGCCGAATGGGCAGTTGAAACTGGGGAGCCAAAGGCAATGCACAGGCCAGCGCCTGTCATCATAGTTCTCTCTGCTAAATTATTCCATTATCCTTTATTTGTGTGTCATTGGAGCTTCCCTGTTTATGGGGATAAGGATATTGACCTGCGGATTTTCTATAGTGTCTCTAATTGGCTTGTATGATTGGTCTAAATTGGTATTGTGTCAGCCCAGAATGGGAATGTGGTAAATACCTTAGATTTTGTGCAACTATATAGTTTTAGGTTGTAATGTTATTGACTTGCAGATTTTCTGTAGTGTCTCTAATTGGCTTGTATGATTGGTCTAAATTGGTATTGTTCCAGCCCAGAATGGGAATGTGGTAAATACTCAGATTTTGTGCAACTATGTGGTTTTAGGTTGAAATGAAGTCTAAATTTCAGGACACATTGTCAGTAGTGGACCTCAGGATCATTGAGTGTTTCGGCCAATATCACTAGACACTCTCTCCTAAGGAGGGCCCTGTCGAGGTTGATCACACCTCGGATGTGTCCTGTAGCCAATTGATGATTTTATGGAATTTGTTTGAGTTTGTAGGAGGATATCAAGATAGGTATTAATTATGTTTGTTAGAGGTAAGTATTGGTTTAAAGCAAGCCATGTGGCCCTAGGTGAGTATTAGAAGGGTGGGATTAGGTATGCATTTAATGAGCTTATGTTTGAGGTTAGGGGTTCCTGCGGTTAGGTTTAGGCCAAATAGGCCTGAAGAATGATCCAGGGCACTCTCTCCCTCTCTAAATCTCTAAATGCGGTGTAAATTAAAAGCGGTGTAAATTAAGAATCCCCTATACTAACAGTCTAAACCCCAGGTGTCCCCCCTCTGAAGAGACCAGGACCAGCCACGACAGGGCGTTGCCTTCCCGATCACCCCAAGGGCAGGAAGAACCGAGGCCAGCCGAGACAAAGCCCTGCCTCCACGGTCCCCCAAGGACCCCGTTCTACTCCCTAACATTCTCTGTGCCCCATACACCGCACTACCCCAAAGAATGTGGCTTTCTCTGTGTCCCATACACTGCACGACTACAGAGAATATTTGTGCCTATTCCTGTGTCCCACACACTGCTTGACCCCAGGAAATGGCTTAGACAAAGTTACAGCCCAATGAGTGCAATAAGCTCATCTGTAAAGGAATCTTTCACTAGGTGTATTGGCACTCTACTGTTGAAAATAGGGCCCAGGTCATTCTCACAGGAGTTTGTCTTACTCATGGTTTCAGGGAATTTTTTTTACCCAGAATTCCATTTTTGCATATTTAAACCACCAATAAACAGTTTTCTTTGAATAACTTTCGAACTAAAGCACCTAGGTATCTGGAAATAATGCCGACCTACCCAAAACTGGGCATGGCCGACCGAATGAGATCCCCGAGTTTCTACGACCCCAGGAAGTATCATAAAGTGCCAGAGATGCCTGAATGGGCAGAACTCTCCCCCGCCTGACTGGGCTGTGCATTCTACCTTCCCCCATCACTCGAGGAACTCGAGGGTAGGGGAAGGAGAGTGAAGTGAATCTGATCTTAGTTCTGTTTTTCTAGAGAAATCAAATATCTGTTTTTGTTTTTTTCTTTTCTTTTAGATCTTTATTTTGTGAAAATCTGTAAGACAGAGGAGGAGTAATGTCAATTGGAGTTTAAAGAGAGCCCGAATATTCCAAAGGCTCTGGCAGGTTAGGTGTTCAAGCTATCTCAGTGACTCCCCCTGGCTCATCCGCCGACTGGGCAGTTGAAATTGGGGAGCCAAAGGCAATGCACGGGCCGGCGCCTGTCATCGAAGCTCTCTCTCCTATATTACTCCAATATCCTTTATTTGTGTGTCATTGGAGCTTCCCTGTTTATGGGGATAAGGATATTGACTCGAAGATTTTCTGTAGTGTCTCTAATTGGCTTGTATGATTGGTCTAAATTGGTATGGTGTCAGCCCAGAATGGGAATGTGGTAAATACCTTAGATTTCGTGCAAGGGTTAGGGTTAGGGTTTTAGCATGAGAAGTTGGCCTTTTTTACTTGGCTTTACCTCAAGTTCAATGTCATTTCAACGCATTTGCTATGGTGGGCCTGCCATCCATTCATGTGTATTGGGGCCATTTTCTCAGTAAGCCAATATCGCAGTGCCAGTTTCCAAGTCTGCAGTCATTTGTGGTAGTTGCATTTTTGGGCAACAGGGGGCACTTGATCAAAAATTTGGAGGCCAGTATCTCAGTATCCTGCAGTTTTTAAGAAGAAGAAGAAGATTTTTTGTCACTGCAATAAATACAGTGAAATTTCGTTGTTGATGAGTCTGCCGGGGCTGATGGAGTTAAATGCCGAGCTGAAGTCAACAAACAGCATCCTGATATATGTGTTGGGGCTTTCAATGTGGCTGAGAGCGGTGTGGAGGGCGATGGAGATGACGTCGTCTGTTGATTTGATGGACCTGTAGGCGAATTGATGTTGATCAAAGCCAGGTGGGATGTGGGCCTTGACATGCTGTAACACCAGTCTCTCCATACATTTCATGATCACCGGTGTCAGGGCCACAGGCCGGTAATCATTCAACCCTGTGATGGCAGAGGATTTGGGCACAGGGATTATGGTGGCAATTTTCAGGCAGGTGGGGACTGTGGCTTGCTGCAGTGAATGGTTGAAGATGTTAGTGAATACTGCAGCAAGCTGGTGAGCACATGATTTCAGCACTCTCCCTGGTACTCCATCTGGTCCTGGTGCTTTCTTGGTGTCGATGCCACGCAGGACTCGCAGTACCTGATGTTGTTGGATGGTGGGGTGCTGGTCGTGCTCTGATGATGTCAGCTGTGTGTCCTCTGCCTGTCTGTTGTCCTCTTCAAAGTGGGAGAAAAAGGTGTTAAGCTGGTCTGGGAGAGAAGTGTCGGTGGAGCGGAGGGTGTTGTGGCATTGCCGGAGTTTTTTAGCAAAATATTCAATTTTCATTTCAAGATTTCAAAAGGCTGTAGCTTGAAAGTGGTGAGAGATAAAGACATACTGTAATGAGAAAAATATTCATTATGACCCAAAGTTTGTGATGGGAGTAAATTTATGAATTTAATTTGCATATTGTGACATCACTAGGTGGCGGCCGTATTGGATTATGTTACTCTCAGTAAAACTGAATTTTGAACATATTTACACCGTAGATTTTTTTTTTTTTTGGTTTTATTGTTTTGTTTTGTTTTTGCTATCTCATCCTCAAAATAAAGGAACAGGAATTAGTGAAAGGTAAAACAAACAGTACTAAAATGTAGTTTTCTAGTAGCCCATCAGCCAAGTAGCACAGAAGCCTAATCAGTCCATCTATCAAGATGGCATTGTTTGTAGTTTTTCACAAAAAACACACAAAAAGCACACTTGCACTCTCTCTCGGCTGCTAGTTACATTTTTATATATTTATATACACTTTGCACTTTCTGCATATACTCTGCATATATCTGTATATACTCTATATATACTGTAGATACTTTACATATAATATTTATCTCCGCTGCTATTTATATTCCATATACACTCTGCATACACTTTGCATTTACCCAACCGACAACAGCTGTTGAACTTACACACACCACAGTAACTAGTGCTGTTAGTAGTCATGTCTTCATGTGAATGTCTTAAATGTGTATATTTAGATTATAAATTTGTGTATAGATTTGTTTTGTCACACTGTCTTGTTAATAAGTGTTAGATGCAGCACCAAATAGGTCCTGGGGAAACGTAATTTCATCTCAACTGTGTACTCGTATATGGCTGAAATGACAATAAAATCCACTTGACTTGACTTGACAATGTGGTATCTCTCATTGCAAGGCACAGCACACAGACCTACTCCACACTGACTGCATCTGAACTGTGTCTGTGTGTCTAACTGCGGTGAGGCAAGATTATCGATGTCATGTGCTGCTTTGTGTGGACCGTCGTTACGCTTGCTATGCACGGATGCACCGTCACTTTCACTTTCGCCACTCAGCGACCGATCATCATCAGAGGGCAAATACTTCCCATCATAATCAGCAAGTAGCTGACTAAGTACTCCATCAAGGGTGACAAATCCTATCTGCATTTTGTGTGTTTTTGCTGTATTTCGCTCTCTATCTTTCTCTATCTGCGGCCTCGCACTCCGCTCCCTCTGACCCTGTCTGCTCACAGTGTTCACTCCGCTTGCTCCGCTCTGCGCCTCCTTCCATGTTTCAAACTCTTTTTTCTCAAACTTTTTGGATAGAAACACACACACAAATTACGACAGGATTGAAGCTGCACATGTCCACCGACTAGCGGTACAAAGTAGTAACAAGATTTGGCAGTATATTTGGCACTGTGGTCTGTTTCATTCAGCAATGTTGCTTGTCGCGATTTTGCGACTTTGACGCCTAGAGGGTTGAAGATCATTTAGGATTGTTTTAGCTGTTATCGTTACGTCATTACTCCACTTACTCCTCAATATGGTCCATATATATATTCTCCCTAAAGTTCACATGACTCTGAAAGTACATTTTTTAAAACTGAACAACAACATAAGAGAGTGTTAAAATTATCAGAGTACCCTGAAACCCCCTCAGTCTGCTGAGGGTTAATGACATTCACCTGGGGACACTTGTTAGCCTGTTCCAATGTGTGTTCACTGAATTAGAGGAAGTACTCTTGCCTTGCCTCTGCAGGATCCTTCCTTGGGAGGACTGGTCCTCCCAAGGAAGGATCCTTGACTTTGAGAGACACCCTGTAACTCCATACAGCCATATTTGGCCAAACAGGTCTTCAAGAAGGAAAGTGAGTCTTCAACAATTTCAAGAATGCTGGAGTGATGTTTAAGTTACTTCCTGTTGTGTGAGACAAAGGGGTCATGACTGTATCTCCATATAACCATATTTGGCCAAACAGGTCTCAGTCCTTCCCTAGCCTACTTAGTATTTTTAATAAATGGAGGGTCTGGAAGGTAAAAGTTGGCTGTTTTAGTCTATAGATACATAGAAAGTGGTCTTCAACAATCCCATGACTGCCGGAGACATATTTAAGTCACTTCCTGTTGTGTGACACAAAGGGGTCGTGACTCTATCTCCATACACCCATATTTGGCCAAACAGGTCTCAGTCATTCTCTAACCAACTTTGTATTTTTTAATAAATCAAGGGTCTCAAAGGTAAAGTTGGGTGTTTTACTCTATACATACTGAGAAAGTGGTCTTCAAAAATCCCATGAATGCTGTAGTCATATTTATGTCACTTCCTGTTGTGTGAGACAAAGGGGTCATGACTGTATCTCCATACACCCATATTTGGCCAATCAGGTCTCAGTCCTTCTGAAGCCAACTTTGTAGTTTTTAATAAATTAAGGGTCTCAAAGGTACAAGTTGGGTTTTTTACTCTATACATACTGAGAAAGTGGTCTTCAAAAATCCCATGAATGCTGTAGTCATATTTAAGTCATCTCCTGTTTTGTGAGACAGAGAAAGGGGTCATGACTGTATCTCCATACACCCATATTTGGCCAAACAGGTCTCAGTCATTCCCTAGCCTACTTTGTATTTTTAATAAATCAAGGGTCTGGAAGGTAAAAGTTGGGTGTTTTAGTCTTTAGATACTGAGAAAGTGGTCTTCAAAAATCCCATGAATGCAGTAGTCATATTTATGTCACTTCCTGTTGTGTGAGACAAAGAAAGGGGTCATGACTGAATCTCCATACACCCATCTTTGGCTAAACAGTTCTCAGTCCTTCTCTAGCCAACTTTGTATTTTTAATAAATGGAGGGTCTGAAAGGTAAAAGTTGGGTGTTTTAGTCTATAGATACGAAGAAAGTGGTCTTCAGCAATCTCATAAATACTGGAGTCATGTTTAGGTCACTATCTGTTGTGTGAGACAAAGGGTTCATGACTGTATCTCCATACACCCATATGTGGGCAAACAGGTTATAGTCATTCTCTAGCCTACTTTGTATTTTTTAATAAATCAAGGGTCTCAACGGTAAAAGTTGGGTGTTTTAGTCTATAGATACTGAGAAAGTGGTCTTCAACAATCGCATGAATGCTGGAATCTTATTTATGTCACTTCCTGTTGTGTGAGACAAAGGGGTCATGACTGTATCGCCATACACACATCTTTGGCCAAACGGGTTTCAGTCCTTCTCTAGCTTACTTTGTATTTTTAATAAATGGAGGGACTGGAATGTAAAAGTTGGGTGTTTTAGTCTTTAGATACGAAGAAAGTGGTCTTCAGCAATCGCATGAATGCTGGAGTCATATTTAAGTCAACTCCTGTTGTGTGAGACAAAGGGGTCATGACTGTACGTCCATACACCCATATTTGGCCAAACAGGTTTCAGTCATTCTCTAGCCAAGTTTGTATTTTTAATAAATAAAGGGTCTCAAAGGTAAAAGTTGGTTGTTTTAGTCTATAGATATATAGAAAGTGGTCTTCTAAAATCCCATTAATGCCAGAGAAATATTTAAGTCACTTCCTGTTGTGTGAGACAAAGGGGTCATGACTGTATCTCCATACACCCATATTTGGCCAAACAGGTCTCAGTCATTCTCCAGCCAACTTTGTATTTTTAATAAAGAAGGGGTCTCAAAGGTATAAGTTGGGTGTTTTAGTCTTCAGATACTGAGAAAGTGGTCTTCAAAAATCCCATGAATGCCGGAGCCATATTTAAGTCACTATCTGTTGTGTAAGACAACGGGGTCATGACCGTATCTCCATACACCCATATTTGGCCAAACAGGTCTCAGTCCTTCTCTAGCCAACTTTATATGTTTTAATAAATCAAGGGTCTGAAAGGTAAAAGTTGGGTTTTTTACACTATACATACTGAGAAAGTGGTCTTCAAAAATCCCATGAATGCTGAAGTCATATTTAAGTCACTTCCTGTTTTTTGAGATAAAGGGGTCATGACTGTATCTTCATGAACCCATATTTGGCCAAACAGGTCTCAGTCATTCCCTAGCCTATGTCGGTGAAGGTTCTCAGTCATCCAGGTCATGTTAATGCTAAGTGTTATATCGTAGGCAACTGGACTTGCTTGTGCTTCTTGAAGACGTTTCGCCACTCATTCAAGAAGCTTCTTCAGTTCTAACCGACTGGTAAAGAGTTGCAGGCTTTTAAACTCTGTGTGGTTGGGAACCCAGGCAGTGTCGGTAGGGTCACATGTGAGCTCTTAGTTTCAGAGTCGTTAGGTTCACAATCTGAGTCGTTAGCTCACCTCACCATCATGTGAGTCGTTAGGCTCAGGTGGGACCAGGTGTGAATGGGTGCGAAGTGGTCTGGGGAGGGATCCCAGGACTGCATTGTAGGTGGGTGATAAGTGGTGTTGGAGGCCACCTCCTCTGTTTAACAATGGTCATTCCAGTTTGACATAGATGTCTTCTTTTACACCTCTTTCAAACCATCTTTCCTCCCTGGCCAAGGTATGCACATTGCTGTCCTCAAAAGAGTGTCCCTAGAACTGAAGAAGCTTCTTGGATGAGAGGCGCAAAGTCTTCAAGAAACACAAGCAAGTCCAGTTGCCTACGATATAGCACTTAGCATTCTCTAGCCTACTTTGTGTTTTTAATAAATCAAGGGTCTCAAAGGTAAAAGTTGGGTGTTTTAGTCTATTAGATACTAAGAAAGTGGTCTTGAACAATCCCATGACTGCCGGAAACATATTTAAGTCACTTCCTGTTGTGTGAGACAAAGGGGTCGTGACTGTATCTCCATACACCCATATTTGGCCAAACAGGTCTCAATCCTTCTCTAGCCAACTTTGTATTTTTTAATAAATCAAGGGTCTCAAAGGTAAAAGTTGGGTGTTTTACTCTATACATACTGAAAAAGCGGTCTTCAAAAATCCCATGAATGCTGTAGTCATATTTAAGTCATCTCCTGTTGTGTGAGACAAAGTGGTCATGGCTGTATCTCCATACACCCATATTTGGCCAAACAGGTCTCTGTCCTTCTGTAGCCAACTTTGTAGTTTTTAAAAAATCAAGGGTCTCAAAGGTAAAAGTTGGGTGTTTTAGTCTATAGATACTGAGAAAGTGGTCTTCAACAATCCCATGAATGCCGGAGACATATTTAAGTCACTTCCTGTTGTGTGAGACTAAGGGGTCGTGACTCTATCTCCATACACCCATATTTGGCCAAACAGGTCTCAGTCCTTCTGTAGCCAACTTTGTAGTTTTTAATAAATCAAGGGTCTCAAGGGTAAAAGTTGGGTTTTTTACTCTATACATACTGAGAAAGTGGTCTTCAAAAATCCCATGAATGCTGTAGTCATATTTAAGTCACTTCCTGTTTTGTGAGACAAAGGGGTCATGACTGTATCTCCATGAACCCATATTTGGCCAAAGAGGTCTCAGTCATTCCCTAGCCAACTTTGTATTTTTAATAAATCAAGGGTCTCAAAGGTCAAAGTTGGGTGATTTAGTACTTAGATACTGAGAAAGTGGTCTTCAGCAATCTCATGAATGCCGGAGTCATGTTTAAGTTACTTCCTGTTGTGTGAAACAAAGGGGTCATGATTGTATCTCCATAGGTCTTAGTCATTCCCCAGCCTACTTTGTATTTTTAATAACTCAAGGGTCTCAAGGGTAAAAATTGGGTGTTTTAGTCTTTAGACACTGAGAAAGTGGTCTTCAAAAATCCCATGAATGCAGTAGTCATATTTATGTCACTTCCTGTTGTGTGAGACAAAGAAAGGGGTTATGACTGGTATCTCCATACACCCATATTTGGCCAAACAGGTCTCAGTCCTTCTGTAGCCAACTTTGAAGTTTTTAATAAATCAAGGGTCTCAAAGGTAAAAGTTGGGTTTTTTATTCTATACATACTGAGAAAGTGGCCTTCAAAAATCCCATGAATGCTGTAGTCAAATTTAAGTCACTTCCTGTTTTGTGAGATAAAGGGGTCATGACTCTATCTCCATATACCCATATTTGGCCAAACAGGTCTCAGTCATTATCTAGCTTACTTTGTATTTTTAATAAATCAAGGGTCTGGAAGGTTAAAGTTGGGTGTTTTAGTCTATAGATATATAGAAAGTGGTCTTCTAAAATCCCATGAATGCCAGACAAATATTTAAGTCACGTCGTGGTGTGTGAGACAAAGGGGTCATGACTGTATCTCCATGAACCCATATTTGGCCAAACAGGTCTCAGACATTCCCTAACCTACTTTGTATTTTCAATAAATCAAAGGTCTCAAAGGTAAAAGTTGGGTGTTTTAGTATTTAGATACTGAGAAAGTGGTCTTCAAAAATCCCATGAATGCAGGAGTCATGTTTAAGTTACTTCCTGTTGTGTGAGACAAAGGGGTCATGGCTGTATCTCCAAATACCCATATTTGGCCAAACACGTCTCAGTCATTCCCTAGCCTACTTTGTATTTTTAATAACTCAAGGGTCTCAAGGGTAAAAGTTGGGTGTTTTAGTATTTAGATACTGAGAAAGTGGTCTTCAAAAATCCCATAAATGCAGTAGTCATATTTATGTCACTTCCTGTTGTGTGAGACAAAGAAATGGGTCATGACTGAATCTCCATACACCCATCTTTGGCTAAACAGGTCTTAGTCCTTCCCTAGCCTACTTTGTATTTTTAATAAATGGAGGGTCTGGAAGGTAAAAGTTGGGTGTTTTAGTCTTCAGATACTGAGAAAGTGATCTTCACCAATCTCATGAATGCTGGAGTCATATTTAAGTCACTTCCTGTTGTGTGAGACAAAGGGGTCATGACTGTATCTCCATACACCCATATTTGGCAAACAGGTGTCAGTCCTTTACTAACCTACTTTGTATTTTTAATAAATCAAGGGTCTCAAAGGTAAAAGTTGGGTGTTTTAGTCTTTAGATACTGAGAAAGTGGTCTACAACAATCTCATGAATGCTGGAGTCATATTTAAGTCACCTCCTGTTGTGTGAGATAAAGGGGTCATGTATGTATCTCCATACACCCATATTTGGCCAAACAGGTCTCAGTCCTTCTGTATCCAACTTTGTAGTTTTTAATAAATCAAGGGTCTCAAAGGTAAAATTTGGGTGTTTTACTCAATACATACTGAGAATGTGGTCTTCAAAAATCCCATGAATGCTGTAGTCATATTTAAGTCACTTCCTGTTTTCTGAGATAAAGGGGTCATGACTGTATCTCCATGATCCCATATTTGGCCAAACAGGTCTCAGTCATTCCCTAGCCTACATTGTATTTTTCATAAATGGAGGGTCTGGAAGGTAAAAGTCAGGTGTTTTAGTCTACAGATACTGAGAAAGTTGTCTTCAAAAATCCCTTGACTGCTGGAGTCATATTTATGTCACTTCCTGTTGTGTGAGACAAAGCAGTCATGACTGTCTCTCCATACAACCATCTTTGGCCAAACAGGTCTCAGTACTTCCGTAGCCAAGTTTGTATTTGTAATAAATAAGCGGTCTGAAAGGTACAAGTTAGGTGTTTTATCTATCAGATTCTGAGAATGTGGTGTTCAACGATGGCATGAATGCTGAAGACATATGTAAGTCACTTCCTGTTGTGTGAGACAACAGGGGTCATGACTGTATCTCCATACACCCATATTTGGCCAAACAGGTCTCAGTCCTTCTCTAGCCTACTTTGTATTTTTTATAAATCAAGGGTCTCAAAGGTAAAGGTTGGGTGTGTTAGTCTTTAAATACTGAGAAAGTGGTATTCAACAATCTCATGAATGCTGGAGTCATTTTTCAGTCACTTGCTGTTGTGTGAGACAAAGGGGTCATGACTCTATCTCCATACACCCATATTTGGCCAAACAGGTCTCAGTCATTGTTTCACCTACTTTGTATTTTTAATAAATCAAGGGTCTGAAAGGTAAAAGTTCGGCATTTTAGTCTTTAGATACTGAGAAAGTGGTCTTCAAAAATCCCTTGAATGCTGAAGTCATATTTATGTCACTTCCTGTTGTGTGAGACAAAGGGCTCATGACTGTATCTCCATACACCCATATTTGGCCAAACAGGTCTCAGTCATTCTCTAGCCAAATTTGTGTTTTTAATAAATCAAGGGTCTGAAAGGTAAAAGTTGGGTGTTTTAGTCTTTTGATACTGAGAAAGTGGTCTTCAAAAATCCCATGAATGCTGGAGTCATGTTTATGTCACGTCCTTCTGTGTGAGACAAAGAAAGGGGTCATGACTATCTCCATACACCCATATTTGGCCAAACAGGTCTCAGTCCTTCTTTAGCCATCTTTGTATCATTAATAAATCAAGGGTCTGGAAGGTACAAGTTGGGTGTTTTAGCTTTTAGATACTGAGAAAGTGGTCTTCAACAATCTCATGAATGCTGGAGTCATATTTCAGTCACTTGCTGTTTTGTGAGATAAAGGGGTCATGACTGTATCTCCATACACCCATATTTGGCCAAACAGGTCTCAGTCCTTCTCTAGCCTACTTTGTATTTTTTATAAATCAAGGATCTGGAAGGTAAAAGTTGGGTGTTTTAGTCTATAGATACTGAGAAAGTGGTTTTCTAAAATCCCATGAATGCCAGAGAAATATTTAAGTCACGTCGTGTTGTGTGAGACAAAGGGGTCATGACTCTATCTCCATACACCCATATTTGGCCAAACATGTGTGAGTCATTCTCCAGCCAACTTTGTATTTTCAATAAAGAAAGCGTTTCAAAGGTAAAAGTTGGGTGTTTCAGCCTTGAGATACTGAGAAAGTGGTCTTCAAAAATCCCATGAATTCTGGAGTCATATTTAAGTCACTTCCTGTTGTGTGAGACAAAGGGGTCATGACTGTTTCTCCATACACCCATATTTGGCCAAACAGGTCTCAGTCCTTCACTAGCCTACTTTTCATTTTTAATAAATGGAGGGTCTGAAAGGTAAAAGTTGGGTGTTTTAGTCTATAGATACTGAGAAAGTGGTCACCTATCTTTGGCCAAACAGGTCTCAGTCATTATTTAGCCGTCTCTGTATTTTTAATAAATAAAGGTCTCAAAGGTAAAATACATCCACAAAACTTACCTGCAACTTGCTTACCTCTCTCTATCCTCGCCTTCTCCTGGAACTGGCTCCTGACCCCTCTCTGACCTAACCTCACCCAGTGGAGACGCCTAAACCTCACCTCACTGCAGGAACTCATCATCTCAACCATAAGCTCATCGAAATGCTTACCTCATCCCAACCTTATCATACTCACCTAGGGCCATATGGCTTGCTTTAAGCCAATATTTACCTCTAACAAGACTGTTGGACTCCGGATACATGAAATTGGGTGGCTTGGTCAAGGTCCCAAGTCTCTGGCTTGCTTTGTTGAGGATCAGTCAAAAACTGATCCTGGTTATTACTCCTATACGCTAACCCCTGACTTATATGGTAATTTTCCCATCTCGCTATCTCACTTCCCTGAGGAACATGAATTTTATGATTTTGCACGTTTTCCTGACATTACAATGACCTGGACAAATGACAATATTCACGGACATGCTTTTAGCATTATTTATTTTACGTTTAACATTTTAAAACATTATTTTACTTTCAACATTTGTAAACATTATTTACTTTACTTTTGACATTTGTAAAAAAAAACATTTATTTCACTTTTAACATGTTTCATTTTTTTTCATATTCTTAAACAATCTGTGCAAATAAACACATAAACAAAAATTGAGTCCCATTGTTTATGGTGTGGACGGAGGGGAAAGGGTGTGCTCGGTCACGATAGTGGAAGCACTGCTCTGGCTCACAGGTGAGCCAAGGGGTGTGAAGTATAGGGAGGATGGTGTCCCCTGGTCCGGTGATTCACAAGCAGTAAAATACTCTGCCTGGGAACTCACCGGACCAGGGGAACCACCCTCCCCATCTTCACTAGTGCAGAATGTCGGGAAGAGGTTCCGCGGTCCTGGCCTGGACGGACCTGGTGCTTCTTCAGGGCCATCAGGGTGTGTGGGTGCAGAGGGACCAGCCGCAAACACACTGGCGGGATTCGGCAGGTACTTGCAGGTGCACAGCAGGCCACCTGCTGAGCACACAGGGCACGGGTCTCGGCTGGTTGGGTCCTGACCTGATGCTGAGGGACCGGCCATGCCAAGGAATAGAGGCAAAAACTTGCAGTGCTGGGGGACCCTGCTGCACAGAATGCAGGGCGCTCCCCAGGGGAAGTCCTGGAAAACAGGACCAGCCTGCTCCTGATCCTCCACAGACAACAGGGATGCGGAGGAGGGGTTTCCAGGTCTTGCATGGAAATCAGCGATCCCTGCTGCCTTTGGAGCAGAGGGACCAGCCTCCTCCTCATCCTCCATGGGGGAGGAGTAACCAGAGGAGGGGGTCCCAAAAACGACATCTAGCCCTGCTCCAGGGGCAGCCAGGGATATTCCCAAGGGCCCGGCGACCTCATCATCGGGGGTGGCGGAATCTTGGACCGCAGGTCCTTCTCCAGGGGCAGCCAGGGATATTCCCGAGGGCCAGGCGACCTCATCATCGGGGGTGGCGGAATCTTGGACCGCAGGTCCTTCTCCAGGGGCAGCCAGGGATATTCCCGAGGGCCCAGCGACCTCATCATCGAGGGTGACGGTATATTGGCCTGCTGTCCTGCAGGGGCAGGCGGGACAGGTGCAGCCGGGAGAGGGGGGAAAGGGCCAACGACAGGGCGATCATCCGCTTCCTCGTCATAGTCATCATTGTCCTCGGAGTTGACATACAGGAAAAGCACTCTGTTGGCATCTTGCTCCCAAAAAAAGGTCTCACACACCATTTTCACATTGAAATCTGAAATTGTTTAAATTAACATATGTAAATAAATTAATTATAGAGTGTGATCTAGACCTACTCTATATGTAAAGTGTCTTGAGACAACTTTGTTGTGAATTTGTGCTATATAAATAATATTGACTTGACTTCACTTAAAAATTGTATTGTACATTCAAACACAGATAAGTTAATAAAAGTCTCCATAAATATAATTAATTCCATACAGTTAGCTAAAATACCAATAATTTACATGCAACTACCTTAACAAGCTATCAGTTAGCAGTAAAATTTGGATGTCTTATCTCTCCAATGTCCAGATGTAGAATGAGCTCTTCCTTCCGACGTGTGTAACGTGTGTAAAGCAACCTTGTATTTTCTTACACTTTTTGTCTGTGACACTTAAATTTTCACTACTCCCATTAAAATCTGTTAAGCCCAAAGGTCCCCCAATTGGGGGACTCTCGGGCTCAGACATCACCACTTAGCATACAAAGAATGGAACAGTGAAAGAATAGTGATGTTGCACATCAAATTAAACAGCGGAACTTGGGCTACAAGGCTATACAAACTGCTTTTACAAGCTCCAAACACAACTCAAAAAACAGCTAAATGAATGACTACATGTCAGCACCGATGCGTCAACCCACTCGCCACATTTCTGGCTACAGCTCCACGACATGAAGATTCATAACACACAACATATACCTCAAATGAAAGCTGAGAGTCTACACTTTCCGCACATATGCACCAAAGCACTCTACACCGAAGCATGTGAGAGACAGAGGCCAAAGAATAACAACAACAGACAAACGATAGTTATAACATCTCTCTTACCTTTGTTGTTTTGCCGTGAAAAGTTTATTTTACTGGTAAATCCACTCTCATTCCTGTTAGATCCACTCCTTGTGTTGCATTTAAATGTGACCGGGCATTTCTGACGGACTTTAGGACCCGGGGGCAAGCATTACAATCTCCCCTCCCCCACGACGGCCTTCTGCTGATTCTGATTGGCTGACAGTGCTGTCAATCTATTTCTGGTGGGTATAGCTTTATTCTGTTGGCTCTAACGAATCAAATGAGGTGTCATTCACTCAAATCGACCAATCCGTTGCGGAGATAGAGCTCTGGGTACCTACCGGTATAGTGGACAACCCAACCTGCTGTATCTGAGTTCAGCAGTCTGTAACTGTGTGTGGTCTCTCTTGGGATGAATGAAACAGTTGTTTTTGGATGCATTGAGCACAATTAGTCATAAAACAATGAAATATATGGTCTTGTACATGATAAAAATCAAATGGCACACATGGTGCCAAATTGTGCCAAACTGGCCATTTTGGAGATCTCGCCTGAACTGTCTGTGCTAAAACCTCTCTGATTTTCTTCTGCTTCACTTTATCAGAATCAAACTTTGCACACATAATGTCCACATATTGTTCTATGATTTGAAAGAGGATTAGAGCTACAGCTGCATCATTTTCAAAGGGATACTCATCCTTTTTTTCTAGGCGAACCTGACATGTTTTCATATGTGCTGTGTTCCATCTTCACTCACTCTTCACCAGTAACATTTTCACATCTTAACAAATCTCACAAGTGTTCCCTTTACTATAAAACCAAAAGAATTCAAATAGACCTTGTGGTTGCAGAGATAT
Organism: Cephalopholis sonnerati; assembly: GCA_019142605.1. Classification (NCBI taxonomy): domain Eukaryota; kingdom Metazoa; phylum Chordata; class Actinopteri; order Perciformes; family Serranidae; genus Cephalopholis; species Cephalopholis sonnerati. Next base: position 79,082 of record JAGQAX010000005.1, on the reverse strand, counting down.
ACTCATTTAATTATAGGTATACAATTTCGAGTAGAGGCCTATAAAATAGGCTAAGGGCTTAACAGGTTAACTTACATGGAAATTTTAATTTGGCCATAACTTGTGAACCATACTAAGCACCATTTGCGTGTCTTACAATAAATGATGTCATTTGCTTTTTTTCTAAGACAGAGGGGTAATAAATACAATTGATTGGTTATATAAATTCATTTGGAAATGAAAATGTTAAAAATATTTCATTACATTTCATTAAATTCATTGGTTACTTTTTAAAAAATGGTTCCATATTTTCATTTATATTCATTCATCAATTAAGGAATTTTAGGGTTATTCAATTCAATTCAATTCAATTCAATTCTTTTATTGTCCCCTCAGGGAAATTTGTTGTGCAGCAAGAGTTCACATGAAAAACATACAACAATACAAGAAGACAGGGGTGGGGCGAGGGGGCACATCACCCCCAACAACAACAATAATACAAACCATGAGATAAAAACAACATACTGGTTCAAGGGAATGGAAATTTCATATCTATCATATAAAAATATATAAAAAAGATATATAAAAAATGCAAGAGTGCCTAAGTGCAGATGTGCAAAAAAAAGTGCCATGGTAGTGCAGGACTACAAACAAGGTGCTAGTTGCTATTGAGCATATCTATAGCACTTGGTTAAAAACAAGTAACATAATGATCTCCTCTCCTCAGACCACTGGCTCCATCTCATGGAACAAGGAAGAGGAGGACCAGGTGCCTGAAGAGTACACACCTATGGTATGATTTTGAATAGTTTACACTCAAGGACTCTTTAGTCTGGTCTCAGTGATCATAGGGACTGTCCAGAATGCCCCTGCCTGGCAGAGTTTACTCTTGCCTTACCAAACAAGAGTAAACTCTACCAGGCAGAGCCCATCTGGACAGTCCCTATGATCACTGAGTAACACAAGCCTCCGCGCCACGTCAAGGCAGAGTCCATGTGGAGGAATTTTTTTTTAATTAGTTTTCCTAAACCTTATCTAATCTAATCCTATGCCTACTCTAACCTATTCTTAACCTATGCTTATCTAATCTTATCCTTTTTGGGGTTTTTTTTTGTTTTCCCTTCCAGTACCATGATCCTGACCCCCACCAGTACCCAGGTACCGCCTCAATCTCTAAGACCATTGCCTGCACCTACACCCAGGACATCCAGGTTAAATAGGGGTGTGTCCTTAAAGATGGACTGGCTTTCTCAGCCAGCTGGGAAATAAGCATCTGTTGGAAGCATGCAGCAGATCCCACAGTGAGACCCTGGTGGCCACCCTGGTCCTTTAAATCCAGCCGGGGGGCTCTCAGTCAAGACCCAGTAGCTCTTCTCAGCAGGCTGGGAAATAAGGGGCTAGTTGATCCATCCAGCAGCTTCCATAGCCAGTCTCTGGTGGCCAACATGGCCCTCAAACCCCAGCTGGGGTGTCTCCTGGCTGGGTTTAGAACTCCAGCCCACTCACCCCCCCCCTTGCAAGAGCCTTACCCCCGCCAAGACCCAGTAGCCCCTCTCCCCATACACCACCAGCTCACTCGCCCCCCCCCCCCTTGCAAGAGCCTGACCCCCACCAGTACCCAGGTACCCCCTCAATCTCTAAGACCATTGCCTGCATCTACACCCAGCACATCCAGGTTAAATAGGGGTGTGTCCTCAAAGATGGACTGGCTTTCTCAGCCAGCTGGGAAATAAGCATCTGCTGGAAGCATGCAGCAGATCCCACAGTGAGACACTGGTGGTCACCCTGGCCCTTTAAACCCAGCCGGAGGGCTCTCAGTCAAGACCCAGTAGCTCTTCTCAGCAGGCTGGGAAATATGGGACTGGTGGACCCATCCAGCAGCTTCCATAGCCAGTCTCTGGTGGCCAACATGGCCCTCAAACCCCAGCTGGGGTGTCTCCTGGCTGGGGTTAGAACTCCAGCCCACTCACCCCCCCTTGCAAGAGCCTGACCCCCGCCAAGACCCAGTAGCCCCTCTCCCCATACACCTCCAGCTCACTCACCCCCCCTCGCAAGAGCCTTACCCCCGCCAAGACCCAGTAGCCCCTTTCCCCATACACCTCCAGCTCACTCAGCCCCCCTTGTAAGAGCCTGACCCCTGCCAAGACCCAGGAACCCTCTCCCCCTCCATCTCCACGGCCTGTGGACCAGCTCCGGGAAGAGAGAGACAAATTGAGCCCATCTGACTTCCAGCTCCAGACCACCCCCTACCCTAGCCCACCCAACCCGCCTTCCATGCACCTTACCCCCGCCAGGCACAGGGACACTCTCCCCCTCCACCTCCAGGACCTTTACCTCCAGCACTACCACCTCCAACCACTCCTGTCAGAACCTGCTATAAACACAGATTATAGCAGCTTTTGACAATGAGCATATCTCTGGAACCGTAACTCGTAGAGACCAGCCGAGGGCACCGTTGGACTCCGGGTACATGAGATTGGGTGGCTTGGTCAAGGTCCCAAGTCTCTAGCTTGCTTCGTTGAGGATCAGTCAAAAACTGATCCTGTTTATTACTCCTATGCCCTAATCCTAGACTTCATTACTGTGCCTAATCCTAATTTGAATTTTTGTTGTTTTTTGTTTATGCCTACCCCAGTCCCCTTTCCCTAACCCTAACCACCACCCCTGTGCATTAAGAGGTTAAAAAACATTGGTTTGGGAAGCTTTATTAAAAAACACACAGAGACAAACAAAAATTCATGATTTATCTCATATCTGATTAATTTATATTAAAAAACATATAACATACAATATTTCATTTTTTATTTCATATCTTATTATTTTATTAAAAAACACATTGAAAAAATACAGGTTTGGAAAGCTTTATTAAAAAACCACATAGAGACAAACAAAAATTCATGATTTATTTCATATCTGATTAATTTATATTTAAAAAAAACACACCTATAATGTACAATATCTCATTATTTATTTCATATCTTATTCCATCCATCCATTTTCTAACCGCTTATCCTCTTGAGGGTCGCGCGGGGGGCTGGAGCCTATCCCAGCTGACATTGGGTGAGAGGCAGGGTACACCCTGGACAGGTCGCCAGACTATCACAGGGCTCATATCTTATTAATTTATTTAAAAAAAAAACACACATAAAACCCACAAGAATATTAATTAATTAAAACACACACTTAAATAAACGATACAATGTTAATTTACTTACCTGAACACACAATTCCTGAAAAAAAAAAGGGAGATTGGGGTTTAAAATGAAGTCATTACCCTTTAAACATTGGATTTTATGAAAAAAAAGGGATCAAAATTTTTGCTACCTACCTATAATTAATTAAAAAAATATATTAATGTACTTACCTTTAATACTTTTCTATGTAGTGATGGTTTTCCGGAGTCCGGGAGGAGGTACCTCTCTCACACACAGAGGAGGTGCACAGGTTGTTTCTCCTCATTCCTGCTCTGACCTGTGGACAGTAAAGACCTGTCTCACTCTCAGTCAGCTAGCATTGGAAATTTAGCATTTTTGAGCATTTTTACCTTGTTTTCAGCATCCTTTGGCCTGAAGAAGACCCTGAGCGGCCGGAACGTTGCCGTTTGCACGCTTGATTTCATTGTTTTTTTCCATTTCTTTCACCTAAAATCATAATCTTTATTTGACACACATTTTCTTTTACTCTTTTCATTTTTTCTTACCTTTTATTTCATTTTATTCCTCATTTATTTACAATTACTCACAAACAACAACAATAAAAAAATATACAATCAGTTCAACAATTTACACTTACCTTCTGTTCACTTGCCTTGGATCCTCTGTCGTCCCTGTGCGAGCAGGGACCTGCTCAAGTGTGCATAAGCACCTGCATTCACACCTACACAAAACAAAAACCACATAAATACATCAATAAACAAACACTCATAATTACATACTTACCAAATACAACCATAAAACCTACCTCAAAAACCTACATTCTTACCTGTATACACATAACCTGGAAATAAATTTTACACATTAAAGGACCAATTCACCAAAAAAATAATACTTACCTTCCACTATTCCTCAATAAATAACATAAATAAATAAATACTCTAAAATCAGCTTACCCATACATACTCACCTCCGGATCAATTTATTCATACACAACAACAACAATAAAAACCTATAAATACAAACACACTTTGATATTATTTACTTACCTGGAATCCTCTGCCATCTCGGTACGAGCAGTGACCTGCTCCAGTGGGCATAAGCACCTGCATCTACACCCACACAGAAAAAAAACACACAAACACATCAATAAACAAACATTCATTATTCATGGTATTTATTTATAAGTATTATTTATTTTTTGACAATGTATTGTCAAAATTGGTACAGTTTTTCTTTTATTAACTTTTTACCAATATGACTTAACAAAATTAGATGTCTTTCTGTATTTATTTATTGATGAATTCATGTAGTGCTATTATTTATGCATTCATTTATTGAGAGTATTTATTGCTGTAATTATTTATTGATGTATTTATGTAGTGATATTATTTATGTATTTGCTTATTGATAGTATTTATTGATGAATTTATTTATTGACGTGTTTATGTATTTTTTGTTGATGTATTTATTTATTGACAGTATTTATTGATATATTTATTTAGTGATAGTATTTATGTATTTCTATATTTACTGATGGTATTTCTTGATATATTTATTTGTATGTATTATTTATTTACAAAGGAAAATATACTTTTCTGGCAATAAAACAAGCTTATATTGTGGGTCACAACAGAATAAAACTGAGGCTGTTGTTTGGCCTTTTGGCCAATAGATGGAGCCAAATGCTAAGGATTGACATCTGGCAGAGAGCCAGCAATGTGCCTGTGGAGACAGCTCACAAGAGAACCATGACTGACAAACACTATTAGTATGCTTTGTTCCAAGTATCCAGCATTGTTAGAGAGCAGAAACGACCTGCATTTTCATATTTTTGTACAATGTATTGTCAACATGTTGCAATATACCAAGGGTATTTTGATATAAATCAGAAATAAATATCCATACTTGCTGTGAAGGAAAAAAAAAAAAAGAAAACAGTAAAGAAAGAGAAAGCCCAAGATAGGGAAAAGAAAAAATTAGCAGCCTAGCACCATCTGGCTGTTCAAAATCTGGCAGCTTTCTGAGCAAAGTCAAAGGTCAAATATTGAAAAATGCATGCAAAATGAAAAACTGGCCATAACTCCAGAACCGTAAGTCGTAAAGACTCAGGAGTGGTAGCGTTGGACTCGCAGGGGCCACAAATGGGACGGTAGGTCAGAGTCCGGTGCCTCTATCGACCACAGAACCATGTCCAATTGTTCATGTCAGAATTCTAGCAGTTTGTGAGAGGGGCCTGACAGTGCTTAATTGTTTGTGCACTCTGATTGACTAAGAGGGTGCATGATCAATGCATGCTGCTGCATGGGCTGAGACTCTGCAAAGGGAGTTGGAAGATCTACAAGTAAGACTCTGTTCCATTAGTTCTTCAAAAACTCGACATTTTTAGCATATTTTGTGTGTCTTGATGCATTTTTATGTGAAATTAGACTGATTCTATTGCATTTCTGCCTTGAGGTTGGTCAACAGCGATTGAGATACTGTTTAGGACTGTGTTATATATTGCGTGAGAGAGTCAGTTATCCCTTGTCTCTTTTCCCTGTTTATTTGGCTTAGTTATCAGCAGAGATGGCAAAAGTATTCACATTCTTTAGTTAAGTAGAAGTACAGATAGTTGTGTAAAAAAAGACTCTGGTAAAAGTAGAAGTACTGATTCAACTCCTTTACTTAAGTAAAAGTAAGAAAGTACAGGTTCTGAAATGTACTTAAGTACAAAAGTAAAAAGTAAAAATGAATTTTTAACTTCAATGATACACAATGCCTCTTTTGATAACTCTGGTCTGCACACTAAAAAAGATTGTTTTCCTCTTTTGTTAACAAATCTGCACAGTGCTGGTGCAGGGAAAAAAAAATCACTGGACACAGTTTAGTTTCACTGCAAGCCAAATTTCAGACAGAATAATTTTTTTCAATTTTTACAACTTTTGGTACTCTCAGTACTATACTTGATGCACATTATAACAGAAATGTATGACACTTTATGTAGAAAAACTAGCAAAGTATTACCAACCATACTTCATGCCAATGCGCAACTCAGTTTTCCATTTCAGCAACAGATTGAAACATTACAATCAACATGGAAACTTCAAGTCTAATCAAGTCTTTTCTTTTGTTAGAAATTCACTCATCTCTACAAACTGTACACTCACTCAGTGCCTTCTCTCCGCAGTTGACTTCCTCTCTCTGTGTTATTTTACGTCTTTACGTCATGTCGTCATCCGTAGAGGTTGAAACAAGTAACAATCCAGTTTTGAGAATGTAAGGAGTAGAAAGTACAGATATTTGAGTACAAATGTAGGGAGTAAAAGTAAAAAGTCGTCAGAAAAATAAATACTCAAGTAAAGTACAGAAACCTGAAAAATCTACTTAAGTACAGTAACAAAGTATTTTTCCTTTGTTACTTCCCACCTCTGGCTATCAGTCAATATGCAGAGTCTATCCAATAGGCACTTTTAAATTTAAAAAAATGTTTTCATCTTTGTCACCACAGATAATGTTTGTCTTTAAGCCAGATCTGGCCAGTTTGTTCATAATTGCTAGCAGTTAATGTTATTCTTACTTTTTTGTTCTTGATTTTTCTCTTTCCTTTGTATATTACCAGTCTCTTATTGCTTGGGTCACAATTCGAAGGGCATGCCGTAATTATATGGCGCAACTTCCTTGTTGTGATATGCTCCGTATTACCGTGTGCATACACACACAGAGAGAAAAACAATGTAACGTGACATACATGCTCTTTATCCTCTGTCATAGGTCAGCATGGAGAGGAATATTGTTTATTGCTTGCTGTGCCAGAAGCCCTAACAAACCATTTCTATACACCTGCAGAGGGTGTGTATGAAAACAAACTCACCAGAGGAAAGGGAGCTGGAAGCAGCGAGGGCAATTGCCTCTCAGAAGGCGTTTGCCAGAGAGGGCAGGGTGTGGGATTTTTCGGAGTGGAGGAATTTTGTAAGGATGCAGCAGCCTGTGTCACCCTGTGCCTGTGCCTTCAGAGTCGGGGATTCATCATCACCAACACCCCTTGAATCTGCCCAACAGTTCCGCCCACTCAGAGGTACCATTATCTTGTTACCACCGCACTGTGAGTTGCGCTGATGTAGTGACTAATACACCTTTTCTGCACTGTCTTACCTCTGTAACTTTTGCAACAGGTCTCAAAAGAAGGATGTACTCACGGTTGGTAAGGCAGTAATAGATTACATCCATAAAAGACTAGTCAGCGGTGATCCCATCCAGCAAACGGCAGCCACAGCTTTCTGCCAATACTGCGAGGCCATCCTTCTGTTGGAGCACCGACTTACAGGGAAGGAAGTGATGGAATTCTGTGTAAGAACCTCTTCAACACTTCTGCAATATATGTGTGTGTGTGTGTGTGTGTGTGTGTGTGTGTGTGTGTGTGTGTGTGTGTGTGTGTAAAATAATAATAGAAATATCGGTAACTCTGCAATACTTAAAGTTGGAACAGTTTCACCATGGTCCCACACTCATATACACAGATACAGGACTGGGTTGACTGCAAGGAGGTCGAAGACGGCGTATCGATCAACCTGAGTTCCACAGCACGCCGTCAGGGAGTCATCCTATCAGAACAAGAAGCGGGAGTAAGTCATTCATTCTCAACATGCATTCTTTTTATGGGGAAGTTTTTATATGTATGTGGTAGATGGATTTAGGTAATATTCATTATTTTTTTCTTAATTTCACTGGAGCTGCTTGATTGCTATGTGACCAGCATCAGGCTGATGTCCCTCGCATCAAAGTGGCGGGAGGACTGATGAGGGAAGATTTTTCCTTGGGGAAGGAGGGGTCCCATTATCAAATCCTGCTTCGGATTTGCAGCGTTTGAAGTCCAGGTGAGTGATCGGCATTACTACATCAGGAGCATGCTCGTAGCAATCAAACAGACTAGAAACATTGCGTTTTTTTTTTTTTTTCATTGTGTTGAACTGCTGTGTAATTGGTCTACACACATGTAAATCGCAGGTACTTGCTGCCTGACCCCAAGGATGCCGTGGCAGCGTCAGCATCCTCATCAGACTTTCCGACAGGACAGCCGGCCCCAGGACAGGCAAGGTATGCATTATGATAAATCAACGACTGCTTGAAGTAAACACACATTGCAAGTTTCAGCAGCAGAGTTTAATGGATCCCTTTAGTTTTTTTGTTTTTGTTTTGTTTTTTTTCTGTGCAGTGCCTCGACGTCAATGCAAGATTGGGATGCGTTTTGCAGGGCCTTCCCCATAACGCTTAGTGGTGACCCGCCTTCAAAGGAGAAGTCCATGAATGCTGGTTTTCCTCATTACTGGCAATATTATCATAAGTGGAGGGAGTTACAACTGAAGCAGCGGACTCAATACATACTGAGTAAGCATTGTGCATGTCTTGTTAACGGAGGAAGTTGTGTTGCATCAATTTCTTTTCCATGCACACCTTTTCTGAAATATATTTATTTATGTATGTATCTATATTTATATCTAAAATGTATATATAGTAGTGCAGTGCCCGTAGGAAGTATGTATTTCTATAGAAAAGTGGAAGCTTAAGTAGATTTTTCATGTATGGCCAAATGAGGCTGTGTTTGATGGTTGGATGTACAAAGAGGTGTACATACTCTTACATAGTGTTAATAGAGAAACTGTACATTGGGTAAGAAATGAACGTACATTGAGATATGGAGAGACACACAACATCATTAGGTTTCCTAGCTTTCCATAGGCGAACAATCTTGAAATGGTAGCTAGCAAGCACGTAACCCTGCACGCCTGACAGGAAAAACAAACGTTTCCGACCTAGCCATACTTTGCTATGGGAAGTTTAGGCAATGTTTTAGTCAATCTAACCATGTTGTAGCCATGTCAGCAAACACCATGAGCAGATGAGAACAGCGTGGTGAAACTTAAGAAATACTACTTACCAATGAGATTACTGAAACATGTCATGTTAATGCAAATTGCACCACTTCATCTATTCCTATATGAGGGAGGGACGAAAGGGAATGCCATAACCCCGGGTGTACACTGGATCCATCGCGTGCGTGGTCCGGCCGTGGCACGGACTCCTCCGTCCTGTGCCGGGCGTCATTGTCCACTGGAAGCGTATCTATAGTGGCATGCACGTGAGCAGCTGGAATTGACGGATCGCAAGATCATGATGTCACGCCATAATTTGCAGAAACACTGGAGGTATAAAAACATCAACAAACAAAGAAAAGATTTCTCTACCTGCCGGGGGCCACAAACTTTGACCTCATGTTGTTGTAGCGATGTGAAATACGCTCCGGAGTTTTCATGGGTGTTTTTATTTTGAAAATTGACCGGATACTCTCATCTTTTCTGCGCCTGACTTCTTGTTTGACTCATTTGGTCTGTGGAAATTGAGGCATCGTTGCGCGGCGTCTGTCAAAAAATAGACCCGGCGCGTATTTTTAGCAGAGCAGAGCGCCGAGCCGCTTCTGGTGGAGCAGTTTACATTGACTTAATGGCCACGATTAGCTCCAGCACCCACGCTGTAGCTGAATCGCCCACTTGACGGATCCAGTGGAGAGAGTAGTATGATACCGCTTCTGTCAAAATGATGGATGGTGATCTTTGACCTTTACCCCCCCTCGTTGAACTTTCCCCTACTTTCCCCCCTCCCGCTCATCCGGAGTCCGGAGCTGACGTCATCAGCCCAAAATCCCCCCGCCCTGTCCGAGCAACATGTGTTTAGGTCATCAAGGTATGTTCTTAGGTTTCAACCACCTGTGAGAATCAGAAAGCGAGCGTGATGATGAACTAAGCAGCGAGGTTAAACATCGGGCGCAACAACAACCAAGTATGTTGATAAACTAAGCAGCGAGGTTAAACATCGGGCGCAACAACAACCAAGTATGTTGATAAACTCATCAGCGAGGTTAAAAAAAGGGCAAAACGATGCGTGATGTTCAGGTATTCACATCATTCCTTCCTGCGGGGTGAACGCCGGGTCTCACTCCTCTGTGATTATCATCGACCTAGGGCAAGTATGTTGATGAAGTAAACAGCCAGTTTAAAAAAAGGGACAATAATAATAACGATGCGTGATGATCAGGTATTCACACCATTCCTTCCTCAGGGGTGAATGCCGGGTCTCCACACAGACACACACGCACACACACACACACACACACACACACACACACACACACACACACACACACACACACAGACACACAGACACACACACACACACACACGCTGCAATTAAATATTCAGTTGTCTTTAAACTTTTGTTTTGACAAAAGACTGCAAATTAGCTGAAGCTAGACGTCTTATGTTCATCACATTTTCCCATGTCCTGCGGCAATGTTGTATGTATCCTCCCCGTTAAATAGACATTGAAAATTAAAAAATGAAAAAGTTTCAACACGTTAATTATAGTAGTTACAGAGGGTGAAAAGATCAGAATCAGAATTAGAAATACTTTATTGATTCCAAGGGAAATTACAGTGTTACAGGTGCTCCTTTACAAGTGTAGAAAGAAAGAAAATATAGCGCAAACAAGTGTAGAAGAACATATAATGCAAAAATATAAGAAAACATAAGAAGATAATTTACAAAATATATATGTAGTGACCTATCCACATCATTTACAAAGTTATACAGGAACCTTAGATGCAGGCCTCCTGACCCCTCACAGCATTCACTCTGTGATATCTTCTCAAATCACCTTCCCACGATGTACATCAAATTAGAAAAAAACACAACCGTCTGTTGCTACAGGTGTTTTCTAGCTTTACCGCTGTTTACCAATCTAAACCATAGGGGTGATCATTAAGCACATACTACAAACAAGTCATCAATCAGTTTTGAGGGACACCTTTTGAACGTTTTCCTTTAAATACAGCTTTTTCCAGCTTCGTTAGTTATTCGCACCAAAGAGCTTGTTTTACAAGAACACCGAGACCTATCATGGACATTGGTAAGAAAACTTTTACCATTCTTTTTTAAATTATTTTCTTTTCATTTAAGTTGCTGTCTGTTATTTATTGTTATTTTCTATTTACAGACATCATCGATCTAACGGACGTAGATTATCCCATGAATATTTCCAGCCAAGACTTTAACGACCTGTCAGACTGTAAGTCTCGTTGATGTTGTTACGTTACACATTTATTAACGCACATCTCATACACATTTACACATCTAACACTCAATATATTCTGTCGTTTTTTGTTTTTTTTTTACAGTCACGGCCGAAAATCTGGAAGAGTTGAGCGAAATTATTCGTCAAGCAGAGACAGAAGAAGAAGCTAAACAGTCTGCCCCGACCCCGGTTCCCTCACCAGCCGACGTGGATATTAGACTCGCCCCGGCTCAATCAACGTCTCAGACCGCCGAGCCCCCGACACCGTTCGTCCCCGCTCCGGAGCATCCGAACGAGGCTACCGCTTCACCGGCACAACAGCCCCAGTCCGAGAGACACCCAGGCCGCTCCTCGTCTTCAGGGGTCGGGAGAAAGAGACTCCGTTTACCCGGTGATAGCTCCGGTACAAGCAGCAGCAGCAGCAGCAGCGGCTCCAGCAGTGAGAGTGACGGCAGCGGCAGCGAGAGCGAGAGCGAGGAAAAACCCAGTGTTTCTCGCAAAACGCGTAAAACCGGTGAGTCAAAGCCTTTTATTTCTTTTTCAAAAAATAAAAACGCAGGATCTGTGTCGGCTTCACGCTGCTAATGCTACAAACAAAAGACAGACCGTTATCGATATAGGTCCGACGTGAAACACGTTCGGCTCGTAAACGTTCCCCCCTAACCAACAAACGTATATTTTATATTTATTACTTGTCTTTTTTTTTCTTTTTTTTTTTAAACTGCTGAGTCAAAACCTTTTATTTCTTTTTCAAAAAATAAAATGCAGGATCTGTGTCGGTTTCACGCTGCAATGCTACAAACAAAAAGCTGGACCATTATTGATGTAGGTCCGACGTGAAACACGCGTCCGACGTGACACACGCGTCGGCTCGTAAACGAGCCGACAAACGTATATTTCATATTTATTACTTGTATTTTATTTAGAATACAATTTGAATAAAATAATAAATGATTCCCTCTCTTTCCGTCAATTTCTTTTTTTTTTTCAATTTAATAAGCTTTATTGGCATGATTGTAAATGAACAATATTGCTGTTACAAATTTACTAATAATGTATGGGGAAAATATATACACACACATCATATATGTATATATATATATATAAATTTACTAATAATGTATGGAGAAAAAAAAAAAAAATATATATATATATATATATATATATATATATATATATATATATAAATAAATTTACTAATAATGTATGGAAAAATATATATATATATATATAATTTAATTTAAAATTATAGATTAGATAATTTAAACATATAATATACATCAATAAAACTGAAAAGAACAATATTGCCAAAGCCATTACAACAATTGATGATTAACATTTCACACGGGTGGAGTCAAAATTTGATGCAGTGGAGACATGTATTGTGGATGCAGGATGAGGTTGCAGAGGGCCATATACATTAGTATGGGTCTGTTATTTTAAGCATTAACGTATAAATATTTTGAGACTGAAATGTAGATAGTTGTTGATCAGATTGTGAATTTTATTTATTTTTTTAGAGAGAGCAGTGAGTATGATAATTAAACATTACCCATATATATGACCTCTTGTGATGAGGTATCCTAAAAACTTAAAAGGCAGCACCTTGGCTCAGTGTGGTTAAAACAGACTCGAGCGCTTGCACTGATCATTTTTGTCCTACCATTAGTCAGTGTTGATTTCTTTTTTTTTTTTTACCAGCCAGATTTCATCAACTCATCTGTTCTCTCTCTCTCTCTCTCTCTCTCTCTCTCTCTCTCTCTCTTTTTCAGCAAAAAGATTCCGCAAATGTTCGCATAGTTACAACTGTGTGAGCTGTCAAAAGGAGAAAGAAGAATTACATCTTCTGGTCGCTAACGTGCAAAGAAACCTGAGTGAGATCCTCTTTGTGATGGGCCTCGGTGTTTGAGTTGTTGTTGTTGTTGTTGTTGTTGTTGTTTTTTATTCTGGCTTTTTGTTTCTTGTAATCATGGATAAAACCAACCACAGTCCCTCAAAACTTGACGTGATGATACACGAATTAAACCAGAATGTAATAAATGAAGCTCAGGAACCCACGCAGTCTTTTTGTCAGGAACATGAGAATAAAGAAATCCCGGACCCGCTCACAAACATCAACATGGCTATTGCAGATCTTAATCATTCTCGTAACGTTTTAAACACCATAAATCAATGTCAAGACTTGTTGAATCAAATACCGGTCATATCCTCGCCCTCAAACAGCGTACCGGACCAATCCGATTTTTTAACGGGAGAACAAACCCCCGTTGGTTCTTTTATCCACGACCCATTCACGGATATCAATTTTGCTTTAGCCGAACTTAATCATACGCAAGCTGTTTTAAACACGATAAACCAGTGTCAAGACATGTTAAATCAAATACCCGCCGCACCCTCCGCCTCGAACGACACTCGTTTGCAAACCGACGCTCGACTTAATAATCAAAGCGCCCGAAACCAAAGCGACCGTAATCAAACAGACGTCTTTAACGCCCTAGACCACGCGGTAAATTATTTAGAAAATGTCCAACGCCCGACGTCCGACGTTCAAAATCATCAGCAAGGGGGTAACGTAGCAGACGCTCGTTCGGAAAATTTAGAACGTCAAAACTCGCCTCAAAACTCGACCTCGCCGAGGGTGGTGACGCGTCATAGATTTAACAACGTCGAATCTAGCCTCCCGCTCGACATCAACATTACCAAGCTACATCGAGGCACGGCCAATTTTGGTGAATTTTACGTCAGGGTGTTTACGGAGATGGCCCGAGCGGTGGAAAATGTCATTTCGCGAGTCGAACGACGAGATTTGGTGCAGCTCGAGTTGAGAGGCGATTCTCTGCCTCACGGCGCATCCACCGTCGTGAGCGGAGAGGAGTTTGATTTAACTCACTTACAGTCTTTCCTAGACCGAATCGTGCAATCTAACACGGCTGTCGAAAGCGACGGTAATTTGTTATTCACCGTGCAGCTGGTCAAAAACCCCCGCGGCGGCGGTCGAAAAAGACTCACGCGTAATACCTTAGACAGCGAGATTATTAAAAAAAAGAGACGTTTTCTGCGGATTGTAATCAACGGCCCCGACAACCAACTTTGTTTTGCGATTAATTTGGCTCACCTGCTTTACTCCGATATCGACGACAACGAAGCGTTTGCGCTCGGCAGAGACATTCAGAGTAAGGCGGGTTTGACCTCTCAGACCGCGGTAACGTTCAGCGATATACCGAAATTTGAAAAAGTCGCAAACTGCAAAATCGTAGTTTTCTACAGAACCGACGACGACCTCGGTCGAACGCTCTCTAAATTCGCGACCGATTCGCCGAGAAGACAACAGACGGTGTTTATGTTTCTGTTCGAAAACCACTACTACGGCATAACGAGCCTGAAATCCTTCCTGGGCTCCCCGTACGTGTGCAAGCATTGCTACACGGGGTACACCTCCGTCGCGTCTCATTACTGCGAGGGTCACTGCCCCGTTTGCTCGGACCCCTCCTGTACCGAGCGAGAGCTCCGACCCGTAGTCTGCGATGACTGTAACAGAACGTGTCGTTCGGCGTTGTGTTTAGCCAAGCACAAAGAGCCCGTGCAGAGGCCCGTGGCCGAAAAACACGTCAGTAATTGCGAGCTGATTAAAAGATGCAAAAAATGCGACATGTTATACTACGTTGCTATGAACGGTAAGGGTAAACGACACGCGTGTCCTAAAGTTAAATGTAAAATCTGCGCGGTAACCGTAGAAAAAGACGAGATCGAGGAGCACCTGTGTTACATACAATGTCTGCCGCCCGAGACGAAACATACCGAGAAATTGATTTTCTACGATTTAGAGACCTACGTTGACTCGTCGGGAGCGCACGTCCCTTTTCTGGTGTGTACTAAAACTCTCGACGGCAAAAGGTGGAACGCTCGGGGGTCGGATTGCGCCAGACAGTTTATTATGCATTTCAGAAGGCCCATGTACAGAAAATCCGTTTTTATCGCTCACAACGCCAGAGGATTCGACAGCTACATCGTGCTGAACGCCATGCTGTTTCTGAACACGAAGCCGGACTCAATCATAATGCAGGGGAGCAAAGTCGTGTGTTTCACCGACGCCGATTACGAGCACAAATACATCGACAGTCTGAGTTTCTTGGCGTGTCGTCTGTCGGCTCTGCCTAAAGCCCAAGGTTTTCCCGATAAAAACAAAGGTTTTTTCCCCCACCGGTTTAGCTCCGAGAATCGTTTAAAGTACGTAGGCCCCTACCCCGAGCCGGAGGCCTACGGCGTCAAACAAATGAGCAAAGAGGGCAAGAGGGAATTCGAAGCGTGGTACGAGACGGCGCGTCACGGGACGTTTGATTTTGAAAAAGAAGCGCTCCGCTACTGTCAAAACGACGTGGATATTCTCGCCCGAGCCTGCGGCATTTTCAGAAAAGGTTACATCGACGAAATGGGCGTGGACCCGTTCAGTTGCGCCACCATCGCTTCGGACTGCATGAAAGTGTTTCGTACAAATTTCCTACGTCCCGACACCCTGGCCATCCCGTCTCCCGACGATTATCGGAGACGTCGCAAAGCCTACTCGAACGCCTGCATTCAATGGTTAGAGTGGGTGTCGCACACCGAGGGCGTCTTTATTCAGCACACGTTGAACGCGGGGGAAAAACAGATCGGTCGCTACTTTGTAGACGGTTACGCCGAGGTCCGAGGTGTGAAAACGGCGTGGGAGTTTCTGGGTTGTTTTTATCACCGTTGTCCGTCCTGCTTTCGGCCCCACGACGCCTGCCCTCTGATGGGTAGACCGTTTGACGAGTTGCACGCCTCCACCGTAGCGCGAATACAGACGTTAGAGTCCGTCCACGGTCTCAAAGTGAACGTGATGAGAGAACACGATTGGCTCGGGTTGAAAAAAACCCATCCGCCTCTGAGAGATTTTCTCGAGCGCGCCAAAACCCCACGACCTTTGTCACCCCGCGAGGCTTTGTACGGCGGCAGGACGAGCGCGGTGAGGCTGAGGTACACAGCGGCACCCGACGAAACCGTACGCTACGTGGACGTGACGTCCTTGTATCCGTACGTTAACTGCGCCTTTCCCTATCCTCTGGGTCACCCCGAAATAGTTTACCGCGATTTCAAAGAGCCGCGACAGTACTTTGGGTTAATCAAGGCCGTCGTCTACCCGCCTCGAGGTTTGTTTTTCCCCGTGTTACCCTACAAAACGACCGCCGGTAAACAGGTGTTCACCCTCTGCCGAACGTGCGCCGAGCTTAATTTTCAGGCCGGCCCGTGTACGCACGACGACGAGGGCAGGGCGTTGACGGGGGTTTGGGTCACTCCCGAGTTTAACAAAGCCTTGGAGTTGGGGTACCGCTTGGGCGAGATCACGGAGGTGTGGCACTTTGATAGACGCAGCGACGACATATTTGTAGACTACATGCACACTTTTCTCAAGGGTAAACAGGAGGCCTCGGGCTACCCCGCCGAGGTCGCCGATCGAGAGAGTAGAGAAAAGTACATCGCGGACTACAAGGCGAATCAGGGCATTTTGCTGGACGCGGACAAAATTCAATCGAACCCTGCTAAAAGACAGGTGGCTAAACTCTGTCTAAATAGCTTATGGGGAAAGTTTGCCCAGAGAAGTAACCTGAACCAGACCGTGCTCATCTGGGAACCGGAGGAGTTTTTCAGTTACATGTTTTCGGAAAAACACAAAGTCAAATACTTTTCCTTCCTAAACGAGACCACGGCTCTGATTCAGTGGTGTCACGGCGATCGGTATATCACGCCCCCCAACAAGACGGACAATGTGTTTATCGCGGCCTTCACCACGGCCTACGGTCGTCTAAAGCTGTACGACTATTTGCGACAAATGCAAAATCGGGTGCTTCACCTCGACACCGACTCTCTGATTTACGTCACGAAAGGGGGAGAGACGGAGCTCGAACTGGGTAATTATTTGGGAGACTTGACGGACGAGTTGGACGGCAACAGCATACAGGATTTCGCGGCCGCGGGTCCTAAAAGTTACGCCTACCTGACCAAAAACAAACGAGCCGTGCTGCGGGTGAAGGGCATTACTCAGACGCACGAATGTTGCGAAAAAATCAATTTTGACAGCGTCAAAGAGCTGGTGGAGGGTTACCTGCAAAATCGTCGCACGGGTGAGAGGCAGGAGGAGGAGTTTATCGAGACTCTTCAACACGGCATAAAGAGGGATAAAAACGGGTTTCTTCTTAAAAACACGTCATTTTTAAAAAGGTTCCGCGTGGTATTCGACAAGAGACGGTTGCTTCCCACGGGCGAAACGTTGCCTTTTGGCTATTGAAATGTTTTCGACCGAGCGGTCGATCGACTTTTATCCTAGACTGCGAGTGCCTTTCTCGTGTCAGATTGTGGGACCCAGCGGTTGCGGAAAAACTTTTTTTGTAAAAAGTGTGTTGGAAAATTGTCAAGATGTTTTGTCTGAGGTGCCTGAAAATATTGTATGGATATATACTTCCTTTCAACCCCTGTATGCAGAACTGCAAAAGATGAATAAAAAGATTAAATTTGTCGAAGGCCTCCCTGATTCTTTTGACGATGAGAACCTGTTTCCGACCAATCAAAGTCACTTGATTATCATGGACGATGTCATTTTTCAGGCCTCCGACCATCCGGAAGTAGTCAAGATTTTTACGCAATACAGACACCACAGGAACATGAGCGTCATGATGTTGACGCAAAATGTTTTTCATCAGGGCAAACACAGTCGGACCATCAGCTTAAACAGCAATTACCTGGTCTTGTTTAAAAACCCCAGAGATAGGTTACAGATAAACATATTGGCTCAGCAGATTTTTCCTTTGCGAAAAACTTTTTTCTCAGAAAGTTTCGAAGACGCCACCAGAGACGCTCATGGTTATTTAATCGTAGATCTCACCCCAAATTGCCCAGAACAATACAGACTGAGATCGGGGTTGTTACCGGAGCAGTGGCCTGTCGTCTATCTACCTAAATCGCGGTCTTCCTGAATCGTTATCATCATCATCAACATCATCGTCATCATGTCTGCGCGTTTAAAAAGGAACGCACCTTTACTGCGCGCTTTGTGTCACGCCACTCCTCAGAGACGTAAAGATATTCTCAAGCGTTGCTCTTCCGACTTTCTACAGTCATTGTGCGAAGTCTCTTTAAATCTTTTAAAAGGAAACATTCCCCTGACCGGCGCTCAATATCAAAAACTTAAAAAGCAAAAGAAAATTATCAAATTGCTGTCAAATAAAAAAGCCAGCCTAAAAACCAAGCGCCGAGCTCTGATAACCCAGTCCGGAGGGTTTCTATTGCCTCTGCTTTCGGCGGCCGTGGAACTAATAAAAAAAAAAAAAAAAGTCTCAAAAGATGTTTCTGGTCACGCCTCAACAGCTGAGCCGTATGAGTCAGACTTTGGGCGGCAACAACAACAACGACAACGTCGGCGAATCTCACGCCATGAGACGTACTGCCGAAAATGATTTAGACGCAAAAATGAGGGATGTATTAAACGAACGAGGGCTTAATCCTTACGAAAAAATTAAAAAATGTAACGCTCTGCTACAAAGATACCTCACCCTGATCAAACAAGGGGAGGAGGAACGTCGACTTTACCTAAAGAAGGCTAGCGGCCTACCTCGCGACTCTGACGAGTCGGAAGAAAAACGAGATGAAATGAAGAAGAAAACAACGAGAAAGAGGGAGGACTGGATGAGACGGCGCGCGAGGTACTGCAAAATCTTTCTCGACGCGACCGCAAAAATGCCGAGTATATTATGAAGAAATTAGTCAAA
The DNA here is from genome assembly GCA_019142605.1 of Cephalopholis sonnerati. Taxonomy (NCBI): domain Eukaryota; kingdom Metazoa; phylum Chordata; class Actinopteri; order Perciformes; family Serranidae; genus Cephalopholis; species Cephalopholis sonnerati. Next base: position 60,064 of record JAGQAX010000005.1, on the reverse strand, counting down.
AGCCGGGACGGATGGACTCCCAAGGGCGAATTTATTCACAAGGGAAAGATTGTGAGAGGTTCGCATATGATTGACTTGTTTAAAAACCTATCCGTCTCTTATAAAAAAAAAGAAATCTCTATCGCCTAAGGGCTGGACGGGTTTTTTAAATACTCTGACGGAGCTCAACATACCGATAACCTCGGTGACCAATCCTCACGCTCGCGCTCAATATCGTCGACTCAAAACCGCCGGAGGGTGGCGTGAAGGAGAGGAAGAAGAAGAGGAAGAAGAAGAAGAAGAAGAGGGGGCCGTAGCGGCGGTCGAGAGGGAGAATGGAAAGAGGAAAAAACAAGATATAATTCCGTTTGAGGAGGCGGAGGAATGGGTTACGCCGGTTAAAAGGAGCGGGAGAAAAAAATGGAAAACTGCGGCTCGTTGGATTAACTACACGGCGTGATAATGTTTTTTAATAAAAGAGTCGTACAACACTGACGTTTGTCTCGTCTTTTTTTTATTTCTTAAACAAGTTGTAACAATCTTTGAACATTTCTAGAGAACAAGCGGTGTGGTAAAAAGAATCTGCTCGTTGAACCCTCGTGCAACGTTGATATTTTTTCACAAACTTTGATACCATTTCATTGTTTTTTACGACGTCATCGTGATACAGAGATAGCACGTTCTCGAGAGGTAGCCCGCAGGCCCTGTGACATAAATAATAAACGCAATGCTGTCCGCAGGCGGTCGACGCGACGTCTTGAAGTTGTCTTTTCTGGTAGAGTACTTTTTTAGAACGTTTTTTTAAAAATTGTAACACGGTTTTAGGGTAATAGACAAAGTCGGGCGGTAGTCCGAACGAGTCGAAAAAAGTGGCGCTCCCGTCTTCGTCCAGAGTGAGCGCTAGCCAGTGCTCTCCGGGTTTACTGCTAGGGTGCGTGTTGACGATCATGTAGGCGGGACGTCCGAACGAGCGCGTCAGCGTCGGTAACTGGTCTGAAGCCCACACGCCGCAAAACGCGTCTCCCAGCAAATGGCGCATGACGGCTTCCAATTGGTGGTTATTCATATTCTTTCTTTCTTTCTTTCTCAATAATAATCCACCAGCACTTGACGTTTGGAGTTGATCTCCAAAATACTCTCATAACACGCGTACACGATCAAAGTGGTCGTATGCGGCAGGGGAACTCTGAATCTCATTTCCAACCTTAAGCAGCCGTTGGAAACCGGGGACAAGGCGTCCGCGTCTTCGGCAGCGTTGAGATTAAACACAAACAGCGCGTACCCCTGGTTAAAATCCTCCCTGTCGATGGACAGCGGCAAATCTTTCAGGTGTCTTCCCGTGGCCGTAAACATGTTGTAAAACTCTCTGACGGACTGGCCTTGGTTAAATTGAGGCTGGAAAGCTTTGGCGGGCACCTGTCTGCCGTCCTGACAGAGGGCCAAGTATTCCACGTCGTTGTGCGCAAAGTTGAAGGGCGACAGGTTGCTTTTTCCCGTAAAGGCTTCGTGGTTCACCATAGCCAACACTATATATTTCGGCATTGCGCCCAAAAAGAGATTTTCTTGATTACATACTCAAGTGTTTGCCGGGATGGAGTACGTTTTCACGTTGACGCGGGATAAAAGATAGAGCGCGTTACCCCTCAACAGGGCTGCCGCGTGACCCAGACGCACAGCTGGGGAAACAGTCGCTTTCTTGACAAACAACGAAGCGCCCAATATTTTTAATTTAAAATTAGCGTCGGCGGCGTGCATGAGACAGAAGGCGTCGCTGACGCGGGTCAGTTTAATTCTCAGATCCACAGAGTTCAAGAGAAGCCTCTCGCAGAAAAGTATGTCGGCGTGGAGCGGGCCCAGCAGGTGAAGCTCGCTGGAATCAGCGGTGAACCGACCTCTCCGCACCAGACCTTTGTTCGGTCCGTTATTTATCACCACGGAATCCATAGAGCCGGCCGTGTCTTTGTAAAATAACCCGGCTGTAAACTGACTTTTTAGCGTATCCTCCGAAAAGTTGAGGAGGGTTTCGATCATGGCTCTGTACGGGTGAGTGGCACTGGATTGCGATATCAATCTATCGCCGAGAATAACGTCGCACTGACTGAAAATGGTATTCAGAGGATAATTCACGAGGCCTACGGGCGCGTCGTTATCCAGGTTCGTACCGTCCGCTTTGGTAATTTTCACTCGCAGGTGTAGCAAGGTGTCGTTCAAGTCCAAATATTTTTCGCCGTCTCCGGGAACGAAAAATTCTATAGGCCCCGACTCGGTTATGGCCGATAAAGGCAAAATCTCTGTGTAGAGCTTTTCGTCGATAGACAGCTGCGTCATGGGGGCCGAAAATAAATCCAGCTCCGCCATGCTGCACTCGGCCGATTTGTGATGTAAAAGAGCCATGGTTTTTTTTTGTTTTTTTTTGTTTTTTTTGTTTGTTTTCTAAAAGATATCGCCTTATCGCTGCTGCTGCTGCCGCGGGGCTCCGGGTAGACTTGTTTCCCTTAACGCCTCTCGCACCGACTGACTTGCCCTTGGCCGAGCGTCGACGTTTTTTAGATCCTCGTGAAACGCGCTCCCCCGGAGGTCTCTTTCTCGCTCTTCTAGCCAAAACCATAATACCCCCGGATCCTTCTTGAGACGCCCGATCGGAGTTTCGACTCGCTATTTTACCTACGGCGTGGCTTATGACCTCCGAGGCTATGTTTTTAGCGGCCGACTTGAGATGAGGCTTGGCGATGGCGAAACCTTTTTTTACGATAGGGGACACGAAACGGAATAATTTTGAAAATATGGACCCTAGCCCTCGTCCGTACACGACGGGGGAGCCGTAAAAACCGGGGAGGGCTTGGTTTTCGTAGTAGCTCACGAAACGACGAGGATCGCGGTAATGAGTCATTTTTTCAACGAGGTCTTTGCGGGTCTGAAATGGAGTTTCACGATAGTCTTGCCGAAGGTAAAGTCTACCGGCTTATTTTGATCCGTCTTAATCTCGACGTGGATTCTTTCAATGTGTTTCTTGACGACCGGTAGATAAGAGGCGGGGTTAAAACACTGCGTGATGACGTCGCCGTAGGTCCCTTGTATAGGGACGGTCCTCAAGAGCGGAGCGTAGGCGTCGCCTACGAGCTGATGACTTACCACGTCGCTGTAGCAGTAAAGGTGGTAATTTCCCGCTTTTATATCGGCCGGGTAGGGCGCCAACCTGGCGTCGAAAGTGAACCATTCTCCCGGTTTCATGCCCAATATGTAACACGTGGGCGGAAAAACCCGCAGGTGATTCTGACCGCCCGCCTGAAATTCAAATCTTTTTTGGATGTTGTTATACGCTAAAAAAATGTCGCTGTCGATGACTCTGAGATGCGTGTTTATCTCGTTCTTGAGCAGTTCAAAGTTGGCGTAATACCCCCCTCTCTCTGAACCTTCGACGGTTGACTACGGTCTCCTCGTTGGGCTTCGCGGGTTTCTCTCTCCACTCAAAGTACGCAGCCTTTTGAGGAATGTTATGCCACGTGTGCAGGTATGAAATCTCCGTCAAGGCCACTTGCCACGGGCCCTCCAAGTCGATGTGTTGCGCCAAGTCGACGTGGAAACTGGAGCTGGTGTTATTTTTGAATACGTCGGCGCTGGCGTTGGAGGGCAGGGTAATGTAAAACCCCTCGCCGCCCGAAATTTGAGCCATGACGAAATGAATACGAATCCGACGCGCAACGCGTTCTTATAGATTTTTTAGCTCGCCGGCCTTGACCCAGCTGTTGAATTTCTCGGGCCAGTTTTTCCACCGCACCAACACTTGTTTTTCTCCGCCGACGACGCGTCGGTCCAAAATTTCTTCCACCACGTACCTCTTGTCTCGCGGGAGCGTTACTTTTTGCAGCTCCGCTTCGTAAAACGTACCTCGGATAGGTTCTCCGTCGTAATCTTTCAGTTTGTACACGGGGGGTACCCGGGGTACGCACTCGGCCACCGTAAACACCTCGTCGGTATAACTCGTATTTCTTATCGAACACGCCTCTCACTTTAGATATTCTCACGAGATCTCCTCGTTTAAAATTCATCTTTAACTTTTCTCGGAAGCTCAGGGGGATCGAGCCGTACAGGTTTTGAAAAACTTGCAAGGTGTTCTCGGACGTCACTTGCGCTGGCGTCATTTTTATACTCTTGTGATATCCGTTATTATAGCTTTTGACCATGTCCTGCAGGACGTCTACGTACCTGCGGATGTTTTCGGCCGTAAAATATCTCCACATTCTAGTTTTCAACGTACGGTTAAATCTCTCAATCACCGAGGCCTTCAGATCGCTGGCCGTGGCGAAATGTTTAATACCGCGTTTATTCATCAGCGCCTTAAAAGACCTGTTAAAGAATTCTTTACCCGCGTCCGTTTGTAACTTTTCAGGGGTCTGACTGTCGTCTAAAACAGAGTCAAAAGCCCTAACGACTTCGGACGCCGTTTTGTTCTTTAGCGTTCGCACGTACGCCTTCTTTGAAAACACGTCGATGACTGTCAAAAGATATTTATAACCGTCGTTGTGCTCGGACAAGGCTTGCATGTCGCAGAGGTCGGCTTGAAATTGGTTCAGAGGTCGCAGTACAAAAACTCTATTTCTGGGAAAATGTATTCTGGCTGGTTTGTGCAAAGTGTACGCGTCTTGCTCGGCTAAAAAAGCTCTGACTCGGTCAGGATTTACTCTTTTCCCCGTCTCATCTTCTACGGCCCTGCGGAGTCGCTCGACTCCTCCTAAACTACCCGGGTGAGACGGGTCGTAATAAACCTTTTTCATGACGCGTTTCTCCGACATGTTGAATCAATAATGAACACAGACGCTCGCTTACCAAAACATTTATTTATACGTGATTCAAACGATCACAAGATGTATGAGGTATACACAAATCAAACAATCACAAGATATACATGATTCAAACAATTTATATGAGGTATACATGACTCAAACAATCACAACATGTATGAGGTATACATGAATCAAACAATCACAAGATATACATGATTCAAACAATTTATATGAGGTATACATGAATCAAACAATCACAAGATATACATGATTCAAACAATTTATATGAGGTATACATGACTCAAACAATCACAAGATGTATGAGGTATACATGAATCAAACAATCACAAGTTATATGAGATATATTAGGCTAAAGCGGACGAGAGCATGTTCATGGCAGACGATCCGTGGATAATGTGAATATAATAATGCAACCTTCTCAATTCTGTCAAGGTGTCTACAGGTAAGTTATTGCCTCGTACAAGACAACTCACTGCGTCTACAAACAAAGCGTACAGAGTAAGCAAATGGCTTACGCTCGAGGCCTTCATCTCTTTAATGATTTTGTAGAATGCATCAGCCACAGAACCGTCTTTTACAAGTTGTAGCGTGCTCTGTACCAACACGTCCCAGGGTGTACGTACAGATTGGGTCCTAACTATATCCAGCATGCGTTCCAATCGAGTTACTTTAACGTCTCTGTTCATACCCGCGTGATTCAGTCATTTTGTTTTTAATAACCTGATCCAAAACATGAATTAAACGACAAATGACGGCGTGTTCCTCTACACGCCTTACAAATTTACTCCAGTAGTGACCCATTTTCAGTTTTCAAGCCAAAAGTCCAGAGCTCGGTCCACGATTTTAATCTTTTCCTCGTCTCCTTCGGTCATCGTGTTGTAAATCTTGGAGATTGAATGCTCGATGCGTCTTATCATTTTAAAGTCGTGCAGCAGGAAATCACAAGCGCCACGGACCCGGTACGTTGACACGCAGAGACGGCGAGCGTTAAGAGCTCGTTGGATGGCGGGGATAAAACAATCGGTCCAAAGTCTTTGCATCAACTGCGGGTGGTGTATCTCGTAAAAATAGTCCGGCGTCTCTTCCAGACATTGGTGTTGACACTGACTCGGATGCTTGATTTGACACCCGTTGCAGATTTCCTTTCTGTACTGGCCCAAAACATTCAGCAGCAGTTTACTCACTACGGCTCTCACCGTATTCAGAAATCTTGCAGACAGCACACCGTCCGTTTCATTGTGCATTCCAATACAAGGATATCCGGTTCGCACGTCTGCAGGCGATGAAGAAGAAGAAGAAGAAGAAGAAGGAGAACCACCGCCGTTGGGTGAATCGGGCGTTGTCGGAGTCGACGGAGGAGGAGGAGGAGTAGGGTCTGTCGGTGAAGATGGAGGAGTAGGAGGAGGAGAGGCCGAACCCGTCAGCGACGGCGGCGCAGAAGAAGGCCTGATAAGACCGTCCTCTGGAGATGAAGGTGGTGGTGACGGTGGCGGGAGAGACATGTTTTTTCAAAGTCCGTCGGACGTTTTTAAACTATGTCCGCCCGCCTTAGCTCTTTAAAAGTATTGGCCCGGAGGGAGGGGTTTTTCAAAAAGGAGGAGTCTTCTAAAACAGCGTTTTTTTCACAAGCATAATGTCTCTAGAGCTCCGACTGGTGGCAAAGAGTTCCTTAATATTTTCCGCATTTTCCTCCATCATTTTCAACCAGACTGTGAGAGGAATGCGCAATGACGTCTGGAATACGCCGCATTCAGAATTGAAATAGTCCAAGACAAAATCGTCCACGTGTTGGTCCTTCAGCGACACCTGACGGCTGGCTCGATAAAACCATCTCCCTGAAGCTGAGCTTTTCGTCTCCCACACGGTACTGGCCACAATTTTCTTCTTCTCTGTACCCGGCTGAATTTCCTTCAGGCCTTGCGAGGAATTTGCTTCTCTAGCGTCTCTTGTCTCGGGCAGAAGGGGCGCTCTAAGATCGTTTAATCCCACCGTATCTAACACGCTCCAGTCTATCGATGTGAGTGTCGCTTGAGCGACGAGAGATCCAAAAGTTTCCCCTTTCTCCAACTGATAAAAACACACTTCGTTCGTTCCATAGTTGAACTTGTAGCCCCACGTACCTCCAGCGTCTAAACTCCATTCCTGCGCAAGAGCGGAGGCCGGAGGCGTCTGCAAGCGACCGACGTGCCTGACGCGCTTCTGGGGTGCTGGCCAGGATTCACGAAAACTCGTCACGAGGGTGGCGCAGATGAGATTTCTCTCATCAATCGTAACGCCAGGAAATTTGCTCCCCGCAGCATTCTCGGAGGAATCTGAAGCTCTCTTGGCCATGTTTTTTTTTTCTCGGTTTGTTTTCTCTTTACTTTTTAAAAAATTTTTATGCATAAAACCCTGAGCTCTCTTTTTTAAACACATTTGCTCAACACAACTTCCTAGGCGAGGGGCGGGGGTATTTTGGACCAATGAAAACTCCCTCCTGATGTGATTGGTGTTTGACTGTGACGTGAGTGGGGCGGGAAATTTTGAACCAATGAAAACTCCCTCGTGATGTGATTGGTGTTTGACTGTGACGCGAGGGGGGCGTGGAATTTTGAACCAATGAAAACTCCCTCGTGATGTGATTGGTGTTTGACTGTGACGCGAGGGGGGCGTGGAATTTTGAACCAATGAAAACTCCCTCGTGATGTGATTGGTGCTTGGTTGATGATGTCAGCTCCGGACTCCGGATGAGCGGGAGGGGGGAAAGTAGGGGAAAGTTCAACGAGGGGGGGTAAAGGTCAAAGATCACCATCTATCATTTGACAGAAGCGGTATCATACTACTCTCTCAGTGGACATCCAGGGTAAGCCTGTTTTGGGTGACGCAGAGCGGTATAGCAGTAGGATACTTTGATCTTTTATGCCGTGAGGCGTGGCTACAGCTGCGAGCGAGAGCGCAATAGGCTGACTGGTTACACGGAGGTCTATGGGATTTTAACTTTTAATGATAATGTTGTGAATATTAATCCAAAAAACTTCAAAATCAAGGATGCACACCATCGTGCCATGTGCAAGTCATATCCAAAAGCTCAGGTTGATCTGACAAATAGTCAGAGAGATATGCGAGCCACAGACACACAGACTGACTGACAGAGATTTCTTGCTTTATAGATAGATATTTGTGTGTGTGTGTGTGTGTATATATATATACAAATATTTATATATATCAATATATAAGTAGATATTATGCTACTTACTTACCTTTTTGTACTCCATCGTACAGGTCATTCCATCGATAGAAAAGGGAACCCACCTCTAACAGCCAGAGTGCAGATGGCCCCGGAAAAAGAAAAACAGTGGACGGCAAGCATGCCGACGGTTGAGTACGTTTTGAGGGCCTCCTCAACAGAAAGCTTTCATCATGCCATCAGTTTAGGAACAGAATTGGAAGGGCTTGGCCATAAAGGATTTCGGTCCAAAGCAGAGGCGATTTCTCTAAGACTGTAAGGGAAGCTTAGCTTCCCCTAAAATGTCAAAAATTAAATGGTCAAATATGTACGGTTGTGTTAGCATTTCATTGACTACAGATGCGTTAAAACACATTCATCTCGAAGACGAGTTCGTTCAGAATCAGCTACTTAGCGATGTTGTTAACGTCTCATACATTCCCGTAGCGCAGTTTTCTCATACGGTCTATGGCATTTCCCCGTAGAAGCTGAGCATCCATGCACTTCAATGGGACTGCATGGAACAGTTTTTTTCATTGCCTCGAAACTCGACGGTCATTGGATAAATGCCACGATTTTGTCCCGCCCCCGGACGCTCAGCGTCTCTGGGGGTGAATGGAGCTGTGGCGTCGGCCAGGCTGGACGCTGAGCTTCCGCGTGATGATTGGAGGATCAGTCGAAAGGCTGAATCCCGTTTTGATTGACAGCTATTTTGAGCTATACACCGTCACTTGACAGCTCAGCTCAGTCCCATCGTGGATTTTGCAGGTGAAGTCGAAAGACAAACTGAAACCCATTTGTTGGTATTTGCTTGGCGAAATTACTTGTTCATTTCTTACACTGTAAATAAAACACACTCATAGTATTTCCTTGTTTCAGTTTAACATAATTTAGACATTTCCTTGTTGGAGTTTAATATCGTTTTGGAGGGCAGAATTTACATATAAATAAATTGACAAATTTTATGATGTAAGCCGACAATGAGCTTCCCCTCTCTGAAAGACCAGCAGCCGCCACTGGTCCAAAGAAAGGCAAAGGTACACGCACACATGACTTGCAATCCAATCCTCTCCTAAGAGGATTGATATGTGCATGTAATGACTAAAGCTTTTCTACTTGTTTTTTACAGGTGTCGTGGCACTCATGCCTTTCGGCACAGGGGATGTCATATGCAACTTTTTAGAAGAAAATAAGAACAACCCCAGGTTTCTTTTCAGCACTGTACCCAGGCTGACAGAGAGTCACAGCTCTATTGAGCCTTGTATTCCTTTAGCCCTTAGCAGTAATGATTTTATGAGCTTTTTTAATGACAAAATTGTAACTATTAGAGACAAAATTTATAACCTCCTGCCCTCTAACAGTACTAATCTGCCTTCAAACACAGCTATAAGACCTGATACATATTTAGATTGCTTCTCCCTGATTTCTATTCAACAATTGACCTCAATGATTTCTTCAACCAAGTCATCAACGTGTCTCTTGGACCCCATCCCAACTAGGCTACTTAAGGAAGTCTTACCTTTACTTAACACTTGCATACTGGACATGATCAATATGTCTTTATTAACAGGCTATGTACCACAGTCTTTTAAGGTAGCTGTAATTAAACCTCTGTTAAAAAAGCCCACATTGGATCCAGAGATGTTAGCCAACTATAGACCAATATCAACTCTTCCCTTTCTCTCAAAGATACTTGAGAAAGTAGTCGCAGACCAGCTGTGTGACTTTCTCCATAATAATAATTTATTTGAGGAATTTCAGTCAGGATTTAGGACCCATCATAGTACCGAGACAGCACTAGTTAAAATTACAAATGATCTTCTGATTGCTTCAGACCAAGGACTCGTCTCTGTACTTGTTTTACTAGATCTTAGTGCCACATTTGACACAATTGACCATCAAATTCTGCTACAGAGACTGGAACATTCAATTGGCCTTAAAGGTTCTGCACTAAGCTGGTTAAAATCTTATTTATCTGATCGTTTTCAGTTTGTTCATGTTCATAATGAATCATCTTCATGTACTAAAGTTTGTTTTGGAGTACCTCAAGGTTCAGTGCTCGGACCAATTCTATTCACTCTATATATGCTTCCCTTAGGTAACATCATCAGAAATCACTCTATAAATTTCCATTGCTATGCGGATGATACACAGTTGTATTTATCGATAAAACCAGAAGAAACAGATCAATTAACTAAACTTCAGAAATGCCTTAAACATATAAAAACCTGGATGAGCACCAATTTCCTGATGTTAAATTCAGACAAAACTGAAGTTATTGTTCTTGGCCCCGAACAGCTCAGAAACTCTTTATCTGATAATATAATTTCTCTGGATGGCATTGCTCTGGGCTCTAGCACCACCGTAAGAAACCCCGGCATAATATTTTATCAATATAGATAGATAGATAGAAGACTGGGCCACGTTTCAGCTTCTGACGCCCTAGAAGCACCTCTCCTGCAGTGCTGCCCTAGAGTCGGGACACGGGGGGCCGCATATTTACTGGCCAGACCGGCCAAAAAATTAGGAAAAAAAGTAAAAAATTTTTTTGAAAAAAATAAAAACTTAAAAACATAATAAGGAAAAAAATGTTGTTGTTTTGGTAAAGGAATAAAAAAGAAAGAAAAAAGAAAAAAATTGGTTAAAGAAATCAAAAATAAGCTAAAAAAAATAGAAGTAAAAAAAATTAAAAAATTAAAAAAGTAAAGCAAAAAAAAACAAAAGGAAGAAGAAAATACAAAAAAGTGTTGGAAAAGTAAAACGTGTGAAATGTGAAAGAGCAAGTATAAAATATAGTAAAAATGAAATATAACAGGTAAGAAAAAAATGTTTGTTATATACAATGTAAACATAAGTGTAACATGTAGTAAGACAGACAAGTAAGTGTAAAATGGAAAAGTGCAAGTAGCAAAAGTGTTTGTAGAAGGTCAAAAAGTGTTGTGTAGTTGCCATGTAAATGTGTGGAGAGATAATGGGATTGGTCTGCCAATGTGCTGGGAGTTGTCCAAGGAGTGTATTATGTGGGTCCATAGTCCTCATTTGGTGGTTCTACATGGTTTCCTAGTATTCAGTCCAGTGGGGAAAAATGTATTCAGTGTCCGGATCCAATGAGATTCCCGTTTTCGGCGCTGTGAGACCGTCCAGGAAGGATCGTGTTCCAGAGGATGTATAAGGAGGTTGTTCAAGCCGTGGTCCTGAAAGTGTGCCACCAAATGAGAGGATTTTGCGGAACGGGTTCTGATGACATATTTATGTTGTGTCAGTCGTGAATTCAGAGAATTTCTAGTCTCACCAACATACAACTTGCCGCAAATCCGACATTTGATGACATAGAGACAGTTGGCTTGTGTTCGTGGGATGTGTTGTGGGAGATGATATCCATGTCCCGTTGTTGGATTATGTACCGTTTTAAAGATGGCAGGATGTTTTGTGTACTGCATCGCAGGTGGAAGTTTGTCGCGGACCAATAGTTGTTTTAGGTTAGGATTTTTACGGTAGGCTGGTAGGATCCTAAAAGTTCGTCCCATAACGGTGTCCTTGTAGAACCGTTGAAAGTTGTTTTTCAGGGTACGAACTGCACGTTTTCCAAAAGTGGAATACGTAACAACTATTGGTATTTGTTGCATGCCGTCGTTATGCGAGACAGGTTGGTTTGACACTTTCCTGGCTTTTTGTAGGAACGATCTGGAGTATCCACGTTTCCGTAATGCATCAAATAATATCTTCTTAGCAACATCGCAATCTTCTTTGCGTGTGCAGATGCGGGAAAAGTGGAGTAGCAGTGATTTTAAGATGCCACTAAAGACATGGTGAGGATGGAAGCTTGAATGATGTAATAGTGAGTGGGTATCTGTTGGTTTAAAATACAGCTTAACATCCAGTCGTCCTGTCTGATGGAAATCAGGGCCTTTAAAAGTGGTGGTATCGAGGAAGTTGACCTCTGTTTCGTGCAGTTGTGGTTCAACTGTGATGTGACTCCCATCATACATCTATGATGGGAGTTCAACGTGTACACAAAGTTATCAAAATCCTCCTTAGAATGTGTCCAGACACCCCATATGTCATCCAAGTACCGGAGATATATCAATTGCAAATGGGTGCAGTTCTGGAAGACACTTTCTTCCCATTAGGGTTAGGGGTTGGGTTGGGGTTGGGGTTTATGGGTCCGGGTTGGGAATGACAGTTGCTCGGGCCTACTTCGCAGTACGCCCCCGCACCCCTCAAATCCATCCTGAAAAACGGGGAACTGTAACCAAACTGGGTGGAAGTTGGAGTGAAGTAAAGGTTTCCGTGGTCCAGTGGCAGTAGTGGTGGGCTTGGACATGGGCGTCCCGTGTTCAAATCCTGAGGCGCCACCAGTCGAGGCCACCCTCTATTACAGGAATTTTCTTTGGGAAAGGGAAGGGGAAAGAGAGAAGATAAAGGCGCAGGTCAATGTCAGGAGGCAGAAGCCGAGCTATAGCTACCCTGGTAAGGCTCCACGCTGGCAAGGCGGGGGCCCGAGTTCGAGCCCAGTCTTGACATTTGCATTGCTTATTGATATCAATGTAAAGGGGAAGTGGGTTAAAGGGTCCCGGTTTCGTGGGTGGATCGCGGCCAAACTTTAGCTCAATCAGTAGTGTCAAGGGTTGCCACGCGGAAAGTGCGGGTTCGAGACCCGTCAGGAGCGGGAGAAAGAGCAGTATGTGTGGCGTCCTCAGTAGTGTTGCAAAGGTCCCCAGCATCAGGTAATCAGAGCTTTAATTGAAAGAGAGTGATAGTAATGATAATATTAATAATATTATTAGTAATAATGGTAATACTAATATTGATGCTAGTAGTATAATAATAATGATAAGAATAATAATAATAAGAGTAGGAATAATAACAATATCCATAGCAATAATAATAGTAATAATAATAAGTCCCAATATATTAATAGTAGGAGTAATGATATCAATAGTCAGAATAGCTGTATAGCACGAGAACCACTACAGTATGAGTAGAATAGTAATATAATAGACTAGAGATCTAGTTATAGTAATAGTGATATCATCAATATTAGTGTCATTATAATGGCTATAGATTAGGTGAGGGATTAAGTTAATTATCGTTGGCCAAGCTATGGCCCTGGCCGGGGCTAACAACTGTAAGGTTTCTCTGTAACAACAGAGCCAGCAATGATTACAGGGGATAGATACCATTATGAACCTTTGCAACAATTTGACCAACTGAGATGCTATTTTTATCAACACATGAATATCAGAATGTAACGACAAGACAGCAGTCATTGAATCAAGGTATTATTTTATTTTCCAGCAATTTTCACAGTTTAAAATGGCAAGGTGCATTCTCAGTGGATGTTGAGGACGCCAGCACCGGTGAGGAAAGAAGAGGGATAGAGCTAGGGAGGGAAGACAAGGTTACTTAGAGGAAAGGACAGAAGGAAGGGGACGGGGGGGGGGGGGGGGGGGAGAAAGAAAGGAAGAGAGGGGAGTCAAAGGGGAAGAATAGAGGGCCAGTATGTTGATTAGGGCAGAGCATCGTAGCCTGTGGAGGGCCTAGGAGTCCTGTTAGGAAAGAGTAGGCCGACATGGTGGGAAAGTGGGAGAGGAGGAGATAGGGAGAGGGGGGTTAGGTTAGGGGAAAATAAAAAATGTTTAAAGAAATTATCATTTTTGTTATCCTCTCGGATAGACAAAAAAAGCACAGGCACCCAAAGCTCTCAAATGCTCCTTTTTTATATAATCTGACAGAGCTGTAATAATGAACTTTTAAAGGTCCAGAATATCAACAATGATAGACTGGACCAAGTCCAAATGACTATCCACAGCACATGGCCTCCAGTCCAGAGCAGGCAGACAAAATTGTCCCTGCAGTAATCTGCCTGACAATTTAAATTAACCCAGTGTTATTCTTTTTCATTTAAGCCGTTGGGCACCTGAGTATTCAGTTTTGCAATCCAACGTCTTTCTGCTGCCACTCTCTGGGCTGTTGACCAGCCGGTTCTGGTTTCCAGTCCTGCAGTCAGCAAGTTATCAATACCATGTCCACGAAAATGTGTATAAAGTTCTGTTGTTTTTTTTCCATGATTAATGTGGTAAATATGCTGTTTCAGCCGTTGTAGCAACTTGTTCTTAGTCTGTCCCACATACAGTTTAGCACAAAGTCTGCATTCTATTAAGTACACTAGATTTGAGGAATTTAATTGAAAACTTTGCCAAATTGGAGCACTCAATTCTGTGTATTTATTTTCCACATATATAATCGATCGAAATTGTATATTTTCTTTGTGCTGTTTTACACGCTTTAAAGAGGCATGAACCAATAAGTCTTGCAGATTTTTGTTGCGTTTGAAAGCCGACACGATCTTGAAATCAGACAAAGGCTGTATAGTATCCTGACATAATTGAAAATTCGTTTTTACAATAAAATTCATTGCCATTGAGTCTGCAGAGAAGGTGGTCACCAAGGGAACCATATTTTTAGTGTGTTCAACTCTGTGTATTTTTTGTCCCTCAGCCAGACTTTTTTGTACTTCAACTTTTATTGAACGTAAAAAAGTCCTGGCATAGCCTCTTGTCCTGAGAGCTTTAAAAAGGGTTTTTGTTGCCACTTCGACGTCCTCTGGTCTTGTACATATCCTATGAAATCTTATCAGTTGGGATTTGATGATCCCCTTAAAGGTATGTTTAGGATGATGACTCGTTTTATGTAATAACGCATGAGTGTCTGTTGGCTTAAAATACACTCTGGTTCCCAGTTTCCACCTCTCTGCATTCTCTCTCACAACAAATATTTGTGTATCTAGAAATTCAATGTGTTCAGTTTGTAAATTGTATTTCACCTTAATTGAATTATGGTGTTCATTCAGAATACATATAAAATGTTTAAAATCAGCCTCAGAGTGAGTCGAAACTCCAAATATATCATCCAAATATCTAACGTACAACAACGGAACCTTGGGACACTTGGGGAAGACAGTACGCTCCCAGTCAGCCATATAAATATTGGCGTATGCTGGGGCAAACTTCTTTCCCATAGCCGTCCCATGTACTTGTAAAAAATATCTGGAGTTGAATTCAAAATCATTTCGTGTCAAACTTAGTTCCAAGAGAGAGAGAAGGGCCTCATCCGGCCTAGCCGGATCTGGATAGTTATTAAAAATCTGTCTCACAGCCTGCAAGCCCAATTGGATATCAATATTTGTATACAAGGCGTCTATATCAATAGAGAAGAGCATGGCTCCAGATGGTACCTCCATGTTTTTGATCTTATTAACAAATGCATATGTGTCCTTAATATAGCTGTAATGCTTCTGTGACAAAGGATTCAAAAAATGATCGATGTATTCTGCTACTCTATATGACTCGCTCCCACAGTCCGAGACTATCGGCCGTCCTGGAGGGACTCGATATGGAATCGTCCACGTACTTGGATCCTTATGGATTTTTGGAAGCAGATAGAATTTCCGTGGACGGGGAGGATCTTGACCAAACAGGTAAAATTTTTGTTTGGAAGAGATGTATTTTTGTTCATACAATCCCTCTACAATATTCCGGATCATATCCTGTGTCTCGGACTGTATGGAGCGAGCCAGTGGCTCATAATGAATGGAATTATTTAATTGTCTATATGCTTCTAACAGATATTGGGGGTTAGGGAATTGGGCTGGAGCCCTTCTCCCGAAGGAGAAGTAGGGTGCACGGTCCATCCCACCATAGGACCCCCCGTACCTCTGGTCCCAATAAGGCTCTTCTTCCCCGACGCACCTCCGTCCAGCCGTCCATCATGTTTGTAGGTTGTTTTCTTATTTTGTGTATTTTTTTTGAAATTTTCTTGTTCTGTGTATTTTTTTGTATTTTGTTGTTTTATTTATTTTTTTGTATTTTGTTGTTTTGTTTATTTTTTTGTATTTTTGTTGTTTTTTTGTAGTGGTGTTGTTGTTGTTTATAAATAAAAATAAAAAACTAAACTGAAAGTGCTTTCCCAAAAAGGGGAAAGAAAAAGCTCTAAATAAGCTTAAAGAAAACAAAAGTGAACGTTATTCACTGTTTTGTTTTTTTTTAAAAAGTCAAATTAAAACAGTTTCTTTTAAATTTTTAAAGAACAAAGGAAGGGTGTGCCAAAAACGACGTTTCGATCCTATTCGGATCTTCTTCAGGTTGGGCACACTCAAAAATAGGGCAGTGGCTAATTGCAATGGCTGGGGAGAGCAATGATGTTGTCTCTTCGAAGACCGAAAGCAAAATGAGCTCTCTAGGAGGAACCCCCTTATATAACCTCTGTCGAAAACCCCGTTTGTGTGTTAACTGAATGAATTGGTGTTTTGGTGTTTGTGTTTAGTGTACCTTCCCATGAATTGTAACCCTGTCAATGTCCCCTAATATGAATTTGTAAAATTTGTCCCTTATAAAATATGAAATTTGTTTTAATCTACCATCATTTTTTAACCCTTTTAATGCCAAATTGATTTTTAATTATGGGTTAGGGTTAGGGGTTAGGGGTTAGGGAGTTAGGTGTTAGGTTAGGGGAAAAGAAAATACAATCACCGGCAGGTAAATTGCTTTGGCACAGGCAACAGGCAGTAATTATAATATAGTTGATTCTCTAATCTCGGTATCTATTATTGTAACTCTATACTTAAAAGATAATATGTATGTGTATATTTTCCTTTGGTGAACCTGTTGGTTTGTAAGCAAGAAATGATTATTGTAAGATAGATAGGTCACTTCCTCTTCCTTGAGGTGGCTGTATCTCTGGACGGGAAGGTGGCAGAGAAACGGGACCAGGACAGGCACGTTTGGCACCCCCAAAAAAGGGGGGATCCGTGCAGCTCACGCGCCCCGAGGACGTGTCCCCCAGGAGGTACAGGTTTTCGCTAAGGCCTGTCCCACATATGAGTGGGAGCATAGTGGTTTTTCACAGCCAAATTCTAAGTGCCAAGGCAACGCATCCACCTCTGGGGGAGGGGAGGTCCCAGAGAGATGGGACTGGGGCCAGCGCGTTCCGCGGGCCTGGCGCCCTCGGGGTGCGGTCGGCTGCCGTTTAGCTGGGACCCTCCGGGAAAGGGGACATGGGGCGGCACAGTGTGGAAACTATGAGTGTTCAGAGCAAACTCTCCTCCCCCTGAAAGTCTTCAGGAGCCCCCCAGCAGGCTCCTCTGAGTCAGTGAGGCTCCACTTTTTCTGAGTACGTTTGCCATCCCTGCGCAGGGTGCAGAGCGGGTAGTCGTCTTTTCAATAAAAGACGATTAAATGATACTTAAAACGAAGTGTTTTTTACGTGTTTCAATTGAAATCTGTTTTTGCAAGGAATGACTGGAATGAATAAATGACCCAAATAAATGAATGACTGTACACAGATGTGAAGGGTGTGTCTATGAATGTCTTTTGTTTTTTGATTTTTTTTCCTGGGAAGAGGACAGCGAGGATGACGGTGATGACAGTGATGGTGATGGTGACGATGATGGTGACTGTGGCAATAGTGATTTAAGAGACATTTTATTGACAGTTGCAATAAATGATCCGTCTGTGTTCCAAGAAATGCTTCAAATGTAAAAATTTCAGTTTGACGTAGCCGTGCTCACAAAGTGAAAATCATTCCAGCAATATAGGTACTGAAATGAAATTAAACCCCCTCCAGGTCACGCAGCGTGACCTCTGCCATCCCAAAGTGTGGCACTGGCTCAGGATGCTTTCCCAATTGGTGGTCTCGGAGCGCCATCTGCTGGGAAAAAAACAGTCACTGACGCACTCACAGCTCCCAGGTCTCCTTAGTGTGACTCCAAATAGTAATGAGGTAAGCCCCAGTTTATCAAAGGTGTTCACTGTTGATTCCATTTGGAATCAACAGTGAACACCTTTGGGGACAGGGAGTTTACCATGGTTTTACGTACTGGTTGATGTGAAAACAGTCATTTTCAGTATGAGAAAATCGCTTTCAGAGCATGATATAACTTAAGCTGGTGCTCTCCAGGAGAATGTCTTGGGAACACATTTCATAGCCAGAAATATGTGTTTTGGGGTCTTCTAAAGGTGCCAGGCAGTTTCCTTTGCTTTTTCAAAGTGGTTGTTGTGAAAACACCATTGTGTCAGTTTTAGGCTGTTTACAGCAAGTGAAGCATTTTAAGAGTATGTTTAGCTGGGGCTCTCCAGAAGAATGACTTGGGAACAAATTTCATAGCCAGAAATATGTGTTTTGGGGTCTTCTAAGGGTGCCAGGCAGTTTTCTTTGTTTTCTCAAAGTGGTTGGATCTCCAACCTGGACCAGGTACCATTTGGACTCCCCTGCGGAAAAACACTGTCCAGTCCCAGATTGACTTCAGTAGATTCATTGTAGGTGCCACACACACCACACTGGACAGGACAGTATCACCACACACGTCCACATGCAGGCCCACCAGACACATTAACACCCCCTTTAAGATCAAAAGTCTCATCGACCTGAGTAAAAATCTCATACTGTCCCCAGCACAGCTCTCTTTACTGGGTAAAGGCCTCACATTTACGCTAAAGGCAGCAATAAAAATGTCTTACACAGCACTAGGTTTGATCTCCAACAGTACCACAGGAAATTGAAAATTGCAGCCTATTTGGAAGGGAAAAATGATTTCGACCCCCCGCTATTTACCCCAAAATCTGATTGGTCCCCGCCATTATTAAAACTGCCTGAAATCGTTAAGAAAATAATTCAACTGGATATTCAATATTTTCACACCAAATTTAAAATCAGCAGAATTAAACCCAATCTCACCAAAGCAGAAATAGAAGCTTTAAATTCACTGCAAAACAACCACTTTATAATTATCAAACCTGCGGATAAAGGCAGCGCGAATGTCATAATGGACAGGGACCAATGCATATGGGAGGGAAATAGACAAGTGTGGGATGAAAATAATTACACTCCAATCCCAAAACCTATTTATGTGGAACAATCCCCATGGTGGAAAAAATTGTGCAGAAATTACATGACAAAAAATGTATTAATGCCAAACAGAAGGCATATTTGATCGGCAAAGGAGAGCCCAGGCCCAGACATTTGTACATGCTGCCTAAAATCCACAAGGAGCCTGAGAAATGGAGCAAACCCCATGAAATTCCTCCTGGCAGACCAGTGAAACCTATTACACAGCAGCATTTATAGATTTTTATCTCAATCCTCTCTCTACTAGACATCCTAGTTACGTTAAAGACACTTATGATTTTATTGACAAAATTAAACTACTTCCTATTCCTCCAGATTCCCTTCTTTTCACCTTGGATATTGATAGTCTCTATACCAGCATAGACATCTCAGAGGGCATTCAGGCTGTAAAAAATGTCCTGCCTAAATATCCACACTCCAAAAGATCTGATGAGGAATTGTTGGAACTACTAGAAATTAATTTGACTCGTAATGATTTTGAATTTAATAACAAATATTTGCTACAAATTAAAGGGACGGCAATGGGGAAGAAATTCGCCCCAGCCTATGCCAATATTTTTATGGCTGAATGGGAGCACACTGCCTTACAGGCCTCCCCTGAAGAACCTCTGTATCATTACAGATATCTGGATGACATCTGGGGAATCTGGAACCACCAGAGGGAGGAATTTGATGATTTTTTAAATATTCTCAATAACCACAATTCCTCCATAAAATTGTAAGCCACAATTAATTTGACCTCTGTGGATTTTTTGGACACCACCACTTTTAAAGGACCCAATTTCCCACAAACACACAAATTGGACATCAAAGTATTTAAAAAAAAAGAAACAAACAAAAAAAAAAAAACAGATACCCATTCCTTACTTTATAAAACAAGTTATCACCCTAAACACACCTACTTGGGAATTATTAAATCACAGTTATTGAGATTTTACAGGCTCCAAGCTGCTGTTCTCCACATTGACCCCTAGAGGGTACTCTCGCTCCTTCCTTATAAAGTCATTTAAGACTTGTAAACAGACCAGGCCTATTTGGGCCTTCTCTCTTCTCCCAGTAACCACAAATTATTTCACTTCTGCTGTCAGATTGATCACAATCATCAAGAGGAATTTTCATCAGGGAACATTCTCAACTGCTCCAGGATCACAGGCTCATTGCTGCCTACAGAAAAAAACAGAAACTTACAGGATTATTTAGTGAGGGCCAAACTCAAACCACTGGGACACCCTAAATCCACTGGACACGGGGAATTTTTTCAGCACTGCCTCAGGGTGTGCAATAGACACCGTAACAATGTTTACAAAAAACACAACTGGGGACCAGTCTTGGCTTCAGTAACTGTGTTTATTTAATTTTTTTGCACTGCTTGTGACATACAGTATGTAGGCGAACACAATTCAAACTAGGTTTTATCAATACAAACACAATATCTGTAAACAACACAACACACACATTCCAGTAATACAGCATTTCGTACAACATGGATGGAGGAGCAGAGAGGAAATGATCTGGAAATGGAAATGATCTTCCTCCAGGACACCCTCCAGCCACAGGGTCTAAATGAAAAGTGAAAAAATGACTCTGTTGAATATGTAGCGACCATGTTTGTTGTTCATGTAATTAATCTGCCATCCCATTCGTAATCCCAGTCACTGGCCTGGAACTGACCTTTGACCTTTAGTCTGTTCACACATCTCCTAACACTAATCCTGATCTGATCTTTGGCTCTGACCCTAACCAGTTTGGCCTCCACGCCTAATATTCACTTCAATCTGATTTACTGTGTTTGTATTTTCTTAAACTTTGTTCATTGCAATGACTTCAGACTTGAAAATGAGCCATTAACAAGATGTCCTGGTAAGATATAAACTAAAACCACTATGTAACTCCAGAGGAAAATGACTGTTTTTCCTACATAAAGACAGGTACGTGTGCACTAAAAACTGTGTGCCTATCTGATCAGATGTAAACAGATTTTTTTCCCTCCCCACAAAAAAGGACCTTAAAGGCAGCCTGCAAGAGTCCCGAAAATCATGACAACAGCACTCAGGATCACCTAAACCAACGCCTCCGGGACTTCAGTGAAGACACACGTTTATAACCCCCAAATATAATAGAATAGAATAGAATAGAATAGAATAAATCTTTATTGTCCACTGAGGTGGAAAATTGTCTTCGGCTCACCAACATATAAAAACAGACAGCTCTAAAAAAATACAGACAAGATTGCATAAACATACAAGTAAAGTGACAGATAGAGGTAAAAAAAATAGAAGTGTAGCAGTTCGTATGAACTGCTACACTTCTATTTTTTTTTTTTTATATTTTATTTTTTATATGTTGGTGAGCCGAAGACAATTTTCCACCTCAGTGGACAATAAAGCAGCATTCACATTGTCCTGAACATGAACCTTTGGGGACAAAACGTTGAGGTGGTGCACTCAGTCTTAGTGCACTTCCCTCTCTGCACTGTATACTGTAAAAACCTGGATTCTGACAAAATCTAAATAGAATCAACAGTGAACACCTTTTATAAACATGGGCTCACCTCATTACTATTTGGAGTCACACTCGGGAGGCCTGGGAGCTGTGAGTGCGTCAGTGACTGTATTTTTCCAGCAGATGGCACTCCGAGACCACCATTTGGAAAAGCATCCTGAGCCAGTGCCACACAGGGACTCACACTCACTTTGGGATGGTAGAGGTCACGCTGCGCGACCTGGAGGGGGTTTCATTTCATTTCAATACTTATATTGCTGGAATGATTTTTACTTTGTGAGCACGGCTACATCAAACTGAAATTTTTACATTTGAAGCATTTGTTTCAGTTTATTGCAACTGTCAATAAAATGTCTCTTAAATCACCATCGCCACTGTCACCATGAATGAATGAATGAATGAATGAATGAAGGCTTTATTTCAAACATGTAAGAGTAGTACAAAAAATAGCAAAAACAAAAACAAAAGAACAAATAAAAACACTTAAATCAATTGAGAACCATTGAAACAATATTAACATAACATGTTCAAAAAGGAGTAGGAAGAAGCATTAGCTACCCTTTCTCCACTTAATGATCATACTGTTTACTTCCTGTGTAACCTGTTTTTTTTTTGTTGTTTTTTTTATCACATACTCCACATACAGTAAGTAAGCATATTTGCCTATGCCAACAATAGAATATAAATAAAATAAATAAACATGTAAATATGCGAGAACCCTAGTGTTCGTCATACCCTTCTTCTTCCCTGTACCTCGTGAATACTATACGTTTGTACCGCTGTTTGAAAATGCTCATGCTTGGACATTGCCTTAGCTCCCCCGTCAGTCTGTTCCACAGTTTCACTCCACTGAAGTGTCAAAGTACTTCAAAAAATCTTGTCCTCAGGTTCTGTGAATTTCAGTCAATCAGCAGCTCACAAAAACAGTCACTGGAGACGCTTGGATCAGATGCAAAAGAGTTTTATTGTGCCATAGGTTATAACACAACAGAACTCAATGAGCCATGCCCCGGAGCAAGACTGAATACACTCTCCGTTGTTCCCCTTATATACCTATCCAACATCAAATATATTGGTACCATGTTTGGGCATGCAGCTGTGCTTCCATGATATTCGGGCTGGTCACAGCTGATTCTGCACTCTTACAGCAAACATCATGGGAGTCAAACAGTGAGTTTGCACATCTACAGTAGACATCATTGGAGTCAAACAGTAAGTCTGCCAATTCTGCACACCACCTGCAATAGCTGTAAGACAGGCGTGTGGGAGTGTGTGTGTGTATGTGCGTGTGCGTGCGTATGGGGTCAACCTCTGGGCATGTGTATGCGTACTCTACTGGGGAGTGTGTGTGTGTCTATGTGTGAGAGCTTGTCACAGTTTCTGCTGCATTCTACTGGGGTGTGTGTCTATATGTGTGTGTGTGTGTGTGTGTGTGTGTGTGTGTGTGTGTGTGTGTGTGTGTGTGTGTATGTGTGCGTGTGTGTAAAATACAATAAGAGTACAATTCCTCACAGCAAACTTCTCTATTACTGTTAAGATATAAGGTAAGTTAGTCAATCAAAGTATAAGATAACTGCAAATCAACTGTTAATAAGTATTGATTGGATAATAGGTATTGATTAGATACAGCAGCGTTATATTCTGCTCTTCCAGTTATGAGTGAAAACAGTAAGCCAGCAAATCCTTAGTACGTATAACTGGCTTCAAACAATGACTCAGCCAATTCTGTGCAAGCCACAGTGAATATAACTGGACACCACCTGCAACTGATATAAGACATACCATGGGTTAGAAATCCCCAAACATCCCTCGCACAACACATCTAAGCTCAACCACACACTCTTAGCCAAATAGACGTTAGATGCAGGTGTTCGACCAAGGCCGCTGTCACAGCGGCCACACTAACACAATCTCTGTGGCATGAGTGCGTGCGTGTGCGTGTGTGTGAGTGTGTACGTATGTGCAAGTGTACAATACTGGGGCCAACTTCTGTAGCAAGTGTGTACGTACTCCTCTGATGTGTGTGTGTCTATGTGTGTGTGTGTATGTATGGGTGCTGTGTATGTGTGTGTGTGTGATGTGTGTGTGTGTGTGTGTGTGTGTGTGTATGTGTGTCTCCTGCCACAGCCGCTACAACTACGACTCCTACCAATGAATAAGTACATGAATAAATGGAATGAATACATGAATTGAATGAACAATTGGGGTAGTATTAGCACTTTGGTAGTATTTAGCACTTTTCAACATACCCATTAACAATTTTACACTACACCACATATAGAAATACAAAAAGTTTATAAAGTTGTGCGAGCACAAAGATGTTTTAAATTCATTTCCCCTCTCAAATTATATCCCCCTTTCTTTGATAAAACAGTTTTTGAATATTTCCTGGGAGTAGGTTGTTTATTGCTCTGTACATGATTTGTGCCGTTTGAAAATGAACCAGATCTGTGAGTTTCAGTGTTTTTGATTTTAAGAATAAAGGATTTGTGTGTTCTCTGTAACTAGTGTTATGAATTATCCTTATGGCTCTTTTTTGCAATATAGACAGTGGTTGTAATGTACATTTATAAGTATTGCCCCAAATCTCTGCACAATAATTTAAATATGGTAGTATCATTGAACTGTAAAGAATGTGGAGTGATTTGTGGTCCAGAAAGTGTTTTGCCTGTTTTAGTACTGAGATGCTCCGTGACAGTGTGTTTTGTACATGGTTTAAGTGTGATTTCCATGTTATTTTTCGTCCACGTTTACACCAAGAAATTTATTTTCATGAACCCTTACAATGTCAACCCCATCTACCTGTATTAGTGCTTGAGTGTTCCTTTTACAATTCCCAAATAACATGAATTTAGTTTTGTTTAGACTTAATGATAATTAGTTTCTGTCAAACCACTCCTTTAATTTACACAGTTCTGCAGTAATCATCCCCAGAAGGTCCTGTAAATTCCCCCCTGAAAAAAAATAGTCATCTGCAAATAAAACTAATTTTAATACCGTAGAGACTTTACAGATATCATTTATATAAAGAATGAACAGTTTTGGACCCAGCACTGACCCCTGGGAGACACCACAATGTCCAAGCATGAGGAAGCTCCCAACTTCACAAATTGCCTCCTGTCCCTTAAATAACTCTTCACCCAGTGCAAAACTATCCCTCTGATCCCATACTGTTCCAGTTTATTGATCAATATGTCGTGATTGATTGTGTCGAAAGCTTTCTTGAGGTTGATGAATATTCCAATTGCGTACCGTTTATTATCTATGGCGTTGGTGATTTCCTCAATTGATTCCATTAATGCCAGTGATGTTGAACTGTTTGATCTGAATCTGTATTGCCTGTCAGAGAGTAATTTATGTTTATCCATGAATTTGTCTAATCTGTTGTTGAATATATTTTCTAGATTTTTTGAGAATTGTGGTAGTAAAGAAACAGGCCTGTAATATGTGAAGTGGTGTCTATCCCCAGTTTTATACAGTGGCACAACTTTAGCTATTTTCATTTTGTTTGGAAATTTACCAGTTTGGAATGATAACTCACAGATGAAAGTTAATGGTTTTCGAATCCCCTCAATGACCCTTTTCATAATTTTCATATCATTGTTATTACAATCTGTTTTGTCTTTTATCTTTACAATTATTTACAATATCAATTATTTCTTTTTCTTCCACCGCTGACAGGTTTGGTCCACAACTTACAAAAAAAGTATTAAAACTATTAACTATATAATCCATATTGTCTTTTTTAATGTTGTTATCTATAAAATATTGAGGGTAACATTGTCTAGAGCCATTTTTGATTATATTATTTAATATATCCCATATTCCTTTAATATTGTTTTTGTTACTATTTAATATTTCACAATAGTATTCCTTTCTGCTAACTCTTATAATATTGGTTAACTTATTTTTATATTTCTCATATTTATTCTCTGCCACTTTAGTTCCTTGTTTTATGAATTCTCTATCAAGTGTATTTTTCTTTTTACAGGCATTTTGTAACCTCTTTGTGATCAATGGTCAATCCGTATATTTATGTTTTCTACTATATTGTTTTATTGGACAATTTTTGTCTGTGTACAGTCATTCATTTATTTGGGTCATTTATTCATTCCAGTCACTTCTTTCAAACACAGATTTCAATTGAAACACGGACAAATCACTTCTTTTTAAGCATCATTTAATCATCTTTTCAACATGTGGACAATGCTCCTGCCTTAACTAACGAAGGTCAACTCTGAAGGCTCCCTGGGATTGCTGAGGCCACGCCAAAAGGTAACCGTATTACTTACCTCATGGGCCTACCCACTCTGCACCCTGCGCAGGGCTGGCAAAAGTGCTCAGAAAAAGTGGAGCCTCACTGACTCAGAGGAGCCTGCCAGGGGGCTCCTGTAAACTTTCAGGGGGAACAGATTTTGCTCAGAACACTCATAGTTTCCATACTATGCCGCCCAATATCCCCTTTCATGGAGGGTCCGAGAAAAATGGCAGCCGGCTGCACCCCGCCAGTGCCAGGCCCGTGGAACTCACCAGCCCCTGTCCCGTCTCTTTGGGACCTCCCCTCCCCCAGATACAGACATGTCGTGTTGGGACTTAGAATTTGGCTGTGAAAAACCACTATGCTCCCACGCATATGTGAGACGGGCCATAGCGATAACCCGTACCTCCAGGGGGACACGTCCTAGTGGCCTGGGATCTGCACAGACCCCCCCTATTTCGGGGATGCCGGATGCGCCTGTCATGGTAGCATGTCTCTCTGGCCTTCCCTTCCCAAGATACACATATTTTCAACAGAAGGAAGTGACGTTTCTCCGGAACAGAACCTCATAGAGACTCGGCAGTGGCAGCCTCGGAAAGCCCCTACTCGAATTAGTGGGGAAACAGCTTGGTTTCAACTCTACACAACCCAAACCACTCTGCCTTTCATGCCTGAACCCCAATCTACTCCAGGCAAAAGGCCACAACATTTAAAGAGAGAGGAGGACTCTTTTTCTTACTAGGACTTATTATTTATTCCTTTAATTTATTTTTATTCTTCATTTTATTTCCTTACCTGTCAAATCGTTTTATTCTTTACTTTTAGTTGTTTTCATTTCAAATATTATTTCCTGACTTCATTGCTTCATCTTTCAACCTCTGCTATTATTTTTATTACTTTATTATCATTTGCTTATCATTCATCTCCTAATACTGTAATAAGGACAACAATACGCCATGTCTAACAGAACCAGGCTGCTATCAAACTCTGCTAGAATCTGCAGACTATGGCGAGTTCTAAAAAGAGCACTAATGCCCTCTGGTGGAAAATGGACCTGTATTTGTATAGCGCCCTTCTAGTCATCTGACCACTCAAAGCGCTTTTTACACTACAAGTCACATTCATCCATTCACACACACATTCATACACTAGTGGCCAAGGCTACCGTACAAGGTGCCACCTGCTACTCAGTTTTTTAACACACTCACACACCGATGGAAGCATCATCAGGAGCAATTTGGGGATCAGTATCTTGCTCAAGGATACTTTGACATGCGGGCTGGAGAAGCCAGGAGCCCTGGCTTCCTATTGGTGGACGACCCGCTCTACCTCTGAGCCACAGCCGCTGGTGGCCATCCCCCATGTATGCAAATGAGAGTCAAACTTCTGGGAGTCTTTTGCCATACTTACCCCTATACCTTGCCTGGTCGGCCCCAGCCCCAGCCCCAGCCCCTCTCCCTCTGACGTTTTCCTCTGGCCATCCTCCAGACCACAGGGGCCAGTCCTTTGCCACTTTCAGCCTTATACCTCTTTTGATTGTATGTCATTATGACACCTACATGCCTAACAGAATCAGAATCAGAAATACTTTATTGATCCCCAAGGGGAAATTATTGAGTTACAGGTGCTCCTTATAAGTGTAGAAAGAATATATAGTGCAAAACAAGTGTAGAAAGAAGATATAGTGCAAATGCAAAATATATATGTATGTAGTAACATAAACATCATTTACAATATATATATAGGAACCCTAGATACAGATGGAATACGAAAAATTAGATTATGTACATTGTCTTTACAGAAAAATTGGGATTATGTATATTGTCTTTACAATATGTAATAATTTATTTTGAGTAGGTGACAGTGGTGAAACAGTCCAAGGGCAACTCAGAGGGAGGAGTTGTACAGTTTGATGGCCACAGACAGGAATGATTTCCTGTGGCGCTCAGTGGTGCATTTTGGTGGTCTAAGTCTCCCACTGAAAGCACTCTTATGCCCGACCAGCACATGGTGGAGTGGGTGTGAGACATTGTCCAAGATAGTTTGCAGCTTAGACAGCATCCTCCTCTCTGACACCACCATCAGAGAATCACACGCCATTCCCACGACGTCACTGGCCTTGCGGATCAGTTTATTGAGGCTGTTGGCATCCGCCACCCTCAGCCTGCTGCCCCAGCACACAACAGCATAGAGGATAGCACTGGCCACCACAGACTCATAAAAAATCTTGAGCATAGTCCGGCAGATGTTGAAGGACCTCAGTCGCCTCAGGAAATAGAGACGACTCTGGCCCTTCCTATAGAGAGCATCAGTGTTCTTGGCCCAGTCCAGTTTATTGTCAGTGTGGACTCCCAGGTACTTATAGTCCTCCACAATGTCCACACTGACCCCCTGGATGGAAATCGGGGTCACCGGTGTCTTGGTCCTCTTCAGATCCACAACCAGTTCCTTTGTCTTTGCCAGATGGTTCTGCTCACACCATATGACAAAGTTATCCACAGCAGCCCTGTACTCGTCATCACCCTTGCTGATGCATCCAACTATGGGAGTCATCAGAAAACTTCTCAAGATGGCAGATCTCAGTGCAATAGCTGAAGTCCGTGGTGTAGAGGGTGAAGAGGAAGGGAGAGAGGACAGTCCCCTGCGGGGCCCCAGTATTGCTGACCACTCTGTCTGACACACAGTGTTGCAAGCGCACGCACTGTGGTCTGCCAGTCAAGTAGTCTACAATCCAGGACACCAGAGGGGCATCCACCTGCATTGCTGTCAGCTTGTCACCCAGTAGAGCTGGACGGATGGTGTTGAACGCACTGGAGAAGTCAAAAAACATGACTCTCACAGTGCTCGCCGGCTTGTCCAGTTGGGCGTAGACATGGTTGAGCAGGTAGATGATGGCATCCACCACTCACCACAGAGTGCCTGCCAGTCTGTCACCTCAAAACAGCCCTGCAGTGTCTCATAAGCCTCCTCTGACCATCTCCGCACTGTCCTAATGGTCACAGGCCTGGCTCCTTACTAGAGGTAAATCGCAGGGGTTGAAGTGCACCAGGTTGTGGTCTGACCTACCCAGAGAGGGAAGGGGGGAGCAGCTGTATGCATCCTGGGCGTTTGCATACAGCAAGTCCAGGGTTCTCCCTCCTCTAGTGGGACAGCTCACATACTGAGTGAAGTTGGGTAATGTTGTTGCCATGGTGACGTGGTTGAAGTCACCCGAGTTAGCTATGAAAGCACTCAGGTGTTGAGTCTGCAGACGGGCTACGGCGGAGTGAATGACGTCACACGCCGACGTCGGGTTGGCAGAGGGGGGGGTGTACACGGTCACCATTATGACGTGTGAAAACTCCCTGGGCAAATAATACGGCCTGAGTCCAACAGCAAATAGTTCAATATCCGGGCGACAGATTTGTTCCTTGATAGTAATGTGGGCAGGACTGCACCACCGGTTGTTGACTAGCACAGCAAGCCCCCCTCCTTTGCGCTTACCGCTCTCGGTGCAGTCGTCGGGTATGTCCTTGTGTAGCCATGTCTCTGTAAAACATATCAGACTACACTCCCGGTACTCCCTCCGACTCCTGGCGACTGCTGTTAACTCATCCAATTTATTTGCCAGTGACCTCACGTTGCCCATGATGAGAGAGGGGAGACCCGGCTTACATATCCTCTTCTCCATAAGCCTCCATTGTCTCACCCTTGCTCTTTTCCTCTGCTGTTTCAATCCTCCACTGCAACCTCTGTGTGTTTTCCTCCACATTTCACTCGGGATCGCTGATGTTTCGGCCGCCAAGCTGGCCGGCCTCAGCACGTTCAGCTGATCTCTGGAGTAAACAATGCGGCCATGAAGTTGTTGCGCAGTGGTGCCGGGTCCGAATGAAAGAAGTAATTTCAGGGTGAAGAAACAGACCAAAACTGTCTCAATCAACATGTTTGGAGAGGGCGCACCTTCAGAATATCCGTCATAAAAATACAAAATACAAGTAGTAATATAAAACAAAAAAAAAAGTAGGAAACTCAGAAAACAAGCAGGAGCAGTTGCCGCATGCGCACTATGGGGTGATTTCAAGCCTCACCTCAACCATTCGGCCTTCTTGCCAAAACCCAACCCACTCCAGGCATGTGGACACTATATCAATTGACTGTGGGCCTCCTTTTCTTGCATACAACAGGTCTGGTGCTGGTGTTGCTGCAGCAGCCCTGGAACCTATGTGAGGGATTTTCCTCACTTCAAATATATTTGCAACAATTGTTGTATTTCGTACTTGTTACTGTATGTTGTAATTTATGCTAACTTTCTCCTGTAATAATTGTACTTATTTTTTTCCATCTACATAAATCTAAATCACTGTGTTTGTAATTTCTTAAACTTTGTTTATTGCAATTACTTCAGACTTAAAAATGTGTCATCAAAGATAAACTAATAAATATATACTACCAAGATTATTCCAGTAGTCCTATACTTTCATTATAGCATACTTTAACAGAACAGTATATGAAATCTTAAAACATCTTCTGTCATAACAACAACAACATTAGAAAACAACAACATTTGTAAAGAAAAGAAGAAAAACAAGTCAAGTTTATTTGTATAGCCCAAAATCACAATTTATCATTGCCCAAATGGGCTTTTCAGTCTGTACAAAGTGTGACATACTCTGTCCTTAGACCCAACAAGCCTGAAGTGGTATTGCATCTAGATTTTATTACTCTGAAATCACCATATCATCTTGACAGTTCAGGTTATTTTCATGAAAAACATTGTGACTTTTAAGAAATATGATTCATTGAATTATCACTCATTATTACTCAATTACACTTACAGGGAGGGAGGGAGAGAGGGGGAGAGACAGACAGAGAGAGAAAGAGAGAGAGAGAATCCATGAGAACATGAGCATGAACATGAGCTCCTGAATATTTTTGCTTTTTTGGACGTTTTTGCTTTTTTTATGTTTTAAAGTGAAATAAACTACTATTTTTCTAAGAACTGGAAGAAAACAGAAGAGAAAACCATTGTCTATAGAAAAAAACTCCCAAGAAGGAAAAAAACAGCCAAAAAAAAAACTCAAAAGACAGTGATAGACTGGAAAACAACAGAACCAATCTGACAGTATGCCTAACTGTCCAACCAGCAACAAAAAAGTCAAGCAAAGAGGAGGAAAACAGCTGAAGACTCAAGTGAGTGAAACCATCAGAAAGAAAATATAATATTTAAAAAGAGGAAACAAATAATTACTGAACACTAAATAAACTTAAGCTAGCATAATACAGCTAGCTGTAAACAAGATCCTTAGCAACTGTTACCAAGGAATTTAAATACCAGCAGTTCAACAGCTGCAGAACCTGATGGAATCCACCAAAGACTGTACAGAGGCTGTTCCTCTCCTCTATCCTCCTGATGTAACCAATGAGACTGCCAGGAAGGCATTTAAACAAAAACTGTTAAAAGAAAGACCAGAAACACTGTTTTCTGATCTTTACAAGACCGGGGAGGTCAACAACCTGATCTTCTTCACAGACCAGCCGCTAACATGGCACTCTGCCATCAGTGCCCACTACCCCTCTGTCAAAAAAGAGGGGATCTGTAACAGCTGGAAAATAAAAATAAAAGAAGCAGAGGATTCAGATACTTTCATAATGACAGTCAATTTATACAAGAATGGGACTATCATGGTGTAGGGGAACCTCAAACTGTTTGAGATAGACCTCCTCCTTATAAAGGAAAGAGCCCAGCAGGAGAGATCTAGCTCCACTGACAGTTCCCAAACCCTGCCAGACACGCCCAGCTGCCTAATTACTGAGCAGTCCCCTGAAGAGAAGGAGCCCACCAGCCCAGAGCAGGTCCAGGACCCCCAGCTGAACCGCACCATCACCGACCTGAAGGTGAAATTCACAGACCTGGAGAGAGAACTAGTACAACTGAGAGAGCTGATCAGCCAACAGCTATGCCAGCCCACCACAGCTCGGCCTGACCCCTGTACCATCAGCACAGAGCTGGGCATGCTGAGGCAGGACAGGGACAGCTGCAGGAGACAGCTGAGCCTGCTCAGGACTGAGATCAGAGAGCTGCATCAAGACAGAAAGCAGTGTCTAGCAGCACTGACAGCTCAGACAGAGGAGGTGAAGGAGCTCAGAGGAGAGAGAGAGAGCACAGGAGAGAACTTACCTCTCTGTCAAAGGAGGTGGAGGAGCTCAGAGGAGAGAAAGAGGAGCACAGGAGAGCACTCACCACTCATTCAGAACAGCTTCAGGAAAGAGGTGGAGCTACACAAGACCTGGATGAACAACTAGACTCACATCCAGACCACAACCAGGACCCTGTGAGCAGCCAGGACCCACCAATCCATGAACCTACCTCCACCCCCAGCTCCACATCCAGCCCACAGACCAACACCACACCCACACCTCCACCCATCCCACAGACCAGCACCACCCCTCATCCACCAGACCAGCACAACAGAGAGAGAAGACAGACATTGTCCTCATCGGCTCCAATGGAAATTTCATTAATGAAAAGAAACTTTTCCCCACCCACAAAGTGGCCTAAAATCTGGTGTCCAAGCCATAGACCTGCTGTCAGAGGAGCGGCTTGGATGTCCGAGTCACATCATCATCCACACTGGCACCAATGATCTGCGGAGCCAGCAGGAGAGGGTGTCAGAGTCAATCAATAGAGTGATAGAGAAAGCCTCCACCACCTTCCCCAGCAGCTGAGTGGTCATATCCACTCTGCTCCCAAGGAAAGACTTCCACCCTGACACTATCCACAGGATCAACAGCAGCCTGTCCAGAGACTGTGCACAGAGACCCAATGTCCACCTAGCCCACCACCCCACCCTAGACATCAGCTGTCTCTACGACCACGTACATCTGTTTAAAAACACAGTCCCCATCTTTGCCCAAACACTGAAAAATGTCGCTCTCAACAGAGACCAATCCGTGGCCTGCAGAAAGAGCACATCAGCCCACAACCCCCACAGAACACCAAGACATCCTCAACCAACATCCAGACCAAGACAGTGGAGACAAGACCACCCTCAGCCCCACCCACATCATGTCCCAATAAGACCCCACCAAGGCAACCATGATCCCCCTCAAGCCGGACCACAGCCACTCCTGTCCCTAGGGGCCCTATCCCAACCACAGCGACAAGAGCCACACCCTGGCCCACTGAGTTATGCCCAGGTGGTCTGAAGAGCAGCAGAACCAACTTTAACCACACAATGAGTTGAGGGACATTCAACAGATGCTCAGCCTGCTTTGCTCTCATCTGATTGGACAGGTATCACAATAGACACTCTATAAAGAAAGTATTTTTAGAGCATTTCTTGTTCTCATACAGCTTAAAAAAAAAAAGGACATTTACATTGTACATATGTATTGATTATTGAATATACAGGTTATTGGATTGTTACCTTTTATAATATGTTATGTAGATACTCTTAAATTATTTTCTTTGACTTAGTGGTTTATCTCATTTTGATCACCAAATGCAGCCTTTTGAGTTTTAAATATAATGAAATCAAAATCTTTTACCATTTCTTGTTTGAATGTTCAGGGTCTGAGATCTTCTGCTCTTGGCCTTAAGAGCAGGACCTCAGACGTTATTAGAGAGTTAGAAAATGAGACTTGGTGTAGAGGAGATGTCTCCACTGGTTGTCCCTCAGGCTACATGGAGATAATGTCCCCGTCCACCAAACTAAAGGGAGTAACACAAGGAAGAGATTCAGGAGGAATGCTGATTTGGTATAAGGCAAACCTCGCACAATACATTCAATTAATCAAAAAAGGAGAATTTTCAATTTGGCTCAAAATCAAAACAGATGTTATCACCACAGATAAAGATGTATTCCTGTGTGCAGCATACATCCCCCCATCACAATCCCCTTATTTTAATGAAGACAGTTTCTCCATTCTCGAAGATTAGATCAGTTACTTTCAGGCCCAGGGAAGTGTACTGATCTGTGGAGACCTGTATGCCAGGACTGGTACAGAACTAGATTTTATCAGCACACAGGGAGACAAACATATACCTCGTTGTTACGCCCCGGTCTAGGGGTGTGGGTGCGCAACATAAGACACACAGGAATACAAGTATAAATGTACAGGTGAGCAATTTATTGCTACACACTCTAATGACACACGGAACAATATCGCACACAAAATGGAGCAAAAGACTTCAGGGTGAGCCCAGGCCAAAACAACAAACAAAAAACAACCTGTCTACCGACGGGCGAAATAACTGATTCCTAACGAAAACAAAAGAAACAAAAATACAATACTTAGGCCTAACTCCCTAGGCTAACGAAAAACAGGAGAAAACAGGTACAACAAAAATAGCAGCTCACCCCTACGCTCCGTGCAAAAACAATAATAAGTGACAGTGATTATTTACAATATATACACAAACGACTCAGTTGGCCCGAAGGCGCTGGTCTTAACAAAGAACTAGTTATTTAGCAGACAAGCTAAATAACTAGACGTGTGTCACACAACAAAATACTTATCGATCACAGAAAAACCAGAAAACCAGAAAGGACGATGCAATGCTGCTGCCATGTACGAGAGTGGGGCCTCGCGGCTTCCGTGTGGCCGGCATTAAGAAGGCCGAGCCCCTCGCCCAACCAATCCGGCAGCTGTGACGTCACGCCGTAGCCCCCTCCCTTCACACCCCCACAGAAATAACTTTGACAAAACTGTCAGTAAAAGTGGGCAGCAACTGTTACAGCTCTGCCGAACATTGGGTCTGTACATGGTTAATGGTCGGCTTCGAGGGGACTCATTCGGTCTTTACACTCATAGCTCTCCTCTTGGCAACAGCACAGTAGACTACGGCATTACCGACCTAGACCCCTTCTACCTGAGACCATTTACAGTCATTTACAGTCAGTCAGCGCCATGGCACTCTTTCAGCAAACCACAAAAAGAAGATTTGGCTATTCAAAATGATGACATCTGGAAAAATCACCTTGAAAATCTGTATACTGCTGTTCCCTTGAATTCGGCCCAAAAACATCTCCTCAATAAATTACACATTTTAGAATCAGTCATTAAAGACAACCAGAACCCCCTAGACTACCAAATTACTGAAGCAGAGCTACTGGCTAAAATCTAGGCACTGCAGCCAAGGAAAGCCAGCGGTCCTAATGGCATTTTAAATGAAATGCTAAAATTTGATGACCATAAATTTAACATTGCCACATTAAAATTATTTAACCTTATTCTGGGAGTCAGACATTTCCCTGACCTCTGGAGTGAAGGAATCATCACACCAATCTTTAAAAGTGGAAACAAATTCGACCCAAACAATTACCGAGGCATCTGTGTCAGCAGCAACCTGGGGAAGTTCTTCTGCAGCATCCTAAACAGCCAACTGCAAGACTTCCTAAGAGAACATGATGTCCTGAGCAAGAGCCAGATAGGATTCACACCCAAACATAGAACAACAGACCATATCCACACCCTTCACACCCTCATTAATAAATACGTCCACCAAAACAAGAAGAAAATCTTCTTTTGTTTTGTAGATCTCCAAAAAGCATTTGACTCAAATTGGCATGATGGTCTGTTCCTAAAATTAATTGAGAAGGGTGTAGGGGGGAAGGTCTATGACATCATGTACACACATATGAAATGTGCTGTTAAAATTAACAACACGGAAACACATTTCTTCCCCCAGAGTCTGACACACAGATTAAATGCCTACTTTTTGCAGATGATCTCATATTGCTGGCTTCATCAAAGGAAGCACTACAACAGCAACTGGATCATCTGCAAACCTTCTGTCAGACCTGGGCCCTGACAGTTAATCTGGACAAAAGCAAAATTATGATAATCCAGAAACGACCCAGGGGTCAGGGAAACCAACCAGGTTTGTCCTGGGCTCTCATGAGGTGGAACACACACACGACTACACATACTTGGGACTACACATCACGTCCACAGGAAACTTTAGCCTGGCTGTTGATGATCTCAGAGAGAAGGGAAGAAGGGCTTTCTATGCTATAAAGAAATCTTCAAACATTAATATACCCATTAGAATCTGGCTCAAAGTATTCAAATCTATAATTGAACCAATTATTCTGGATGGTTTGGTTGCAAATCAAGATTTTGAAAAATGGGACAAACACCCCATCAAAGTCCTGCACACAGAGATTAGCTAGAGCATCCTCAGAGTGCACAGGAACACCCCTAACAACGGATGCCGAGCTGAGCTAGGCCAATTCCCCCTTTTAATTAGAATTCAAATAAGAGCCATCAAATTTTATAAACACCTTAAAAGAAGTGTCCCCAACTCCTACCACTACGAAGCTCTGCAATGCCAAGAGGAGAACATGGAGAAGAGCCCCCTCAGCCAGCTAATCCTGAGGCTCAGCTCCTCTAACAGCACAAGACCTCAGGACAGCCCCCACACAATCTGGACCCACCAAATTATATAAAAACAAAAAGAACATTACATTAACTATTGGACATCTACCACAAAAACACAGAGCAAACTTTTGTTTTTGTTTTGTACTGTTATTTGGCTCTAAACAGACAGTACATGGTGGCAGAATATCTGAGCACCGTGACTAATGAGAAACTGAGAAAGACTTTGACCATGTACAGACTCAGAGACCACAGCTTGGCCATAGAGACGGCAGACCTGGCTGCCCAGAGAGGACAGGTAGTGTCAGCTCTGTCCACACAGACAAGTGGAGACAGAGACAAACTTCCTGATGCACTGCAGCAAACATGAACACGTCAGAGCCGAGTTCCTCTCAAAAATAAAACATAAAGTCATTGACTTTGATTCTCTGCCTGATGAAAATAAAATGCAATTTATTTTATTTTTCTGTTTTATTGATGTTGTTCTTGTTGATGTTGATGTGTATTATATGTTTAAATTATCTGTTATATTTTTTTAAACACTTTTCTGACTTACTTTTATTATTGTGCCTTATTTGTAAATTTGTAATGGCTTTGGCAATAATGTTAATCTACAGTCATGCCAAAAAAGCTTATTAAATTGAAATTGAAATGAGAGAGAGAAAGAGATCAGAGAGAGAGAGAGAGAGATGCTCATTCTTTTGGCCTATTCTGTTTTGTGACTGAGGCTGTAATTTGGACTGTTGACCAGTAGGTGGAGACAGATGCTAAGTCTTGGCAGCTGGGAGAGAGTCAGCACTGTACTCCTGTAGGTCCAGCTTATAAGAGGTTTATGAATGATAGAAATCAGGTAAAACAAACTTGATTAACCAGCTGTATATGCCGTAACAGACAAAGAGACCTGTCATTTTATCTCTTTATTTTATTTCCTTACCTGTCAAATCTTTTTTACTTTTTGTTGTTTTCATTTCAGATATTATTACCTTGCTTCATTGCTTCATTTTTCAACCTCTGCTATTATTTTTATTACTTAATTATCATTTGCTGCATACCTTTATCTTTTGCCCGTTTCTCCTCTTCTTCTTTCCTTCTTTTTCTAATCTGGGCAACTGATGGCTTCTTTGATCTTTTATCCATGATTAACTCGACTCGACAACACTTTTTTTCCAGTCCAGACTGAGGTGATGTAAACCAATCCACGTAGATGCACGCACCGATTCGTGTTTTTTTAATACTTAAAAAAATACCTTTTCACATAACACAATAAATTACATGTCGCTATGTGGGTCTGTATTAATTTTATGAATGAAGTATAATTTATCTGGAAGCAGTTTGTGTTGTGTGGCCTGGGATCATCATGAAGCAGTGGAGTCGTTAGGCCTATTTTAGGGGGGCTGAAGCCCCCCTAAATAATTTGCTGTTGTTTTATTAAAAAAAAAATATTTTTTTTTTTAACAAAAAAATGCCGAGGTCACAGCTGACCGTCACGGCACAAATCCACGAGAAACCAACGGCTTCCCCTTCACAGGTGATGCCCCCCACTCAACAGGTTATGCAGACCAAAAAGTCTCCACAAGTCTCCACACCCATCCCAGGGAGCAGAGGCACAGACGCACCTACCACACTAAAGCAGGTAAGGATGGTGCTGCAAATCCGCCACGGCCGTCCTCACCTCCACCTGACAAAGATTACACCCAATCCCAAAACCTATTTATGTGGAAACTATCCCCATGGTTGAAAAAAATGTACAGAAATTACATGACAAAAAAATGTATTGGTGCCAAACAGAAGGTATATTTGATCGGCAAAGGAGAGCCCAGGCCTAGACATTTGTACATGCTGCCTAAAATCCACAAGGAGCCTGAGAAATGGAGCAAACCCCATGAAATTCCTCCTGGTAG
Organism: Cephalopholis sonnerati; assembly: GCA_019142605.1. Classification (NCBI taxonomy): domain Eukaryota; kingdom Metazoa; phylum Chordata; class Actinopteri; order Perciformes; family Serranidae; genus Cephalopholis; species Cephalopholis sonnerati. The sequence goes on along the minus strand of JAGQAX010000005.1, from coordinate 22,150 downwards.
ACCAATAGTGTCAGACTGCAACAGTGAAACCTATTACACAGCAGAATTTATAGATTTTTATCTCAATCCTCTCTCTACTAGACATCCTAGTTACATTAAAGACACTTGTGATTTTATTAACAAAATTAAACTACTTCCTATTCCTCCAGATTCCCTTCTTTTCACCTTGGATATTGATAGTCTGTACACCCACATAGACATCTCAGAGGGCATTCAGGCCGTAAAAAATATCCTGGCTAAATATCCACACTCCAAAAGACCTGATAAGGAATTGTTTGAACTACTAGAAATTAATTTGACTCGTAATGATTTTGAATTTAATAACAAATATTTGCTACAAATTAAAGGGACGGCAATGGGGAAGAAATTCGCCCCAGCCTATGCCAATATTTTTATGGCTGAATGGGAGCACACTGCCTTACAGGCCTCCCCTGAAGAACCTCTGTATCATTACAGATATCTGGATGACATCTGGGGAATCTGGAACCACCAGAGGGAGGAATTTGATGATTTTTTAAAATATTCTCAATAACCACAATTCCTCCATAAAATTGTAAGCCACAATTAATTTGACCTCTGTGGATTTTTTGGACACCACCACTTTTAAAGGACCCAATTTCCCACAAACACACAAATTGGACATCAAAGTATTTGAAAAAAAGAAACAAACAAAAAAAAACAGATGCCCATTCCCTACTTTATAAATCAAGTTATCACCCTAAACACACCTACTCGGGAATTATTAAATCACAGTTATTGAGATTTTACAGGCTCTGTAGTAGAGAGGAGGATTTCAGAGCAGCCACCAAGCTGCTGTTCTCCACATTGACCCCTAGAGGGTACTCTCGCTCCTTCCTTAGAAAGTCATTTAAGACTTGTAAACAGACCAGGCCTATTTGGGCCTTCTCTGTTCTCCCAATAACCACAAATTATTCCACTTCTGCTGTCAGATTGATTACAGTCATCAAGAGGAATTTTCATCAGGGGATTGAACATTCTCAACTGCTTCAGGATCACAGGCTCATTGCTGCCTACAGAAAAAAACAGAAACTTACAGGATTATTTAGTGAGGGCCAAACTCAAACCACTGGGACACCCTAAAACCACTGGATACAGGGAATTTTTTCAGCACTGCCTCAGGGTGCGCACCGTAACAATATTTACAAAAAACACAACTGGGGACCAGTCTTGGCTTCAGTAACTGTGTTTATTTAATGTTTTGCACTGCTTGTGACATGCTGTATGTGGGAGAGATGGCGAACGTGATTCGAACTAGGTTTTATCAATACAAACACAATATCTGTAAACAAGACAACACACACATACCAGTAATACAGCATTTCGTACAGCATGGATGGAGAAGCAGAGAGGAAATGATCTGGAAATGGAAATGATCTTCCTCCAGGACACCCTCCAGCCACAGGGTCTAAATGAAAAGTGAAAAAATGACTCTGTTGAATATGTAGCGACCATGTTTGTTGTTCATATAATTAATCTGCCATCCCATCCCTAATCCCAATCACAGGCCTGGAACTGACCTTTGACCTTTAGTCTGTTCACACATCTCCCAACACTAATCCTGATCTGGTCTTTGGCTCTGACCCTAACCAATTTGGCCTCCATGCCTAATCTTCACTTCAATCTGATTTACTGTGTTTGTATTTTCTTAAACTTTGTTCATTGCGATGACTTCAGACTTGAAAATGAGCCATTAACAAGATGTCCTGGTAAGATATAAACTAAAACCACTATGTAACTCCAGAGAAAAATGACTGTTTTTCCTACATAAAGACGTGCGGTACGTGTGCACTAAAAACTGTGTCAGATGTAAACAGATTTTTTTTTCCTCCCCACAAAAAAAGGACCTTAAAGGCAGCCTGCAGGAGTCCCTAAAATCATGACAACAGCACTCAGGATCACCTAAACCAACACCTCCGGGACTTCAGTGAAGACACACGTTTATAACCCCCGAATATAATAGCAGCATTCACATTGTCCCGAACATGAACCTTTGGGGACAAAACGTTGAGAGGGTGCACTCAGTCTTAGTGCACTTCCCTCTCTGCACTGTATACTGTAAAACCTGGATTCTGACAAAATCTAAATGGAATCAACAGTGAACACCTTTTATAAACACTGACTCACCTCATTACTATTTGGAATCACACTAGGGAGGCCTGGGAGCTGTGAGTGCGTCAGTGACTGTTTTTTTTTTTTTTTTTTTCCAGCAGATGGTGCTCCAAGACCACCAATTGGAAAAACATCCTGAGCCAGTGCCACACAGGGACTCACACTCACTTTAGGATGGCAGAGGTCACACTGCGCGACCTGAAGGGGGTTTGATTTCATTTCAATACCTATACTGCTGGAATGATTTTTACTTTGTGAGCACGGCTACTTCAAACTGAAATTTTTACATTTGAAGCATTTGTTTGAACACAGACAAGACACACCAAGAAATTTATTTTCATGAACCCTTAAAATGTCAATCCCATCTACCTGTATTAGTGCTTGAGTGTTCCTTTTACAATTCCCAAATAACATGAATTTAGTTTTGTTTAGATTTAATGATAATTTAGTTTCTTAGTTTCATCTGCAAGTAAACTAATTTTAATACCGTAGAGACTTTACAGATATCATTTATATAAAGAACGAACAGTTTTGGACCCAGCACTGACTCCTGGGGGATACCACAGGCAATGTCCAAGCATGAGGGTGCACAGTCTCCCAACTTCACAAATTGCCTCCTGTCCCTTAAATAACTCTTCACCCAGTGCAAAACTATCCCTCTGATCCCATACCGTTCCAGTTTATTGATTAATATGATTTTGTCAAAAGCTTTCTGGAGATCGATGAATATTCCAATTGCGTATCGTTTTTTATCTATGGTGTTGGTGATTTCCTCAATTGATTCCATTAATGCCAGTGATGTTAAACTGTTTGATCTGAATCCGTATTGACTGTCAGAGAGTAATTTATGTTTATCCATGAATTTGTCTAATCTGTTGTTGAATATTTTTTCTAGAATTTTTGAGAATTGTGGTAGTAAAGAAACAGGCCTGTATCTCCAAAAGACCCCGAGCAGACAGAGAGGAAGAGACACAAAAACGGAACAACATCGTCATTCCTTATGTCGCAGGAGTATCTGAGAAACTCGAGGATTTTCAACAAACACCACATCCCTGTGCATTTCAAACCTAGCAACACACTGAGACAGAAGCTTGTCCACCCTAAGGACAAAACACCCAGGCACAAGCAGAGTAATGTAGTTTATGCAGTCCAGTGCAGCCAGGAATGCACAGACTTGTACATTGGTGAAACAAAACAACCACTCAACAAGTGCATGGCACAGCACAGGAGAGCCAGCTCCTCAGGACAAGAGTCAGCTGTCCACTTACACCTACATGAGAAGGGACACTCTTTTGAGGACAGCAATGTGCATATCTTGGCCAGGGAGGAAAGATGGTTTGAAAGAGGTGTAAAAGAAGCCATCTATGTCAAACTGGAACGACCATCGTTAAACAGAGGAGGTGGCCTCCGACACCACTTATCACCCACCTACAATGCAGTCCTGGGATCCCTCCCCAAGACCACTTCGCACCCATTCACACCTGGTCCCACCTGACCTTAACGACTCACATGATGGGAGGTGAGCTAACGACTCACATTGTGAACCTAACGACTCTGAAACTAAGAGCTCACATGTGACCCGAACGACTCTGCCTGGGTTCCCACCCACACGGTTTAAAAGCCTGCAACTCTGTACCAGTCGGTTAGAACTGAAGAAGCTTCTTGGATGAGAGGCGAAACGTCTTCAAGAAACACAAGCAAGTCCAGTTGCCTACGATATAGCACTTAGCATTACCATGACCTGGATGACTGAGAACCTTCACCGAAACAGGCCTGTAATTTGTGAAGTGGTGTCTTGCCCCAGTTTTATACAGCGGCACAACTTTAGCTATTTTCATTTTGTTTGGAAATTTACCGGTTTGGAATAAGTTACACATGAAAGTTAGTGGTTTTGAAATCCCCTCTGACCCTTTTCACAATTTTCATATCAATGTTGTTACAATCAGTAGATGTTTTATCTTTACAATTATTTGCAGTATCAATTATTTCTTTTTCTTCCACTGCTGTGAGGATCATTGAGCTTTGATTTCTCCCTATAAGATTATCATTCCAATCCTGAGATGACAATGGATCAGGGATTTTTTCTGCCAGGTTTGGTCCAATACTTACAAAAAAAATGATTAAAACTATTAACTATATCATCCATATTGTCTTTTTTAATGTTGTTATCTACTCCTTTTTCGAACTTGTATAATGCTTTATCACTTTTTTTTTCTTTGTATATGAAGGTCAGTTTTCTACTTTTAGTTTTTGTATACATGTTCGAAAATAAATAAAGATTCATTCATTCATTCATTCATTCATAAAATATTGAGGGTAACATTGTCTAGAGCCATTTTTGTTTATATTATTTAATATATCCCATATTCCTTTAACATTGTTTTTGTTACTATTTAATATTTCACGACGGTATTCCTTTCTCCTAACTCTTGTCATAATGGTTAACTTATTTTTATATTTCTTATATTTATTCTCTGCCTCTTTAGTTCCTTGTTTTATGAATTCTCTATAAAGTGTTTTTTTCTTTTTACAGGCATTTTGTAACCCCTTTGTGATCAATGGTTGATCCGTACATTTATGTTTTCTACTATGTTGTTTTATTGGACAATTTTTGTCATACAGTGATGTGAATATCCTTAAAAATGTTTCATACGCATTGTCAATATTATTTCCCTTGTATATAACATCCCAATTTTGCGCTAGCAAGTCATTTTTAAATGCATTCATAGTTTCATCTGTCCTCAATCGTCTGTATGTTAGTCTTGTATCTGGGTGATTTCCTTTGAAGTTGCCATCATAAACTGTAAAAACTGGTAGGTGGTCACGAATGTCAATAGTAATCCGCTCACAGTATTGTTTTCAACATATTCATGTTGTCGATTAATGTGGAACTGTGGGGTGTGATTCTGCTAGGTCTGGTGATTTTTGTACATTGTATTAATGAATTCGTCAGTCATTTTGTTCTTATTTGGATTTAAAAGATCAATGTTAAGATCACCACAGATAAAAATATTCATACTTGAAAAAGATGCCTCGATCCAATCCTTGAATAATTCAATACTAGAACCTGGTGCCCTATATATACAGCTAATTATTACATTTTTGTTTTTCTCTTTACAAATTTCAATAGTTGCAGTTGACATATTTTGCAATACCCAGTAATTCAAATTTTTGTCCACATATACAGCCACACCTCCTCCGCTTTTGTTCTTTCTGTTTATATAGTTGAGTTCATATCCATCCATCTCAAAATCCATTCCCTTATCAGCGTTAATCCAAGTTTCTGATATGGCAATCATTTTGAATGTTTTTGTAAACTGACATAAGTAGTCCTTGATGTTATTGAAGTTTGCGTACATGCTTCTGCTGTTGAAATGGATTATGGATAATTTCTTGTCAGTTTTAATGGTCTGATTGTATTGTTCGTCCGTGTAATAACAGCAGTTGTCATTAATGTTGAAAAAGAAATTGTTGTCTGGATCTATATTGTTTTCTATGTCCAGTAAATTATGATCTGTGTATTGAAAAGTTTTTAGCTCCAATTTGACATGATCAGGATCCTTTGAGTTATGCCATCATTATCTCTGGTTGCAGGTGAATGAGTTATTTCCGACGGTGTTATGGTTGTGTGTTGTGGAATGAATCCAGTGTATGGTGATCATTGGTACCTGTCCAGCTCCTCCATGGTCCTGATGACCAAAACTTTGGCTTGCTCTGGCGTTCCGTTAAGTTTAATGAATATTTTACAATTATTGGTCCATGTGCTTTGAATATTTCCCTGTTTTTTCAAGTTACGTGCTTTTCTTGCGATGTCAGAGTGAGATGCTCATTTATGAAGACGTTTGTTCCTTTCAATTTCCTTCCTTGTTTCAGCAGTGCAGTCTTGTATTTTCTGTTTACAAACCTCATGATTACGACTGGTGTATTGCTGTCGTTTCTCTGGGGCAGAGGGTGGCATGCCTCTACGTTGTTGAAATCCACTTCAATCCCCTTTGAGTGGAGGAAGGCAGCCACCTGTTGGCGTATGACCGAGGCTTGATGCGGAGCCTGATAACAATCACGTCATTGATCCTGGAGTACTGCTCCAGTTTCACCAGACGCCGGTCTTTCTCAGCGTTCTGGATCCGGAGAGCCTTCACCTCCTCCATCAGCTCCAGGATGCCTTTCTGCTGCTGTTTAACCGCAGAAATCTCCTCAGCCAAAAACTCCAAGGTTTTCTTGAGTTCATCGCCCTCCTCTGCTGTCACTGCCCTCTTCGGCGGCATGCTGTTGTTAGGTAATGCTGCCCAGCCTGGGTCAGCTGTTAGCCTAGCCACCGGCTAGCTAGTTTGCAAACTAGCCAACTTTAGTTGCAAGTCCGTGATCCAAAGTCCGCGTCGTAAACCAGGCAGTGTCCAGAACTAAAGGTAGCGACAGTTAGTCCGAGGGCCGTAATCCAGAATAAGTAATAAAAGAAGTAGAATATTGTCCAAAATATAGTACAAAGCCGAGCACCAAACACACAAGCGAAAGAGCACCACACCACACAGGAAGAGGATGTCTGATGTGATCGCTGTCACCATCGTCATCATCGCCATCGTCATCATCACCATCATCGTCGCCGTCGTCTTCCCAGAAATGAATGACTCATTCATTTATTTGGGTCATTTATTCATTCCAGTCACTTCTTTCAAATGCAGATTTCAATTGAAACACGGACAAATCGCTTCTTTTTAAACATCACTTCATCGTCTTTTCAATCTGCTGACAATGCTCCTGCCTTACCCAACGAAGGTCAACTCTGCTGGCCACAGCCAAGCTGGAGGCTCCCTGGGATTGCTGAGGCCACGCCAAAAGGTCACCGTATTACTTACCTCGTGGGCCTACCAACTCTGCACCCTGCGCAGGGATGGCAAAAGTGCTCAGAAAAAGTGGAGCCTCACCGACTCAGACGAGCCTGCCAGGGGGCTCCTGAAAACTTTCAGGGGGAACAATTTTGCTCAGAACACTCGTAGTTTCCATACTATGCCGCCCAATATACCCTTTCATGGAGGGTCCGAGAAAAACGGCAGCCGGCCGGGCCCGCAGAACGTGCCAGCCCCGGTCCCGTCTCTCTGAGACCTCCCCTCCCCCAGATACTGACACGTCGTGTTGGGACTTAGAATTTGGCTGTGATGCTCCCATGCATATGTGAGTCGGGCCATAGCGAAAACCCATACCTCCAGGGGGACACGTCCTAGTGGCATGGGATCTGCACGGATCCCCCCTATTTCGGGGATGCCGGATGCGCCTGTCATGGAGAGATACACATATTTTCAACAAAAGGAAGTGACGTTTCTCCGGAACAGAACCTCATACAGACTCTGCAGTGGCAGCCTCAGAAAGCCCGTACTCGAATTAGTGGGGACACAGCTTGGTTTCAACTCCAACCCAAACCGCTCTGCCTTTCATGCCTGAACCCCAATCTACTCCAGGCAAAAGGCCACAACATTTATAGAGAGAGGAGGACTCTTTTTCTTACTAGGACTTATTATTTATTCTTTTAATTTATTTTTATTCTTCATTTTATTTCCTTACCTGTCAAATCTTTTTATTCTTTACTTTTAGTTGTTTTAATTTCAAATATTATTTCCTGAATTCATTGCTTCATTTTTCAACCTCTGCTATTATTTTTATTACTTTATTATCATTTGCCTCATAATTACATTCATCTCCTAATAATAAGGACAACAATACGCCATGTCTAACAGAACCAGGCTGCTGTCAAACTGTGGTAGAATCTGCAGACTATGGAGTTCTAAAAGGAGCACCGACGCCCTCTGGTGGTAAACGGTAAATGGACCTGTATTTGTATAGCGCCCTTCTAGTCATCTGACCACTCAAAGTACTTTTTACACTACAAGTCACATTCACCCATTCACACACACATTCATTCATACACTAGTGGCCAAGGCTACCGTACAAGGTGCCACCTGCTACTCAGTTTTTCAACACACTCACACACCGATGGAAGCATCATCGGGAGCAATTTGGGGATCGGTATCTTGCTCAAGGATACTTTGACATGCGGACTGGAAAAGCCAGGGATCAAACCGCTGATCAGCGAACGACCCGCTGGTGGCCATCCCCCATGTATGCAAATGAGAGTCAAACTTCAGGGAGTCTTTTGCCATACTTACCCCTATACCTTGCCTGGTCGGCCCCAGCCCCAGCCCCTCTCCCTCTGACATCCTCCTCTGGCCATCCTCCAGACTGCAGGGGCCAGTCTTTTGCCATTTTCAGCCTTATACCTCTTTTGATTGTATGTCATTATGACACCAACATGCCTAACAGAATCAGAATAAGAATCAGAATCAGAAATACTTTATTGATCCCCAAGGGGAAATTATTGAGTTACAGGTGCTCCTTATGTTGATCCCCAAGGGGAAATTATTGAGTTACAGGTGCTCCTTATAAGTGTAGAAAGAATATATAGTGCAAAACAAGTGTAGAAAGAAGATATAGTGCAAATGCAAAATATATGTATGTAGTAACTTAAACATCATTTACAAAATATATACAGGAACCCTAGATACAGATGGAATACGAAAAATAGGATTATGTACATTGTCTTTACAGAAAAATTACAGAAAAATTGGGATTATGTACATTGTCTTTACAATATGTAATAATTTATTCTGAGTAGGTGACAGTGGTGAAACAGTCCAAGGGCAACTCAGAGGGAGGAGTTGTACAGTTTGATGGCCACAGGCAGGAATGATTTCCTGTGGCGCTCAGTGGTGCATTTTGGTGGTCTGAGTCTCCCACTGAAAGCACTCTTATGCCCGACCAGCACATGGTGGAGTGGGTGTGAGACATTGTCCAAGATAGTTCGCAGCTTAGACAGCTTAGACAGCATCCTCCTCTCTGACACCACCATCAGAGAATCACACGCCATTCCCACGACGTCACTGGCCTTGCGGATCAGTTTATTGAGTCTGTTGGCGTCCGCCACCCTCAGCCTGCTGCCCCAGCACACAACAACATAGAGGATAGCACTGGCCACCACAGATTCATAAAAAATCTTGAGCATAGTCCAGCAGATGTTGAAGGACCTCAGTCGCCTCAGGAAATAGAGACGACTCTGGCCCCTCCTATAGAGAGCATCAGTGTTCTTGGCCCAGTCCAGTTTATTGTCAGTGTGGACTCCCAGGTACTTATAGTCCTCCACAATGTCCACACTGACCCCCTGGATGGAAATCGGGGTCACCGGTGTCTTGGTCCTCTTCAGATCCACAACCAGTTCCTTTGTCTTTGCCAGATGGTTCTGCTCACACCATGTGACAAAGTTATGCACAGCAGCCCTTTACTCATCCTCATCACCCTTGCTGATGCATCCAACTATGGCAGAGTCATCAGAAAACTTCTCAAGATGGCAGATCTCAGTGCAATAGCTGAAGTCCATGGTGTAGAGGGTGAAGAGGAAGGGAGAGAGGACAGTCCCCTGCGGGGCCCCGGTATGGCTGACCACTCTGTCTAACACACAGTGTTGCAAGCGCACGTACTGTGGTCTGCCAGTCAAGTAGTCTACAATCCAGGACACCAGAGGGGCATCCACCTGCATTGCTGTCAGCTTGTCACCCAGTAGAGCTGGACGGATGGTGTTGCACGCACTGGAGAAGTCAAAAAACATGACTCTCACAGTGCTCGCCGGCTTGTCCAGTTGGGCGTAGACATGGTTGAGCAGGTAGATGATGGCATCCACCACTCACCACAGAGTGCCTGCCAGTCTGTCACCTCAAAACAGCCCTGCAGTGTCTCATAAGCCTCCTCTGACCATCTCCGCACTGTCCTAATGGTCAAAGGCCTGGCTCCTTACTAGAGGTACATCGCAGGGGTTGAGGTGCACCAGGTTGTGGTCTGACCTACCCAGAGAGAGGAGGGGGAGCAGCTGTATGCGTCCTTGGCGTTTGCATACAGCAAGTCCAGGGTTCTCCCTCCTCTAGTGGGACAGCTCACATACTGAGTGAAGTTGGGTAACGTTGTTGCCATGGTGACGTGGTTGAAGTCACCCGAGTTAGCTATGAAAGCACTCGGGTGTTGAGTCTGCAGACGGGCTACGGCGGAGTGAATGATGTCACATGCCGACGTCGGGTTGGCAGGTGGGGGGGGTGTACACGGTCACCATAATGACGTGTGAAAACTCCCTGGGCAAATAATACGGCCTGAGTCCAACAGCAAATAGCTCAATATCCGGGCGACAGATTTGTTCCTTGATAGTAATGTGGGCAGGACTGCACCACCGGTTGTTGACTAGCACAGCAAGCCCCCCTCCTTTGCGCTTACCGCTCTCGGTGCAGTCCCAGTCGGCCTGAACAGTCTGAAACCCGCTGATGGAGACATTGTCGTCGGGTATGTCCTTGTGTAGCCATGTCTCTGTAAAACACATCAGACTACACTCCCGGTACTCCCTCTGACTCCTGGCGACTGCTGTTAGCTCATCCACTTTATTTGCCAGTGACCTCACGTTGCCCATGATGAGAGGGGAGACCCGGCTTACATATCCTCTTCTCCATAAGCCTCCATTGTCTCACCCTTGCTCTTTTCCTCTGCTATTTCAATCCTCCCCTGCATCCTCTGTGTGTTTTCCTCCACATTTCAGCCAGGATCGCTGATGTTTCGGCCGCCAAGCCGAGTAAACAATGCGGCCATAAAGTTGTTGCGCAGTGGTGCCGGGTCCGAATGAAAGAAGTAATTTCAGGGTGAAGAAACGGACCAAAACTGTCTCAATCAACATGTTTGGAGAGGGCGCACCTTCAGAATATCCGTCATAAAAATACAAAATACAAGTAGTAATATAAAACAAAACAAAAAAAGTAGGAAACTAAGAAAACAAGCAGGAGCAGTTGCCGCATGCGCACTACGGGGTGATTTCAAGCCTCACCTCAACCATTCAGCCTTCTTGCCAAAACCCAACCCACTCCAGGCATGTGGATACTATATCAATTGACTGTGGAACTTCTTTTCTTGCATACAACAGGTCTGGTGCTGGTGTTGCTGCAGCAGCCCTGGAACCTATGTGACGGATTTTCCTCACTTCAAATATATTTGCAACAATTGCTGTATTTCTTGCTTGTTACTGTATGTTGTAATTTATGCTAACTTTCTCCTGTAATAATTGTACTTATTTTTTTCCATCTATATAAATCTAATTCACTGTGTTTGTATTTTCTTAAACTTTGTTTATTGCAATTACTTCAGACTTGAAAATGTGTCATCTTAATTGTATCAAAGATAAACTAATAAATATATACTACCAAGATTATTCCAGTAGTCCTATACTTTCATTATAGCATACTTTAACAGAACAGTATATGAAATCTTAAAATATCTTCTGTCATAACAACAACAACAACATTAGAAAACAACAACATTTGTAAAGAAAAGAAGGAGAAGAAGAAGAAAAACAAGTCAAGTTTATTTGTATAGCCCAAAATCACAATTTATCATTGCCCCAGTGGGCTTTTCAGTCTGTACAAAGTGTGACATACTCTGTCCTTAGACCCAACAAGCCTGAAGTGGTATTGCATCTAGATTTTATTACTTTGAAATCACCATATCATCTTGACAGTTCAGGTTATTTTCATGAAAAACAAAGTCACAAGACTTTTAAGAAATATGATTCATTAAATTATCACTCATTATTACTTAATTACACTTGCAGGGAGGGAGGGAGAGAGAGGGAGAGACAGACAGAGAGAGAAAGAGAGAAAGAGAGAGAGAGAGAATTGAGAGAACATGGACATGAACATGAGCTCCTGAATATTTTTGCTTTTTTTGGATGTTTTAAACTGGGATAAACTACTATTTTTCTAAGAACTGGAAGAAAAGAGAAGAGAAAACCATTGTCTATCGAAAAAAAACTCCCAAGAAGGAAAAAAAACAGCAAAACAACTCAGAAAACAGTGATAGACTGGAAAACAACAGAACCAACTGCCAAATTGACAGTTAGCCAGTTAGGCAGTTAGGCAACTAGCAACAAAAACAAAGGGCAAACAAAGAGGAGATAAACAGCTCAAGACTCACGTGAGTGAAACCATCAGAGAGGAAATACAATATTTAAAAAGAGGAAACAAATAATTACTGAACACTAAATAAGCTTAAGCTAGCATACAGCTAGCATAATACAGCTAGCTATTATGGAGCTATATTAGGGCCAAAAGTTTTGTACTTTTTTTGATAAAATTATCGCCAAAGGACTAATAAAACACAATTTGTATTCCTTGCAGCTCTCCATTGAATCGACCTCCACACACCTCTCGGTTGAAATTAAATGATCGCAGGTCATTTTAGTGTAGAAAGAGAGCGATAGGCTGTAATATAAGAAGTTAGCAGTTAGCACGCTAAAGTTTTATTTTGAAGTTGTACACGTAACTTCCGCTTGAAAATGGAAGTTTGTCACTGACATCAGTTTTTTCACCGCCAATCGCATGGTGTAGCGTACATAAAGTGTTGAGTTGAATTGTTTTAGTTCCTACGTTCCCTGAAGGCAACGTGATAGGGGAAGGTCCCTAGCCTTTTTGTTAAGCTCTCTGTCATGATTCCACACCCCTCTGAGTTGATACCACGCCCCCCACGCGAAATCCGGGCCAAAAGTCTGAAACTGAAAAAGACAGATCTGAAACTGAAAAAGAGAGATTTGAAACTGAAAAAGAAAGATCTGAAACTGAAAAAAAAAAAATTTGAAACTGTAAAAAATAATATTTGAATCTGAAAAGATAAAACATGCAAATGAAAAAAACAGAAACTCAAATATCAAAATATATGAAAGTGAAAAATGAAAATAAATAATTTATTCAAAATAATTACCAGAGTGAATCATAATTATATTTAATCTGAAAAAAAAATTGTGTACTTATTTTTATTTTGAATACACTGATGTATTTTTCAAAATTCAACATCAAAACTTGAATTTTCAGTTTCAAATTTTATTTTTTCAAGTACAAAACTTTTGGCCCTAATATAGCTCCATAGCTATAAACAAGATCCGTAGCAACTGTTGCTGAGGAATTTAGATGGCAGCAGTTCAGCAGCAGCAGAGTCTGATGGAATCCACCAAAGGCTGTACAGAGGCTGTTCCTCTCCTCTATACTCCTGATGTAACCAACGAGACTGCCAGGAAGGCATATAAACAAAAACTGTTAAAAGAAAGACCAGAAACACTGTTTTCTGACCGCTACAAGACCGGGGAGGTCAGCAACCTGATCTTGTTCACAGACCAGCCGCTAACATGGCACTCTGCCATCAGTGCTCACTACCCCTCTGTCAAAAAAAAGGGGGATCTGTAACGGCTGGAAAATAAAAATAAAAGAAGCAGAGGATTCAGATACTGTCATGATGACAGTAAATCTATACAAGAACGGGACTATCATGGTGCAGGGGAACCTCAAACTGTTTGAGACAGACTTCCTCCTTATAAAAGAAAGAGCCCAGCAGGAGAGATCTATCTCCACTGACAGTTCCCAAACCCTGCCAGACACTCCCAGCTGCCTAACTACTGAGCAGCCCCTTGAAGAGAAGGAGCCCACAAGCCCAGAGCAGGTCCAGGACCCCCAGCTGAACCGCACCATCAAAGACCTGAAGGTGAAATTCACAGACCTAGAGAGAGAACTAGTACAACTGAGAGAGCTGATCAGCCAATAACCATACCAGCCCACCACAGCTCAGCCTGACCCCTGTACCATCAACACAGAGCTGGGCATGCTGAGGCAGGACAGGGACAGCTGCAGGAGGGAGCTGAGCCTGCTCAGGAGTGAGATCAAAGAGCTACATCAGGACAGAGAGCAGCATATAGCAGCACTAACAGCTCTGGCAGAGGAGGTGAAGGAGCTCAGAGGGGAGAGAGAGGAGCACAGGACAGCATTCACCACTCTATCAGAACAGCTTCAGGAGAGAGGTGGAGCTACACAAGATCTGGATGAACAACTAGACTTACATCCAGACCATAACCAGGACCCTGTGAGCAGCCAAGACCCACCAATCCAAGAACCTACCTCGACCCTCAGCTCCACATCCAATCCACAGACCAACACCACACCAACACCTCCTCCCATCCCACTGACCAGCACCACCCTTCATTCCTCCAGACCAGCACAACAGAGAGAGAAGACAGACATTATCCTCCTCATCGACTCCAATGGAAAATTTCTTAATGAAAAGAAACTTTTCCCCAACCACAAAGTGGGTAAAATCTGGTGTCCAAACACCCACCAAGCCATAGACCTGCTGTCAGAGGAGCGTCTTGGATGTCCAAGTCACGTCATAATCCATACTGGCACCAATGATCTGAGGAGCCAGCAGGAGAGGGTGTCAGAGTCAATCAATAGAGTGATAGAGAAAGCCTCCACCACCTTCCCCAGCAGCTGAGTGGTCATATCCACTCTGCTCCCAAGGAAAGACTTCCACCCTGACACCATCCACAGGATCAACAGCAGCCTGTCCAGAGACTGCACACAGAGACCCAATGTCCATTTAGCCCACCACCCCACCCTGGACATCAGCTGTCTCTACGACCACGTCCATCTGTTTAAAAACACAGTCCCCATCTTCGCCCAAACACTGAAAAACGTTGCTCTCAACAGAGACCAATCCACGGCCCGCAGAAAAAGCATACCAACCCACAACCCCACAGAACACCAAGACATCCCCAACCAATATCCAGACCAACACAGTGGAGACAAGGCCACCCTCAGCCCCACCCACATCATGTCCCAATTAGACCCCACCAAGGCAACCACGATCCCCCTCAAGCCAGACCACAGCCACTCTTGTCCCTAGGGGCCCTATCCCAACCACAGCGACAAGAGCCACACCCTGGCCCACTAGTTATGCCCAGGTGGTCTGGAGAGCAGCAGAACCAACCTTAACCACCCCCCACACAAAGAGTTGAGGGACATTCAACAGATGCTCAGCCTGCTTTGCTCTCATCTGATTGGACAGGTATCACAATAGACACTCTATAAAGTATTATTAGAGTATTTCTTGTTCTCATACAGTTCTTTTTTTTTTAAAAAAAAGGACATTTATATTGTACATAAGTATTGATTATTGAACATACCGGTTATTGGATTGTTACCTTTTATAATATGTAGATACTCTTAAATTATTTTCTTTGACTTAGTGGTTTATCTCATTTTGATCACCAAATGCAGCCTTTTGAGTTTTAAATATAATGAAATCAAAATCTTTTACCATTTCTTGTTTGCATGTTCAGGGTCTGAGATCTTCTGCTCTTGGCCTTAAGAGCAGGACCTCAGACGTTATTAGAGAGTTAGAAAATGAGACTTGGTGTAGAGGAGATGTCTCCACTGGTTGTCCCTCAGGCTACATGGAGATAATGTCCCCGTCCACCAAACTAAAGGGAGTAACACAAGGAAGAGATTCAGGAGGAATGCTGATTTGGTATAAGGCAAACCTCGCACAATACATTTAATTAATCAAAAAAGGAGAATTTTCAATTTGGCTCAAAATCAAAAAAGATGTTATCACCACAGATAAAGATGTATTCCTGTGTGCAGCATATATCCCCCCATTACAATCCCCTTATTTTAATGAAGACAGTTTCTCCATTCTCGAAAATGAGATCAGTTACTTCCAGGCCCAGGGAAGTGTACTGATCTGTGGAGACCTGAATGCCAGGACTGGTACAGAACCAGATTTTATCAGCACACAGGGAGACAAACATACCCTGGTCCCCCTCCCCTCACACCCCCACAGAAATAACTTTGACAAAACTGTCAGTAAAAGTGGGCAGCAACTGTTACAGCTCTGCCGAGCATTGGGTCTGTACATGGTTTATGGTCGGCTTTGAGGGGACTCATTCGGTCTTTACACTCATAGCTCTCCTCTTGGCAACAGCACAGTAGACTACGGCATCACCGACCTAGACCCCTTCTACCTGAGACCATTTACAGTCAGCGCCTTAACCCCCCTTATCCCCCCCACCACCCCCCCACCCCAGTAAAATCACACTCTACATTAAAATGACAGTAAACGACCCTCACACAGTAGAACCCTGCTATCTGACCCACAGAAAACAACCTTATAAATGGACAAACAAAAGCAAAGACGAATACCAGACAGCAATCAAAAATCCAACCTTTCAAACCCATTTAGACTGTTTTCTTTCTACCTCGTATCCCCTCAATCAGGACAGCCTTAGACAGGCTGTATAGGACATCTACAACATATTTGACCATGTGGCAGACTTATCCTGTCTGAAAAAGCCCCAGCACCACAGGCCAAAAGACGTGACCATTGACGAGTGGTTTGACACAGAATGCAGACAACTGAATAAAACTCTCAGAAATGTATCAAATGAAAAACACAGACAACCTGACAACCCTGAGCTCCGCCTCCAGTACTGGGAAACACTGAGAGTATACAGAAAAACACTCAGAACAAAAAAAGAACAGCATGTGAGGCATCAATTGTGGCTATTCAAAATGATGACATCTGGAAAAGTCACCTTGAAAATCTGTATACCGCTGTTCCCTTGAATTCGGCCCAAAACAATCTCCTCAACAAATTACACATTTTAGAATCAGTCATTAAAGACAACCAGAACCCCCTAGACTATCAAATTACTGAAGCAGAGCTACTGGCTAAAATCTAGGCACTGCAGCCAAAGAAAGCCAGCGGTCCTAATGGCATTTTAAATGAAATGCTAAAATTTGATGACCATAAATTTAACATTGCCACATTAAAATTATTTAACCTTATTCTGGGAGTCAGACATTTCCCTGACCTCTGGAGTGAAGGAATCATCACACCAATCTTTAAAAGTGGAAACAAATTCGACCCAAACAATTACCGAGGCATCTGTGTCAGCAGCAACCTGGGGAAGTTCTTCTGCAGCATCCTAAACAGCCAACTGCAAGACTTCCTAAGAGAACATGATGTCCTGAGCAAGAGCCAGATAGGATTCACACCCAAACATAGAACAACAGACCATATCCACACCCTTCACACCCTCATTAATAAACACGTCCACCAAAACAGAAGAAAATCTTCTCTTGTTTTGTAGATCTCCAAAAAGCATTTGACTCAATTTGGCATGATGGTCTGTTCCTAAAATTAATTGAGAAGGGTGTAGGGTGGAAGGTCTATGACATCATGTACACACATATGAAATGTGCTGTTAAAATTAACAACATGGAAACACATTTCTTCCCCCAGAGTAGAGGAGTGAAACACGGCTGCAGTCTCAGTCCCACCCTCTTCAACATTTATATCGATGAACTGGCTGAATGACTAGAACTATCTGACATCCCAGGTCTCACTCTGTCTGACACACAGATTAAATGCCTACTTTTTGCAGATGATCTCATATTGCTGGCTTCATCAAAGGAAGCACTACAACAGCAACTGGATCATCTGCAAACCTTCTGTCAGACCTGGGCCCTGACAGTTAATCTGGACAAAACCAAAATTATGATATTCCAGAAATGACCCAGGGGTCAGGGAAACCAAACCAAGTTTGTCCTGGGCTCTCATGAGGTGGAACACACACACGACTACACATACTTCGGACTACGCATCACGTCCACAGGAAACTTTAGCCTGGCTGTTGATGATCTCAGAGAGAAGGGAAGAAGGGCTTTCTATGCTATAAAGAAATCTTCAAACATTAATATACCCATTAGAATCTGGCTAAAAATATGTAAAAATCTATAATTGAATCAATTATTCTGGATGATATGGGGTCCTCTTGCAAATCAAGATTTTGAAAAATGGGACAAACACCCCATCGAAGTCCTGCACACAGAGATTAGCAAGAGCATCCCCAGAGTGCACAGGAAAACCCCCAACAACGGATGCTGAGCTGAGCTAGGCCAATTCCCCCTTTTAATTAGAATTCAAATGAGAGCCATCAAATTTTATAAACACCTTAAAAGAAGTGTCCCCATCTCCTACCACTACGAAGCTCTGCTATGCCAAGAGGAGAACATGGAGAAGAGCCCCCTCAGCCAGCTAATCCTGAGGCTCAGCTCCTCTAACAGCACAAGACCTCAGGACAGCCGCCACACAATCTGGACCCACCAAACCGCCTGGAGGTGTGTTTGGGGTCATTGTCCTGTTGAAAAATAAATGATCGTCCAACTAAACACAAACCGGATGGGATGGCATGTCGCTGCAGGATGCTGTGGTAGCCATGCTGGTTCAGGGTGCCTTCAATTTTGAATAAATCCCCAACAGTGTCACCAGCAAAACACCCCCACACCATCACACCTCCTCCTCCATGCTTCACAGTGGGAACCAGGCATGTGGAATCCATCCGTTCACCTTTTCTGCGTCTGACAAAGACACGGCGGTTGGAACCAAAGATCACAAATTTGGGCTCATCAGACCAAAGCACAGATTTCCACTGGTCTAATGTCCATTCCTTGTGTTTCTTGGCCCAAACAAATCTCCTCTGCTTGTTGCCTCTCCTTAGCAGTGGTTTCCTAGCAGCTATTTGACCATGAAGGCTTGATTCGCGCAGTCTACTCTTAACAGTTGTTCTAGAGATGGGTCTGCTGCTAGAACTCTGTGTGGCATTCATCTGGTCTCTGATCTGAGCTGCTGTTAACTTGCGATTTCTGAGGCTGGTGACTTGGATGAACTTATCCTCAGAAGCAGAGGTGACTCTTGGTCTTCCTTTCCTGGGTCGGTCCTCATGTGTGTCAGTTTCGTTGTAGCGCTTGATGGTTTTTGCGACTCCACTTGGGGACACATTTAAAGTTTTTGCAATTTTCCGGACTGACTGACCTTCATTTCTTAAAGTAATGATGGCCACTCGTTTTTCTTTAGTTAGCTGTTTGGTTCTTGCCATAATATGAATTTTAACAGTTGTCCAATAGGGCTGTCGGCTGTGTATTAACCTGACTTCTGCACAACACAACTGATGGTCCCAACCCCATTGATAAAGCAAGAAATTCCACTAATTAACCCCACGATAACGCACACCTGTGAAGTGAAAACCATTTCAGGTGACTGCCTCTTGAAGCTCATGGAGAGAATGCCAAGAGTGTGCAAAGCAGTAATCAGAGCAAAGGGTGGCTATTTTGAAGAAACTAGAATATAAAACATGTTTTCAGTTATTTCACCTTTTTTTTGTTAAAGTACATAACTCCACATGTGTTCATTCATAGTTTTGATGCCTTCAGTGAGAATCTACAATGTAAATAGTCGTTAAAATAAAGAAAACGCAGTGAGAGGGTATGTCCAAACTTTTGGCCTGTACTGTATATATATATATAGATATAGATATATATACATACATATATACACACACACACACACACACACATATATATATGTATATATATATATATATATATATATATATATATATATATACATATATATATATGTATATATATATATATATATGTATATATATACACACATATATATCTTGGCTTTCTTCACTTTCTAATCATTACTCTCCTACTCACCTTTCCAGTAGAGGTCTCTCCCCTCTCACTCTCTGTGCTCCTCTGCCCTGACTCCTACAGGTCAATAGGGTTGGGGGTATTATTAGTGTATTATTATTATTATTACTATTATTATTATCCACTGATGATAATCATACGTGAATGAGCTCAGCTCCTGTTCTCATCCATGCGTAGTGAGAAACACAGCTGATGCTCCAGAAGGAAGTCACCCCAAAGATAGTATATGATAAAAAGAGTGCACACTTAACTAAACAACCAGGACCTTCACAAAGCATTTCAGACTAACTAGCTAGCTAAGTAGCAGCGTTATTTTGGAGCTGGAATGTAACTTTTGACCGCAAAACAACAAAGGTAAGACGTGCTCAGAGATTGTCTATAGTGTGCAAGCCAGGTTTTTATTTGTCAAACACAGAGCATTTGGTTTGTTAATTACATGGGACTTTCTGCTGTTAGCTGGGGGCTGGAGCTAACTAATTTTTACTACCAGCAGTGATATATACTTACTTTCTTGAAAAAGTTTCTTATGTCCATTTTTCCTCCATCCGTTCACGTTCCTCCCCTAATGCTGTTCTGCGGCTCTGTGTGCTTCAAAGATACACACACGCTGCAAGTACCGACTGCAAGCAAGGTCACAGAGAAAACGTGGACTGGATTTTCAGTGATGTGGGCGTTCTCTATATGAACAAGTGGAATGGATTGGATAACGACGCACTGAGGGGGCTCTCTCTACCTTGCGCTATGAAGTGAGGGGAAACTGACAGATTTATGATCATACTTAAGTGAATAATGACAGGTAATATGATTATCTATTTAAACTCATATTCTGGCCACTTTATATTGAATATGTCGGCATTTTTTGTAAAAAAAAATAAATAAATAAAATAAAATAAAAAATAAATAAATAAATAAAAAAAAATATATAAAAAAATATTATATATATATATATATATATATATATATATATACTGCTAAAAAATATTATATATATATATATATATATATATATATATATATATATATAGCCTATATATATATATATATATATATATTGCTTCATGATGATCCCAGGCCACACAACACAAACTGCTTCCAGATAAATTATATTTCATTCATAAAATTAATATAGACCCACATAGCTACATGTAATTTATTGTGTTATGTGAAAAGGTTTTTTTTTTTTGAGTATTAAAAAAACACGAATCGGTGCGTGCATCGACGTGAATTGGTTTATATCACGTCAGTCTTGACTCCGGGTGTTTGACGGAGGGTGGAAAAAAGGTGTTGTCGAGTCGAGTTAATCATGGATAAAAGACCAAAGAAGCCATCAAGTGCCCAGATTAGAAAAAGACGGAAAGAAGAAGAGGAGAAACGGGCAAAAGATAAAGGTATGCAGGTCTCTATGAGTGACGTTAATTGTGCATGTAATGAAACAGTAGCATACAGGCTATTTATTAGCCTCTTGCTAATAAATAGCCTATAGCTCGTCTTCTGTGGCTAAGTAAATAGCAACATATTTTGCTACTTACTTAGTCACAAAAGACGACTGTATTTGGTTTTTAGTTTTGCTGAACTACTATTAGAATTTGAGGCATCATGTCAAGCAATCAATTTCAACCATAGACTAGTTTGTGTCTGCAACACAACAAGTGCAAGTTCACACAGGCCTGTTAGGCTTTGGTAAACGATACGTCCTAACTGTGGAATTTTTAATGCTATACATGGGTCAATGCTAACTTAAATAACTTGTAATATACACTGACATGGCATTTTGTAAGATCTATGTGATATAGCTTTTTGAATAATTTGTAGTGTGTTATGCTTAGTTAATAGGATGTTAACAATTGTTAATAAATTGTGCATTATGGTTTATTTTAATTGGGTAATTGCTGCATGTTAAGTGTGATCTAACTTACATATTGTATCTTAATTGTAAATTCAGGGTCACCTCTGAAATATTTTGGCACACCCACTGTTTAAAATGAGGAGCCATCTACCTCTGCAGTCACACAGGCAGAGGCCTCTTCAGAGATGGTCCTCCTCAGCCATGTTCTGTGCAGGACTCATTAGGTGTGTGTGTGTGTGTGTGTGTGTGTGTTTGTGTGTGTGTGCGCGCACATGCGGGGGGGGGGGGGGGGGGGGGGGGGGGTATGTGTGCATTCTTGCATAAATTTTTACTTTTGTAAACACTATAAATGCTGTGAATAATGTGTATACTAATGACAATACCATATGCTCTTTATTAGAAATGCCTTGACCAGAATCCCCACCAAATCCTGTGTCTGAGGATGAGCCTCTGCCTACTGAGTCTGACCCTGCTAATTGGCCTTCAGTTCTGACTGACACAATTCGGACACAGCTGGTTTGCAGAGGACCAAGTGAGGTACCGGCTGACTGTTTTCCCCAGGAATGAGGTGGATGGAAGAAGTTGCCATCACCAGTATTTCAAGAAGACATTAGTCAATATATAATAAAATAATGTAAGATATTGTGGTGTCTGTACGGATGGTTTGCCCAGGGCGTACAACTAGCCAGGACCGCCTCTGGCCAAAAATATGTGTTTTTGG